>OY288251.1:53592893-54192893 GCA_958450325.1 Agrostemma githago | reverse complement strand
GCGCGACCCAGCTGAGCCACTCGATCGAGTGCTCAGCCCACTCGATCGAGTGGGCCCTCATTCTAGCCCGACTGCTGGTACAATGGGCTACTCGACCGAGTCCAGGGGCTACTTGGTCGAGTAACCCTAGCCGGGGTTCATTGGCCTAGCCTATATATACACCCCATGCAACACACAATTTCACAACTTCGACAAACCCTAAACAACTTTACAAACCCTAATTCTACCCTAAGCAAACCCTAATCAAACCCTAATTCTACACTAGCAAACCCTAAACCTAGCTTTAGGAATCCAAAACCCTAACCACCACAACTTAGTCTACATACTCGATACTCCCGTGCAAGTCGCCACTACGAGTCCCGTCCGAGCATAAGGAACATGTAGGTTGAGGGTGCAAAATCCTGCTCTTTCCTTTTCTCTTTCTCCTTCTCGCGTCGTCTTCGTCATCGTAGTGTCGTTTTTTTTATCGTCTTTATCGCATCATAATATCGTTAATATCGCTAGTACTAAAAGACATTAAAATACTCGTAGATTTGTGTCGAGTGCGAAGGATGTCAGGATAACGAAACCCGAATATACAAGTGTACTGCACACAGCGTTGCCGGTCACTTATCCTGACACCCTAGCACTTGATTATTGAAACGGGTCAACTTAAACAATATTTTCTTCGTTTTCGTTCGTATCGTTATCATCTCATCACAATTCTCATCAATTACTAACTATTTCTCAAATCGAGCATCTTTTAATAAGGGTCGAAACCCGTTGACGCGGATCCGACATCACGGAATCCCTAGGGATTTATTACGATGCCGGAGAAGCCGAGGGAATCAAGTCTTTTTATTCAAGTGTCAATCTTTAGGTTCGATACCAATTCCATAATTGGATGTCGAATCTAACGACTTTGTCAAATAATCAAACTAATCTGATTTCTCGCTAATGTTAATATGGACGTCATACAATTCGACAAGAATTAATACGACGCCGTAAACGCGAAGGGAATTCATATTGTCTTGGTTGATTCAAAAACGAATTATAGCAATTAACTTTTATTTCACTCCAATATCCGATGTCGATTCAATAATCACACGTTGGATATGACGAGTATCGTACACACGAATCGAGCACAAATTAATCAATATTTACGCCCGATTCGACAAAGTCATCAACTTAGCAAAAATCAAAAGCAATTTCAAACTCAATAGCAAATCGAAAACGAACATCTGGTTCGTACAGGGGGCACTCGACTGAGTGCCTAGCCCACTCGGTCGAGTGGCACCCCAAAACCGAGACAGAAGGGTCTGAATGACCTCCACTCGGTCGAGTCTCACAATGACTCGATCGAGTGGCAACGTACTCGGTCGATTTCGTCAATAACTCGACCGAGAAAGGTCCAAAATCATAGACAGAACCCCTTTCGAGGGTCCACTCGGTCGAGTCTCGCAATGACTCGGTCGAGTGGCCCCTTATCACGACAATACCATGAGTCTTACATCCTCTTTTAGTCTCGATAATGTTTTTTATTCGTGACTTAAGTCAACACGTGCCTAATCTATCATGTGGAACATCATTCTTTCAAACCATGCATCCTCATATTTACATTATTCCATAATTCGCAAACCGTGAATACCGTTATTATCGTTACTAACCGTTTGCTACTTTCCTTGTTGATTTATTGTTTATTTTATTGTACTAAAATGAACCCGTGTGCTAAAATACAACTTTGACGTTAATATTTTAGTTGCATTAAATCGACATAGAAACCCTTTCTATTTCTCACATGCTTAGGGAAAACAATGTTTGCATAACATTTTCCCGTTCAACTAATGCGCGTATTGGAAAATCATTCGATATCTTAGTAGAGGCCGCCAATGTGCGGGCGGGGTTGGGTGTCCTTCGTGGGCTTCCCAACACTTACCTTCACCCCTTACTCAGAACCTCGGTTTCCGGATGCCCAAAACCGTTGGCGCACGAGAGTCATTCAATACACGATAACCGGTAGTGACAGTATCGGTATCACAATGCAAAGGGACGAGCCCAATAAACTCTGACATCGGAAATGGGCCGTATTTTGTACACGGCCCACTACGACATAGAGTGGGTTCGAATGGGCCCAAACTCCCACAAAGTTCGGTGGCGACTCCACATAGATTTAAATTTCAATTTGATCCATTCTCATATGGAGATTCATTCGCCTCCCCAAACCCGCGCGTGGCCGCGTCGGGGTGGACCTATGTCATGTCCACAGAACACATTTTTTTTTTATCAATTACGGAGTACGTTTTAGTTCTCGTGATGTAATTTTCACACCCCCTCTCCCCGAATCCTGGCACCGCCACTGGGTGAGAGGTGAAGATGGTGGTGGTTCTGGTGGTTAATGGCGAAGGCATAAGCGTTTGCGGAATGGTTGGTGATGGAGTTATTTAGTGATGGCTTGAAGAGCTTGAGTGGTTAATTGAAAATGGACTTGATAATGGGAAGAGTATATTATAAATTGGAAAAAAAACGATTGCAAATAAAAATGTCACATTTCACGATTTAAATTTTTTTTTTGCGGAATTTGGGTCAAGGTAAAGATTATGGCATAATTAGAATAAGTAGATATAAGTTTTGAAAAAAACCTATTGGAGGTATAAAGTTTGAAAAAGACAGTTATTTGAGATATAAAATATCAATTTTCTCTTAATTAAATGAATTATGTATTATATATTACCTATAGTTGCATTGTTCAAAATTGGGAGAGTGAACACAGTTGCTGCATTTCCGGATATGATGGACCCCAATATTGTTAATGGTGGTGTGCAGTTTAACATATTCATGTACACCGATTCTAGCATTATCAGGTTGAGACAGGTGATGAAATTTGGAGTATGCATGATTCTTGATAGAGTCAATATCTCTTTGAAACCTTCTAACTTCATCATCCCAGTAAGTCATTTTTACGGTATTGTTTTCAGTGAGAGGTGTTTGATGTTCGAAATTTTAGGACGATAATTGTTTGAATGAGAGTTGTTTGGATGAGAGTTGTCTGAAACTTTTTGAAGAAAATATCAGGTTATATAGATAAACAAAAAAAATTAGTCGTTGGTTTTTTACGGATATCTCTGTCTTAAACAAGAGCATACATATCCGAAAATAAGATATGACAACTTTACTTTTCCGACAAATAATTTTGGAGATAAGATATTAGAATAGATGTGACTACACACTACCCCACTCCGACATAAAGTTTGATAATAAGACAATACATATTCGAAAATGAGATATGACAATTCTACTTTTCAAAGAACTTTATTAAATAAGATATCGTAATGGATGTGACTATACACTACTCCACTCCGACACTAACAAGACAATACAAATATTACTTACTTTATTCAATAATATTTTAGGATATCGGATAAGATTCTGACAAGATAAGGATTTCAGATCAGATTTTAGATCAGATCAGATAAGGATTTCATAAGATAAGGGTTTCAAATACTATATATAGTCATGTTATCTATGACTACAAATTCATATTTTCTCACAAATTAAGTTTCTCATCCCTTTCGAACAAAAAATGGTGAACAATATTAACAATAATAATTTTAGCAGTAGCTCCAACACAAATAAAAATCTTCTTTACCAATTAGTAATTAATGAATTGATGGATGATGAAGATGAGCAAATGCTTAGGGGACTAATAGAAAGGAGAAGAAGAGATCAGAACGTGTTGTAAGAACAAGGCAACCCATCGTTAGAGATCTTCTTGATGGCCATAATCGTATTTTCACTGATTACTTTTCCGACAACCCGGTGTATCTACCTGAGATGTTTCGTCGAATGTTTCGAATGCAAAGAAGTTTGTTCATTCGTATTATGAACACTAAACCATCCAAGGTGATCATGGAGTCCCAACAATTATGCTTGAAAGTTTTGCGTCTCAAGATTTATGGATATGGTATGCCTTTTTGGGAGTGGTCGGATATCAATGTTCTTCGTCAGTCTTCATTGTTTAATGATGTTGTCGAAGGATTTGCTCCAGAAGTTAATTTCTCGGCTAATGAAACTAAATACTCAAAAGGTTATTATTTAGTTGATGATATATACCCGGACTAGGCTACCCTTGTTAAGAGTTTCCCTCATCCAATGAACCCTAAGAGTCGATCATTCAAGAAAATGCAAGAGTCGGTCAAAAAAGATGTGGAATGTGCTTTTGATGTTCTTCAAGCGCGATGGATATTATACGCCATGCAGCTCGTTTTTAGGATAGAAAATATTTGAAAGATATTATGTATGCATGTATACATGTATAGATAACATGATTGTTGAAGATGAAGTTGTTAGTCGCGAGGAACTACAATAGGACGATGGGTGAAACTCGAGGGAGGCTGGCACGAAGGAACAGAAACCGACAGGCAGCAAGACGGGCAGAAAACCGAAAGGCAGCTAAACGGACAGAAACCGAGAGGCAACAAAACTGACAGAAAAACCGAGAGGCAGCAAACAGTAGCCGAGAGTGGCAACACGGGGCTGGAAAAAACGGAACTACGACGGAACACGTATTATTTTTTGTGTGTTAGAACTGTGAACTGGAGCTCAGTATTTATAGAGTGGAGCTGAGAGAAGCGTCCCAAAGAGCTCCAAAAAAACCCTCATCATTAAGGCCTTAAACCCACCCAATCAATGCCTTAATGACCCCTTATAAATACCTAATTGACTGAATCTTCACAGAACCTAAAAAACAGGCCAGTCCAAATGAACCTGGACACCCAGCACACGCACAGGCCCAAAAGAGTAAAAGTTGGGCAGAACCCGCACCGCAGATGCTCTACCCAAACCCAAACGCGAGCCCGAGCCGAGCCGGGCAGAGCGCACTCGCGTGTGTGGTTAAAGAACCAGGCCCAATCACACAACATAAAAGGCCCACTTACCTCCTAGTCACACAACTAATAGCCCACGATAAGAGAGGTCTTATAAAGGGGACACAAGCACCCTTATCTTCCGATGTGGGATAGAAAAAGAAGGAGGGAGAAGGCAAAACCTTGTCTTTGCCATAATCTAACAGAAGTAACCCACTGATAGCAAAGAGAAGGAGGAAAGGTAAAAGAAATCATGGGTAAGGAAGGATTGGATACTTAGACGTTCAATATCTTTCGATTTGAATTGACGTGTTAGTGAGGTGAGGCAACAACTTACTTACTACTAGTGAATATCTTTCGATTTGAATTCCTAGTTGAGCTTCAGTTGAGACCCCATGGTCGTTCCGCAAATTCAAAGTGCAACGCTTTCAAAACCATGTGTTTACCTTGATTCTAGTGAGTGCTCTAGTGAGAGTCATACTCTCCACTAGATAGCGGCTAAACCATCACACACACGTAGGTGGCTTAGTGCTTCTCAAGAGCACATCTCATGTAAGCCATTAAGGACATAAGTCCAACCTTTATTTACTCACACAATCCATCAAGTGCGTCTCAAAGCACCACCAAAACTGGCTATGGATTATGTATCGCCATAGGAATGTAAGCTTTTAAGCCCATCAAGATTCATACTCTAATCTTGACTTAAGGAGTGCAACCCCATTCCCCTCGACGAGTCAGGAACTACTCTTCTCGTTAATCCTTTTGTGAAAGGATATGCAAGATTGTGTTCAGACTTCACATAGTCTATAGCAATCACTCTATTTTTCAGGAATTGTTTCACCAAAGCCTGCCTGATCCGGATATGTCTTTTCTTACCATTTTAGACATCATTCTTAGCAATGTCGATGGCTGATTGACAATCACAGATTCACAGTGTAGGGAGACTGGTGCAACCTGTCCCCCCCTGCCAGCTCAAGAGCAATGAACTCGGACTCCATGGTGGAGGTTGCTATACAAGTCTGTTTCGCAGACTTCCACGATATAGCTCCTCCTCCTAAGGTGAACACATAACCACTTGTGGAATTTGTTTCATCATTACCTACAATCCAGTTCGCATCAGTAAATCCTTATAACACAGCAGGATATTTACCGAAATGCAGGCATGAATTAACTGTCCCTTTCAAGTATCTTAGTAAACGTCAAAGAGCATTCCATTGTTCACCATCAGGGTTGTGTGTATACCGGCTTAGCCTACTAACAACATAAGCAATGTCATATCGAGTACAGTTCATGAGAAATATCACACTTCCTATAATTTTAGCATACTCTTCTTGGGATACACTATCACCAAAGTTTTTACGCAAAGGTATACTAGCATCATAAGGAGTTCTAGCGGGTGTGACATCAAAACTATCAAATTTCTTCAACACTTTCTCAACATAATGAGACTGACTTAAGGATATTTCAGATGAGTTTTTGATCAGTTTGACTCCAAGAATAACATCAGCTTCTCCTAAGTTCTTCATCTCAAAACATGACGATAAAAATTGTTTGGTTTTATTTACAACAAATAAATTACTACCAAGAATTAACATGTCATCAACATAAAGGCAAATAATCACACAGTCTGATCCAAACATCTTGGAGTACACACATGAATCTGAATTATTAGTTATGTAGCCATCTTCAATCAAAGTGTTGTAAAATTTCTCATACCACTGTTTAGGTGCTTGTTTTAGACCTTATAATGATTTTCTCAATTTACACACCTTACTCTCTTGACTCTTTACCACAAACCCCTCGGGTTGTGACATATAGTTCTCTTCCTTTAGGTCACCATTCAAGAAAGCAGTTTTAACATCCATCTGATGAACAACAAGATCATGAATAGCAGCCAGAGCAATAAGAGTTCTAATGGTGGAAATCTTAGTCACGGGTGAGTAAGTATCAAAATAACCAATATCTTTCTCTTGAGTAAACCCTCTCACCACAACCCTAGCTTTGAATCTTTCTATTGTGCCATCAGGTTTCAATTTCCTTTTGAAAATCCATTTACTACTAATGGGTTTACTACCCTTAGATAAATATATCAATTCCAGGTCTGATTAGATGCAATAGAATCTAACTCATTTTTAATAGCTTCTTCCCAAAAAATAGCATCTATGGATCTCATAGCTTCATCATACGTTTTTGGGTCATCTTCTATTAAATAAGCATAAACGAATTCAAAACAAGCACAATCACCAAAAGCATTTTCAGTTAAGATAGAACGTTGTCACAAAATCATCTCCAAAATTCTTTTCAATTCTAGGCCTCTTACTCCTTTTAGGTTCACTAGCTTGATCATCAACAGTACTACTACTAGCATGCATGGAACTATTAACGAGATTAACAGGCATATATATAAGACAAATCAGGTGAAGAATCAACAACTTTCTTTAAAGGAAAACATGCTCAAAAAATTCGGCGTCTCTCGCCTCAGAAATAGAACGATCATTCAATGACATGAATCTATAAGCAGCGCTATTTTGAGCATAACCAATGAAAATGAAGTCATACGTCTTAGGTCTTAAAGTAGGCCTCTTAAAACTCGGTAAGCCAACTTTAGCCAAACACCCCCACAACTTAAGAAAGCTTAAGTTAGGGGCATAACCCTTCCAAAATTCATAGGGTGTCTTGTCTAATTTCTTATGAGGTACCCTGTTAAGAATGTGACAAGCTGAAAGCACTGCTTCCCCCCCCCCCCCCCCCCATATCGTCAGAAAGGCCAGAACTTAAAAGAATAGCATTCATCATTTCTTTTAGAGTTCTGTTTTTACGTTCAGTTACTCCATTGGACTGAGGTTGGTAAGGTGGACTAGACTCATGAATTAATCCATTTTTCTCACAGAAATCCACTAAATAATTAGAGTTGTATTCACCACCTTTATCAGACCTGACTCTTTTAATCTTTCTGTCAAGTTTATTTTCTACCTCTGCTTTGTATTTAATAAAATCTCTTCAACTTCACTTTTATTCTTAAGCAAATACACCTTAGTGTACCTTGAGTAATCGTCAATAAAAGTGACGTAATAAAATTTACCGCCTCTACTCATAGTACTCTTGAAGTCAGCTAGGTCGGTGTGAATTAACTCGAGAAGACTCGTATGTCTAGTTTTAACCGGTTTACTGGGCTTCTTAGTAAACTTAGCTTCTACACAACTAGGACATTTATAGAAGACTTCGGTGGTTAAAGAAGGAATAAGCGACATTGCTTCCAATTTTTTAACCGATTCATAATTCACGTGACCTAATCTAGGATGCCAAACACCAATAGACTCAGCGATCCAATTTTTTAACCAATTTTTTAACTGATTCATAATTCACGTGACCTAATCTAGGATGCCAAACATCAATAGACTCAGTGATCCAATTTTTTAACCCTTGCCCACAAAATCCCCTTTGCGAGACATTAGAACCTTGTCAGCCTCAAAAACAAGTTTCACACCAACTTTGTTTAACAAGGCACCAGACACTAGGTTTCTACGCAGAGTAGGGACATACAAAACATTATTAAGGGCAAGAGTTTTCCAAGAGGTTTGTTTAAGAAAGACCTTACATTTTTCTGTGATCGGCGCAGAGGAAGAGTTACCCATGTAGACCTTTTCACCGTCAGCTACATCTTCAAATTCAGCGAACAATTCCTTGTTAGCACAGAAATATCTTGATGCTCCTGTGTCCAGAATCCAATCACTAGCATTTGCCACAAGATTGGCCTCAACCACCACCGCAGCAAATATCATCATCTGATTCAGCAATGTTGGCTTGGGCAGCTTGACCACCTTTCTTTTGAGGACACGGGTATGCTTTGTGACCCGTTTGTCCACACACGTAGCACACCAGGTTTGGATTTGGCTTATGGATCTTGGGAACTGGCTTGGTGGAATGTCCTTGATTCTTTCCCTTAGCACCTTGACCTTTCCCCTTACTTGGACCCTTGCCTTGACCCTGACCCTGACCCTGACCCACTTTATTCTTACCCTTATTATTGTCATGAGACGGACCCCAGCTTCAACAAGGTTAGCCTTAGTGGAGACAGACGACATTAGGACAGACCTATCTTTAAGGCGATTAGCTTCCTCAGTCCTCATATGACCTATGAGCTCTTGAAGTGATAAATCTTTTTTCTTGTGTTTTAAATGGTTCCTATAATCACTCCATGACGCAGGAAACTTTTCTAACAACACATTAGCTAAAAAGACTTCATCAAGTTTTATACATTCATTGACAACATCAACACACAAGTTTTCGTAAGTATGCACTTGTTCCATAATGGGTTTATCATCTACCATATGAAACTCAAGTCGCTGCCCCACCACTTATTTCTTTTTGCCTGCATCATTGGTCCCATATTTTTTCTCTGATCTAAAGATTCCTAAATGGTCTTAGCAGATTTATGGACCATGAACAAATTGAAAAGGGTGTTAGTCATGTGATTAAGAAGATGATATTTAACTGTCTTATTATCTTTATCATGTTTCTTAATCTTTTCGTCATTGGACTTAACCGTGGCGGCGGAAGGAGATGTGGCCTCGGCCGCAGCTGACGCAACAAGTAACTCAGGTGCATCTTCAAACAGTATGTAATCGATTTCCAACTGCTCAAAGAACATTAAAAGTTTTTGAGAGCACCTCTTATAATTCAGCACATCAAGAGGTTCCAATTTCGATAAGTCGGCAGCAAATTTAATTGACACAACAACCATTTTTTTCACGTTTCGCGACAAAAGTATATAAAAATATAGTTTTCAAATTGTTAGTCGCGAGGAACTACAATGGGACGATGGGTGAAACCCGAGGGAGGCTGGCACGAAGGAACAGAAACCGACAGGCAGCAAGACGGGAAGAAAACTGACAGAAACCGAGAGGCAACAAAACTGACAGAAAAACCGAGAGGCAACAAAACTGAGAGAAAAACCAAGAGGCAGCAAACAGTAGCCGAGAGTGGCAACACGGGGCTGGAAAAAACGGAATTGCGATGGAGAAGATACGAAACATCAGCGTCGTGGTAAGGTGGTCATTAACTTGAAAACTATATCGGCACGACACGGTGGTTATCGTCTACAACGCCGTAAGTTTTCCAAGGTTAACACTGTCAGCTTTCGGGCGCGACCACTCGTGTAAGAGAACAGTGGAACGACAAAAACAAACCTCAGAAGAGCAGAATGTGAGAGAAGGGAGATGCATGTATTTTTTTTTTGTGTTAGAACAGTGAACAAGAGCTCAGTATTTATAGAGTGGAGCTGAGAGGAGCGTCCCAAAGAGCTCCAAAAAACGCTCATCATTAAGGCCTTAAAACCACCTAATCAATGCCTTAATGACCCCTTATAAATACCCAATTGACTGAATCTTCACAGAGCCTAGACAACACAGGCCAGTCCAAATGAACCTGGACACCCAGCACACGCACAGGCCCAAAAGAGTAAAAGTCGGGCACATCCCACACCACAGGTGCTCTATCCAAACCCAAACCTAAGCCCAAGCCCGAGCCGAGCCGGGCAGAGCACACTCGCGTGTGTGGTTAAAGAACCAGGCCCAATCACACAACATAAAAGGCCCACTTACCTCCTAGTCACACAACTAATAGCCCAAGATAAGAGAGGTCTTATAAAGGGGACACAAGCACCCTCATCTTCCGATGTGGGATAGCAAAAGAAGGAGAGAGAATGCAAAACCTTGTCTTTGCCATAATCCAACAGAAGTAACCAATTGGGAGACTGATGTCGAAGATGCTTCCATACAAGTAAATCAAAGGGTTGTTGAGTGATTTTGAAGCATCTCTTCAAAGTCGTGTCGAGCTACGTGATCGTGAAATTCACAAAAAATTGAGAGCGGACTTGGTTGAACATATTTGACAACGTTTTGGAGGAAGTATATATATATAGAGAGAGAGAGAGAGTCAAGATCGGGTGAGAACCTAGGTTATAATGAGAACTGTGAGAACCCCTCACAGTCTTTAGATCTTACTAGGTAAATCATGCGGCTGATATTACTCTAAACAAAAAAAATAATTGCAGGGGTCAGCTCCCCTTCATTCACTCTCTAAATAAAATCCCCCCCTTCCTTCACTCACTTCCTTCTCGACTTTCATTAATTGAAGAACAAATTCAACAAAAATCAACAAAAACCCGAATAACCCTGTCATTAGGTATATCATACTGCAGATGCTAATCGACGACTTCACTACTCCTCCCATATCTGATGGGTATTTTAGCTCTTGCTGTATCGCGTGCACTGCAACACATCAGACACACTTTCTCATTAATTTCAAAATTAGACGTCAGCAGGAGGGAGATTAGAGATGTAGAGATGACCATTAAAGTGGCAGATGAATGCACAGACGAGAACAGGAACCGCATTGAATAGATTCAGGACAGATCTGAGACTGTTGATGCTAGGAAACAACGCTGGTCGCTGTAACGTTCCCGTTGCTAGTTTGTAGCTCGTGACACTAAAAGTGAAAAAGGGTACACTAAAAGTGAAAAAGTGTACGCTAAAATTTAAAAAGGGTACACTAAAATTAAAATTGAAATTGAAAAAGAGTACGCAAAAATAGAAAAAAGAGTACGCTAATAGTGAAAAAGGGTACGCTAAAATTGAAATAGGGTACACCACAATTTAAAAAGAAAATTAAACCGAGTAGGGCTAGAAGAAGAAGTGTTTGTATTTCATATAAAATCCGTACAAAAGGAAATTAAAAGACAATATTTTAGATGAACTCTTAAATCAATAAGGAAATTTGAAAAAAAAAACGATAACACACCATTGCTGAGATTATTGCAATTATATTTGCCGACGATAATACTGTTACTATTGTAATGAATTAATGAATTTAATTGAATAAGTTGATCATAAAATGATGAATTAAAAAAATTAAAACTACTTTGTTTATTGGGGTTCAATACCAATTGTGATGAATTAATGGATTGAAGAAAAGCCGATTGAAAAATTGATGGATTGAAGAATCGGATTCAATGGTCGATTGAAGAATTTATGGATTAAAGGATTATGGGTCGAAGAATTTTTTAGAAAGAGAAGGAGTTACGGGTTGAAGGCTGAAGCAATTGTGATGAATTAATTTGATTGAAGAATTTTGAAGGATCCAACTAATGAGATTGAAGACTATGATCAAATGGCTCATATTATAGTTCTCACAGTTCTCATTGAAGGGGTGATTCTCACAGTTCTCATATATATAGAGGCAAGATCTGGTACATTTGTTAAATTTGGTACAATTTACCTCTTAATTGTGGCCATTGGATTTCACATGATCAAGAGCTAAGATTAAAACTCTCTAAATCCCCAAAGCAATTTTTTCTCAGATTTTTATAGTTATTTCGATGAACAAACATGATTATTTTAATGAAGAATCATAGTTATTTTATAGTTAACTCAATTGTTTACTGAGAATTATGTTATCAGGTTATATGTATTTATTTCAATGTAGAAAGTTGGTTATTGTATTGAATAATTTGCATTATTGTATCCATTGAGATTAAACTCAAATATAATAAATTTTATAACAATGTTATCTAATGTTACGTAGTTAAACTCAGTTATTATAACTCGTGTTCTTGTATTGAGACTAATTTCAGATATAATTAACTTTATAATAATGTTATATGATTTTAAGTAGTTATTCTAAAGTAGAAACTTAGTTATTGTAATGAATAAGTCTCTAGTTATTATATTGGGCTGACACTCAAATAATCAGATTTAGAATAATGTTATTTGATTTTACGTAGTTAGTCCAATGTAGAAACTCAATTATTGTAATGAATAACTCGTGTTATTGTATTGAGATGAAACATGCATCTTGCATATGATTGAGGGTTCACCCAGCGAAAGAAATATCACTGAAAGACAAAAACAAAGAAGGGATTAGTTACAGTACAAAAAAAAATTGAAGTATAATAATCACATATGTGTTATAAAATAACTACAAAAACACTACAAAATAACGTAGTAACTAATATAATGAAATAACTTCAAGAATAATATAGAATAACCACAACAATAGTATAGAATAACTAGAATAACATAATAAAATAATTGGATATTTCATAGTAATAATAATGTACCAAAATCAGAAATTTATGCTATGAAATAATATGTAGTTATTTTAATGTTCATATTCAAGTATTTCATTATTCATATTCAAATATTGCAATATTCATGATTTCAATTTTTAATCTTGCAATCAAAAATCCAGAAATTGATCTTATTAAAAGAGCAGTCACGAAATTGATGGACTTTCCTATCACAAAGTCAAAAACTTCCAAAAGGGTTTATCTTATTCGGATTGAGACGAATACCAATACACGAAATATTGAATAAAATCAAAAAAATTGAATTGATTTATAGATTCAGAGTCGGAAGAATTACCGAATACATGAATTTGAATACACGAATTGATTTACACAAAAACTCAAGAGACGGATTGATTGATTTATATACTGAATTGAAATATTGAATTAAATCAGTAAAAACCGATTACATGAAAATACGCATTACACGAAATAAAACAGAAATCACGAATTCTAAAATGTGAAATTTACGATCTGGAAGCAGATACCCGATTCGGTCGTGAATTTACCAAAAAAATCATGAAATTGAATACCGAATCGGAGTAACGATGATGATGATGTTGATAATGAAATCGGAGCAACGATGACGGATGAATTTTTATTTGTGAGCAAATACTTGATTTGATCTTTAATTCGAGAGGGATAGGTTTGTACGTGAGCGGTTTGTGCTTGAGGGATTTTCAATTTGACGTTCAATTGAATAGGGCTTAGGATTTAAGGTTTGACGCTTACCTTAATACAAGTTTTAATCTTGGCCCTTGATGTAATTATATCTAATGGTGGGTAAAGGTAGGTAAATTGTATGAAATTTAACCAAATGTAAAAGATCCTTCTTCTATATATATATATATATATATATATATATAGAGAGAGAGAGAGAGAGAGAGAAAGACTCTTATGAGTCCTTTACTCTATATGAGTCCATGAGTCCTCGTCCCATCCGTTGGATGGGATGAGGATGGATGGACAAGATTCATTGCATTAAAAAAAAAAGGAAGATTTACATTCCTAAAATAGCTCCCAAAAATTTAAGAAACAATAACCCACTACATCACGTTCATTCATCATTCATCACATTCATTCATTAATTCAACCGTGAGAAAAAAACCCTTTCTACATCACGTTCATCCTTTCATTCAATCAATATTGTGCACGAAAACGCGTTACAGTGGATTCAATGGCAGCATCATCTTCTTCAACAATTGATAAGCAATCGATAGAGTATAACAATGGTGAGTTTCAATAATAATTTGACGTCAACTTTCATTGTTGCTATTACTTTCATTGTTGCGCTATTTTTTAACGTCGATTTGGATGTAGATATTGCTTTCATTGCTATTTCATTGTTGCGTTATTTTTTACTTTCATTCTTGCGTTATTTCATTGTTGCTATGGTGAGATTTACTTTCATTGTTGCGTTATTTTTTAACGTCAATAATAATTTGACGTCAATTTTCATTGTTGCTATTACTTTCTTTGCTTTCATTGTTATTTCATTCATCATCTTTTCCGGTCAATGGTTAGTTGCTATCTCGATCTTTATAGATTCCAGGGTTTAAAATATGTTTCTTATTTAGGTTTTGCATGATATACACTGATACTACCGTTTTGTTCTGTATTAAGGCAGAAACGTCATTGAAGTAACATACCGTCTGAGTTACAGTAAAACTTATTTGCAATTATAGTAACACTTTGAACGTTTAGAAAAAGGATTTAGATGATGATGTTAAAGTAACATACTGTACTAGTTAGAGTAACACAACTTATTAATTGAAGTAACTCATTAGTTGCATGAGTGTAACGTTGATTAATTTTGTATTAAGGCAGAAACGTCATTGAAGTAACATACCGTCTGAGTTACAGTAACACTTAATTGCAATTACAGTAACACACTTAACGTTTAGAAAAAGGGTTTTGATGATGATGTTAAAGTAACATTCTGTACTAATAAGAGTGACAGAACTTGTTAATTGTAGTAACCCATTGGTTTCATTGGTGTAACATTGTTTAATTTGGTGCAGGTGACATTAGCAAAGAAGCAAACGCACAGGACAACAGTGCAAAAGGTGAGATTTTATTCATTTGATTAATCGTGGATTAATAACAGTGGTTCATCGCTCTCGTTTTAACTCAGATTCCAGATTTAACGTATGCTTCATTGATACTACTGTTTTGTTTTGTATTAACGCAGAAACGTCGTTGAAGTAACACACCTTCTGAGTTACAGTAACACTTAATTGCAATTACAGTAACACACCGGTCGTTTAGAAAAAAGGTTTTGACGATGATGTTAAAGTAACGTACTGTATTAGTTAGAGTAACACAACTTATGAATTAAAGTAACACATATGTCTCATATGTGTAACATTGTTTAATCTCATGCAAGTAGCGTTTGCCAAGAACCGAACGCACAAGAATGGTGCAGAGATGTGGGTGAGGCTTTCACTCCGTACATGAAGCAAGTATTCGGAACAATTGAAGAGGCAGTGGAATTTTACAAAATCTACGCACTGGCTTGCGGATTTGATGTGAGAAGGTATACAACAAAGCGATGGCACGGTGGTGAGATAAAGTCAAAGCTCCTAGTTGCAACAGACAGGGTTTCACGAAATCTGTTAAAGCTGTTAACAATACACATGCGACTGTGAAAGTTGTTAACGATGCAGCTGGGGGAGGAGTTGTTAAAGCTATTAACAATACACCTGACGCTGTGAAAGCTGTTAACAATGCAGTTGCGCCTAAAAAGAAGACGAAAGTCGGTCGTTGCGGGTGCAAGGCAAGGATTAGGCTGTTCAATAAAGGAGGCATTCTCAGGATTGATAGGTTCCACATCGGCCACAACCACGAACTGATCTCACCAAAAGACAAAGAATTCCAAAAGTTGTCGAGGAACCTGACAAAGTACCACAAGCGACTGATCTTGAACAATTCGCAGGTATGGAGTAACACAATTTATTTTATAGAATAACATTTGAGTAAGATAGGTGTAACACCGTTTTTTTGCTAGAGTAACACAGCTGGATTAGTCCAGTGTGTGCATAATCTAATTGCTTTTGCTAGAGTAACACCAGTGAACCTATAGAGTAACAGTACTTAAGAATAAGAGTAACACAACTGGTGTATTAATGTTAAATTGTCACAACGCTTGATTCTTATTTTCAGCTGAATATCGGCGCAACACGGACGTACAACATGTGCAAGGAGCAGGTAGAGGGGTTCGCAAACGTGGGTGCGAGCTTGGTTGACTTCAAAAACTGGGGAAGAGATATAAAGTGCTTCCTACATGAGAGGGACGGTCAGCTATTCATCGATCGTTTCAAAGACATGGCTAAGAATAGGAGGGGTTTCTATTTCGACTACGACCTGAATGAAGATGGGAGTGTGAGCAAGGTTTTCTGGGCTGACGGTGAGGCGCGGCGAAACTACCAGTTATTCGGAGATGCAGTTTCGTTCGACCCGACATACGGGACGAACAAATATAAGATGATATTCACGCCATTCACCGGCATTGATCATCACAAACGATCGGTAACTTTTGCTGGGGCTCTGATAGCGCACGAGGATTATGAGTCGTTCGTCTGGGTGTTTGAGAGATTTCTGACAGCAATGGGAGGTAAGGAGCCGGTGTATATTATTACCTACCAAGATCCGGGTATTATACCAGCCGTGAGGGAAATGTTTAAGACGGCGCTACACCGTTTCTGTATGTGGCATATCTTGAACAAGGTTCCTACAAAATACGGTGCATCGCGAAGTGACTACCAGGATTTTTTGAAGAGATTGAATGCTATAGTATGGAATGTGGATATTGATGGAGATGAGTTCGACGCGGAGTGGCGTGAGATAATGGAGGAGTACCATGGGAGTGATGTCGAGTGGTTTTCTACTACATTTTCCATTAGGGAGCAGTGGGTGATGGCACATTGCAGGGATTTAAAGATGGGTGGCTTAATGCGAACATCACGCTGCAAAAATTTACACCCACGCCGCATTTGAAGAATTCCAGGAGGAGGTGAAATTTTCTGTGGGCACTTGCAACGTGAGGGGCTTCCTTGTGAAGGACGGGATAGAGGAGACACTGGTGAGGGATGCTACACGAGATAAAGAGTTTACGGTCCAATATATATCACGTACTGCTTAAACTCACTCATGCGCTGACATTTGATTCATGTGATAGCAGAGTTGTTATAAAAGTAACACCAGTCAGTCCTTACAGTAACATATATATTGAGTTACAGTAACGGAGGATAGCATTTGGACATCTGCGTTGTGAATGCTTAAAGTAACACTGAACATGCATTAAAGTAACACCTCACATTCTTAAAAGTAACTCATTCTGCCCTCCATTACATTTTGCACGCCATTACCTCCATTATAATTGTTGTCTCTACTTACTGAAAAGATGGATAATATATTGTTATTGACGTATTGATTTGCGGGTGCAATGTCACATTAATATGTCGTCATCTTTCCAGGTACGTGTGAATCAAGCTGCACATGTCAGCTGTTTAATTTACGAGGGATACTGTGTCAACACGTAATCTGGATATATTCATCAAAAGGGAGCACCACTATACCCGAAAACATGGTAACCAAAAGGTGGACAAAGAAGGTTGTTCGCACTGCTCGAATCAGTGATGAAGGATTAGACGGCGAAGACATTGACATCATCGACGGAAAACAGATAGAGATGTCAAAATTGTGGTCGGAAATCCATGAGACCAGGGGACTTCTAAAGGCAGGAGACAAGGCAGATGTGGAAAGCTTGTGCGGATTAATTCGGGAGTTCAGGTTGCAGAGGCAGCCAGTTTCTGGTGGGGGAAATGTTGGCAAGACACAGGAAATTGAAAATATGCTCGGGTGTACGACCTCTGACAATATCACGATACTCCCTCCAAAGATTTCTAAGACAAAGGGCAGCGGAAAGCGGATGTTATCAATCAAGGAAAAGAAGGTCGCACTTTCAAGAAAGCCGAAACGCATGTGCAATAACTGCAAACAGATGGCGCACCATGACAAATGATAAGTGTAGTTTGTAGTGCTTATTTTACTGTGTTTTGGTCCCATTTTCCTTGTGGAATCGCTCCCTGGGAGCGGTTTATGGGCTTCTTATGCTTCTTCTAGCTCGTTTCAGGTTCCCGGGACCAATCACGAAGAGTTGGAGCGATTCCGACTCAATACATACACTTTTTGGAGCCAACGAGGTAAAGGAACGATGACTCGATGCCTTGGAATCGACCCCGAGACCCTGGGACCCAATCCCGAGCCTCCGAGACCCGATCCCGAGTCTCGAGAATCGACGAGAAACCCATGAGAGGCAAGGAGGGACCAAAAAGCTCTTAAGGGAGGCCTACAAGACCCATCCCGAACGGGAAGGCCTCAACCCGATCGGGATGAGGTGCACAAAGGACGTAGCCACTGTGAAGAGCTCGTCCCGATCGGGACCAACCCGTCCCGATCGGGACCACGCCGTCCCGATCGGGATAATCCCGTCCCGATCGGGACCGGCCACCTGGCAGCCCGCATCCTTTCTTTCATCTTCCTTCCACTTGTAACCCTATATATACCCTTCCCTTGTTTTGTAAAGGAGGACACTACATTAGACATTAAACCCTAGACTACTTTAGGTTAGATTAGGTTAGATTAGGGTAGATTAGTCGGTAATTAGTAGTTAATCTTAGTTTAATCTTGTATTAAGAGGAATTCTTCAAGATCCATTCAAGATTGACAACCTTGGGTGTTTGTTTTGGGTTTTCTTCATTAATGCAAGTTTTATCCTTTCTTCTTCACTAGTATGGTATTCTTCTATTCCTTTTTACTCTTTATCTTGTTTAATTCATCCAAGTTTGCATCTTTGATTGTTGTATTGTTCTTAGTTCATTGTTTTCACTAGTATCTTTATGTATGTTTTGATGTTTATGTTGATTCATCTTGTTCTTGTTAGTTTTAAGTTGATTATGTTAGAGTAGTGTTCTTGCTAGGGTTAGTAGGGTGATTAGGGTGTTAATTGGGTGATTAAGGGTTTGTTGGAGATGTTGGTGGAAGATTTGGGTTTCCTCTTGGTTTGATGCATATCACATGTTTGTTGGAATGCTTGATTGACTAAGTAGTTGAGAATGCTTGTTTTTCTTGCCTTTCTTTCGTGGGTGTTAGTTTGTTGTGGGTTCGGTTCCCTCATTAAGTTGCGAGAGCCCGGTGAGGACGACCCCTAGGTCGGTCTAAGTAGCGAGAGCTCAGATTCGACCTAGGCCACCATAGCGCGCTAGAACCCCGTTTGTCATGTGTGTCGCCGAGATGGGTTCTGGGTGGAACCTCTAGGTCGGTGTAAGTTGCGAGAGCCCGGACCAACCTAGATCACCCTACTACCTCCTTCGCTCTAGCTCTTCCTTGACCATTCCGTTACCCCTTTGACCCCGACCTAATCCTAGCCCGTTTTCCTTAGTTGTTCTTCTTAGTCATAGTCTAGCCCTCCCCCCCTTCTTATCATTCTCTAGCTTAGCTCGTTGACTTAGTCTAGTATTTGGGTCGACCTAGTCTAGGCTATACATTACCGTCCCCGTGGATTCGACCCGACTTGCCCTATCTACCGTAGGAATAGCCGGTTAATTATTTGATCGGTGGGGATCCCGCGACAAATCCCCACCATCCCGCGACAAACGAAATTGTCCCTTGTGCTACATTGCAATTAACACTACATTTTATTTAATACATGTGTTTTTTGGAAAAGTAACATCTCATGTGTGTCAGAGTAACACTACTCGTCTGCTACAGTAACAGAAACAATACATTGAAGTAACTGAGGACAGCATTTGTACCTTAAAAAACAATTTATAAGGCTTCTGGAATTGACTGTAATATCATTATAATAACACCATTGATCTCTTAGAGTAACATAATTTGTTCATTATAGCATCATTTACAGTAGAGTAATACCAGCAGAGTTTAACTAAAGTAATCCCCATAGTAATACAAGCAGAGTTTAACAGCTTCTTTCCATTGCTGATAGTCAACATACCAATGCAATTAGACAAGTATCTAAACAATACAAAAGTACCAACATTTGTACCTTAAAAAAACAATTTATAAGGCTTCTGGAATTGACTGTAATATCATTATAATAACACCATTGATCTCTTAGAGTACATAATTTGTTCATTAGAGTAACATTTACAGCAGAGTAATACCATCAGAGTTTAACTAAACTAATCCCCATAGTAATACAAGCAGAGTTTAACAGCTTCTTTCCATTGCTGATAGTCAAAATACCAATGCAATTAGACAAGTATCTAAAAAATACAAAACCATTAATTCGTAGTTAGAAAAGATGTGGCATGATTCAGTAAAAAAATTATTTTTTTCGGCCCTTTGTTGTCTTGCTCTTGACCTTGACACCGTCAATGATCTTTTGTCTCGCGTCCGTATACCTGTCCACGTTTTCCAACAATCGCGACCGCACCTTGTTCTTGTCTGCCAATAGAAGTGTGGCTGCAAGTTGGACCACCAAATATCGTCTGTTGACCTTCCTCTCGAGGTCTATGTGGTGGAATGTACAGCCCTCGTACATCAACATGTGCATCATAAGGAAGATTCCCGTCTCGTCCCAAGTTGCGTCTGGTTTCTGCCACTTAAACTTGACCTCTTTAAACTCGTAAGTAACGATATCAGATGCATCAGGGACTTTGAGCTTGCCGAGATAATCACTAATTGTTGACACCTGTGAGCATCACAGCGACGTTATTAGGAGAAAAACTGATGGCCGTGTGCAATAACAACTACTATCATACATATACTGATCGGAAGAAGAGCACTAACCATTAACTTTGCGGCCTTGTACAATTTTGTTTCTTGGACGATTGTGTAACGTTGGTGGTCAAGGAGATCTATTGTCCTATCCTTACGGTTAATGCACACGCATGAGTAGTACTCATTGATGTTGATCGGAACAAAGGTAAGATCAGCTTTCAAGTTAAGAGAACGACCACACTTCCTTCTAAAAAGATCGAGATGGGACATCAAGATGTCCACTGCCTGCGTGGATGGGCCGTCTTTATAATCATCAATCATCCCATAAAGGTAGTCCTACAAACATATTCAATGTGTCTCAAACTATGTGCAACTGTATAGAAGTCTTCCAGTCAGAGCATGTTGAAGTAACACATTCACTACGTATCAGACTACTAGAATAAATATACAAAAAAGGATTCAGATTAAAGTAACACGTTTTCTGTATTACAGTAACACCAAAAATGCTTTAAAGTAACACAATATTTAAGTAACAACAAAGAATTAATGTACCACAAAGAAAGTACTAGAGTAACAAAAAGTGTGAATTAGAGTAACACATATAAACAATTGAACGTACCAAATGTGTATTAAAGTATCACATCTTATGCATTACAGTAACGCACTTCCATCATTAAAATAACACCATACATGTGTTGATACATTATGAACTTGGCTCTCAAGCAACACTCTATGTGAGGAACATGTATTCTCCTAGAACAATGGTGATAATTATATATGCAAGCAGATGCAACAGTAATGCGTACCTTCTGTCGTATAACAAAGTATGCCGTCGTGGGTGTCTCGACCGAATTAGTGACGGGAGCTGGAAGCCTGTTCAACAGCATCGACCAGCATTCGATGATGCTCGATGCCATTTTCTGACCCAGTAACATCGAACGTATGTCACTCCGCTCAATTGAAGCCAGGACTGAATAGTTTGCAACTTCCTCGCTGAACGAAAAAAAAAATACCCAATCAAAAAATTTGTTTTAATATTCAACCATTATTAATGTTACAATAACTGCATACCAATTTTCTATAGTTGCAAGCTCCACAAGGCAGTAGTCCACAACGTTTTTGCGACGGATGGCGATATGGCTTAACAACGTCTTGTTGTTCGCAAGAAATGGTGACAACATAGGGGAGTTCGCATCTTCGTCGCCGCAGTCAATTGAGCATCCAAGTCCGTCACCCTCACCACGGTTCCGGCTCTTCAGGACAGATCTAGTCCGCGTTGACAACTCAGATTCAGGAATCGTTTCTGCGACCGGGGTTGTAGGGTCAGGAGTCGACAGTCGGCTCTTCTTCGGTGGTCGTTCCTCATACTCTGCCTCGCCTGCCCTCTTCACGGTTTCCCCGGTAGACCCCGTAACACCAGATATTGTTCTCTCGATTGCGATGTTCGCTTTATCGTTTAAGAACACCCTCACCCTCGCTATAACCTTGTCTCTGTCCTTATTGATATCACACAGGACCAGGGTTGCTGCAATCTCCGCTCTGAACAGGTTGTTCGCCTCCATTGTGCCTAGGCAACAGTCAAACACTTTCCCCCGGTACAGCATCATGTGTATCATGAGATACACACCGCAGTCGTTCGCCGAGAACCCTCCACCCTGCCATGCGAATGGGACGTTGACAACAGGGAACTCCGCGACAGCCGATCCCTTTGCGATACCTTTTTTGGCCATGTACTTTCCCAATTCTTTTTTGGTGAAAATGTAAGTATATTCAATAATGAGATCCAATTTACAGCTCTAGTACTTCGTGTACTCCACAAGTTCAACTAAGAATAGTATCTAAATACTTTCCATGTTTAAAATGAGCTTGATTCCTTAATCCCCTAGCTCTCGCTCTAATCACACATTTCAATTCCTTGAAAATGACTCCTGGACAAATGACTGAATTATGCAATCTTCCATGATTACGAGTCTGCCACACTCAATACCATATCCATATTATAGCTGCTGCCACAATCTGTTTAAACAACAGGGATTTATGCCTAAAAGTTCTCCACCATTCTCCAGAATTCATTGTCGGTATGGTAATGCCAAGCCAAGAACTAATCAATTGAAAGCACCTCTTGGTGAATGGGCAGTCCTCAAACAGGTGTGTATGCGATTCCTCCGTATATGCACACAGGTAGCATTTCCTGTCCAATACCACCTGCATTTTTGCTAGTCTATCATTCATCAGTAAACGTCTATGGCAAATAAGCCAAGCTATATATCCATGTTTCGCAAGACTAAGTCTGTTCCAGACCAACTTGGACCAAGTGACCTTCTGATGCACACCTTTCAGCCAATTGTATCCAACCTGCACAGTATACTCCTCGCCTTGCTCCAACAAATGAGGAAAACAGTTGTTCGTGAAGAAAATTGACTTAATCCAGCACAATTTCCTCCACGTCCAACTGGAATTAATATTGGGTTTATAATCTTTCCACTCCTGATATTTTATGTAAACACCATGAACCCATTTTACCCATAAGTGATTTGCTTTTACGGTGATCCACTAGGCATATTTCGCCACACAAGCCATATTCCAAAGCTTCAATTCCCTTAGACCCAATCCACCCTCCTCTTTCGATCGACATACTACATCCCATGCCACCAACGGAGGTGATTGATAGTGTTCACTTCCTCTCCACAGGAAATTCCTGCAAATACTAGTGTTATGATTGATCGTGAATGTCGGTAAAATGAAAATCCTCGACCAATATTTATGAATAGTAGTGAGTACGGCCTGCACCAAGATTAGCCTACCATAATATGAAAGTTTTTTAGTTCCCATACCTCTGATTCTGCTTACTATTCTTTCAGTGAGGATATGACATTCTAGCACGGTCAGTTTCTTTGGAGACATGGAAATACCCAGGTATTTGAAAGGTAGCTCACCTCTTGACATCCCAGTTTGCTGAGCAATCCAATTCTCATCCTCCTCATCCAAACCATTATAGTATGTATTGGACTTCGATTTGTTGATGTTAAGTCCCGTTGCTCTAGAGAACACCCCAAATGCTTGCAGGATCCACTTAATGGACGCCTAATCCCCTTTGCAAAAAAGCATTAAATCATCGGCGAAGCAAAGGTGACTCAATTTAATGCCTTTACATAAAGGATGAAACTTGAAGTCCGTCTTGTCTTGAACCACCATTAGTATTCTGCTCAAATATTCCATACAAAGGGTAAAGAGAAGTGGAGATAAGGGGTCCCCTTGACGCAACCCCCTTTTAGCCTTGAAGAACCCAAAATGATCCCCATTTAGAGTCAACGTATAGCTAGGGGATTGAAGACATTCCATAATCACCTTCACAAATCGATGGGGGAAATTAAGCGCTCGAAGCATATCATCTACAAACTTCCACTCAATAGAATCGTACGCCTTTTTCATATCTATCTTCATAATGACTCGAGGAGAGCAGCTTTTCCTGTTATACAGTCTAATCAATTCCTGGCATATATGTATATTCTCAATAATATCTCTTCCATTAATAAACGCACTTTGGGATGAGCTCACAATGACTGGCAGGATTTTGTTCAATCTCGCACATAGCACCTTAGATAAACATTTGTAAAGGACATTGCAGCAAGCTATGGGACGAAATTGTCCCACATTTTGAGGGTTATTCACCTTTGGGATCAATGTTATGATGGTATTACTGACCTGCTTCAACAACACATCATCCTCTATAGCATTCCTGATTGCAATGCATATAGAAGACCCAATTATGCTCCAAGAATCTTTAAAAAACTAACTTGTGTATCCATCTGGGCCAGGAGCCTTTGTACCCGGAATAGCAAACATAGCCTCCTTAATTTCCTGATCTGTAATCGGAGAAGAAGATCCCTACCCTGTTGTTCAGTTAAAACAGGCCCTTTCCGAACAACATTATGATACACTCTTTGCGTGTCATGGCTCTCTCCCAATATGCTCTGAAAATATTCCAACATTGCATTCTGAACTTCTTTACGACTATTATATAGGACACCAGCCATATCATGAATCTGGTAAATTCTATTAGTATTTCTCCGTTGTTTAAGAACTGAATGAAAGTAGGCTGAGTTGGAGTCTCCCTCGTTAATCCATCTAGTCTTAGCCTTTTGGGCCAATAATTTATACCTAGCAGCATCTAACATTTGAAACTGCGTTGAGATGGCCTGCTCGTAATACTTAAGCGTGATATTTGTAAGGTCTTGAACCACCTGTTGCTGAACCTGATGCAATGCCGCCTGCATAACATCAGCCAGCCCCTCTACATTCAGGAATGTCTTGTTTTTATTGCTCTTAGTCCTTTCTTCAGTTGTTTAAGTTTGGTAACCACTTTGAACATAGGTGAGCCTCTCACTGGCTGCTTCCAACATTCCTCTACAGTTGAGGCAAAGCTCCCATCTGCAGACCACATGTTAAAATATTTGAACACTTTCTTTCTATTATGGTTCACCGGCTCCAAACTCACTATACAAGGGCAATGGTCAAATAGACCTTCAGGTAGATAATTAGCGTGAGCCTCAGGGAATCTGACCCCCCACTCCTCATTATTGAGTACTCTATCAATTCTACTGTAAGTTCGTGTTAATGGAGGTTGCTTGTTATTCCATGTGAAATGTGAACCCACTGTTTTCATTTCCATCAATTCACAATCATGAACACACTGTTGGAAAGGAAGAATTTCTACTAACGTAACCAATGCTCCAATTCTCTCATCCATGTGAAGAACACTATTGAAATCACCAAGGATAATCCACGGCCCTGTAACTGAGTTCTTGTACTGCCTTAGCTGCTTCCATAATGCCTCTCGTTCATTTAGCCTATTGAAACCATAAACAAAGGAACACCAAAACTGTGTTTTATTGTCCATAGATCTCACTTTCAACTAAATTATCTGTGCTTGGATATCTAAAACATCCATTTGTACATAATTGGGATTCCAGAGACACCAAATCCTTCCACCTTTGTGGGTATGATTGTTCGTTACTATAGACCAATTCTGAAAATTAATGTTAGCTTTATTCCAATGCTTAGTACCTACTTTTGTTTCTAGTAATCCATCAATTTGAACATTATTATGGTTTAGAAACCATTTTATTTCATTCTGCTTCTCTTTTGAAGTTCTTTTGAAGTACTTTCCCAATTCCACAGCCTTGATTATACAAAAAAGACATATAAGGACTGACAACTGACAATGCGTGTCCTGGTGTATAGAATGATGTCCGAATATATTTAACATAAGTACACTTACTGCAATTTTCGCCATACCGACGTATGGTAGGCTTTCGAAATCCTGCCCTTCGTAACTCCTGTTGTCGAGGTACTCAATCTGCTTTGACAGGAAGTTGATACACGCACAACTGTAGTGGTCGTTGTCGTAGGAAAGCACCGGGATGAAGACATGTTATTTGGTAATAAAGTGATTAGCGATTATTGTTAAAGAGCTGTAGTAAAGGGTCACCCGTGTGAGTGTTTCGTATAGACGTACCAAGTCAGAGTCTAGCTGTAAGATGTCTTTATTTACTTCGGTCCAAATATCCCAAAAGTTGAACAAGTCATCGTCGATGTCGACCTTTGCACCACTCTTTATGGCCTTCCACAGTTTCATTACTGTCTTTTGCATGACACATGTTGAAGTAACAATTCATGGTCAAGACAATAAGACAGAGTAACACGTTACTTATTTAAAGTAACAATGTGAAAGCCTTGCAGTAACACTTGTTTTGTGTTAGAGTAACACTAGTTATGGATATCATGACTTATTAAAGTAACAGTATACACCCCTTACAGTAACACTCGTTTGTGTATTGAAGTAACATTGACAGTAATGAAGGACAATTATGAAAAAGGACAATTATTAAGAATGTTCTTTAGAGATATGTTAGCAACACTAGCTGTTGGTTCTATTATTATGATCAAAATAATAGAGACAAGCTTACGTTGTGGCTAACGCCAAAGAAGCAGCGTGATGTTGGACACGGTGCAGTCTGATTATAGTCCAGTTGGTTAAGCAATATGCACCAGCTATCGATGACAGCGTTTGACAGCTGCTGCCCCGGCTGGAGTGTCGACAACTCGTCGCGAGGTATGTTGAAGAAATCATCGACCCTTACCAGCATCTCACTGATAGAATACGAATGAATTATGTGACAATCGATGAAAAATAACGTAGAGAAAAAGAATAAGATAAAGGACGTTGATCACTGTAGAAAACTTACTCTACACTGTACTTTTCATTGTTATAAAAGACGTAATCCATTACGTCTTTCCGAACACACAAAACGGACCGGAACACCCTACTGTTTCTGACCAGAAATTGTGATACAATTAGCTGGTCTGGTTCAGGGGTCCCACACTCATACGAGCATCCAAGTTTCTCATCAATAACTTGCATGCATTCCAAAGGTTTTTTCAGAGTGGAGAAAGTAAGGATGGAAAACCTTCTGTCCATCAACTTCCACCCACAAATGCTCAATAACATTAGCTTCATCAGGTCGATGGTCACTGTCCTCCGAACCATCATTAACAGCCTCAACCATCTCCGCTGTCGTGTAAAGTTCGAAGTCAGGACCGCCTCGATTCTCATCCCCAGTCCCAACATCCTCATCACCAGTCACATCTGTACACACTCTCCCACCTACCGGCTGTGTGGGCTGGCCTGTGAATGCGGGGCCTTTGGTCGTCGCGTTCTTTGCACGTGCGTACGCCTCGCACACTTCATCGACCATCCGGTGGAGCTCTTCTCCACTCCATAAGGCTTGCGAGGCCTGTGACGGAACGGGGTCATCGTTCAATGGTTTGCCGGATGTTATTCTTCTCAGTTTGGAAGCGGCTGAGATCCACCATTCATGGAATGCAACTGCATTTCTTGCCATCATGAGGTACAATTCATGTACCTCCTGCATCAAGAGTAAACAAAAAGTGTTAATCTGGAGGGGAGGCTGTAACTTATGGTTCGAGTTAAAAGAAACACATCTGTGTCATTAAAGTAACATGTGGTCATCATTAAAGTAACATATATTCATGCTCAGATTAACGCTTAAAAAGGTAACTGGATACCTTAAAGTAACACATGATACGCATTAGAGTAATAGGAATTGAAAGTTAAGGTAACATATTTAGGCAACTATAGTAACTACAGTAACAACAAATTCAATGAACACAGACATATAACAGGCAATTTATTGATAAAGATCATTATTACTTACGTCAACCGCCTTAGCTTTTAGATCAGCGTCATCTTCGACGCCATTTGCTAGCTCAATGGTTATGGACTTCGAAGCTTTGTGCACGGCTGATTTTGGGGCATCAGTCGCCGGAAATTCGTTATCCTCAGCGGCACCACGTCATCCACCAACTCCTCGTCCACCACCTCCTCAAGCACACAACGAGGGTATTTCACCTTTGACTTGGTAAGCCGACCAAGCCCACCCCCAGCAATTTCACCCAATAATCGAGCTAGCATCCGCTCGCGGTCCCAATGCTTGATCAGCGGTAGATCGTGCGAACAACGGTGATCACGGTATTGGAAACGGTGAAAGTATGTGATCATCAAAAAAGGCAGACAACCGAGCAGGTATGTCGGTTTCCGAAGAACAGAATCTCGACAGGCTGCAGCAAGCCCATCCAATACAAGCGTGCACCAATCATAAATTTTTATCTGCTCTACGTTCTCCACGCACCTCAGCAGACTCAGGTCAATAGAATAATTTGACGTTGGATTAAGAAAAATAGACATGTTGTACAGAGCAAACAGCCCGCAAATGTCGTCCCCACCTTCAACGTCCTTCTGCAGTTCTTCCAACAATAGAGACAGAGAGATCGTGTCGCTTCCAGTAGGAACATGGAACCGGTCCCTCCACGCTTGTTTCAGACTGACGACATCCTCCGCCAGTGCTTTCTTCGACCGACCCATTGGGAGGAGGTCAACGGGGTTCGGACCGTATGGTAGGAGGAAGCAGTCGTAAACATCATGCTTCGTTACCAAGAATTGATCGCTTTTCCTTGGCAGTCTAAAAATCAGAGTGTCATCCGCAAAAAGCTTCATGAATCTGGGTGCATACTTACCAGGGAAACTTTTGAGACGCATTTGTAGTAGGCCACCAAACCCGATGCTGATGACAGCCTCCCGCTGCCTATCATTAAAATTGGCCATTAACTCAACGAGGCTCTGAGGTCTGCACCGGTAGTGGATCTTCTTATCAACGATGACTGCTTTTTGCTCCTTCTCTTCATCCTTCTGAAACAGATAATTAGTATGTTCAACTGTTATTGAGAATGCACCAGGTAAGAGATAAACATCAACAATGCTAGGGCTCACAGGCCTGCAACTGACTTGTCCTTTGCTTTGTCTCCTCCTTTTGCCATCTGTGGCACGAGTGTTTCCGGATTTGTCTCCTCCTTTTGCCATCTGAAAAGTACAATAATTAAGTGGTTGGTATGCACAATAACCTTGTATGTAAAGTAAACGTGCAGCTGATACGCGTTAAAGTAACATAAATATAGAACAGAGAGTAACAAATTAAAGTAACACGTCTTCTGGATTACAGTAACACAATTATTCTTCAAAAGTAACACCATAAGTGTTAGATTAGCACCATAAGATGCAACACAGCTGGTAAGCATTAAAGTACCACAAATAAAGCATTAGAGTAACATGAGAAGCGAATTAGAGTAACAGATGTACATAATTGAGTGTACCAGGTTACAAGGATTCAAGGTATCATGTCTTCTGCATTACAGTAACACGCCTTCTGCATTACAGTAACACGCCTTCTGCATTACAGTAATACATGATCGTACATTACAGGGTGAGAGTTAGAGTAACACGTCTTCTGCATTACAGTAACACATGGCCGTCTTTGAAATAACACCATACATGTGACACAGTAACGAATCGACTTCTTACAGTAACACATCAAGTTTATTACAGTAACAGCGTATGGGCATTAAAGTAATATCAAGTTTATTACACGAAACAGATGAAAACCCAAATACCACAACAGTCTTTGGTGAAAATAATTAATTATAGGGCACAAACACAGCAAAGTTAATCAATCAATAATTAGCGAAAAATAAATGAAATCAGCCAAAGATGTAAACTAAACCTAGTTCTTCAGCAAAATAATCGAATATTAGCGAGTTACCTTGATGATAATGTTTGCTAAAGTTAGAAAGCTGCTTGAATGTAACCTTGCTCGCGTTGAAGGTGAACGATTGAGTTGAGTTGAGGTGAGCGATTGAGTTGAGTTGAGCGACTGAGTGTTAGGGTGTGCTTGAATTGAGCGAAAAAATTGAATGAGATGAAAGATGATGAAGGTGAAGGGTTTTTGTTAGACGTTTGAATGAGAAATAATGAATGAGATGAGAGAGAAGAAGAAGTTGGCGGTAATCTAGGAAGGAGAGAGAATTTTTTTATTTTTTTTCCAAAATTTGGTAGTTACTACCTTAATTACTACACACAATCGCAACCATTCATCCCCTTTAGATCAATGGCTCTAAAGAGGACTCATGGACTCAAAAAAGATAAAAGGACTCACTTGATCCTTACTCTATATATATATACTCCCTCCGAGTTTTAGTGTTCTTCCCTCTTTCCTTATTGGGCTGAGTTTGATCTTCTTCCCTATTTCCATTTATGGAAAAAAATTTCCACACTTTATCATCTTTAATTAATATAATATTCATCTCTCATACTTTTCATATCAACTTTATCTCATTTAATTAATATAATATTTATCTCTCTTACTTTTTCTCCCCTTTTAATAATATAATACTCCCTCCTTATTTTTCACCCCAAAAAGAAAGGGGAAGAACATAGGAACTCGGAGGGAGTATGTATATATATATATACTAGTTTTAATCACGCGCAAATTGCGCGGTTGTTCCTTAAAAAATTGTATAAATTCTCGACGATTATTATTTGTAATTTCTACAAAATAGGTTGAATGTTATTACTTAGGTGATACAGTATATTATTATAGTTTCGTAAAATAAACTCTATTGCTATGATATCAACATTTAAAATCATTTATTTCACACCTAAATGGTGCTTTTGGTAATGCTCGGCAAAAAAAATCAAAACTTCAGGTAGTGCTAACAAATTTTAATACGGAGTATTTCTTCCTCTTTTTTTTTGCCAGCAATACGGAGTATTTCTAGTTATACACATTTCATGCTAATGATTGTTGGTTTGATCGTCGTATCTAACATCGTGGTCTATACTCCATTTCTTTGAGCAATTAAATTAGTATAATGAAACCTAATTTACGAACCTCAACTTATAAACAATCTCCATCTTCAATTTAAGCTCATTATATAAGTATCTCATCCCAACATTCTGCAGTTGGCATCATGCAATATGGTTATCACTCACATTAAACATGATTCTTCCATACAATAAGATGTCGAAAAGGGAAAACTTACCGAGGGTTTAAGGTGATGGATTTGAGATGCAAAAGCTAATAATCCCATAGAAATTGCAATTAAAACGGATCGATCCATTGCTAACTTTTCTTTTAGAGTTGGACACTTGGATTTCTAATGCAAGATTTATAGTCGGTGAATTACTAATCTCCGTTACATCTGTTTTCAATTTAAGTTTTTTTCTTATCAGGTCACTTTATTCTTACTTTCAAAAGGTCAAAGGGTGGTGCACTTATCATGTGGAAAAGCTTTGATTTGCTTTTTGAATGACTCTATCATGTGTGAGAGCTTTGATTTGCTATTTGGATGTCCTTATTATGATTCCCTCCATTTGTTGGGAGAATATCCTCTGGATTCCTTTCACCGGATGTCTAGTATTTATATTTATATCACAATGAAGAAAACGCAACATGAATGAATAAAACAACAATTAGAGCCTTAGTCCCAAAATTATTTGGGGTCGCCTAATATGAATCAATATCCAAACTTGTCAAGTCATTATCTAAAAAAAAAGTAAAAAAAGTTATAAAAAAAAAAAGAAAAAAAAAGGACACTACAATAAAATACTACTCTCTCCTATTCTTATGAATTGCTACATTTAATTTGTCTTTTTGGCATATTCGATTAAATTGCTACATTTCTATAATGAGTATGTGTTTGTAGTGAGGATGTTTTTAGTTTTTAATGAGACACACCCTCTATGCTCACGACCTTAAATGTTGCAATTCCTAAAATTGGAGGGAGTACTAATAAAGATGCAATTTCAAAAGCAAAATTAAGTTGAAAGCTTTAATAATAAGTTTTTAGAGGGTTACTAACTCCAATTCAAGGGCGAATGAATGGATGATTATTTGCACATTGAGACACTTTTGACACTCCAATTACTTCAATTTACACGAAAAAATTAAAAATTTCATCCAAATGAAACATGTTGTCGAAGAGTCGGAGTAAATATGTATATAGCATAAGATGAATATGTGAGATGTTATACCTTAAAGGCAGCTTCAAGGAATGCATTGAAAATTGATTCAGGGTTTTAGTCTCTTGACGCAAAGAAAAGAAAAGGAATGAGCCAAACTACCTACAAAATCAACCTACACCATGTTGACAGAAAATCTGATTAAAGGTACCACACTAAAGACATTATCATACGGAATAATCATCCGTGAAAGTTTGGATCATTTGTATTAATTATCCCAAATAAATTAAGCAAAATTGACCTACACATGGAACAAATCGACCAAAACTTAGCTGAAATAAACAAAAAATTTAACTAAAAACAACCTGAAATTGATCGCCATGTTGTTCGATATTTGTCATCATTACGTGGGACAGCGGGCAGAATTGAAGGAGCAATACTAAAAACTCTCCAATGGCTTATTTCCTCCTATCGTCTACCCCACCTCATCTTCAACTTCAATTTCAATGTCGTTTCTCTTTCCCGTCAAATCCAAACCCTAGTTTCAATCATACATCTAACCAACTCCATCCCCCCATTCCTCATCGATTGCGCTTACAATTACGTACAACTACCTCCACTTCAAATGCAGAGACTTTCGATGCTCAATCCCGCACCTCTTCCACTCTCCGTCAACTTTGCCAAGCCCATGTGCCTCATCACGTCCTCAATAGCTTTCTTCCCTCTTTTCCTTTTTCCATCTTGTTCTTATTAAGGTAAGAATCGTCCAAAATAATCGAGTTTTAGGATATGATGCGTTTGGATAAGCGAATTTGGAAGGAATTAAATTCCCTTGTTTGGTTAGTATAGCATAATGGAGTGAAGGAGTTTTTTGAAATAGACTTTGAATCAGTGAAACTGAAACGCCATGGCTTGGGTGTTACTGTAACTTCATTGAACTTGCTTGGTATTACTGTAAAAGATAAAGTGATGGGAAAAATGAAATGGAATTTGATTGAACGGTAACTACATATATGTTTTAGTGGTATGTAGCTTCCCACTACTTGAGTGTTGGAACTTCTCATGCAGTTAGTATTTTTTTTTTCTTTTTTGTAAATTATAATCCACTATCTCTTGCAGTTATGTAGGAAGTTATATGGGATAAGAGTTAGTAAGTTACTGAAATTGTGTTAACCGCATGACTTTTTTTATTGGATGCCAAGTAAGCGACATTGTGATGCCAAGTAAACGACACCTGGACATAATGACGTGGGTTAATAAGAAGCCTCTAAATTCTTTGGCTTTAATATATAAAAGATATATATATATATATATATAGAGAGAGAGAGAGAGAGAGTAAGGCTCTTATAAGTCCTTCTCTATATATGAGTCCATAAGTCCTCATCCCATTCATTGGATGAGATGAGGATAGATGGACAGGATTCATTCTACAATTTGCATTAAAAAAAAAGAAAAAAAGAAAAAGAAGGGAGATACTGCTTCCTAAAATAACTCCCATAATTTTAGGAAACAATAATATCACATTCATTCACCCATTCATTCACCTATTCATTCACCCATTCATTCATTCACGTTACCACATTCATCAAACCTAAAAAAAACACTTCCAACATCATCACGTTCATCCATCCATTCATTCAAAATCTGTGCTCGACATCACGTTACTATGGATTCAATGATCGCGAGATCATCATCAACTGTTGATAAGCAATTCGTGGAGTACAACAATGGTGAGTTTCGATATTACTTTCATGTTTTGCGTCAATTTTATTCATTTCATTCATCATTTATTCATATAAACGATTCATTGCTCTTGTGTTAGTATAGATTGCAGATTGTTAGGTTTATTATTTAGGTTTTTTTCATAATCTTCAGTGATTATTATTTAGGTTTTTCATAATCTTCATCAATTGTTATGTTTTCATTGCCATGGAAGTCATTAAGATGCTCCATATTATTAGATTTTACGTTCATAGTATGATTTTTTAAAGATCTGATCATTATATGATTTTTTCGCACAAACATATATATGGAGTTATTGTAATGCACATAATGTGTTACTTTAATATAGACCATCTGTTATTTTAATGTCTAACCCTGTGTATAGACATCTTCTGTTAATTGAATCTCGTGTTACTTTAATGCACTTCATCTGTTACTTTAATTCTTGTCATCTGTTACTGTAATGCATTGGAGTAACAAAGGATTTAAAATACTGCCATATTAAAAAAAATACTGCTTCCTATAATGATGGAACGTGATTGTCATCAAAATAGGAACCAATATCAAAGTATAACGTTCTCATTCATACTCTTATTCATAGCAGTATACATGTTTATACTGTCATTCATACTCTCATTCATACCTAATGTATTACAGTAACACGTTTGAAGCATTAGAGTAACATGTCATCGGATTTAGTTATTAATGTTTTGGTTAGAATACCGCCATATTTCAAGTTCTGATTGTTTGTTTGTCGCCACGTTTATTGACATTGTTCTTGTTTTTGTAGTAGACGTAAAAGCAGAGGAATGGTGCAAGGATGTGGGTGAGAGTTTCACTCCATACATAGAGCAGATCTTCAAAAATGTAGATGATAAGAAGAAGAAGAAGAAGAAGAAGAAAGAATCATTAGGAAACGTCATGTAAGTCATCGTTTGACGATAAGAAGGAGAAGAAGAAGGAGGAGGAGGAGGAGAAGAAGAAGAAGAAGAAGAAGAAGAAGAAGAAGAATAAGAAGAAGAAGAAGAGGAAGAGGAAGAAGAAGAACAATTCTGAGTAGGACAATATATTGTTAGAGTAACATACATTATTCACTAGGGTAACATACTAAATAAGTTACAGTAATACAGTTTATGAGTTAGATTGATTTTCCAATATCTAGTCCTTAGAGTAACATCCTTTATTGGAGTAAAATGAGTTAGAATAACACACATTATGCGTTATAGTAACATACTTAATGAGTTACAGTAACATAGTTTATGAGTGTAATTTGATTTCCAATATCCAGTTCTTAGAGTAACATGTGTGAAACATTGGAATTATAATGGAGTTTTATAATTTTTGTTTTGGAGTATCCTTAATAGAAACATACATTATTCTTTTGGTTGATTGGAAGTCATGTTTTTGCAAAAGACTATTATGCAACGTAACAGATTTTATGAGTTAAAGTACCACAGTTCATGAATTAGAGTAACACATTATATGAGTTAAAGTAACAGTTTTTGCAAGAGACTATTATACAACGTAACAGATTTTATGAGTTAAAGTAACATAGTTTTATGAGTTAAAGTAACACAGTTCATGAATTAAAGTAACACATTGTATGAGTTAAAGTAACATAGTTTATGGATTATGGCAGTAACATAGTAACATACGTACAATGACAGTAGAAAAATGATGATTTTTTGGTGAAGATGAAAAAAAAACTTAATTTTGAAGAAACTTGTTGTGTGAGAGAAAGAGGCAATTAAAAGATTGATATGAGAGAGAGAAGATTTGCATTGGGATAATTAAGGAAGGGAGAGAAATGATATATTTACCAAGATTTGTTAGTTATTTCCTTATTTCACCTCAAGCAATCACAACCATCCATCTTCCACTTGATCAATGGTTCAAGATTGGACTCATGGACTCAATATATATAGGAGGACTCACTTGATCATTCCTCTATATATATATATATAGATATATATAGATATATAGATATATATATATATATATATATACACACACACATAGAGAGAGAGAGAGAGAGAATAAGGCTCTTATGAGTCCTTATATATATATGAGTCCCTAAGTCCTCATCTCATCCATTGAATGAGATGAGAATGAATGGACAAGATGCATCCTAATATTTGCATTAAAAAAAATGGAGATACTGCTTCCTAAAATAACTCCCATAATTTTAGGAAACAATAACATCACATTCATTCACTCATTCATTCATTCACATTCACGTTCATCAAAACCTAAAAAAAATACTTCCAATATCACGTTCATTCATTCAAATTTGTGCTCGAAATCCCGTTACTATGAATTCAATGATCGCGATATCTTCATCAACTGTTGATAATCAATTCATCAACTATAACAATGGTGAGTTTCGTTATTGCTTTCGTGTTTTGCGTCAATTTTTATTCATCATCTTGATTAATTTGCGTCAATTTGCTTTCATGTTTTTCGTCGATTTTCATGTCGATATTGCTTTCATGGTCATTTCATTCATCATAGATTCATATCTGGTTCGTTGCTCTCTTGTTAATATAAATTCCAAATTTTTATTATATTTGTTAAAATGTAGAATTTTATTCATTTGATTATTCATAGATTCATATCAATGGTCAATTACTCTCATGTTATTGTTTTGTTTATTCTTTAGGTTTTTCTTAAGCTTCACTGATACTTACTATTGTTTTGTTTTCTATTGAAGCAGACACGGCGTTGAAGTAACACACGTTCTGAGTTACAGTAACACCTAATTTTAATTAGAGTAACACAAAAAGGTCTAAGCATTATATAAATTTTACGCACGAACATATATATGAAGTTATTGTAATGCACATACTGTGTTACTTTAATATACACAATATGTTATTTTAATGGCTAACCCTGTTATTTTAACGCACATAATGTTAACTGAATCTCGTGTTACTTTAAAGCACTTCATCTGTTACTTTAGTTCTTTACATCTGTTACTGTAATGCATTGGAGTTACAAAAAGGATTTAGAATACCGCCATATAAAAAAATATAAAAATAAAAACGAAAGATACTGCTTCCTATAATTATGGGACGTGATTGACTTCAAAATAGGAAACAATATCAAAGAATATTGCCCTCAGTCAAAGAAATATATTGTGTCATACTCTCATTTCTGATCATTATATGAATTTTTGCACTAACCTATACCTGGTGTTATTTTAATGAACATTATCTGTTACTTTAATTCACACTATCTGTTACTTTAATGTCTGACCTCTGTTACTTTATACATGGTATATAAGCATCCTCTATTAATTGAATCCTGTGGACATGACATAGGTCCACCCCGACGCGGCCACGCGCGGGTTTGGGTAGGCGAATGAATCTCCATATGAAACGGATCGAATTGAAATTTAGGTCGAAGTGGAGTCGCCACCGAATTTTGTGGTTATTCGAAACCATTCGAGCCCACTCTATGTCGTAGTGGTCCGTATACAAAATACGGCCCATTTCCGATGTCAGAGTTTATTGGGCTCGTCCCTTTGCATTTGATACCAATACCGACGTTATCGGATATTGTGTATTGAATGACTCTCGTGCGCCAACGGTTTCGGGCATCCGGAAACCGAGGTTCTGAGTATGGGGTGAGGGTACGTGTTGGGAAGCCCACAAAGGACACCCAACCCCGCCCGCACATTAGCGGCCTCTACTAAGAATTCAAATGACTTTCCAATACGCGCGTTAGTTAAACGGGAAAATGATATGCAAAGATTATTTTCCCTAAACATGTGAATGGAATTGAAAAAGGGTTTCTAAGTCAATTTAATGCAATTAACTCTAACGTCGAAGTTGAATTTTAGCATGTGGGTTCATTTTATTAAAATAAAATAAACAATGAAAGTTGACAAAGGAAACAATCAAACCGTTAGTAACGATGTAACGAGTAATAAATTGAATAAAGATATAGATGTGATGAATGCATGATTTTGGAAAGAATAGTAGGTCACATGATGGATTAACACGTGTTGACCGAGGTCAAGGAAAAAAAAAATATATCGAGATCTAAGAAAAATGTTTTGTCTAAAAAAAATGATGTTCGAAGAATAATAATAAAAAAGAGCGAAATAGTTTTCTTCGGAAAATTGATGATTCTATTAAATCGCGTACAAATATTGCATAATTTGCACTCGACTTAATATTTTCGATATTCGTCGTATTCAATATTCGTTTATGAAATCGATATTAAATACTTGGAATAATTTATACTCGATTTTAATTTTGATGCTCGTCATATCCCATATCCGATTATGGAATCGATATGGAATACTAGAGTGAAAAAAATAAAGAAAATAATATAAGTCGTTTTAAATTAACTAGCACGATATAAATTTTCTCAGCGTTTATTAATGTCGTAATTAATTCAATTGAATTAGAGGACATCTATATTAGCATCAACGAAAGTCGTGTTAATTAATTTATTTGACTAAATCATTAGATTCGACATCCAATTATGGAATTGGTATCGAATCTAATAGATCGACACCTTAAAAAACTCGCCTTGATTCCCTCCGCATCCCGACATCATAATTAATTCTTGTGAATTGTTTGATGTCGGATCCGCATCAACGGGTTTCAACCCTTATTAAATACAATGCTTGTTTTTTAAAATTAATGTAAATATACGACTAATGATAATGATGCAAACAAAATAAAAAAATATTGTTTAAGTTAACTTATCTCAATAATCAAATAATCGGGGTATTGGAACAAGCGACCGTCAACGCTGTGTGCAGTACACTTGTATATTCGTGTTTCCTTATTCCGATACCCCTCTTATTCGACACAAATCGATAAGTATTTTAATGTTTTGTATTGGTATTATCGATATTATGATGCAATAAAGGAAAAAAAATAAAAAAAAATAAAAAAAAAGTAAGAAAAAGCGAAGAAGATGACGAGAGGAAGAGAAGAAGGAGAGAACGGGGTTTTGACACCCTCAACCTACATGTTCTTGTCTCGGATCGAACTCGTAACCGTGGCTTTAACACAAGAGTCTTCGAGGTTTTATGGAGGTTAAGCTATGATGGCTCGGGATTGATTCCTAAAACTAGGTTTAGGGTTTTTTTGCTAGTGTAGAATTGCTAGGGTTTGATTAGGGTTTGTAATAGATGTTGTATGTGTGTGTAGGGTTGCTCTAGGGTTTTTTTTCAATGTGTCAAAGTGTGTTGCATGGGGGTTTTTATATAGGCATGGTCATGCACTTTGGTGTCTAGGGTTTTGCCTTGACGGACTTGACCTGATGGCCCGTCTGAAGATGGATTGTTGGTTTTGCTTCTTGAGTTGGACTTTTGATGTTGTGAATGGTTGTTTTGTATGTCTCGGAAACGACATTGACCAGGGTTGACCCAATTGCAAAAAAGTCGGTTTTAATTCCGGTGTCGGTTTTGGCCCAAATTAGTCTTGTTTGGCTCGGAACGGTCCGCTGGGCCTGGATTCGAGGTTGATTTTGTGAGATTTGTACTCTGTAAGTGTGTTAGCCAGCGATTAATGGATTTGAGCCCGTATCCGAGCGCATAGAAGCACGTTAGCGTCCGATCATCATCGGGTGTTTTTTGGAAACTGCCATAAACACCTGGCAGTCAAAATGCGGGTGTCTACAGAGCCCCCACTCTGACTGAGGCTTGGACAAGGCGAAAGTTAGAGTAGCTACCAGGCCAATCGAGGATTGAAACCAGGCGGACTTCCGGTCGGGTCATTTATAGTCCATTAGACTCGCGTGAAGGGCTCGCCAGCCGTAAGCTAGAAGTCATACCTGAGCCGATAACTCCGTGGGGAATTGGACTTGTCGCATAAGTCCTGGGTGTGCCTGTATGTAGGCCCATCCCGTGAAATGCCGCCGTTGGCTTCCGCTGGGGAGATATCGTGGGTTGCACGTCCCTGTTTGAGTCGTACCTGTATAAGTCACATAAAATACATGCAACACGTAGATAGTAAAATGACTCGCGCTGGGGAAAATGATTTTTTGAAATTTTGAAATTTTTGAAAATTTTGAAATTTTGAATTTTGAAATCTTGAGATTTTTGAATTTTGGAAACTTTGAGATTTCTGACTCCTAACAAGGATTAGGAAAGTTCGAGATGGAGATTTCCGTGCTAGTATCGAGACTAGGCTTGCGGTTTGATTCCAATTAGGATTAGGAAATTTTCCTAAACAGTTTGCAAGGCTAATGCTATATATAGTCCTCTCTTGTCCTTGATTTCTCCACAATTCTCATTACAAATCAATCCCTTCTTTAAAGAAAGTCTCTTTATTTCCCTTAAGGCAAAAGAAGATCTCCTTATTTTCTTAAGGAATTTAGTCATGGGGATCGATAGGTTGAGTGTGATGTTGCAGGAGTGGTCCCGTCGCTTTAGGGACACGGATAGGGTGGCTTTGAATCAAGCGGGGATAACTCAGCTGTACCCGTTCCGTCAGATGGTGGTTGATCGTTATTTTCTGGATGCATGCTTGGCTTACTGGGATGACATATATCATGTCTTTGCTTTTCCCCGGGGCGAGGTTTGCCCTTTGCCTGAGGAGATTGCTGCTATAGGAGGATGGAACCCGGTGCTTCGTCCAGCCGTCCCGTACTTGATCTATGACCCGAGGAGGAAGCTTCGAGAATTTCTAGGGCTTTCTCACAATGAGGTATCCCGCATGATGGAAGGCGATAAGATTTCTCTGATCGACTTGGCTGAGAAATTTATGAATTCTCTTGATGTTCGGGTCAGACCGGCTTACAGCCGCAGGGCCTTTTCTTTTTGTATGCTCCACGTATATGCTTTCGAGGGTCACATGGATTTGTAATCCTGCATGGGAAACACCCATCTTCTGACCGTAGTAGATTTGATGGAGACTGAACACAGCCCGGCTTGGCTGATCACGGGCGAGATTATCCAAGGATTGGACAGCCGTAAGAGAGACTCGTCAATTCGTCTTATCGGAAGCACCTGATTGCTGCAAGTATGTTACTTTGCAAAAAAAATTGATTTTTGATTTTTTGATTTTTTTTACACGTGTTTTTGTTTCCTTTTTGCAGATTTGGCTTTATGAGAGGCTATCAGTGATAGATCCTCCCCTTGATGCGGGCAACTATCGTCATAACCAGGTGATGACGAGGAGGCGGGCCATTGATTTCTCTCGTCAGATTACGCAAAAGTATTGGGACGAGGTTTTGTCTTTTCCTGGTGGTCCGTTAATCCGATGGGTAGTTCCGTGGTGGCCCATCTACCTTTGGAGTGGCTTGGACCCGAGGGACAGAGCCCGTTATCAGGTGATCCTATCTTTCAGGCAGACGGTTCATCTCTATCCAGATCTCATACTAAGGCAGTATGGATGGACCCGGCGAATCCCTGAAGTTGAAGCAGTTGTGAGTGACCCTACCCAACTGACTGATGTAATGTGTGATACCTGGATGCAAAGATGGTACACACGGCATACTTGGCCCGTTGTCAAATCTCGCCACTCAATCTGGGTTTCAGATTCTTACATGAAGTGGACCAAAGCCGTTGATGCTAAAGCCCGAGCTACGCTGAAGGTTGACGAAGCTTTTGACCTGCTGAGGAGGGAGCAAGCTAAAGACAATAGAGGATTCTTTGATGATGGTGACACCCCGGCTACCATGGTTCGTCTAATGTCAGGTCACAAAAAGAAGAATAAGACTCAAGCTGAAGGGTCTAGTGCTAAAGGTGCTTGGGGGAAAGTGAGCCCCCAGACTGACTTGGAAAGGAGACTGGGCCCAAGACTACCCGTGCAGGACCGACTTGGCCCACGGGATAGATTACCTGAGCACGTGCGGGCTCGCATTGGACCGAAGACCGTGATAGAAGACCCGTCGCCGAAGAAACGGGCTCGTGTTAAAGAGGTTCCACTTGTGATTCGGGAACGCTCGCCACCACCCCGAAGACCTCAGGCTCCACGTGACCCGAAGGACAAGGGGAAGGGGAAAATGCCCGGATATTAGTCTCCGTTATTATTATTTAAATATTATTATTATTTTTTAGTGGTGTAGTTTTTTTTTTTTTGGTGTGTGTATGTTGTGCCCGGCGTTTTTTTTTTGTAATCGAGATAAAAAGACATATTATTGAACACCGTTCCCGTTTTTCGTTTATTGCAGTGGTTGTACCCTTTTGAGAGGTTGCCTACGTATCCACAAATAGCGGAATCAAACCAAACGTAGTTCAAAATTTGATTTGATTGATTTTTGCAATTTTCGAAATACATCAAGATTATTAATTCAAGATGTGCGACAGTAGAATAATTAATTCTAGCTTATTGACTTGTCTATAATTTTTGAAAATTTATAAAAAGACAAATTTTTGTAAATTTTTTGCAAATGACATTGAGATGGGGTTTATGGGTAGTAGCGTTTCAGCTGGTCCAAGTTGGTTGGGTTGACAAATTCGTTCCCGTCCAAGTCTGTCAGCATCACCGCTCCTCCTAATAGGACCTTCTTGACTAAGTATGGCCCAGCCCAGTTGGGTTTGAATTTACCCCTTGGGTCAACCGGTAGTAAGGCACGAACCGATTTTAGGACCAAATCCCCTTCTTTGATGTTTCGGAGTCTAACTCTTTTGTTGAAAGCCCGTTGGATCCTCTTTTGATATATTTGGATATTGTTGAGGGCCCGTGATCGCCGTTCGTCTAAAAGGACCAGCGAATCGTATCGGGCTTGGACCCAATCTGCTTCAGGTACTTGGCTTTCAAGTAAAATCCTGAGGGAAGGCACTTCTAGCTCGACTGGTTGGACCGCTTCCATTCCGTATGTCAAGTAATACGGGGTTGCCCCGGTCGCGGTGCGGATTGAGGTTCGATATCCCCACAGGGCAAAAGGTATTTTGTCGGGCCAGTCCCGGTAATTCTCAACCATCTTTTTAAGTATGGTGACAATTGTTTTATTGGCCGCTTCTACCGCTCCATTTGTTTGAGGTCGGTAAGGCGAAGATGTATGCCTTTGAATTTTATATTTTGCCAGCAATGCGGCAGTTTCGGCTTGAAAGTGGGTCCCGTGATCGCTGATGAACTCGTGAGGGATCCCATACCGGCATATTATTTTATTTTGGATAAATTTGGCCACGTGCTTGGCGTTCAAGACACGGTATGACTCGGCTTCGACCCATTTGGTGAAGTAGTCGATGGCCACTAAAATGAAGCAATGGCCTCCCGTCCCGGAAGGATGCACCTTTCCAATTATGTCTATACCCTATGTCGAAAACGGCCATGGTGATGTCATGGTATATAAGAGGGAAGATGGCATATGTTGTACATTGGCAAAGATCTGACAGTTATGGCAGTGTTTGACATACACCTGACAGTCTGTTTCCATGGTGTTCCAATAGTACCCGAGCCTCACGATTTTTCGGGCTAGTATATGGGCGTTCATATGCGGGCCGTTTTCACCGTCGTGTACTTCGGCCATTACCTTTTCGGCCTGTATTTTATCGATGCATAGGAGTAGAGCCCCCTGTGCCGTCTTTTTGTACAGTTGCCCGTCGTCCGTGCGAACGAATTGGGTTGCCAATCTCTGCAGTGCTTTCTTGGCCCGGTTTTCAGTTCCCGGGGGATATTCTCCCGTTGCCAAGTAGGTTAGGACAGTTTGATACCATGGTTCCGGGTCAGTTATCTTGATATCCTGAATGGCGTGGATGTAGGCTGGCTCGGACCTTCTTTCGACACAGATTGGCATGCTGGTCAGGTGATCCGGGATGTTCAGTAAAGATCCTAATTTGGAAAGTGCATCTGCGAACTGATTCTCTTCCCGGGGCAGATAAATGTATTCTACCTTTTGGAATTGTTTCTCTAGAACCCTTACGCGTGCTTGATAAGCCACGAGATTGGCGTTCCGAGTTTTCCATTTTTGGAGTGCTTGATTGATGACCAATGATGAATCACCGTGGACCCGGAGGTTTGTTACTCCTAAATCACCGGCGGCTTGCAACCCGTGAATGCATGCTTCGTATTCGGCTGCGTTGTTGGTCACGTCGAAGTCCAACTTGATGGATAAGGGACTGTGTTCCCCTCGGGGTGAAATTAACAGGATTCCGACCCCAAATCCTCGGAAGTTGGATGCCCCATCGAAATATAGATCCCACACCTCCGTATCGGTATGGAATATGTCTTCATCAGGAAAGGCCCATGTATCGGTGTGGCCTTCTTCGGATATTGGGCTGTCAGCGAGGAACTCGGCAACTACCCGGCCTTTGATGGCTTTTAATGGTACAAATTTGAGGTCGAACTCGGATAACATTAAAGTCCATCTTGACATCCTGCCGTTGAGGATGGGCTTCTCGAATAAGTACTTAATAGGATCCATTTTGGATAACACATGTACCTCGTGACTGAGCATGTAATGTCGGAGCTTTTTAGTGGCCCAAACCAATGCTAGGCACGTCTTTTCGAGCATTGTATATTTGCACTCATATTCGAGGAACTTTTTACTGATGTAGTAAATAGCCCGTTCTTCTGAATCGACTGTCTGGGCCAGCATAGCCCCCATAGCCGTCTCCGTCGTCGTTAGGTATAACGACAAAGGCAGACCGTGTTGAGGTGGCATTAGTACCGGCGGAGCAGACAGAATCTCCTTGATTTTGTCGAAAGCCGCTTGACATTTGCCGTCCCATAGCACCCGTTCTCCGATTTTTAGCTTTTTGAAGATGGGTTCGCATACCATGGTTAGTTTCGAAATGAACCGGCTGATGTATTGGACTTTCCCGAGAAACCCCCTTATTTCCTTTTCGGTCTTGGGTGGTTGTATCTCGGTGATGGCTTTGATTTTAGCTGGGTCGACCTCGATGCCGCGTTGGCTAACAATATGGCCCAGTAATTTGCCCGACGTTACCCCAAAACTGCATTTTTGTGGGTTCAGTCTCATGTTGTATTTACGTAGCCGGGTGAAGAACTTTCTTAAGGCTGAAATGTGCCCGCTTCGGTCCTTGGATTTGACGATCATGTCGTCCACATAGACCTCCACTTCCTTATGCATCATGTCGTGGAGCAAAGTAGTGGCGGTCCGTTGATAAGTGGCCCCGGCGTTGATAAGCCCAAATGGCATGACGGTGTAACAGTAAGTACCCCAAGGTGTAATGAAGGTGGTCTTACCCATGTCCTCTTCTGCCATTTTAATCTGATTGTACCCGGCATACCCGTCCATGAACGATAGAAGGGCATGATCGGCCGTGTTATCCACCAGTATGTCGATGTGTGGTAACGGAAAATCGTCTTTTGGGCTTGCCTTGTTAAGATCCCGGAAGTCCACGCAAACCCGCACCTTGCCGTCCTTCTTGGGTACCGGCACGATGTTTGCAACCCAGTCTGGATATTCAGACACTTGTATGAAGCCTGCTTTGAATTGTTTATCGACCTCTTCCTTGACTTTAAGAGACCACTCGGGCTTCATTTTTCTGAGTTTTTGCTTTACCGGCTTGCACCCATCTTTGATGGGTATTCGGTGTTCGGCTATCTCCCGGTCTATACCTGGCATGTCCTTGTAGGACCATGCAAAGACATCTTTGAATTCCTGTAGGAGGTCTGCAAATTGTTTTCTCTCCTCTGGATCTAAAGATATGCCCAACTTAAGCATCTGGGGCTCTAAAGTGGTTCCCACATTGATGGACTCGGTTTCTTCGACTACCGGATCTCGGGATTCCCTTTGCTTGAGCTGCTCGACCAGATGTTGAGGTAGAGGTACCTGTTCGTCGGGTTTCTCATTGTCATTGCAACTAAAATTTTTGAAATTGAGAAAATTTTGGAAATAAGACAAGTCGTAAGCAGAACGGTGTTCGTTATTATTATTGATGGTAAATTTTGAAAATAGCTCGAATAGAGCTGCCATCTGATCATTGGTCAGTGGCGGGATAGGGAGAGGTCTTGGGACAGGCCTCGAGACCTCAGTGGATAAGGGAAGAGGGGTTACAGACTCGACTTTAGCACCAGACCCTCTAGACTCGGACTCAGACTCCGACTCTGACTCTGACTCAGACTCGGTATCCGGCATGTCTCCCTCGCCGGTGGTCAGCTTGGACCCGTCCTTGGCCATCGGTCCATTTTATGGTCTTCCTCCAAGCCCTCATCTCGGTGTTGGTACCGACCTCGGTAATTAGTTTGGTTGGGTCAAACCGATCGCTGCGAAGGATCAGGTTGACCAAGTCGTCTTTCGGAGTGGGGATGGCCTTGTCTTCTCCGAATAAGAGCCTCAGCACGGGCTCGGAGTTGTTTTCGCCCTCCTTTGATTCGGCCTGGACGATGGTGAATATATCATCAGGGATGAAATTGCATTCCCGAGCCTTTTTGGTCTCGAGATATGTGACGGTGGGTCGGTAAAGGCCCACTTGGATAGCTCCGAAGACTGGAGTGACGAAGTAATCCGTTAACTTCGGGCTATAAGGGCTTATGTAAGTACCCTTGAAAATGTCGATGGCCTTGTGAATACCGGCCCGAACCACGTTTTCCGGGGTTATAGCATACCCCAATCCGAAATGTGATTCGCCATCATTTAGGACCTCGATAATCTTCCCAGCTGGAAGATATGGCCTTGAGGTTATTCCGGGTAGGTAACCCAGATTTTGTAGCATCGTGTCGATGCTAGTTGTGAAGTACGGCCTAAAGAGATATTCTTCTTCGATCATGCCCACGAAATCAAATCCTCGTGGGTCGGCCCGGCCCGTAGCGTTGCAGCTTGCTACGGTAATTGGGGTCGCCTCCAGCGTGATGATACCGTCTTTAAGGGGCATCTTGACTTTTCGATGGAGGGTAGATGACACGGCCTTGACTGCGTGGATCCAAGGCCTTCCTAGTAAGAGATTGAATGATGAGGTGACATCTATCACCTGAAATTCCAACTCCTTTTCGATTGGGCCTGTTATGATCTTCAATTTCACGGCCCCGGCGACAGGTTTTGGGCTTCCGTCGAAAGCCTGGATAGTCTGCGCCGTCGGAAGGTAATCGGCATCGGTGATGCCGAGTGCTTTTGCGGTCCTTAGAGGAAGGACATTCACGGCTGATCCATCGTCGATAAGGGTCATCGGGAGATATTTACCTTTGCAGATGACCGTGATGTATAGGGCCAGATTGTGATTGGGCCCAAATGGTGGCAGATCAGCTTCAGAGAAGGTTATGAGTGGGCCTTCTTCCTTTGACTTGCCCTTCAGAAAAGGCATAATAGTGGCTACCATTTCAGAAGGGGTAGCTTGTTAATCGACCTTGATTTCATCGAGAGCCTTAGTCAGTGCTTCCCGATGAGCTTGCGAGCTGACCAATAGTTGCCATATAGTTAAATCAGCTCGAACCCTCTTCATTTGTTGGACCAGAGCCGTGTCAGCGCTCGGTTCTTCAAGGGTAGGTTCCGTCCTGGCAGGTTCAGTGACGGATATAGGAGTAGAGTGCCCGGCTGCGGCGAGGTGATTGGTGGCTAAGGCTTTGGATTTAGCCTTTCGGGCCTCTTCAAGGGTGATGGGGACAGCTTCCCCTTTGGTTAAATACACGTCGTCCTCGTCATCGAACCATATCCCATTGATTTGTGGGATAAGAGGAGAAATGAAGTGAGAACAGTTGACTACTTCCCCTGTGAATATAGCATGGGCGCTGAACGGGTTTTCTTTGTTGCTCGGCTTGTCTCCGGGCAACGGGTTTTTCCCGCTCTCGATAAGATCTTGGATCAGGTGTTTTAACCTCCAACACTTTTCAGTATCATGCCCGTTACCCCGGTGATACTGACAATAGGCCTGGGCATTGTAAGTTTTGGGCCTCTTTTCTACTGGAGGTTCTGCAGTTGGGCCTATCGGCTGGATCAGGCCCTTTGATGATAGCCTTTGTAAGTCATAAGTATAGGTAGTCCCTATATCTGTGAATACCCGATTTGGTGCATTCTTTTTAGATGAGGTGTCCAGCAGGTTTACCTCGTCAAAGATGCTGCGAGTTGCAACTGCAGGTGTGGGCTTGATCGTAGATGAACTCGCCCCTTAATAGCCTTTGGTAGAGGCCTTAGTCAGGCTCTCTAGTCTCAAGTCATCCTCGATTCTCGTGCCCATTTCAGTAAGGTCAGCGAAGTTTGGGATGATAGCATACCGGAGATGGACCCGGTAGGATGGGAGTAGATTTTTGACGAAGGCTTCCACTAGGGCCTTCTCGCCGGGCTTGTCAACCAGCTTCACACTCTCAGCCCTCCACCTTTGCAGATATTTTGTGTACCCTTCTTTGGGCTCTTGAGCCATTACCTCCAGAGTACGCATTGTAGTCAGGATTTCAGTGTTATCGGCGTAGTTCCGAGCAAATTCGGTCGCCACATCATCCCAAGTCTTGTATTTTTTGGGGTCGAGCCTGTAGAACCAGGCCCTGGGATGATTTTCCAAGGAGGAAGGGAATAGGCGCTTGAACATGGCGGACTTTACCCCTTTGACTGCCATGAAGTCTTTGAAGGCCCGAATATGGTGGACCGGGTCTTCGGTACCCTCAAACATAGGAATTCCCGTCAAGTTGAGGTTGGCCGGTAGCTCGTTACTCAGAGGTGAATAGATGCGAGCATTTTCGGAGTGGATTGAGTTGCTTGTTGATAAGTGAACTTGCTCCTCGAGCCTGCGAATAACACTGACCAATTCGGCTATGGGCCCAGTGGAATCAGCTCCTTCAACCGGGACCGTCTTCTCTATAGTGCTCAGGCGAGTGTCCAAAGTTTCTTGGTTAGCGAGGATGGAGGTCAGTTGAGTCTCGATTTTGGCTAGGACATTTTTCAATTCTTCCATCTTGCGTTGATGTCGGGTGCGGCTGGACTGTCTGTAAGAACACCGCATAATCAGAAACTAGCCCAGAAATCCCGGAACAGAAAGTACATCCCGAACGAGACTAAAAGGGAAATAACTCGAGAAAGACACCTAGACGGGCGACTTGTGAAGTGTGGGCCTTCCTTAGGATTCGGCAAGTGGGCCTAGTTATGTTCGAAGGAAGGTTCACGTGGGACATCCCCAGACTTTTGACTCGATTGTGTTGACAGGCCCTCCTTCGTAAGAGTATGTCCTACGTAGGTGGGCCTTGCCTTAGTCTAATAAGGCGAACTGGGATAGGGAAGAAACTCGTGATGTAAGATCGACGGAGTTTCGACGCTAGAGAAACTTGACAACTTAAAACATGACCCGACACTGCTAAATATGGGAGGTCCTAAGAAGAGGGGAGTTTTGAAAATTGATTGATTTGAAGGTTCCGAGATAACTCGGTGGAGAGGCCCGATTTTTCGAGAAAAATCGGAAAGTGTATCGGGCCTCGGTTTTGAAAGTTCGAAAATAATTTTGAGTTTTGAATTGGGCAGCATACCGGCTAGAAAATAGGCTATTTTGAGTAAATCATAAGTCCTAAATTCGGTATGTCCCGGGTTTTGAAAATTGAATATCTTGAAAAAGATGCAATTTTTGAAAAGTTGACATTTTTGAAAACGACTCGGAAACCAAGTAGCACATAGTCACACAAGCATTATAACGACGCCATGTATGCTCTACACTAAGTCTCGGTCGGTCTGAAAGGGTCTATACCAGTGTACATAGTCTAGACGTTGATCGGGACGGACTCTCTAAGTCGAATTGAGCTTAGAACATGCCGCGAAACCCACTCGAATCGACTATGGACACCTTTTGACGTATCCATGTTGGAGTACATCAATGGTATAGTGGGACGTCGATCACCAGTACCGGCCCGGGAAAATATGGGTTATGCATGAACCGTAGAACTAACACGCACATTGTATTTGTCAAACGATTTCTATTCGAGTCTCACCCTGAGGATGCCGATGGTAAGTCACGCATCAGTAAATCCCCAGCGGAGTCGCCAAATTGTGGACATGACATAGGTCCACCCCGACGCGGCCACGCGCGGGTTTGGGTAGGCGAATGAATCTCCATATGAAACGGATCGAATTGAAATTTAGGTCGAAGTGGAGTCGCCATCGAATTTTGTGGTTATTCGGAACCATTCGAGCCCACTCTATGTCGTAGTGGTCCGTATACAAAATACGGCCCATTTCCGATGTCAGAGTTTATTGGGCTCGTCCCTTTGCATTTGATACCAATACCGACGTTATCGGATATTGTGTATTGAATGACTCTCGTGCGCCAACGGTTTCGGGCATCCGGAAACCGAGGTTTTGAGTAAGGGGTGAGGGTACGTGTTGGGAAGCCCACAAAGGACACCCAACCCCGCCCGCACATTAGCGGCCTCTACTAAGAATTCTAATGACTTTCCAATACGCGCGTTAGTTAAACGGGAAAATGATATGCAAAGATTATTTTCCCTAAACATGTGAATGGAATTGAAAAAGGGTTTCTAAGTCAATTTAATGCAATTAACTCTAACGTCGAAGTTGAATTTTAGCATGTGGGTTCATTTTAGTAAAATAAAATAAACAATGAAAGTTGACAAAGGAAACAATCAAACCGTTAGTAACGATGTAACGAGTAATAAATTGAATAAAGATATAGATGTGATGAATGCATGATTTTGGAAAGAATAGTAGGTCACGTGATGGATTAACACATGTTGACCGAGGTCAAGGAAAAAAAAATATATCGAGATCTAAGAAAAATGTTTTGTCTAAAAAAAATGATGTTCGAAGAATAATAATAAAAAAGAGCGAAATTGTTTTCTTCGGAAAATTGATGATTCTATTAAATCGCTTACAAATATTGCGTAATTTGCACTCGACTTAATATTTTCGATATTCGTCGTATTCAATATTCGATTATGAAATCGATATTAAATACTTGGAATAATTTATACTCGATTTTAATTTTGATGCTCGTCATATCCCATATCCGATTATGGAATCGATATGGAATACTAGAGTGAAAAAAATAAAGAAAATAATATAAGTCGTTTTAAATTAACTAGCACGATATAAATTTTCTCCGCGTTTATTAATGTCGTAATTAATTCAATTGAATTAGAGGACATCTATATTAGCATCAACGAAAGTCGTGTTAATTAATTTATTTGACTAAATCATTAGATTCGACATCCAATTATGGAATTGGTATCGAATCAAATAGATCGACACCTTAAAAAACTCGCCTTGATTCCCTCCGCATCCCGACATCATAATTAATTCTTGCGAATTGTTTGATGTCGGATCCGCATCAACGGGTTTCAACCCTTATTAAATACAATGCTTGTTTTTGAAAATTAATGTAAATATACGACTAATGATAATGATGCAAACAAAATAAAAAAAATATTGTTTAAGTTAACTTATCTCAATAATCAAATAATCGGGGTATTGGAACAAGCGACCGTCAACGCTGTGTGCAGTACACTTGTATGTTCGTGTTTCCTTATTCCGATACCCCTCTTATTCGACACAAATCGATAAGTATTTTAATGTTTTGTATTGGTATTATCGGTATTATGATGCAATAAAGGAAAAAAAATATAAAAAAATAAAAAAGTAAGAAAAAGCGAAGAAGATGGCGAGAGGAAGAGAAGAAGGAGAGAACGGGGTTTTGACACCCTCAACCTACATGTTCTTGTCTCAGATCGAACTCGTAACCGTGGCTTTAACACAAGAGTCTTCGAGTTTTATGGAGGTTAAGTTATGGTGGCTCGGGATTGATTCCTAAAACTAGGTTTAGGGTTTTTTTGCTAGTGTAGAATTGCTAGGGTTTGATTAGGGTTTGTAATAGATGTTGTATGTGTGTGTAGGGTTGCTCTAGGGTTTTTTTTCAATGTGTCAAAGTGTGTTGCATGGGGGTTTTTATATAGGCATGGTCATGCACTTTGGTGTCTAGGGTTTTGCCTTGACGGACTTGACCTGATGGCCCGTCTGAAGATGGACTGTTGGTTTTGCTTCTTGAGTTGGACTTTTGATGTTGTGAATGGTTGTTTTGTATGTCTCGGAAACGACATTGACCAGGGTTGACCCAATCGCAAAAAAGTCAATTTTAATTCCGGTGTCGGTTTTGGCCCAAATTAGTCTTGTTTGGCTCGGAACGGTCCGCTGGGCCTGGATTCGAGGTTGATTTTGTGAGATTTGTACTCTGTAAGTGTGTTAGCCAGCGATTAATGGATTTGAGCCCGTATCCGAGCGCATAGAAGCACGTTAGCGTCCGATCATCATCGGGTGTTTTTTGGAAACTGCCATAGACACCTGGCAGTCAAAATGCGGGTGTCTACAAATCCAGTGTTACTTCAATGCACTTCATCTGTTACTTTAATTCTTGTCATCTGTTACTTTAATTCATATTTCAAGTTCTGATTGTTTCTTTTTTGCCACGTTTATTGGCACTGTTATTATTTTCAGTAGACGCAAAAGCACATGAATGATGTAGGGATGTGGGTGAGAGTTTCCTCCATAAATAGGGCAGATCTTCAAGGACGTGGATGAGTCAGTAAACTTATATAAAATCTACGCATTGGCTTGTGAATTCGATGTGAGGAAGTACACAACGAAAAGATGGCGCGGTGGTTAGATTAAATCAAAGCTTCTGACGATGATGAAGATGAAGAAGAGGACGAGGAGGATGAAGAAGCAGAATTCTAAGTAGGATAGTATATTGTTAGAGTAACATACATTATTCGTTAGAGTAACATATTTAATGAGTTAAAGTAACACAGATTATGAGTAACCACATATGTAATGAAGTTGATTCAGTTGGAACTCTTGTACCAATTCATTGATGTAAAATGAGTTAGAATAACACACATTATGCGTTAGAATAACACACATCATTCGTTAGAGTAACATACATAATGAGTTACAGTAACACAATTTATGAGTATAATTTGATTACCAATATCAAGTTCTTAGAGTAACAGGTGTGAAAAATTGGAATTATAATGGAGTTTTATAATTTTTGGTTTTGGAGTATCCTTAATAGAAACATACATTTTGCAACGTACTGTTTTTGTAAGACACTATTATGTAACGTAACAGATTTTATGAGTTAAAGTAACACAATTCATGAATTAGAGTAACACATTGTATAAGTTAGAGTAACATGGCAGTAGCGAAATGATGATTTTTTTTGTGAAAATGAAGATGAAACGACGCACTTGTTGTATGATAGAAAGATGCAGTTAAAAATTTGATGGGAGACACAAGATTTGCATTAAGATAATTAAGGAGGAGAGAGAAAAAAATAAAATATTTACCAAGATTTAGTTAGTTATTTCCTTAATTGACAAAACAATCTTAACCATTAATTTATCACTAATTGAAGGGTTGAGATGAGGACTCACGGACTCAATTATGATAAGTGGACTCACTTGATCCTTCCTATATATATATATATATATAGAGAGAGAGAGAGAGAGAGAGGTAGATTCCTATGAGTCCATTATATATATTGAGTCCCTAAGTCCTCATCCCATCCGTCGGATGGGAGATGGATCAAGGGACGAGATAAATCACTAGATTAATAAAAAAAAAATTAAGAAGATACTGCTCCAACAAAATAGGAAGGAGAATATTATAGTAACGTATCATTCACATTCATTCAATCATTCATTCTCTCGTTCAGTAAAACCGTTTCCATCGCTTTCTTCTTCATCGCTCTCTCGCTCACTCAAATAATTCATTCTCTTGTTCGTCGTTCTTTCTTCAAAATCACACAATCAAGACCTCATTCACTCAGTCATCGTCTTCATAGCGAAGGTACAATTTATTTCAAAACCATAATCGCGAAGACGTTCAAAAATACAATCGCGAAGACATTCAATCAATAGTCGCCTTCTACTTTTCATTCAATGGCTGATATGCAAATCATAGGTGATGGGGGTCGGTTGCCTACCCCTGGCCGCCGGCCAGTCGGGCCCCAGGGCGACCAGTCCCAGAAAAAGAAAAGGCCTGCCCAGCAGACCTTCCATCAGCATCATTGAAACCTCCAAGTGAGTGGCCTTAATCCCTTAGCCGCCTGGCACAGCCTGGCCGCCTGCCAAGCAGGGCGAACCAGGCCTCCTGCCTGCTTCCAAGGCGCTCCCGCCTAAGCAGGACCAGAGGAGGGCCGAGGACCCATCCGTCATTTTGCCTAAGGTAAGGGGAAATGAGTGGACAAGGTGAGTCCACGTGTCGCGCAAGCATCCACTCATTTCCCTCTTCTTCTTTCTCTTTTCCTCTCTCTTGTGGGAAGGTATAAATACTTTCCCATTTCCCACATGAGAGGGGTTGGATTTTCTCTCTCTAGACCCTTACTCCTAAAAAACGTCACCTAGCTCCTCACGAACTAGGTCTCTCAAGGCATTTCACGGGCTAACTTAGGCATCGGAGAGGGTTCCCTCGGACAACCTCCGAGGCCCTGTGCGTTCATTGTGCAGGGAGAAGGCCAACTCCGCCGGGAAGGTCCGATCCTGGGAGTAAGACGAAAGAGAGGTTCAGAGAAGTCAATCGATCAATCGTTCACCAGTGATTCAATCATACGACCCGGATCCAAGGCCGGGTGAATTTTTTCCGTGACCGGAACAATTTGGCGCCGTCTGTGGGGAACTTACGGTTGTGCTCACGAGTTACCCACTAAAATCAACCACTCATAATCACAAAACTAAAACGATCATGCCAGAAATCATTGATGTCAGTCCAGGAACGGGTCCGACGATCCCACCGGTGGCCCCCCTGTATGGTATGCCGCAGTCGGAGAGGGTTCCTCCTGCCACGATCCTAGGGGTAGGGGGGACCAGTCTCCTCGGCGGATCTAACACTGCTGTGACACCTGAGTTGGGGACACACCCAGGACATGCTCTTAATCTGACCCCAACTCAGATGGCGCAGACAGCCGCGTTCTTCTCTGCGATGCTGAACCAGGAGTTCACTCCTGAGGACTTGGTGGGCAGGGTCGCATCGGCTCCCAGGCAACCATCCCCAATCAGCAGGGATGAGGTCGGGGGCACGAGGCGGACCGCCGCCAGAAATGCTCAGAGGAAAGCGAGAAGGACGGCTCAAGCGTATGCGCATGTGCAAAGGCGCATTACTACTGGCAATCCAGAGCCACCTGTCCAGCAGGCGTTCTCCATTCACACAACAGAATCAGCGTCTGGAGGACAGGGAGGCTTATCCCGAGGATTACAGGAGCGAATGAGGCCCAGGGAGCCCATGTCAAAACGCTTGGGAGAAAAGCCAGGCGGGGTTTTCTCCAGGCTAACACCGGCAGCCAGAGAGCAGTCAGCCCCCGGTTTATCCCAAAGCCTGCAATCAAGGCTCAATCGGGGGCAACCGCTCGAGTCTAAGTACCACCAGGGTGAGAGCTTCTGTCACTCTCAGAGGAAAAGATCCAAACAAGTCTCCCCTGAGACAGAAGATGAAGCGGCGAGCAGGCCGCCCCCAAGGCACCGCTCCCCCAGCACGAGGAAACCAGCCCATAAACAATGGGATACTCATGGTAACTAGTCTGGGGAAAGCAGGTCACGATTGGTGGGCAGGCCCACAAAAACCCCACTTCATCCTGAGGTACAAGAGCACCCCATTCCAAAAATTAAAATGCCTACCATTAAATTTGATGGGACAACAGACCCTGAAGACCACCTGGCAGCATTTGAGAGCCACATGGGCATGTATGACGTAGATGATGCCATCTGGTGTAAAGTTTTCCCAACCACCCTGGTAGGGCTCGCACAAGGATGGTTCAGGGATCTCCGCCAGGGGTCAATCAGGTTCTTCATAGAGTTGGCCGAGATCTTCCTCGAACAGTATGCTGGGAATAAAAGAAGACGCCTCACTCGTTTCGATCTTATGACCCTGAAGCAGAAAAAGGGCGAAAGTGTGAGGGAATATCTGAGAAGGTTTGATCTATCCTACCAGCAGGTCAGGGAGATCGATGATTCCACCGCCGCCTATGCCCTGACAATCTCCCTGCTTCCAGGGGAAATGAAAAACCAGATGATCAGGGCCCAGCCAGAAACCTTAGCCATGGCCAGGAAAATTGCGGAAGGGTTCATTCTGCAGGAGGAGTTCCACGGCCTGACGGATACCCCTGCAGGCCAAACAAGGTCTCAAGGGGGACCGCAGGGTGGACGGGGCAGAGGTGAGCCAGGCAAGCAAAGGGAAGAGGGAGACACTCCCAAGAAGGAGCGCATTGTCTACCAGCCCAGGTTCGACAGTTACACTGCCCTGAACAAATCCAGGGCGGAGATCTTCGAACTGGAAAAAGAAACTGCTAAGGGAATCGCCCGAACAAGCCTCGCAGCCCGAAAGGAGACCCCAAGAAATTCTGCACTTTCCACGACTGCATAGGCCATACCACCGAGGAATGCCGTCACCTGAAGGACGAAATCGAGAAGTTAGTCAGGAATGGATGGTTAGCCAACTACGCAGCCAAGAATAAGTCTCAGAAAGAAGTATCTGAAAAACCCGAAGGGTCAGTGCAGAACCGCATGGTGATCCGTGTAATTTCAGGGGGCACTGAGGGCCAGCTCAGTCGAAGAGGCCAAAAAAGACAAATGCGTGAACTAAGGAACCAGATCTGCTATGCTGAGAAAGCAGGGAGTCCAAGGGGAGTAACCTTAAGCATCACCCCTGATGATGCAGGGCGCGTAGTATACCCGCACAGTGACCCTTTGGTGCTGTCCCTTGAGATCAGCAACCACATTGTGCGGAGGTGTATGGTAGACACTGGCGCATACACAAATCTATTGTACAAGGACGCCTTCGAGAAAATGGGCCTGGAAAAAAGGCACCTACGACCTGCCCCCGGATCGCTATACGGATTCAGTGGAGCAGGCGTGCTGCCCATGGGAGTCATAGACCTGCCCGTAACCTTTGGAGAAGGCTCTACTGCCAGAAACGTCAGGGCAACCTTTGTTGTTGTGGATGCAAGATCTGCCTACAACGCCCTAATTGGCAGAGCCACCCTGGACGAAATCGAGGCGGCCATCTCCATCAGGGCCCTCACCATAGCATATGTCACCGATTTCGGACTAGAAGGAAAAGTGCGCGGGGACCAAGAGTCAGCCAGACAATGCTACTCCGTGGCCCTGCAAGAACACGAAAAAGAAAGAAAAGGAAAAAGAAAGGCTGATAGTTCCCCCAGCAGGGAAGGCGAAATACCAGCCGAGCACCCGGCGCCTAACCACCTGGAGCCAGGGGGCGAAAGCATGTTAGTAGACTTAGAACCAGGGAGGCAGGTCCTAATAAGAGCTGACCTGGAGGAATCCTACCAGGCTGAACTGGTCAAGCTGCTAAAAGAAAACAAAGACGTATTCGCCTACTCGGCAGACGAGATGCCCGGCGTTGATCCATCATGCATCGTTCACAAGCTGAACGTAAGCATGGACGCCCGCCCTGTAAAACAGAAGAAGCGAAATATGTTCGCAGAAAAAGACGCCGCAATCAAGGAAGAAATTGACAAACTCTTGAAAGCAGATTTTATTGAGGTCTGTGACTACCCAAAGTGGTTGGCGAATGTAGTCATGGTTAAAAAATCGTCAGGCGCATGGAGAATGTGCGTGGATTTTACAAACCTCAACAAGGCCTGCCCGAAAGACTACTATCCGCTCCCCAGAATCGACCAACTGGTAGACTCCACCAGTGGTTATTCCATGCTGAGCTTCCTAGATGCCTTTTCAGGGTATCATCAAGTATACTTGTGGCAGCCGGACAGGGTGAAGTGCGCGTTCATCACCAGTTCAGGCACCTACATGTACAAGATGATGCCGTTCGGGCTTAAAAACGCAGGGGCTACATACCAGCGGTTAGTTGATAAAGTATTTGAAAAACAAAAAGGCAGAAACATCGAGGCTTACGTTGATGACGCCATCGTAAAAAGCAAAGAAGACAGAGAACACCTGATAGACCTGCAGGAGACCTTCTGCTCCCTGCGCGCCTACAAAATGAAACTCAATCCGAAAAAGTGTACGTTTGGGGTCCGCTCCGGCAAATTTCTGGGGTTCTTGGTCAGCTCTCGAGGAATAGACGCCAACCCTGAGAAAATTCAGGCAGTTCTAGACCTTCCTGAGCCCAAGACCATTAGAGACATCCAGCGCCTGACGGGCCGCATGGCCGCCTTAGCACGGTTCGTCGCCCGATCAGCAGACAAGGCCACTCCTTTCTTCAAGATACTGAAAGGAAACAAACAGTTCAAGTGGGAAAACGAGCAGAAAGAGGCCTTTGAGCAATTGAAGGACCATCTTAAGAGGCTCCCCACCCTGGCAAGACCAGTAGCAGGGGAAAAACTTTTCCTCTACATTGCAGTGACCAACATAACCGTCAGCGCGGTCATCTTACGAGAAGAGGCAGGCACCCAGCAACCTATATACTTCGTAAGTCATGGTTGAAAAAGCCGCCTTCGTAAGTCATCTTACGAGAAGAGGCAGGCAGCCGAGAAAAATTACCCGATGGTTGAAAAAGCCGCCTACGCGGTCATAATTGCCGCCAGGAAGCTCAGACCTTACTTTGACGCGCATCCAGTCGTAGTCCTCACCGACCAACCACTGGAGAAGGTGTTGGAAAAATTTGAAAAATCAGGGAGACTACTGAAGTGGGCGATTGAGCTGAGTGGGCTAGGTATTTCTTACCAACCGAGAACAGCCATCAAGGCCCAAGCCTTAGCAGACTTCCTGGCTGAGTGCTCCCATTCAGGGGAAGAAGAGACCTCTGCCGAGGAATGGGTCGTGCATACTGATGGATCATCGACTGCCAATGGCGCAGGCGCAGGCGTCGTGCTGACCAGCCCAGGGGGGGCTGACTTTGAGCATGCCCTCAGGTTTGTCTTCCCAGCATCAAACAACGAAGCAGAGTACGAAGCAGTACTCGCAGGCGTCAGGCTAGCTAAAGCCGCAGGGGCAGAGCGGATTGTCCTGGCGACAGACTCCCAGCTCATCGCCAACCAGATCAATGGTGAATATGAAGCAAGGGACCAAGCAATGGCCACATACCTGGAAATGGTGAAAGGAGAGTTATCAGGCCTAAAATCGTATGAGATCAAGCAAATCCCCCGCTCCCAGAATAGTCGAGCAGATGCCCTGTCAAAACTGGCAAGTTCCAGTCTACAGGACATACGGAGGTCAGTGTGGGTTGATGTTCTGCATGAAAAATCGACCAGCCCCTGTCAGGCGATTAGCACCATGGAAGAAGGTCCGGAAAGCTGGATGACTCCCTTCATCCAATTCAAGAGACACGGTGTCCTACCAACAGACGCAGCACAAAAAAGGAAGGTACAGGCTAAAGCAGCCTGGTTCATACTCATCGAGGGGGAACTTTATAAGAAGTCCTTTACTTATCCCCTGCTCAAATGCCTACGGGCAGATCAAGCTGCTGAAGTGTTGGAAGATATCCACTCAGGGATTTGTGGGCATCACATCGGGGGGAGATCCCTGGCCCACAAAGCCCTAAGGGCAGGCTACTATTGGCCCACCATGCTGGCGGACGCCAAGAGCCTGACCCAGAAATGCAGAAAATGCCAACTCTTTGCCCCATCAATCCATGCCCCGGCCCAAGAGCTCAGGCCAATCCTATCCCCCATCCCTTTCGCTCAATGGGGGATGGACATTCTAGGACCCTTCACAGTGGCCACAGGGGGCAGGAAATTCTTGATTGTCGCCATAGACTACTTCACCAAATGGGTGGAAGCCGAAGCAGTGCCCAACATTACTCAGCCGGCGGTCAGGAAAGTGGTCTGGCGAAATATTATCACTAGGTTCGGTCTACCAAAGATGTTGGTATTCGACCATGGCAGACAATTTGATAATGATCCTCTAAGAGTCTGGCTGGAAAGCCACAACATCGCAGTCGCCTATTCAGCCGTCTGTCATCCTCAAACCAACGGGCAGGCGGAAGCAGCCAACAAACAAATCTTGAACGGCCTGAAGAAAATGGTGGATGACTGCAAGGGTAGGTGGGCTGATGAACTTCCCAGTATACTCTGGTCAATCCGAACTACCAGAAAAGAGTCTACAGGCCAGACCCCGTTTGGTCTAGTATACGGAGCAGAGGCACTACTACCAATCGAGGCAAGGATCCCTTCTCTGCGCTCCCTGCAGTACGACCGAGCTGAAAACGAAGCTGTAATGGTTGAAGCCTTGGACCTGGTAAATGAGTTAAGGGAGGAAGCTAGCACCAACATCGCTGCCTACCAGCAACGAATGAGGAAAGCCTTTAACACCAAAGTCCGACAGAGAAACTTTCAGATGGGAGAGCTAGTTCTGAGAAAGACGCAGGCGGTTGGAAAGTCAAGAGAACATGGAAAGCTTAGTGCCAACTGGGAGGGTCCATACCAAGTGACTCGAGTCCTGGGACCAGGCACATACAAAATCGCCAACCTTGAAGGGCAAGAGCTGCATGCTCACTGGAATGCGGACACTTTGAAAAAATACTACGTCTGAACAAAATCCAAAGATAGTTTTTATTAAAAACAAATGGCGGAGGACGGTCAAAAGAATGTCGACGGCTCCGACCACCCGAAAATGTTACAGTTTTATAAAGAAATGAAGAATATTCAGATTTATACTCGTTGCATGTTCACACTCGCGTTCTTCACACACAAACGAGCAGGGGGCAATAGGGGGAGGCCCCCCTGTTGCCAAAATCGGGAAAAATGACCCCCCCAGCAAAAATCCGAGCGCCACCCTGCTTACCTCTGGGCAGGCAGGGGGCAGGCCCCCTGGACTTTGAATAAAAGCCAGGGACAGGCCAGACTAACAAGGACTGGAGGCAGGCTCCCCAACCTTGTATAAAAAACGCAAAAGCTACCCTGCTTACCCCTGGGCAGGCAGGGGGCAGGCCCCCTGGACTTTGAATAAAAGCCAGGGACAGGCCAGACTAACAAGGACTGGGGGCAGGCTCCCCAACCTTGTATAAAAAACGCAAAAGCCCCCCTGCTTGCCTCTGGGAAGGCAGGGGGCAGGCCCCCCGGACTTTGAACAAAAGCCAGGGACAGGCCGGATCAACAAGGACTGGGGGCAGGCACCCCAACCTTGTATAAAAAATACAAAAGCCACCCTGCTCACCTCTGGGCAGGCAGGGGGCAGGCCCCCTGGCTTTTATACAGGCCAGACTAACAAGGACTGGGGGCAGGCTCCCCAACCTTGTATAAAAAATGATAAAGAACCCCCCTGCTTACAGACAGGCAGGGACAGGCTGCGCATCAAACTCATGTAAAACCGAAACAGACAAAAGCAAACAGAAGGTTTACATAAAAAGGAATAGTGTCAAAGGAACACAGGATAAGAGTTTTTAAAACAAATGATTACAATTAAACACGGCAGCCGGCCACCAAAGGGCTCGGCGCGCAAAGAAGTAAGGAAGTTAAAACGTTGGCACAGGCGCAGCAGGAGACGAGCAAGAGCCCTCTGAGGAAGACTGCCCTCCATGTTAAGCAGGGGGAGCATCTGGGCCGGAAGTAGCAGCTCCTTCAGACAGTCTGCGCATTTGAGCTTCGTCCTTAGCAGTATAAAGGGCTCGGAAAGCATCTTCGTCAAAACCAGGGAACATCTCCCTGACAGCTTCCATGACAACCCCTAGGCAAGAGTTAGCACCATTAACGAAGCCCGCCGACACGGCCGTGTCCACCTCCTGGAGTATTTCGTCCCTCTCCTTTTCCCAATCCTTGGTCTTCGCCGCCAGATCGCCAAGAGCCGCCTGCAGATCAGAATTTGCCTTGGAAAGGCGCTCCCCAAGGTCGATGACGCTCTTCTTGGCGTGATCCAGCTCAGCCAAAGCTTTCCTGGCCTGCTCCAACTCCGCAAAGGCCTGCTGAGCTCTCTTTGACTCCTCCCCCAGGCGGGACACCTCCCTAATAGCTTTCTCATTCTCAGACTTCCAGTGGATCGCCTGACCTTTGGCCTCTTCTAGCTCGGTCTCCCTTTTCGCCAACTGATCCTTCAGGCTGGCAATGAGAGCAACGTCCCTCTCGACTGCAGAAAGGCGGTCAGAGTTGGACAGTTCCTCATCACTCAGACGGTTGAGGGCCGCCAGCTCTGCAGAAGCTTGCATGATTCGGGCAGTGCGCTGGATGTACTGGGTCACTTGGTTTGTAGCAGATTTGACAGTCTTGAGGAGATGGTCCGCTAGAACTGCCCCTGAGTCGGAAAGTAGGGCGGAAACATCTTGGCTGTCTCCGGCGGTATAGTGGAAATCAGTGTTCTCCTCAGAAAAGAGGGTGGCAGGAATCCCCTGAGCAAAACGTTTAGGTTCAGGCGTGGAAGTCTCCAGGTCCACCACCTGGTCAGCACTTGGAGCTTCCCTGCTCCTCTTTCTAAGCAGCGCCCGGGGAGTGCTCTCCCCAGTCTCTTCGGAACCTGCAGCCCGTGGCCCCGGGGGAATTTGGACCCCTGCTGAAAGGCCCTCTTGCCTGCCAACAGGCGAAGGGGTAGCCTCGTAGGCAATCGCCTTCGCAACTGGAGAGGGGGTGGCCTCAGAAACCGCTGTCTTTGCAGGCGTTGCTCTAGGAGGGGGGGAAGCCTTGGTCTACTGAACGACAGACCCTTCAAATGCTTCATCAGATTCTTCGTACCTCTCTTAAAATCAGGGGGAAGAGAAGGGCGACTTTGGACAACAGTGAGGTTCTCGTCCAAGCCCAGGCGTCTCACCTCCCCTTTCCTCCAAACAAAGGTGGCAAGGTCTGCAAGGCAAACATACAAGCTGTCAGGGCACTTTAAAAGGAAAAGAGTAAGAAAGAATCATCAATACTCCTGAACTACCTTTATCTAGACCCGGGTTCATGCCCAACCGGGTCAAGTATTTATCAGACGCAACAAGCTCCGCATGAGGGAGCCATAATGTAGGGCCATACACCCCATACTTATCAGTGTGGGCAGCAAAAAAGCCCGTCAACTCCTTGTCTTTCTCGCCCAGCTTCACCTCTAAGGCTCTTCCACCCACGCCAGGGTGGTACTCCTCAGGGGTCTCCAGCCTGGTGTGGACATGATTCCTGAAATGGCGAGGAATCCTCCACCCATGGATGCTGTGTACATAAAGGAAGTTGTTCTTCCAGTCCCTCAAACTATCCATGCCAGGCCACACCAAACAATGTCCCTTCTGCCTCAAAAGAGACCAATAACCAGGGGAGCCCGCACTCCCAGAAGAAACCATTTGCAAGCCCACCATAAACCGCAGGGCGTCAATGGAAGGCTCGGTGTGGTGGAATAGACAAGTCCAGACATATGAAATCAACGCCCTGACAGCCGTGGCTGTCAGCTGGGCGATGGCGACGTTCATGCGCCTGAAGATCTCTTCCAAGGAAGGATGGAGGGGAAAGCGAAGGCCGAACTCCAGGCATTTATGGTAGACCGCTATGCACCCGTCGGGAGGGTTGCATACGGTATCCTTTTCGCCAGGGACAACGACTGTGTACCCCTCCCCAAAGTTGTAAAGCCGTTTAATCGCATCAGTGGCGTTCTTTGCAAGGATCAGCTCCCGATTTTTTGGGTCAGGGAAGGTACTCAAAGGGATGCGGTATTTAACTTTATCTAAATAGTATACCCTACCCCTTTCCCGCCGAACAAGAGGACCAGAGGTTCTAGAAGGGTCAACTTCCAACGCCTCGTCGTCCGAGTCAATGGCGTCAAACGAGGGGGGGTCAGGAGAGTTACCACCCCCGCTGTCCGCCGAGTGTTCTTCCTCATAACCCACCTCCCTAGAGGAGGAGGCGAAATTCGTCCCTTCCCCCCTCTTTGATGGGTCAGAAAAGGGTAGAATCCGCTCACGAGTTCTAGACATTTTACTCTAACGGAAGTGGAAAACAGGAAATCAAAAAGGAAAAGCAAGGAATGGAGGACAAAGGTTTGACCTAAGATCGCCTGTCAGTGCGGTAAAAGCCCGAAGAAGGAATCTCCCAGAGAAAGGGGGTACAGAGTGGGGAACGATTCGTCAAACACCCAAGGGTTTTGCAGAAAGAGAGGACAGGAAGATTTCAAGAAAAGAAAGATTGAAGAAGGGAAAAGAAGAAGAATGTGCAACTGATTGCTTTTATAGGAAGAAGGGCATGCAAAGAGTCGCCAAAATCTCAGGAGGCCACCCAAAGACCACTGCCCACGCGTCACTTCCTAAGAAGTCAGCCCTGTGCGGTTTCCCAAGAATAACCTCGAAAGGACCAAAAAGTGTCAAGGGATTGATCACCCTATGACGTCCCCTCTTCACTTCAAACGAAAAAGTAATAAACACATATTAAAAATACAATACACAAACACATCGCCTGAATTTCATTCCATTAAACCTTAAAAGGAAAAAGTTACATTCAGTGCTCAACAAGGAAAGAAAATATACAAGGGCCTAGAAATTCCGGCCCAACAAGCAAACGCCCTGCTACGCAGGCCTAATCATCGTCCCAATCAGGGGAAGGGTCCCCAGGGCTGCCTGGGCCCCCAAAGTCCGAACCCCAATCCCAGTCTGGGGAGTCTTGGAAAGGGTCATCAGGGATCCCATCCTCATCCCTGTCACTTAGACAACCAAGACCTCCGCTGTCGTCAGAATCTTGGCTGCTATCCTCCCAGTCCCTGCCAAAGGGAACGGCCTAGGATTCGTCGCAGGTGCGACAACCTGTCTTCTTCACAGGCGAGGAGGGGCCTGACGCCAAAGAGGAGTCAGTATCAGAGAGGTTGGAATCAAATTGTTCAGGGTGCAGCCACGGAAAGCACTCGTGGCATCCCCTGTCAAAGCAGCCTCCTCCCTGGGGGCAACGCCTGAATCTAGGCGCAGCAGGGGGTGAGGACCTTTTGAGACGTTTATTCGCCCTGGTATGAGCCTTCTTACCTTTCCGGCAAGAACGAAGCCGTGAACGGCGACTACGGCGAACAGCCCGATAAGCAGCTCGAGCATACTGAAGCCTCCAAAACCCTCTATAAACAAAAGTAACATATCGAACTCCACGGCGAGTAACGGATTTTTTGATCCAAACCATGATTAAAGACAAAGAAAGGAAGGTTGGAAATGGATCGTGGAAATAGCGAAGGAGGATACAATTTATACAAAAAACAGAAGCAGGGCATTAATGGTGCCCCAACCACTTCTGCAAAGAAGAGAGCCAATCATCAAGCTGGCACACTGCTCGAAAATCCACTGTGCAAAGAGGAACAATCATAAAAGAGGACGTTTGAACTCTCTGCATACCCAGAGAAATTAAAGCATGTTCCCTCGGGAATACGCGGCACATTTAATGCAAGAGTGTTCATGGAGTCAACCTCCCACCGTCCCAGAACAAGACGTCGCCTGCCGAGCAGGAGCCCCGCTCCCCCTCAGCCGGCGAGGGCCAATTGATGGGGGTCGGTTGCCTACCCCTGGCCGCCGGCCAGTCGGGCCCCAGGGCGACCAGTCCCAGAAAAAGAAAAGGCCTGCCCAGCAGACCTTCCATCAGCATCATTGAAACCTCCAAGTGAGTGGCCTTAATCCCTTAGCCGCCTGGCACAGCCTGGCCGCCTGCCAAGCAGGGCGAACCAGGCCTCCTGCCTGCTTCCAAGGCGCTCCCGCCTAAGCATGACCAGAGGAGGGCCGAGGACCCATCCGTCATTTTGCCTAAGGTAAGGGGAAATGAGTGGACAAGGTGAGTCCACGTGTCGCGCAAGCATCCACTCATTTCCCTCTTCTTCTTTCTCTTTTCCTCTCTCTTGTGGGAAGGTATAAATACTTTCCCATTTCCCACATGAGAGGGGTTGGATTTTCTCTCTCTAGACCCTTACTCCTAAAAAACGCCACCTAGCTCCTCACGAACTAGGTCTCTCAAGGCATTTCACGGGCTGACTTAGGCATCGGAGAGGGTTCCCTCGGACAACCTCCGAGGCCCTGTGCGTTCATTGTGCAGGGAGAAGGCCAACTCCGCCGGGAAGGTCCGATCCTGGGAGTAAGACGAAAGAGAGGTTCAGAGAAGTCAATCGATCAATCGTTCACCAGTGATTCAATCATACGACCCGGATCCAAGGCCGGGTGAATTGTTTCCGTGACCGGAACAATAGGAAAAACAAACGGTTAGTATATACATTGTAGTTTCTAAATTACCAGTTTCTGTTTAAAATGATAGTAAATTACCAGTTTCTGATTATAGGTTGAACTGCATATTCATGAAACGATATCTGCGCACACATTTTTTTTTGTTATTTTAGTTCACATGCAGTGTTACTTTGGTGTAGAGTGTCTGTTATTTTAATGTCAGACTTCTATTACTTTTATGGTCTATTACTTTAATTCATCTAAGTTGTTACTTTAATTCTTCACGTCTGTTATTGTAATTCATTAGAGAGTCATTGCGATATATGAAATCGCCGTATTAAAATAATAAATAAAAAAGATATTGTTTCCTAAAATGGAAGGAGTCATTAAGATGATACTGAATTTTTAGTTTCTACTTTTCTACGTTATAAATATATTGGGTTATTTTAGTTCACATACGGTGTTACTTTGGTGTAGAGAGTCTGTTATTTTAATGCCAAACTTGTATTACTTTTATGGTCTGTTACTTTAATTTATACTGGTTGTTACTTTAGTTCTTACCATCTGTTATTGTAGCGCATTAGAGAGTAATTGGGATATATGAAACTGCCGTATTAAAATAATAATTAAAAAAGATATTGTTTCCTATAATGGTGGGACGTGATTGCCAACAAAATAGGAAACAAATAAAAAGAGTAACTGCCCATTCAAAGAAACATACTGCGTTACTATAGTCAACAACATCCAATCAAAATAACCTACAATCACAGTACACAAGTTCAGTAAACGAATTATAATAGACGTTAAGTCATTCATCTTCCACCTTGTGCCGCTGCAGAAATCTCCTTCTATGGCTGATATTCAACCGGTCAAACAAACAAACCGTAATTTTTTTGTCTTTGATTTATACTGTAGACACCATGGAGGCAATGACAATACTCCTTATTATTAGTTTTTACGCTCATTGTATGAACACTGTATTACCACGTAATTTTTAAATATGTGAATGAAATCTAACTGGCATTATTTTAGTGCACAATAGTTGTTACTTTAATGCACACCATCCGTTACTTTAGCGACCGTCATCAGTTACTTTGTGTCTATTTTATACGCATCTTCTGGTAATTTGATTAACTCAATGCAGTGGTTTGCTTTTCAGATGACGCAGCGGCACACGAATGGTGCAGGGATGTAGGTGAGAGTTTCACGCCATACGTAGGGCAGATATTCAAAGACCAGGAAGAGGCGGTAAACTTTTATAAAATCTACGCATTGGCCTGCGGGTTCGATGTGAGGAGGTACACAACGAAAAGATGGCGGGGTGGTGAGATTAAATCAAAGCTGCTGGTATGTAACAGGCAGGGTTTTAACAAAAAAAAAAGTCAGCGGAGATGCGGCGTCCAAGGAGGCGACGTCGAAGGGGGAAGCAGTCAAGGAGACGGCAGAGGGAGTCACTGTGAAGGAACCAAAAGGAAAACTAAGGTCCGTCGTATTGGCTATATGGCAAGAATTAAGTTGTTCAGCAATGGCGGACCTATGAAAATTGTTGTTTTTCACAGTGGGCACAACCACGAGCTAATTTCACCAAAAGACAGAGAATTTCATAAGTTATCAAGAAACCTCACGAAGTACCACAAGCAAATGATCCTGAACAATTCACGGGTATGTATTGAGTAGCTTCTTGCAGGTTTAATTATATAAGTTCAGATCACTATGTGTTTAGTACACTGCGCCATAGGTAATATTTTGTTACTGTAATGCACATGCTGTCTTACTGTGGTTCATAACATCCGTTACTTTAACGAATGCCGTCTGTAAATTAGAAAAATGTCTGGCACAATTAATCAACGCGTTACTTTAATGCTGTCTTACTGTTACTTCAACTACTGTCATATGTTACTTTAATAAAAGAATTGTTTCAGCTGAAGATCGGTGCCACGCAGACGTACAAGATGTGTAAGGAACAGGTAGAAGGGTTCGCAAATGTAGGTGCCAGCTTGGTCGACTTCAAGAACTTTGGCAGAGATATAAAGTGCTTCGTCCATGAGAGAGATGGTCAGTTATTCATTGATCGTTTCAGAGGTATGGCGGACAATCGGGAGGGATTTTTTTTTATTACGACCTGGATGACGACGGTAGTTTGAGCAGGGTATTTTGGGCTGACGGCATTGCTAGGAGAAACTACAGGTTGTTTGGTGACGCAGTTTCATTCGACCCAACATACGGGACGAACAAATTTAAGATGATATTCACCCCGTTCACTGGTGTCGATCACCACAAACAATCCGTGACTTTTGGTGGCGCTCTCATCGCGCACGAGGACTTTGAATCGTTCAACTGGGTGTTTGAACGGTTCTTGAAGGCCATGGGTGGCAAGGAACCTGCGTACATCATCACTGACCAGGATCCCGGGATCATAGCATCGTTCGCGAAGATGTTCAAATCAGCATGGCAACGGTTTTGTATGTGGCATATAATGAATAAGGTACCCACTAAATATGGTGCCTCGAGGGCTGACTACCAGGAATTCCTGAAGAAACTGAATGCAATAGTGTGGGATGAGGACATCTATGCAGCAGCATTCGACGAGCGATGGATGGAAATAATGGAGGAGCACGACGTGGGCGATGTTCAATGGTTCACAACTACATTTTCGATCAGGAAGCAGTGGGTCATGGCACACTGCAGGGATCTGAAGATGGGTGGCTTAATGCGAACGACACAGAGATCGGAGAGCGAAAACAGTTTTTTCAAACAGTTTGAGAACCAGCATGGAACGTTGGTTGAATTCTGGATGCGGTTCGAGAGCGCAATGGATCAGTAGAGGTATAACCAGAAGAAGCTTGACAGCGGGAATCTACAATCTCTGCCGAAGACAATGACCCACCTCCTGATAGAACAGCACGCATCAAGGGTGTACACCCACGTGGTTTTTGATGAATTTCAAGAGGAGGTGAAGGGTTCAGTGGGGACGTGCAGTGTGCGAGGATTTGCTGAATGGGATGGGGTTGAACTAACTACAGTGAGGGATGCCACCAGGGGTAAAGAATTCCTGGTCAACTACAAACAAGGTACGCAATGGCCTGCTTGTTGTCTTCATTTATACGGGATTTATGAGTTAAAGTAACAGAATGAATATATCAGAGTAACACACAACATGAATTAAAGTAATGCGATTTGTAGTTTGTGGATCCAGCACAGAATGCTTTTGTTGTGCGTGATTTGTGTATTAAAGTAACAGAATGTATGAATTACAGTAACACAAAGTATGAGTTAAAGTAACGCGGTTTGAGGGTGTTAGTTCTAATAGTCTTAATGCTTTAATAACATCCTGCAGAGACGTCGGACATCAAGTGCACATGTAAATTGTTTGAGACAAGGGGAATACTGTGTCGACACATAATTTGGATATATTCCTCTAAGGGACTGACAAGTATACCCGATAACTACGTTGCAAGAAGGTGGTCGAGGGATGCACTGCGCAATTCTCGTGTTGGTGATGACGGTCTGGAAGGCGATGATATTGACATCATAGACGGAAAGCAGATAGAGATGTCTAAACTGTGGTCGGAGGTTCATGAGACGATGGGTATTCTACGGTCTGCTAGTAAAGAAGATGTGGAGAGCATGTGCGCTTTGATCAGCGAATTCAGGATGAAGCTTAAGCCGATTGGGGGTAGCAAGACACTGAATAAAACCCAGGAATTGGAAGAGATGCTGAGATGTACGTCAACAGCAGAGATAACGATACTCCCGCCGAAGATTTCCAAGACAAAAGGAAGCGGCAAAAGGTTGTTATCAAGCAAAGCGAAATCCGTTGCACTTGCAAAGAAGCCCAAGCGCATGTGCAACAATTGTAAGCAGATGGCGCATCACGACAAGAGGAATTGCCCCAATCCCTTTGCAAAACGACCGCCAGCGACAGTCGAACCATCTGACGATGAATCTGAATCAGAATCAGAATCAGAAGATGAGGACGAGGAGGATGCAGAAGATGAACCAGTATTCTGATTAGGGAAATGTGGTTCTTAGAGTGACGTAGCCTAAAATTTGCAGTAACTGATTGAATGAATTACAGTAACACTTTTTTAAGAGTTTATTTAAATACAGATATTAATTCTTTGGTGAATATTATGACTAGAGTAAGTTTCGGTTAAAGTAACACACATAATTCATTAAAGTAACGTGCTAGATGAATTAGAGTAACACGGAATACCTTATTCATTTTTAAAGTGTTGACTGAATTACAGATATTCATTCCTTGGATAATATAATATTTTACTAGAGTACGATTCAGTTAAAATAACATACATTATTCATTAGAGTAACATGCTAAATGAGTTAGAGTAACGCAGAATAATGTTGATCGAATTACAGATGTTACAGAAGTTATTCTTTTTCTATTTGTTTGTGGAGTACTCAATGAAGAAGGCATTACAATTTTGTTTAAGTATGATGTTGTGTTGATCCTGTGTTGAATTAAGAGACCATGATGCAGGGTGAAAGATATTAGAGTTGAAGTAACACATGACATTAATTGAAGTAACAAATAATACGAGTTAGAGTAACAAAGTTTAAAGGATATAATAACATTAAAGTATGACAGAATGAAAGCAACTGTTTTTCTGACAATACAATTTATCAAAACCTTGTACAAAACGACGGTTATGTTTTTTGTTAAACGAAAGTTCTAGTTAATCCAACCATTTACGGGCTACTGTTTCCGGCCCTTTCCTCGCTTATAGGTATTGAGCCCCTTAGCCTTCGATTCTTCAATTAATTTTGGCCTGGCTGCCACAAACTTTTTCACATCAGCAATCAGCCGCTTCCGGGCGCTATTCACGTCTGCTAGGAGAAGAGTGGCTGCAAGCTGAACCACCGGGTATCTTCTTTTTACCTTCCTGCCGAGGTCTTCGTGCACGAATTCACGTCCCTCGTACAATAGCATGTGCATCAGAAGAAATATCCCTGACTCATCCTTGTTCTTGACTTTGTCCTGCCAACCAAGCTTAATCGCGCGGAACCTGTACGCCACAATTTCCTCCGCACCAGGTACTTTATAGAAGTCAAGGAAATCACTCATATTCCCCACCTGAATGTCATTGATGATAAAAGTCAAGGAAATCACACGTTGGCGCGCAAAGATTGTGATTTAAAACTGATTAAATGAATAATAGAGAGGCTCACAATTGTCTTGATGGCTGCAAAGAGGTCTGTATCTCTGATCGCTGTGTAGCGACAGTGGTCGAGGAGATCGACTGTCTTTTTCATTCGGTTGATTACTACGCAGGAGAAGTACCCGTCGACGTTGATGGGCACAAAGAACAATTCAGCGTCCAGTTTTAACGTACCACCACAATTACTCCTGAATATATGTGTAGACACCCACATTTTGACCGCTAGGTGTGTATAGTAGTTCCCGCCAAACACCCGATGATGATAGGACGTAAACGTGCTTTGATAGACTCGGATATGGGCTTGTAATTATGGACATTTGGTTTAGACATTTTAAGGAGTACAAATCTCACAAAACCAACCTCAAATCCAGGCCCAGTGGGTCGTTTCGAGTCAAATGACACTAACTTGGGTCGAAACCGTCACCAGGGGTAAAACCGTCTTTTAGCGACCAACTCAAAACCCGGTCAAAAATATTCCCCGAACTTGCTGACCGACCGTGATAATTCACGTGTCCAGTTCGGACCCTAACTCCACAAAAAACCAGCCATACAAAAAATAGTAAACAATTCCGTTTAAGGTAGAATTCGATCTCAAGTAGGAATTCTATCCGGAAACCGATTCAGACATTGACCGAGTACCAAATACTCGGCCAATACACCCTCAAACCAGCCGGTTTTCCTCTTTTTTCTTCCCTCACAAGAAAACGAAATCCTCGTTCTCCTCAGCTTCTTACTCAAGCGGTAATTCTAGTTCGAACAGGAATCCTATTCAAAAACCGATTCAAGTACCCGACCGAGTGTAAAACACTCGGCCAAAACAGCACAAATCAGCCGAAATTCCTCTCTTCTTGGCCAAGTAAACGGAATTCCCATGCTCCTCAAACTCCTACGTTTCCTATCCTAAGCGGTATTCAAACTCTCCTAAACCAAGGTCGGAAACTCCCTATAAATAGGACCTCCCGTCCAACACAAAAAAGAGGATCAATTACATCGTTTTTCCAGCCAACATACACGGTCTCCACACACCCATCATACTGAAAAAATAGCTTTATAACACAGTTCATACACCAATCCGATAGTTAGCAAATCCCGACACTTTTCCCGAAGCCTCGGAGTCTAGACCGCACGTCCAAACCCGGCGTCCCAAACCCACCTAAACCGATACACCTTAACTCACCCGCATCATCTCGACGCTCCCGTGCCTAAGCCACCGTCCGACGAGCCTTATACCGAGAACACAAAGCATGTAGGTTGAGGGTGTAAATCAAACCCGATTCTTCTTTCTTTCTCCCTCTTTCTCACGTTTTTCTTCTTTTTTTTATTATTTTCGTCGGTCGTTTCATATTTTAATATGGGTCGTTCATCGCATATATTTTTCTAATATCGATACTACTAAAAACTATTTTCCTATATTCTTAAAATATGATACCGATTTTATATAATCGAATATCGTATCGAAAAGAATTATATTTTTGTTCGTTCAAAACCCTTTTTTACAACTTTTCGTTCAAAATTCCTTTTTCTTATTTTTCGTTCAAAAACAAACTTTTTTCAAAACCTTTTCTAAAGTCAATCCGAATATTCGATATCGATTTCATAATCGAATATCGAATACGACGAATATCAAAAATATAGACCGAGTATAAATTAATTCATGTTTGTACGCGATTAACGATTTTCGAACAAAAAAAATATAAAAAATCAGACCCGTACGCGAGTCGCGCCCGGTCCAGGCGACTCGCGCACGAGTCTGATCCGGATCTATTTTTTTAGTTTTTCGTTCGTTTATTTTTATTATTTTACGAAACGATTTCTAAATTTATATCTTTTCCAAAACTATTCTAAATATTTGATAATCAACTATCGAATATAACGAATATCGAGAATATTAAGTCGAGTACGAGTTATGCGATATTCGTACGCGATTTAATCAAAATTTTCCGAAAACCGTTGTCGAAATCAGGCCGCCACGCGACCCGCATGAGTCTCGGGCGAGTCGCGCGGCTCTCGGCCCAAACGCGTCTTTTTCGTTCTTTTTTATTCTTTCTCGAACATCGTTTTTTATACAAAACAACGTTTTAGTAATATTTTTCAGTTTTCGATTGATTTTTATTTCCTCGATTTCATACATTTATTTCCTATATTATTATTCAATCGTTACTAACCTGTTTTCTCGTGTTTGTAGCAATTTATTCTCTCATATTCTTTTTATCGTTTTATTAGACTAAAACGAACTTCACATGCTAAAATAACTTTGACGTTATTAGTTTAACATGCATTAAACGACTTAGCAACCCATTTATTTATTTTTCCTCACATGTCTTAGGAAAATAATCTCTGCATATCATTTCATCGTCGAACTAACGCGTGTACACAAAACCGAACGATATCTTAGTAAAGGCCGCTAAGTGCGGGCGGGGTTGGGTGTTCTCGCTGAACTTCCCAACACGTACCCTCACCCCTTACTCAGAACCGTGGTTTCCGGATGTCCGAAACCATTGGCAACGAGAGTCATTCAATATACGATTAACCGCTCAGTCGGCATCGATATCGATATGCTAAGGGACGAACCCAATAAACTCTGACATCGGAAATGGGCCAGGCTTTAAGTATGGCCCACTACGACATAGAGTGGGTTCGAATGGTTCCGAATAACCATAAAATTCGGTGGCGACTCCTACTTCGATTTAAAATTCTATTCGATTCATCTCATATGGAAATTCTATCGCCTCCCCAAAACCCGCGCTTCGCCGCGTCGGGGTGGACCTATGTCATGTCCACAATATGCCATTGCTTCATCAAGGCATCTGCATTCTGAGTGGACGGACTGTCCGGATCTTCGGCAATAATCCTCATTACCGCATCCTGTAAAAAAATGTTGGGTTTGTGTGAAAATTTACAATCAATACAAAGTAATTAGTTGGTGTCATTATGGTGCAGTGATCCTTCTGTTACTTTTGCAACTGACGTTACTTTAGTGAACAAAGTGTGTTACTTTAATTCATGAGATCCGTTACTTTAACCTGTATCATCTACATTATTGCTCCAACATATATGATGTTACTTTAATTGAAAGAATTTGTTACTTTAGTTGATATTATCTGTTACTTTAGTGTCCACTCTCTTTTCACTACACATTCTGTCGATTGATTATACATTCCATGCACTGTTAATTTAGTACATACCGTTTGTCGCAGACCAAAATACGCCATCTTCAGAGAATTACCCGACCCACTCCCGTTTGCAGCGAGGCTGTTCATAAGCATTGACCAGCACTCGACAACAGATGACGACATGTCGTCACCCGGAAGCATGGACATCACATCACCCCGAGTCATTACAGCCAACGGTGAATACTCCGCAACCATTTTGCTGTTTTCAGAACGGATCGTTAGGCATTTGGAAACAACAGATAGGTGACAAAAATTTAGACAACAATATGTTGACGATATGTGTAGTGTTTGTCCTATTACCTGTCGTTGTAATTGTTGTGCTGAATTAAGCAGTAGTTCACGATATTTTTCCGCATGATGGGGAGATTTCCAAGCAGGGTCCTGTTGTTTGAGAGGAACGGGCATGCCATCGGTACACTGGGATCTGCATCACCACAGTCAATGGAGCATCCTAAGCCGTCCCCGTCATCCCTAGCTCGACTACCAAGGACAAATAATGACCCGGTGGTGTCCGGTGATTGATGTGCGGGTTCTGCAGCGGGTGTTTCTGGAGTGGATGGTGGCCCACGGCTCTTTTTAGAGGGTCTATCGTCAGGGATCGCCTCTCCTGACCTCTTTTCAGGCTCACTGACGGACGTGGCAACATCTGACATAGTCTTACTGATAACATGGTTGGCTTTATCAGTTACAAAGGAGGACACCCGCGATATTAACACGTCCCTCTCCTTATTAATGTCACAGAGACACAGCGTCGCGGCAATTTCTGCCCTATACAGATTGTTCGCCTCGCTGGTCCCCAAAGGACAGTCGAACTCCTCACCGGCGTACAACATCATGTGTATCATGAGGTATACGCCGCAATCATTAGCCGAGAACCCGCTGCCCTGCCATCTGAATGGTACGTTGACGAGAGGGAACGAAGAGACACTGGCCCCCTTGGTGATGCCTCTCTGAACCATATACTTACCCATTTCTTCGGCCTTGATGATATTAAATAAAATAAAAGAAAAACATATGAGAATGAGAAAATGACGAAACACCATTCATTTTTATGTCATTCTTATATACGACGTTTTATATATAACAAATGTTAAAATATACACCAAAATGAGCAGACTTACTGAGAGGCATGCGATCCCAACGTAAGGAAGACTTTCAAACTCCCCCTCGTCATAGGACCTATTATCAAGGTATTCGATGCGCTGTGACAAAAAATTGATACACGCGCAGCTGTAATGGTCATTGTTTTCTGACAGCACCGGAATGAATACCTGTAGGTGGGAGATGGGTATCGCGTTCGTAATTATAATAGAGGAGGGAGCTTACAAAACATGGGATCTAAAATAAAAAATACCAGATCAGAATCTAGATTGAGATTCCTTTCATTTTCTTCGATCCATATGTTCCAGAAGTTGAACTGTGCTTCGCTCATGTCCACAAAGACACCACCCTTTCTGTTTCTCCAAATCTGGAGAGTTGTATCCTGCATGACATTTGTTGAAGTAACAGGTCGCTATCATTAGAGTAATTCACAAAGTGCATTACAGTAACACACTACTACAAATAAGATTAAAGAGGATGGTTGGATAAGGAACCGTCCTTTAGGTCGACGTCCTATTAAATCAAATAGCGCGGTTCTAAGAAGATCAAACCATCCTATTTAATTGCAGAACCGTCCAATTAAATTGTTTACAAATAGGACGATTGAAGGCAGAACCGTCCTATTACTTTGTTTACAAATAGAACGGTTATTCTACTAAACCGTCCTTTGTTATCAATTAAATAGGACGGTTTGACCTTCTTGAAACCGCGCTATTTGATTTAATAGGACGTCGACCTAAAGGACGGTTCCTTATCCAACCATCCTCTTTAATCTTATTTGTAGTAGTGACACAGCCATAGAACCACAGTAAAACACTTTTTTGGAATAAATATTTTATATCAACTGATATGATGACATTATATTAATATTACTAGAGTTTGTTGATGATGTTACACTTATCGTAAAGGATGTTACCACATGTCTTAGGAAAATAATCTCTGCATATCATTTCATCGTCGAACTAACGCGTGTACACAAAACCGAACGATATCTTAGTAAAGGCCGCTAAGTGCGGGCGGGGTTGGGTGTTCTCGCTGAACTTCCAACCACGTACCCTCACCCCTTACTCAGAACCGTGGTTTCCGGATGTCCGAAACCATTGGCAACGAGAGTCATTCAATATACGATTAACCGCTCAGTCGGCATCGGTATCGATATGCTAAGGGACGAACCCAATAAACTCTGACATCGAAAATGGGCCAGGCTTTAAGTATGGCCCACTACGACATAGAGTGGGTTCGAATGGTTCCGAATAACCATAAAATTCGGTGGCGACTCCTACTTCGATTTAAAATTCTATTCGATCCATCTCATATGGAAATTCTATCGCCTCCCCAAAACCCGCGCTTCGCCGCGTCGGGGTGGACCTATGTCATGTCCACAATTTGGCGACTCCGCTGGGGATTAACTGATGTGTCACTTACCATCGGCATCCTCAGGGTGAGACTCGAAAAGAAATCGTTCGATTAGTAATGTACACGTTTTAGTTCAATGGTTCATGCATAACCCCGTTCTATCCCGGGCCGGTTACTTGTGACCGACGTCCCACTATACCACGGTGCATTCCCACTTGGATGCACTAAAGACTTCGATGGCGGAACTCGCATGGGTTTTACGGCAGGTTCTAAGACCAACTCGGCTTAGGAAGTCCGTCCTGATTTGCGAGAATGCGATCGTTGTTGGTATAGACCCTATTCGACCGACCGAGACTTAGACTAAGAGCATACATGGCGTCGTTATACTGTTTCCATGACTACATGCTACTTGATCTTCTTTGGTCTTTTTTCAAAAAACCGTCATTTTTTTCAAAAAACTTACATCTTTTCAAATCCATCTACTTTTTCAAAACCCGGAAAGCTGCCGAATTTAGGACTTATGATTTCGACTCAAAATAGCCTATTTTTAGCCGGTATGCTGTCCAAACCTTTTCAAAAAAAAAGCCCGAAATCTCGGCCCGATAACCTTTTTCTCGGTTTTCAAAAAAAATCGGGTCTTCCAATCCAACTTTGCTCGGTTTTCAAATCCAAACTCCCTTTTCAAAACCCTTTTCTTCTTAGGACTTCCCGTATTTAGCAGTGTCGGGTCTTGTCATAAGTTAGAATCTATTAGCGTCGAAACTCCGTCGATCTTATATCACGGGTTTCCACCCCATCCCAGTCCGCCTTATTTGTCAAGGCACGGCCCACCTTCGTAGGACAGACTCCTACAAAGGGAAGCCCGTTTATACACTCGAGTCCAAAGTCTGGGGATTTCTCACATAGACCTTCCTTCGAACAGGACTAGGCCCACTTTGCCGAATCCTAAGGAAGGCCCACCGTTCACGCGTCACCCGTCTAGAAGTCAGTCTCCGGTCTTTTTCTAGTCTAGTCTTTTCCTTGCTCGGGATGTACTTTTGATTCTAAGATCTGAATCAGTTACTGATTACGCGGTGCCCTTATAGACAGGTCACCCCACACTCGAGCCATGATGCAAAAAGCCATAGATGAATTGACCACCTCGTTGGCCCAAATCTAAGACCAATTGAGAAAAATGCGAGAAGACCAGATCGCCATCATTACTCGGGTTAGTGCCGTGGAACAGGGAACCCCCAATGCTTCGATCGAAGATGACGGGCCTCTAGCCGCATTGGCCAGTGCAGTCCTCAAACTGCAAGAACAGGTCCATCTGACAACCCAAAGCTCCATCCATACGGAGAATGCTAGGATCTACACCCCACTGACCGATGAACTACCCACCAATCTCAATCTGACGGGTCTGCCAATGTTCGAGGGTACTAAAGACCCGGTCCACCATATCCGGGCTTTCAAGGAATTCATGGCCCTTAAAGGGGTTAAGTCCAACATGTTCAAACACCTGTTCGCTTCATCTCTCGAGAAGCACTACCGGCTTACCGGCTCGATCCCAAGAAATACAAAACTTGGGATGACGTGGCAACGGAATTCGCTCGGAATTACGCCGACAACACGGAAATCCAGACCACCATGCGCACCCTGGAGGTAATGGCCCAGGAACCTAAGGAAGGATTCACAAAATACCTTCAACGCTGGAGGGCTGAAAGCGTCAAAATGGTCGATAAGCCCAGTGAAAAGGTGCTGGTTGAAGCTTTTGTCAAGAACCTACTTCCAGTTTACCGGGTCCATCTCCGGTACGCCATCATACCTAGCTTCGCGGTCCTAAATGAAATGGGAACGAGAATCGAGGATGATTTAAGGTTGGAAAGCCTCACTAAGGCCTCCACTAAGGGATACCAAGGGGCTAGTTCATCAACAAGCAAGCCCGCTACAACCGCCGCCACTCGTAGCATTTTCGACGAGGTAAATGCACTCGATACCTCATCCCAGAAAACTACCACTCCCCGGGTGTTCACCGACATAGGCACTACCTATGAAAATGCCCTTCAGAGGTTATCATCGAAAGGCCTGATCACCCCGATAGGCCCAACACCCGATATCCCGGTCGAACGTCGCTCTAAGGCCTACAATCTCCAGGCCTACTGTCACTATCATCGTGGTAAGGGGCACGATACAGAGAAATGTTGGAAACTAAAGCACCTTATCCAAGATCTCATTGAAAGCGAGAAAATTCCTTTGCCCGGGGGTAAACCCAACAACAAGGACAACCCGTTAGCCACTCACGCCATCTTCTCCGGGGAAGTAGTGGATTGCTCACACCTCATTTCCCCATTTATCCCACAAATAAACGGGATCTGGTGCGATGACGAAGACGATGTCTACCTCACCAAAGGAGAAGCTGTCCCCATCACGCCCGAGGAGATTCAGAAGGTTAAGTCCAAGGCCTTAGCCACTAGTCAAGCCCTCATCATTGCTGAACCACTTAAGGTGGAGCCCGCCCCGGAAGAGCCAACTCCTGAAAAGGCTCTTGTTAAGCAGCTAAGCAAAACTCGAGTTGACCTCTCTATATGGCAACTCTTAGTTAGCTCCCAGGAACATCGAGAGGCACTCACTAAGGCCCTCGATCAAGTCAAAATCGACTCCATGGCTACTCCGGCCGAAATGGTAGCCACAGTTTTGCCTCACCTAAAGGGGAGATCCGTAGAGGAAGGCCCACTGATTACCTTCTCCAACGTTGATCTACCACCATTCGGGCCAGCCCACAACATGGCCCTCTACATCACGGTTATCTGCCGTAGAAAGTACCTACCTATGACCCTAATTGACGACGGGTCAGCAATCAATGTCCTCCCCTTGAGGACCGCCAAAGCCCTCAGCATCACCGAGGCCGACTATATTCCAACAGCTCAAACCATTCAGGCTTTTGACGGAAGTCCAAAGTCAGTAGCCGGAGCCACAAAACTCACTATCATAACCGGCCCGATAGAGAAAGAGCTGGAATTTCAAGTGATCGACGTCACTTCTTCCTTTAACCTTCTTTTAGGAAGACCTTGGATCCATGCAACCAGGGCTGTATCCTCCACTTTGCATCGGAAAATCAAGCTACCGTTGCATGACTCCGTCATCACTCTAGAAGCCACACCTATGACCGTGGCTAACTGCAATACCTCGGGCCGCACCGATCTATGGGGGTTCGACTTCGTAGGAGCCATCGAAGAAGATCATCTCTTCCGTCCTTATTTCACGGTCCACCTCGACCGGATGCTTCAGAATCTGGGCTTTCTACCAGGGGTTACATCAAGGCCCGATCTCCCTGCAGGAAAAATTCTCGAAGTTCTGGACAATGGGAAGACCCAAACAGGCTTGGGCTACGCCCTAACTCCAGAAAACATGGGCCAAACGGAAACCGGTAAGGTTATCTTTGTCACTCCAGTGTTCGAGACTGTTCAAACCGGTCTATATCGACCTGCCGCCACACGCCCTGGGCCCCACTTGGCCCAGGACTGCAACTATATACCGGACGACATCTTCGCTCTCATCCAATCCGAAGATGCTAAGAATACTGAGCCCGCACTAGGGCTACTTTTTGGAGAAGAACTCGCGGTCCCAACACCGAAGGAAGAGCTAGTCAATCTCATTCTCCGCAGTCGCACCTTTGATCCGTCTAAGCTAATCTCAGAAGTCGGGTCCGGAACCAGAGCTTGGAGAAAAACTGTCAAGTGGACTGACAGTCAAGGAAGAACTTACAAGCTGATCACAGGGGAAGAAGAAATGCCAGAATCTGAGTCTGAGTCTGAGTCGGAGTCTGAGTCGGAGTCTAAGATTGAGTCTAGTGAGTCTGGTGCTAGGGTCAATCCTGTAACTCCCCCTATCCCTTTAGCCATTCCTGGTGCCTCGGGGTCTGTCTCAGGCACCCTACCTATCCCGCCACTGACTAGTGATCAGATGGCAGCTCTTTTCGAGCTCTTTTCTCAATTTATGATCAATAATAACAACCGTTCTGCTTACGACTTGTCTCATTTTCAAAACTTTCTCAATTTCAAAAATTTTATGTGCAATGACATTGAGAAGCCCGACGAACAGGTATCCTTGCCTCCACACCTGATCGAGCAACTAGAGCAAAGGGAATCCCGCAATCCGGTAATCGAAGAAACCGAATCCATCAACGTGGGAACAACCTTAGAACCTCAGATGCTTAAGATAGGGCTATCCTTAGATCCCGAGGAGAAACAACAATTCATAGTTCTCCTTCAAGAATTCAAAGACGTCTTCGCATGGTCCTACAAGGACATGCCGGGGATTGATCGCGAAATAGCCGAGGACCATATACCAATCAAGGAAGGGTTCAAGCCGGTTAAACAAAAACTCCAACGCATGAGGCCCGAATGGTCCCTCAAAGTCAAAGAGGAGGTCGACAAACAATTCAAAGCTGGGTTTATACAAGTCTCCGAGTATCCAGATTGGGTTGCAAACATTGTACCAGTCCCTAAAAAGGACGGTAAGGTTCGTGTCTGTGTAGAATTTCGGGATCTTAACAAAGCGAGCCCGAAAGACGATTTCCCGTTACCACACATCGATATACTGGTGGACAACACAGCAGATCATGCCCTTCTATCATTTATGGACGGGTATGCGGGGTATAATCAGATAAAAATGGCAGAAGAAGATATGGATAAGACCACCTTCATTACACCTTGGGGTACTTATTGCTATACAGTTATGCCATTTGGTCTCATCAATGCCGGGGCCACCTACCAACGAACCGCCACGACTTTATTGCATGACATGATGCATAAGGAAGTGGAAGTCTACGTGAACGACATGATCGTCAAATCCAAAGACAGGGACGGTCATATCACCGCCCTGAGAAAGTTCTTCACCCGATTACGCAAATACAACATGAGGCTAAACCCTCAGAAATGCAGTTTCGGGGTAACATCTGGTAAATTACTGGGTCATATCGTTAGCCAACGAGGTATCGAAGTCGATCCAGCCAAAATGAAGGCCATCACCGAGATGCAGCCCCCTAAAACCGAAAAGGAGATAAGAGGGTTTCTCGGAAAAGTCCAATACATCAGTAGGTTCATTTCAAAGCTAACCATGGTGTGTGAACCGATCTTCAAGAAGCTGAAAATAGGAGAGCGGTTACTATGGGACGATAAATGTCAAGCAGCCTTTGATAGAATCAAGGAAATTTTGGCCTCACCACCGGTTCTAATGCCACCTCAGCACGGTCTGCCTTTGTCACTGTACCTAACTACGACAGAGACAGTCATGGGGGCTATGCTAGCCCAGACGGTCAACTCCGAAGAACGGGCTATATACTATATCAGCAAGAAGTTTTTAGAGTACGAGTGTAAGTACACCATGCTCGAAAAGACGTGCTTAGCTTTGGTCTGGGCCACTAAGAAGCTCCGACATTACATGCTCAGCCACGAGGTGCAAGTGCTATCCAGAATGGATCCAATCAAATACCTCTTCGAAAAGCCCATCCTCAACGGTAGGATATCAAGATGGACTCTGATGTTGGCAGAATTCGACCTAAAATTCGTACCACTGAAAGCCATCAAAGGACGAGTAGTAGCCGAATTTCTCGCTGACAGTCCCGTAACCGAAGAAGGACACACCGACACTTGGTCCTTCCCAGACGAAGACATTTTCCACACTGATACCGAAGCATGGGACTTGTACTTCGACGGGGCATCCAATTTCCGAGGATTTGGAATCGGAATCCTCCTAATCTCACCAAAGGGAGAACATACTCCCGTATCCATCAAATTGGACTTCGACGTCACTAACAACGCCGCTGAGTATGAAGCATGTATCCACGGGCTACAAGCCGCCGCCGACTTAGGGGTCACAAACCTCCGAGTACACGGTGATTCATCACTGGTCATCAATCAAGCGCTCCAAAAATGGAAGACTCGAAATGCTAATCTCGTGGCCTACCAGGCACGGGTACGGGATCTCGAGAAACAATTCCACAAGGTAGAATATATATACCTACCCCGGGAAGAAAACCAATTCGCAGATGCACTCTCAAAACTGGCGTCTTTACTAAATATTCCCGATCATATGACCAGTATGCCAATCTGTGTCGAAAGAAGATCCGAGCCAGCATATATCCACGACATCGAAGAAGTCGAGATACCCGATCCTGAGCCGTGGTATCAAGCTGTGCTGACATACCTAGCAACCGGGGAATATCCACCCGGAACTGACAACCGAGCCAAAAAGGCCCTACGAAGACTGGCGGCCCAGTTTATCCGCACCGACGATGGGCAACTCTACAAAAAGACAGCACAAGGGGCTCTCCTTCGATGTGTCGACAAAACCAACGCCGAAAAAGTTATGGCTGAAGTACATGATGGCGAATGCGGTCCACACATGAATGCCCAGATGCTAGTCCGAAAAATCATGAGGCTCGGTTACTACTGGAATAGCATGGAAACCGACTACCAGCAATATGTTAGACATTGCCATAATTGTCAAATTTTTGCCAATGTACAGCATGTGCCACCATCCTTGCTATACACCATGACATCACCATGGCCATTTTCAACATGGGGAATCGACATAATTGGGAAGATAAACCCCTCGGGAACTGGAGGACACTGCTTCATTTTGGTAGCAATCGACTATTTCACCAAATGGGTCGAAGCTGAATCCTATCATATTCTCAATACTAGCTATGTTGCCAAGTTCATTCAAAATAAGATAATATGCCGGTATGGGATCCCCCATGAGTTCATCAGTGACCACGGGACCCATTTTCAAGCCGAAACAGCAGCCTTGCTGACCAAGTACAAGATTCAAAGACATACATCTTCACCTTACCGACCCCAAACCAATGGAGCGGTAGAAGCGGCTAATAAAACAATTGTCACCATACTCAAAAAGATGGCCGATAATTATCGAGACTGGCCCGACAAAATACCATTTGCACTTTGGGGATATCGGACCTCGATTCGTACTGCGACCGGGGCAACACCATATTACCTCACATATGGCATGGAAGCAGTCCAACCCGTTGAGTTAGAAGTGCCATCACTCAGAATCCTACTTGAAAGTCAAGTACCTGAAGCTGATTGGGTTCGAGCACGATATGACTCGCTAGTCCTTTTAGATGAACGACAATCTCGTGCCCTCAATAATATTCAAATCTATCAGAAGAGAATCCAGCGGGCTTTCAACAAAAGGGTGAGGCCCAGGAACATCAAAGAAGGAGATTTGGTTCTCAAGTCTGTACGAGCTTTATTACCAGTAGACCCAAGAGGGAAATTCAAACCTAACTGGGCTGGGCCATATCTGGTAAAGAAGATTCTATCAGGTGGAGCGGTAATGCTAACAGATCTGGACGGGAACGAGTTTGTCAACCCAACTAACCTGGACCAGCTGAAGCGCTACTACCCTTAACCCACCTTTCTCAATGTCATTTGCAAAAAGTTTATTAAAAACCTTTTTTTTAAAAAAAACTTTTAAAGACAAGTCAAAAGCTAGAATAATTCATTCTACTGTTTCAAACATCTTGAACCAATAGTCTTGATGTATTTCGAAATTGCAAATTAATTCAGTTTGAACTACGTTTGGTTTGATTCCATTTATTATGGATACGTAGGCAGCCCCTCAAAAGGGCACAACCACTGCAATCGAAAAAAAACAGGAACGGTTCTTTAATAAACCTTTCTTTATTTAAAATAATAAAATTACAAAAAAAATTAAAAAAAATCAGCACACAATAAATAGTACTAATACTTAAATAATAAAAAAAAACTAGGGCATTTTTCCCTTTCCTTTGCCCTTAGCCTCCTTTTCGGTCCATCGGCGTCGAGGTGGAGGTGAACGCTCCCTAATCACCAAGGGAACCTCTTTAACCCGGGCTCGTTTCTTCAAACTCGACCCCCCGGTCACCTCGTGGTCACGCGGGCCTAGCCTGTCTCGGACCGCCAGCCTCGGTCCGAGTCTTCCCTCCAAATCGCTAGCACCAGTCTCATTAGTCTGAGTCTTGGGTTTTGACTTAGAATCCGACCCTGGCTCAACAAAGGTAATGGGAGTCTCCTCGAAGAACCGCCTGTTATTTTTGGCCGATTCTCGGCGGGCCAAGCCAATAGCTTCTTCGGTCTTCAAAGCTTTACGGGCCTCCTCGGATTCTTCAGAAGTCCATTTGCGATATGATTCAGAAACCCAAGTGGTTTGACAAGGGCGAGGTATAGTCCACATGACACGGGTAAACCAACGCTGTAACCACGTGTCACACATAGCATCCGTCAATTGGATCGAAATGCTAATAATTGCCTCAGTCTCAGGGATCTCCTGAAACGAACCGAACTGTCTTAGGATACGGTCCGGATAGATATGGGCAGTCCAGTCCAAAGACAAAATCACCAGATAAAGGGCCTTGTCTCTCCTAGCTAGTCCTGTCAGCCTCGAAAGGAACCACCAAATGACGTTCCACCTGATCAAAGGCCCACCGTGGAACGTTAGCTCCTCATCCCAATATTTTTGAGTTATGAGATGACTTGATCTTATTCGGCGAGACCTTGAACCGATCTGACTACTGCGATATTTGGGTATGTTTACCGGGGGCTCTATAATCGACAGACGCTCGGATAACCAGATCTGCAAATTTTTTGAAAAGTCAAAAACTTTCGAGAAAGCAAAAAAAGAAATCCGTGAATTCAAAAATTCGGGAAAATCAGAATTTTCGTAAAAATTCGAAAATTTCGGCAAAATCAAAAAATTCGAAAAAATCCGGAAAATTGGAAATTCCGGAAAATTCCAAAAAAATCAAAATTACCGTAAAAATCGGGAAATCGGGCAATTTATCGGAAAAATGGTTAAAATACCTGCAAAAGACGGATGCTCTCTGTCAATTGCTGACCTGGTTCGAGTCTCCTAGCGTCAAGGCCCATAATAATCTCCCCAGTTATCAGCCAAGCTAGGTTGTGGCCTGTCTCCATTTGGTCAACTATGCTGATTAGCCTGATCTCACCTAAGCATGAGTCAGCATCCATTCGACCTTCGAAGGCATATCTATGCAGCATACAAAAGGCAAAAGCCCTACGCCTATGGGTAGAGGTAATTCTTTCACCAACCGGGTCCATAAATTTGTCAGCCAAGTCAATTAGGGAAACTGAATTTCCCTTCACCATACGGGCTGTCTCAGCATGCGACAAGCCTAGAAAATCCCTCAACCTCCTCCTTGGGTTAGGATAAAATGGGGGAATAGCGGGACGAGCATTAGGGCACCACCCGCCAATAGCTGCTATCTCTTCAGGAAGAGGACATATTTCTCCTCGAGGAAATGCAAAAACATGAAAGGTAGTATCCCAAAAGGATAAACAAGCATCAAGGAAGTGCGAATCTACCTTAAGTCGCTGAAGTGGGAATAAAGCCACAATTCCCATTTGAGTTAACTGGACTCTATCTTCATCTCGAAAATCCTGGGCCCACGCATGAAGCATCGCGGTCAAATGGTCAATACCCATCGCAAGAATAGTTTCTTTTATTTTATCCTAAAAAGTCTAAGGGATTTTGAGATAAAAGAAAGGATTTGGGTGGGAATATAAAAAATAAGAAACCAAAGCCCTCTATTTATAATAGGGAATATCCCTTTTCCTAGTCATCATGGGAATAGGACTTTGGCTTCACTTCCCCTGTTTCATCTAAGCACACAGGCCTAACCAGGAAATTCTAGGAATCCGTGTCAGAATCCGATTAGGAATCAAAGTCATCCCAAGCATCCTTATTTCCAAACCTTCCAAAATTTTCAGCATTCTCCTTTTCAAAATTTTTTCGGAAAAAAATCACCTTTTTCTTCCCCAGCATGAGTCAGTGTTTCGCCTAAATGTTACATACAAATTATATCAGCATACAGGTACACCCAAGACTCCCAGAGAATTCTAAGTTCCCTAGTGGAAAAGCTCCCGCGCAATTCTAAGACAGGATATATCTGCAAACAGGTATACCCATAGCTTCCTAGGCAAGCTCCCGCGACATTATCAGCATCAACCCAGGTATGATTTCTATTCTATGGCTGGCGAGCCCTTCACGCAGGTCTAATGGACCCTAAACGACCCGATCGGAAGGCTGCCAGGTTTTAATCCTTCATTGACCTGGTAGCTACTCTGACTTTTGCCTTGTCCAAGCCTCAGTCAGAGTGGGGGCTCTGTAGACACCCACATTTTGACCGCTAGGTGTCTATAGTAGTTCCCGCCAAACACCCGATGATGATAGGATGTAAACGTGCTTTGATAGACTCGGATATGGGCTTGTAATTATGGACATTTGGTTTAGACATTTTAAGGAGTACAAATCTCACAAAACCAACCTCAAATCCAGGCCCAGTGGGTCGTTTCGAGTCAAATGACACTAACTTGGGTCGAAACCGTCACCAGGGGTAAAACCGTCTTTTAGCGACCAAGTCAAAACCCGGTCAAAGATATTCCCCGAACTTGCGGACCGACCGTGATAATTCACGTGTCCAGTTCGGACCCTAACTCCACAAAAAACCAGCCATACAAAAAATAATAAACAATTCCGTTTAAGGTAGAATTCGATCTCAAGTAGGAATTCTATCCGGAAACCGATTCAGACATTGACCGAGTACCAAATACTCGGCCAATACACCCTCAAACCAGCCGGTTTTCCTCTTTTTTCTTCCCTCACAAGAAAACGGAATCCTCGTTCTCCTCAGCTTCTTACTCAAGCGGTAATTCTAGTTCGAACAGGAATCCTATTCAAAAACCGATTCAAGTACCCGACCGAGTGTAAAACACTCGGCCAAAACAGCACAAATCAGCCGAAATTCCTCTCTTCTTGGCCAAGTAAACGGAATTCCCATGCTCCTCAAACTACTACGTTTCCTATCCTAAGCGGTATTCAAACTCTCCTAAACCAAGGTCGGAAACTCCCTATAAATAGGACCTCCCGTCCAACACAAAAAAGAGGATCAATTACATCGTTTTTCCAGCCAACATACACGGTCTCCACACACCCATCATACCGAAAAAATAGCTTTATAACACAGTTCATACACCAATCCGATAGTTAGCAAATCCCGACACTTTTCCCGAAGCCTCGGAGTCTAGACCGCACGTCCAAACCCGGCGTCCCAAACCCACCTAAACTGATACACCTTAACTCACCCGCATCATCTCGACGCTCTCGTGCCTAAGCCACCGTCCGACGAGCCTTATACCGAGAACACAAAGCATGTAGGTTGAGGGTGTAAATCAAACCCGATTCTTCTTTCTTTCTCCCTCTTTCTCACGTTTTTCTTCTTTTTTTTATTATTTTCGTCGGTCGTTTCATATTTTAATATGGGTCGTTCATCGCATATATTTTTCTAATATCGATACTACTAAAAACTATTTTCCTATATTCTTAAAATATGATACCGATTTTATATAATCAAATATCGTATCGAAAAGAATTATATTTTTGTTCGTTCAAAACCCTTTTTTACAACTTTTCGTTCAAAATTCCTTTTTCTTATTTTTCGTTCAAAAACAAACTTTTTTCAAAACCTTTTCTAAAGTCAATCCGAATATTCGATATCGATTTCATAATCGAATATCGAATACGACGAATATCGAAAATATAGACCGAGTATAAATTAATTCATGTTTGTACGCGATTAACGATTGTCGAACAAAAAAATATAAAAAATCAGACCCGTACGCGAGTCGCGCCCGGTCCAGGCGACTCGCGCACGAGTCTGATCCGGTTCTATTTTTTTAGTTTTTCGTTCGTTTATTTTTATTATTTTACGAAACGATTTCTAAATTTATATCTTTTCCAAAACTATTCTAAATATTTGATAATCAACTATCGAATATAACGAATATCGAGAATATTAAGTCGAGTACGAGTTATGCGATATTCGTACGCGATTTAATCAAAATTTTCCGAAAACCGTTGTCGAAATCAGGCCGCCACGCGACCCGCATGAGTCTCGGGCGAGTCGCGCGGCTCTCGGCCCAAACGCGTCTTTTTCGTTCTTTTTTATTCTTTCTCGAACATCGTTTTTTATACAAAACAACGTTTTAGTAATATTTTTCAGTTTTCGATTGATTTTTATTTCCTCGATTTCATATATTTATTTCCTATATTATTATTCAATCGTTACTAACCCGTTTTCTCGTGTTTGTAGCAATTTATTCTCTCATATTCTTTTTATCGTTTTATTAGACTAAAACGAACTTCACATGCTAAAATAACTTTGACGTTATTAGTTTAACATGCATTAAACGACTTAGCAACCCATTTATTTATTTTTCCTCACATGTCTTAGGAAAATAATCTCTGCATATCATTTCATCGTCGAACTAACGCGTGTACACAAAACCGAACGATATCTTAGTAAAGGCCGCTAAGTGCGGGCGGGGTTGGGTGTTCTCGCTGAACTTCCCAACACGTACCCTCACCCCTTACTAAGAACTGTGGTTTCCGGATGTCCGAAACCATTGGCAACGAGAGTCATTCAATATACGATTAACCGCTCAGTCGGCATCGGTATCGATATGCTAAGGGACGAACCCAATAAACTCTGACATCGGAAATGGGCCAGGCTTTAAGTATGGCCCACTACGACATAGAGTGGGTTCGAATGGTTCCGAATAACCATAAAATTCGGTGGCGACTCCTACTTCGATTTAAAATTCTATTCGATTCATCTCATATGGAAATTCTATCGCCTCCCCAAAACCCGCGCTTCGCCGCGTCGGGGTGGACCTATGTCATGTCCACAATATGCCATTGCTTCATCAAGGCATCTGCATTCTGAGTGGACGGACTGTCCGGATCTTCGGCAATAATCCTCATTACCGCATCCTGTAAAAAAATGTTGGGATTGTGTGAAAATTTTCAATCAATACAAAGTAATTAGTTGGTGTCATTGTGGTGCAGTGATCCTTCTGTTACTTTTGCAACTGACGTTACTTTAGTGAACAAAGTGTGTTACTTTAATTCATGAGATCCGTTACTTTAACCTGTATCATCTACATTATTGCTCCAACATATATGATGTTACTTTAATTGAAAGAATTTGTTACTTTAGTTGATATTATCTGTTACTTTAGTGTCCACTCTCTTTTCACTACACATTCTGTCGATTGATTATACATTCCATGCACTGTTAATTTAGTACATACCGTTTGTCGCAGACCAAAATACGCCATCTTCAGAGAATTACCCGACTCACTCCCGTTTGCAGCGAGGCTGTTCATAAGCATTGACCAGCACTCGACAACAGATGACGACATGTCGTCACCCGGAAGCATGGACATCACATCACCCCGAGTCATTACAGCCAACGGTGAATACTCCGCAACCATTTTGCTGTTTTCAGAACGGATCGTTAGGCATTTGGAAACAACAGATAGGTGACAAAAATTTAGACAACAATATGTTGACGATATGTGTAGTGTTTGTCCTATTACCTGTCGTTGTAATTGTTGTGCTGAATTAAGCAGTAGTTCACGATATTTTTCCGCATGATGGGGAGATTTCCAAGCAGGGTCCTGTTGTTTGAGAGGAACGGGCATGCCATCGGTACACTGGGATCTGCATCACCACAGTCAATGGAGCATCCTAAGCCGTCCCCGTCATCCCTAGCTCGACTACCAAGGACAAATAATGACCCGGTGGTGTCCGGTGATTGATGTGCGGGTTCTGCAGTGGGTGTTTCTGGAGTGGATGGTGGCCCACGGCTCTTTTTAGAGGGTCTATCGTCAGGGATCGCCTTTCCTGACCTCTTTTCAGGCTCACTGACGGACGTGGCAACATCTGACATAGTCTTACTGATAACATGGTTGGCTTTATCAGTTACAAAGGAGGACACCCGCGATATTAACACGTCCCTCTCCTTATTAATGTCACAGAGACACAGCGTCGCGGCAATTTCTGCCCTATACAGATTGTTCGCCTCGCTGGTCCCCAAAGGACAGTCGAACTCCTCACCGGCGTACAACATCATGTGTATCATGAGGTATACGCCGCAATCATTAGCCGAGAACCCGCTGCCCTGCCATCTGAATGGTACGTTGACGAGAGGGAACGAAGAGACACTGGCCCCCTTGGTGATGCCTCTCTGAACCATATACTTACCCATTTCTTCGGCCTTGATGATATTAAATAAAATAAAAGAAAAACATATGAGAATGAGAAAATGACGAAACACCATTCATTTTTATGTCATTCTTATATACGACGTTTTATATATAACAAATGTTAAAATATACACCAAAATGAGCAGACTTACTGAGAGGCATGCGATCCCAACGTAAGGAAGACTTTCAAACTCCCCCTCGTCATAGGACCTATTATCAAGGTATTCGATGCGCTGTGACAAAAAATTGATACACGCGCAGCTGTAATGGTCATTGTTTTCTGACAGCACCGGAATGAATACCTGTAGGTGGGAGATGGGTATCGCGTTCGTAATTATAATAGAGGAGGGAGCTTACAAAACATGGGATCTAAAATAAAAAATACCAGATCAGAATCTAGATTGAGATTCCTTTCATTTTCTTCGATCCATATGTTCCAGAAGTTGAACTGTGCTTCGCTCATGTCCACAAAGACACCACCCTTTCTGTTTCTCCAAATCTGGAGAGTTGTATCCTGCATGACATTTGTTGAAGTAACAGGTCGCTATCATTAGAGTAATTCACAAAGTGCATTACAGTAACACACTACTACAAATAAGATTAAAGAGGATGGTTGGATAAGGAACCGTCCTTTAGGTCGACGTCCTATTAAATCAAATAGCGCGGTTCTAAGAAGATCAAACCATCCTATTTAATTGCAGAACCGTCCAATTAAATTGTTTACAAATAGGACGATTGAAGGCAGAACCGTCCTATTACTTTGTTTACAAATAGAACGGTTATTCTACTAAACCGTCCTTTGTTATCAATTAAATAGGACGGTTTGACCTTCTTGAAACCGCGCTATTTGATTTAATAGGACGTCGACCTAAAGGACGGTTCCTTATCCAACCATCCTCTTTAATCTTATTTGTAGTAGTGACACAGCCATAGAACCACAGTAAAACACTTTTTTTGTATAAATATTTTATATCAACTGATATGATGACATTATATTAATATTACTAAGAGTTTGTTGATGATGTTACACTTATCGTATTGGATGAGAAAGTGAATGAGAGAGCTTACGCTGTGGCTGACACCGAAGAAGCAACGTGATGTCCGCCGCAGTGCAGACTGAGCAGCTGCCAAGCAATTCATAAGTATGCACCAGAAGTCAATTACAGCATTCGAAAGCTGCTCTCCAGGCGCCAGCGTGGCCAACTCACCACGGGGTATGTTGAAAAAGTCACTGAACCTCACAATCATCTCCCTGCAAATATTCGAAGGGACTATGAAACATTTAACAAAAACGACGATAAAACGCATTAAAAAAATTAGGAGATTTAGACCACTCACGATGTAATGTATTTTTCATTTTTGTAGAAGACGTAGTCGATTACGTCTTTCCTGACAGACAAAACAAACCTGAAAAACCTGCTATCCCCACGCAGGAAGTCCGACAGCGTAAGCTGGTCAGGATCTGGGACGTCACAGTCACAAGAGCACCCAAGCCTCTCATCGACGACTTGCATGCATCCCAGCTGCTTTTCAGAATGAAAAAAGAACGGGTGGAAGACCTTCCTTCCGTCTACCACCACCGACAAACACTCACCGACCTCCTCATCTCCAATTCTGTCAATATCCCACAGAGAAAGAACTAACTGGCGGTCACTGTTTAAATTCAGCCCCTCCTGAATAACCTCGTTAATCTCAGCCATCGAGTACGGCTGAATGTTAAGATAATCCTCCTCACCTTGATTTGTATTTTTGCCCTCAAATACCGGCCCCTGCAACGACAACTCCCTAGCACGACGCAGCGCCTCACAGACTTCATCCACCACCCGGTGTAGCTCTGCTCCTCCCCAGAATGACTGGGATGCTTGTGATGGCACCGGGTCTTCGGGTAATGGATTGCCCGATGTTATCCTCCTGATCTTCGCAGCATGTGAGACCCACCAATCATGGAATACGATAGCATTCCTTCCCATCATCAGATGAATGTGATGGACATCCTGCATGAAACAATAACTGTGTAGTGAAAAGAGAGTGAACGCTAAAGTAACAGATAGTATCAACTAAAGTAACAAAAATCTTTCAATTAAAGTATCATCATATATGTTGGAGCAATAACGTAGATGATACAGGTTAAAGTAACGGACTGTAAAAATTAAAGTAACACATATTGTTCACTAGAGTAACGTCGGTTATATGCTAAAGTAACAGAAGATATGTTAGGGTAACATGCAGATTTACAGACATCCAAGATTTACATCCTTACTGGTGGACACTAAAGTAACAGATAACACCAATTAAAGTAACAAATGGTATAAATTAAAGTAACACATATATGCTGGATCAGTAATGTAGATGATACAGGTTAAAGTAACGGATTGTAAGAAATAAAGTAACACATATTGTTCACTAAAGTAACGTCAGTTATCTGCTAAAGTAACAGAAGATATGTTAGAGTACCATGCAGATATACAGACATCCCGGATTTAAATCCTTACTGATTCTCCAAGTCAGACACATATTGATTCATTAACGAATTAATGACATGATACGTCGACAGCCCTGGCCCTCAGTTCACTATCATCTTCAAGGCCACGAGGAAGTTTGATGGTGGTGAACTTATCGCCCTCTTGACCAGGCAATGTACCATCATCAGCGTGACGGTTCTGTGTAATCTTCAGCGACGACGACGCGTCTCCCCCCCTCACCACACGTACACAACATGGGTACTGCACATCAGATCGGGTAAGCAGGCCCAGCCCACCACCAATAAACTCGCCGGCCAACCGTTCAATCATGCGTTGACCATCCTAGTGCTTGATCAAAGGGAGATCACACGGGCACGGGAGATTGCGGTAGTCAAAACGCTGGAAGTAGGTTATCATTAAAAACGGCACACGGCCAAGTAGATATGATCGGCTACGGAACACAAAATCCTCACACACCTGCGCCAGTCCTTCCAGGATGAACGCGCACCAGTCAAAGTTTTTAATCCGCTGTACATCTTGCACCGCCTTCAGTAGTCTCAGATCAACACCATGGTTGGACGTCGGGTTGAAAAATATCGACATGCTGTAGAGAACGAACATCCTACAGAACATCTCACCACCCTCTACATCCTCCTGTAGTTTCATAAGGACCTTTGACAGAAGGATTGCATCACCGTCATTTGCGATATGAAAGTCAGCCCTCCACTTTTTCTTCAGCTCCACGACAGACTCACATTCGGCTGCCTTCGATCGACCCATCGGCAGCAGCTCAACAGGGTCCGGTCCAAGTGGAAGGAGGAAGCAGTCATGTACATCATGCTTGGTTACCAGGAACTGATTGCTCTCGCACCGAAAAATCAGCGTGTCGTCACTAAATAAAGACATGAAGTCAGTGGCAAACTTTACAGGGAAGCTACTAAGGTGCATTTCAAGTACACCGCCAAACCCGATTGTTTTAAGCGCCTCACGCTGCCTCTAGTTTAAATTAGATATCAGATCAACGAGGAGCTTCGGACTGCATCTGACCGACACCGAATGGTCGACGTTGGCTTCACCAGACTCTTCGGTAGCTATTTTCTTCAACTTCGAAGGCTTGACAGCCGTTTTCGTTGCCCGTCGAACTCGATTCTTGACCTGACCCTCCTTCACACCATCACCGACAATCTTACCTCCTTTTGCCATCTGAAAATGATTTATTATGAGAATAATGCCAATGATACAAACTGAATAGAGGATTACATACCCCTCATCCGCATAACATACCCCCTCATCCGCATTGTACTATCACCACAGTAACATATAATGTGAATTAAAGTAACCCATTAAAAGTTGGAAAAAAAAGGAACCTTGTTCATGGATCTACGCATTACAGTAACAGAAATTATGTATTAAAGTAACAACATACATGAATTAAAATAACAAGAAACACATACATTACAAAACGCTGCAGGTAATATGGTATCAATAGAAGGGTAAGGTTAGTTATATAGGTTATTCTTTAAAATACCAAATGATACCAGTTAAAGTAACAAACAATGTTCATTAAAGTAACAAAAATAACATGCAGGGGAGCCATGAAAAACAGAAGACGTATATAATCAAAATCGGACATAAAGAACTAATCAATCGTGCATTCTAGGTACAAAATGAGAGAAATAAAACAAAAACAACTAAAGGTAATCAGCATAACGAACAAAACCAAAATTTACTCTAAAAGTAATTAAAAACCACATAAAAAACCTTAATTTACCTTAAGTTTAGAGTTCAAATATGGTGTAGCTGCGTCGTTGATGGATGTAGACGGTATCAGCGAAGATGAGCGAGGATGAGGAGATGATGAAGACAGTAAAGAAGGCGGGAGTGTTTCAGAAATTAAAATAGATTTGCTTGGTGTGAGGAAGCGGTGAAAAGTGAGTAAGAAAGTGAGGTAAGAGGTGAAATGAAAGAGTTTGACAGGGATAGGTGGTGAAAAGTGGGGAGTTGAAAGGTTTGACAGAGATAGGCGGGAGAGATTAAGGGAGGAGAGAGAAAATCAAATATATTTTGAAAGATATTATGGTCATTACCTTAATTATGTGATTAAATCTTCACCATTAATCTTGCAATGAATCAATGGCTGATATTGGGACTCAAGGACTCAAAACATATAAGGGGACTCACCTGATCCCACTTCTATATATATATATATATATATATAGGTTCTAATGAGTCCCTATATAAGTGTTGAGTCCCTAAGTCCTCATCCCATCCGTTGGATGGGATGAGGATGGATGGACAAGATCCATCATAATATTTTGTATTTAAAAAAAAAAGAAAAAAAAGAGAGGAAGATTTAGTATCCTAAAATAACTCTCATATTATAGGAAACAATAACTCCCATAATCACAATCATTCCTCATTCATTCACGTTCATTCACAGGTTCATCAAAACCTAAAAAAAAAACTCTCATCGATCATCACGTTCATTCATTCAATCAAATCTGTGCTCGAAATTCCGTTACTATGAATTCAATGATCGCGACACCTTCATTAACGGTTGATAAACAATTCATCGAGTATAACAATGGTGAGTTTCGATATTGCTTTCATGTTTTACGTCAATTTTTATTCATTATCTTGATTAATTTGCGTCAATTTGTATTCATGTTTTGCGTCAATTTTCATGTTGATATTGTTTTCATGGTCGTGTCATTCATGTTTTGCGCTAATTTTCATGTTGATATTGTTTTCATGGTCGTGTTATTCATCATAGATTCATATGCAAATCGTAGAACACACAAACGGTGAGTATATATGTTTTGTAATTTATACTGGAATCGCCATGGAAGTCATTAAGATGCTACTCAATTATTAGTTTTTACGTTTACAATATATTGAGTTATTGTAGTTCATATACTGCGTTACTTTAGTGTAGAGCATATGTTACTTTAATGTCTACCATCTGTTACTTTATATGTCGTGTTACTTTAATACACTCCAGTTGTTACTTTAGTGTTTTTCATCTGTTATTGTAGTGCATCTTAGTGTCCTAAGAATTTTGGAAACTGTCATATTAAAAAAATAATAAAAGAAAAAGATATTGTTTCCAATAATAATAGGACGTGATTGCCACCAAAATAGGAAACAATATCAAAGATTAACGCCATATAAAAAAAAAGAAAAAAAATACTACTTCCTATAATTATGGGACGTGATGACTTCAAAATAGGAAACAATATCAAATAGTAAGATATTGCGTCATACTCTCATTTTTATCATTATATGAATTTTTTGCACTAACTTATATCTGGTGTTATTTTAATGAACATTATCTGTTACTTTAATTCATACTTTCTGTTATTTTAATGTCTGACCTCTGTTACTTTATATCTGGTGTATAAGCATACTCTGTTAATTTAATTCAATGTTACTTCAATGCACTTCATCTGTTACTTTAACTCTTGTTATCTGTTACTTTAATCCACATGAATGATGTAGGGATGTGGGTGAGAGTTTCCTCCATTGTGCGGTGGTGAGATTAAATCAAAGTTTCTGAGATGATGAAAAAGATGAAAAAGATGAAAAAGAAGAAGACGGAGAGAACGAGAAGGATGAAGAAGAAGAAGAATTATAAGTAGGACATTATGAGTAACAAGTGTGAAACATTGGAATTGTAATGGAGTTGATTTAGTTGGAATCTTGTACCACTTTTTGTTTTGGAGTATCTTAATAAAAACAAACATTGTTCTTTTTTTAATTGGAACTCCTGTTTTTGCAAGAGACTACTCTGCAACGTAATTGATTTTATGAGTTAAAGTAACACAGTTCATGAATTAAAGTAACACATTGTATGAGTTAGAGTAACAGTTTTTGCAAGAGAATATGCACCGTAACAGATTTTATGAGTTAAAGTAACACAGTTCATGAATTAGAGTAACACATTGTATGAGTTAGAGTAATAGTTTTTGCAGGAGAATATATTAAACAACGTAACAGATTTTATGAGTTAAAGTAACGCAGTTCATGAATTAAAGTAACACGTTATATGAGTTAAAGTAACATAGTTGATTATGGCAGCAACATAGTAACATACGTACCAGTAAGAAAATAATGATTTTTTTGGTGAAAATGAAAAAAACTTACTTTTGAAAAAACTTGTTGTGTGAGAGAAAAAACATTTAAAAAGATTGATAATAGAGATAAAAGATTTGCATTGAGATAATTAAGGAGGAGAGAGAGAAATGATATATTTACCAAATTTGTTAGTTATTTCCTTAATTATGAGATTAAATCTTGTCCATTAATCTAACATTGAATCAAGGGCTAAGATGGGGACTCACGGACTCAACATATATAAGTGGACTCACCTGATCCCACCTCATATATATATATATATATATATATATATATATATATATATATATATATATATATATATATATAATGTTAAAATAATACTCATTAATTAAAAGTAATTTAGCTTAATATTTAGTTTTTTAAAAGTGCTTTGCTTAATTATTTTTAGTTATTTATTAAAATAATACTCCCACCATTCTTTTGTATGATATTTTATGGATAGAAATTAAATTTTGGTAGTTAATGGATTGTGGGTGTGATCATTTATAAACTTGGATGGACTTGTAAAGTTGACATTGGTTCATGAATGTTGGGTTTATAGTAAAATGATGTGGCGGTGATGTGGCGGTAAATGAACCACAATGGAACCTCAATCATTGTGGTTGCTCTTATGTCCTACTCCCTCATCTTCTCTATAATCTCCACACTAGTGTAATACCCGTGACACGTCACGGGTTTGTGAACATTTTTTTGAAAATAATAAAAAGTTAGAAATAAAGTGCAATACCCGTGTTCACAGGGTTGAAGTGTTTTTTTGCATAAAAAAGTGAAATCACAACCCATGTGAGGGTGAACGGAAAGACGATATTGGCTTAAAATAACGTAAATGAAATGAATATTGACACATATGATTATTATAGTATGTTCAATATCGAAGTCAAAGAACCACGTGAGTATGTAGGTAAATAACAATTTCGAAGAGTGTATGATAAACGTAGATGTCTTAAGTATAACGACATATGACGTCAAAATGAGTACGTGTATAGTATGTGTTTTACACAATTCATACAAAAAAAAAGAAGGCCTGTATTATATGTTATGATCTCTAAAACGCAAATATTTTTGGGACGGAACCCACCCGAACCGAAATTAGTAATTAAAAAATATTAATATTTTAGACTAAAATTTCACAAAATAGTACGGAATAAAAAATACTCCATCCCCTTTTCTATAATCTTACACATTTTCTATTTTGATAATTTTTTTATTATTTTTTCACTTTCTTTTTTAGTACGTCTTTTGTGGTTCTTATTATTTGTGACTCCACTTTCTTTTTCCACTTCCATTTTCATCCATATTATTCCAGTCCACCCTTATTAATTTTCTCCCCAAAACTAATGTGGATCATATAAACACAATTTCTTGTATGAGACGGTCTCACAATAACTTTATCGTGAGACCTCTCACATATAAAGGAGTTAGTTTTATTATTATATTCCTATTAGTAGGTCTCACGATAAGTTATCGTGAGACGGTCTCACATGAGACTAACTGTCATATCAAAAGAAGGGAATGAAGTATTTATTATTTATTTCCATCCACATTCCAGTCCACCCTTATTAATTTTCTCCCGAAAACTAATGTGGATCATATAAAAGAAGGGGAGGGAGTATTTATTATTTCTTTTCAACATTTCTGTGGTAATAATATTATTATTAAAAAAATACGGTGTAGTATGTTTTAAATCATACTTTTATCACATGATTATTATAATGATAAAAAATTCAATGAATCGAGTCAAAGTTTGTTATGTGTAAAAAATATATATACTTTGTATATCGGTATTCTAATATAAATGCAATATTAAATAAAAGGGAAATAAATGATTAAGAATTCAAACTAAGAATGAAAAAATATTTACATTTAATAAAAAAAAGTAAAGACAGTTAACATTTTTCAAACGTGTTATTAACGGTTTTTTAACCCAAAATTCGACATTTTTAACAATTTTTAACCCGAAGCCTGTCATTTTTTAACACTTTTTAACCCAAAGCCCGACATTTTTGACATCTTTTTTAACCCGAAGCCCGTCATTTTTTAACGGTTTTTAACCCGAAGCCAGACATTTTTTAACGGTTTATTAACTTTTGTCAAACGCGTTACAAATGCTTAGGTCCTTATTTTTGATAATACCCGTGAAAAACATTCACGGGCTGCCCACTATTATTTTGATAATCTTGGAGTATTGATTACGTTAATCGAAGAGGAATGTTAGATTAGTAGTAGTGTTATGCAAGTGAAAAAAATTTCACTTGCTATCCATTTTGTTTGGGTAAATTTCGAGCACAATGTAAGAAAAGATTCAAATCACTAATTTCGAGGGTGAATTAATACACATGAACTACATCTGGGAGTGCCGTGGTTTACAACTCACAAAGAGAAATTAAATATGAAATACGTGCGGGGACATAGAGTAACGTAAATTAATCGTCGTGACACATTAAAAGCTTTAGGCCGCTTAGAACATTAAAATCTCTCGCCGGTTTCTTTCTAAACTATGTTAAAATGACTGAGCAATATATGCTTAGGGGAGTTCGAGGAGTATGTTCACTACGAACACATTATGAACGCTTTAAACGAAATCTATCGAGACTTCTACGACGATTAAGTGCATAAGAACGGAAGTGTTTTTACATAGTATGCAGTGTATCGTATATAGGTAGTGCTATTCTTTACTTTACATAGTATGCAGAGTCGATGATAAAAAACCGTGTCCAAGAAAATTAATGTTTTCAAAGTGCGTTAATAACTCGTATTTGACCCGGAACCCAAGTGGACAACCCATATAAAACTCATATTTTACCAGATAACCCGAAATACACCCAACTCGTACTTTACCCGAACCCGAAAGCCGAAGAACAACCGAAATACACATGACATGTATATTTTAGTAATTGAGTAATATTTACATATTTGAAAACAAATTAAAAAAAAGATTTTCGTGATTTTACACAAAAATCAATTTACAAACTCGAACATACAGCGATTTTAGATACCCATAGCACATATCTTCAATGTCGAGCGAACAATTATCACCATCAATTTTCTGCACAATACATACAAAAAACACAGCTACAATAAAATAAAATTGGGTATGCTTTAAATCCCAAAATTGAAATTATGTATGCCTTGAATCCCTCAGTTAAAATAGGGAATGTTTTAATTCCAGGTTCGTGAACTCTAATCCCTCAACTACCCATTAGAATACAAACATAAAACATTGAAACTTTGGCAAAATAAAGTAAAAAAGAAGCTAAAAAATTAGGGGGAAATCAAACCTGAACTTGAGCTTCTTTGAGGAAGTTCTTAAGGGTTTTAGAGAATCCATTTTTTCAAGGAATTGAGAAATTGATTGGATAAGAAGAACCCTTTGTTGAGAAGAGTGAATTCGTGGACTTCATCTTTGTCGATTGGGAAATTGGGGAAAGTTTGAAGAATAATTAAGGTTTTGATGGTGGTAATTTTGCTCCTTACTACTAATATACTCCAGTTTTCAAGATATGGCAATAGACAAAATTAAAGTGAAGGGAGGTGTATACTCACATGGTGAAATCAGGTCAGGTATTTCCAAAAGAATTCGCTTTTCAACTGAGCAGTGTTTAACTTCTGTCATTGTAAGTCAACATATCAATTAGTTTTCACATACCTAAATGAAAAAATTTACTTGTCATTAGAATAGTTTCTTGTCACCAAGATTATAATTTGCCGTAAATTTGCACTTGCTTCAATTTGTTCACCATGATTATAATTTTCATTTGTTTTCTGTCAATGTATAAACCTTATATTAGAATGATAAAAGAATTACATTACTACCCGTAATATATAAATCAGAATGAACACATAATTGAAAAAAAAAGGTAAAAATTTCTACCAAAATACCAAGATTTACCAAAAGTAAATTGGAATGACAATTTGCAACATTGCAAGACAAATAAAGTCTGAAAATACTCAAAAATCAATTTACAAACTCAAACATACAGCGATTTTAGATACTCATAGCACATATCTTCAATGTCGGGCGAACAATTATCACCATCAATTTTCTGCACAATACATACCAAAAAACACAGCTACAATAAATTAAAATTGGGTATGCTTCAAATCCCTCAGTTAAAATAGAGTATGCTTTAATTCCAATTTAATGAACCCTAATCCCTCAACTACCCATCATGATACAAACATAAAAAATTTACTAGTCATTAGAATAGTTTCCTGTCACCAAGATTATAATTTGCCGTAAATTTGCACTTGCTTCAATTTGTTCACCATGATTATAATTTCCATCTGTTTCCTGTCAATATATAAACCTTATGTTAGAATGATTAGAGCCGGCAAAAAATGACACGACACGAACACGACACGAAATAAATGGGTTTGGGTTGAGGGTTGATGACCCATTTATGTAAGTGGGTCAACACGAACACGACACGAGATTTAATCGGGTCGGGTTTGGGTTGAGGTCCCAAAACACGAGTCTGACACGAATAACCTGTTTATTAAATTAGTCTAAATATTTTTAATCATTTTCAACATAAATATGTTAATACTTTCCAAATATAGACATGACACGAAAACACGACACGAACCCGACACTAAATAAATGGGTTTGGGTTGAGGCCTAATGACCCATTTATGTAAGTGGGTCAACACGAACACGACACGAAACTTAAATGGGTCGGGTTTGGGTTGAGGGGTTCGTGACCCGTTTACCAATGACACGAACACGATACGACCCGATCTGTTTGCCAGGTCTAAGAATGATAAAGGAATTACATTACTACCCGTTATATACAAATCGGAACGAACACATAATTGAAAAACAAAAAGGTAAAAATTTCTACCAAAATACCAAGATTTATAAAAAGTAAATTGGAATGACAATTTGCAACGTTCACAGTAGAAGTATTGCATAAAACAACAAAATTAGATCACACTTCTGAAATCAAAACAAATCAAAAATTAAATAAATTAAGCATAAAAATTATATTAATTTACCTTGACAAGAATCTTAAAATTGACAATATGAATGAACCGACACTCATATGGAAGAATATGAGAACGAATCTTCAAAAAAATAGAATATGAATGGAAAAAAAAGAGCAGTATATGAAGAAGAGGATGTTGATTTTTCAAATTTGAGAGATTGGTGGTGAATCGAAACTGTTTTTTTGGTTATATGAATCTGCAAGAGTTTAGAGTTAAAGGTAAGTTAATTAGTGGGTTTTTTCAAGGAAGCTACTACGTTTTTCGTTGCAGTAATTAACTTCATTTAGTTCTCCAACGTAGAACAATTTTCTACAATTTTCGAGGCTAATCTACACTCATTCTCGGTATGTGAATTGCCTACTATATCTATTTTCTACAAATTGAACACTAATTGATGTCTTGGATCAGTGGTATGTGTTTGTGGGATTGTCCTTGGAGGTCGTGGTTTTTGGAAATAAGGACTTATTTCAAAATTGAGCTTCCACATTGTGCCACGTAGCTAGATGCGGTGTCTTCTTTTATATAAAGAAGATTTTCTATTATGATAACCTATCTATCCACTTTACTTCCTCCTCTTCATTCAATTTTTTACGTAAGTCCACTATTTTTCTTCACAAAAATAGTCTCACATAAAAAATTGAATGGAGGAAAGGAAATACTTTTTTAATACGGAGTATAGGTAGAAAATACACAGAAGAAAAGAAAGGGAGGGAGTACTACTTTTATTTTCCAGGCTGGCTTCCCCCAAACTAGCGGGTATGTGTCCCCAAACTCTTGACATTCTCGCAGTCTTACCCTCTATCTATATTTTAACCCCATCCCATCTTCATTCTATCACTCACTCACCCACCGTATTCCCCTCCCCCAATTATTTACTGTACTTTACCCTTTTTAATCTAACAACAACAAAAACAAACATATAAACCCAACGTATTGTATTTGTAACGGTTAGCTCATCTTTTTTTAAAATTCCCGGAAAAATCTGATCGAAGATCCCAATACAATCAATCAATCAATCAATCCAAAAAGGAAAAAAAGAGTATGTGTTGTATCAATTGAAATCTCGATCGAATTTATTTATTTATTAGGGTTAGGAGTGATGGGGACGAAGCCATGGGTGCAACCAGCACCAACGTATACGCCGTATTTGGATTCGTTTTGGGATTCCGACGAGGATGCGCCGGGCCCGCGATGCAGTCACACCCTCACCGCCGTCGCCGCAACCAAGGCGCACGGCCCTCGCCTTATTCTTTTCGGCGGCGCCACCGCTATCGAGGGCGGCGCCTCTTCCTCCGCCCCCGGCATTCGTACGCCTTTCTCCCTTTCCCCTACCCTTACCTTATCTTATCAAATATCACTCCCTGTTATTTGTTGATTCATTACTGTATTATATATTATACTCTCTGTGTTTCGTGTTGTGTAGGGTTAGCTGGAGTTACCAATTCTGTTCACTCTTATGATATTTCTACTAAGAGATGGGCAAGGTGTGGTGTGGTGTTTCTTTGATTCTCTATTTCTACTAATTCTACTGTTTGTTCGATTTCATTGTTTTTCAAAATGTGTGTGAAAAGTGTGTACAATCAACTGAAAACAAAAGAATTCATTGCGTATTTTTTTTAGTTTAATTAGTGTTTGATTCTTCTTTTGTTTCCATTGGTTAGAATTCGTCCGGCAGGTGACCCTCCGTCACCTAGGGCAGCACACGCAGCTGCTGCTGTTGGAACTATGGTTGTTTTTCAAGTGAGTATTTTTTTCCCCGCTGGTGTTAATTTTAGTTGCGGTTACTTATTGAAAAATTTTACTTGATTTGTTATGATGTGGTTTTGTGGTGGTGATGGTAGGGTGGCATAGGACCGGCTGGGCATTCAACGGATGATCTTTATGTGCTTGATTTGACGAATGATAAATACAAGTGGCATAGGTTAGTATGGGCAGAGTAGATTCGGTTGAAGTTTCATTAGTATGATGCGTTTCAAATGCTAAGATGTCAATTGTTTGCCATTAAGTTCTGCCTTGTGAGGTTTTGTCTACCTTTAGAAAACTTTCTTCTGCCATGTATTGCAGAGTTGTTGTGCAAGGGGCGGGGCCGGGGCCTAGGTATGGCCATGTTATGGACTTAGTTGCACAAAGATACCTCGTCACTGTCAGCGGCAATGACGGTAAGTTTCCTTCCTTGTGTGTTTTTCCAGGTATTTGGATTTTTTATTTGACACTTGAATGGTTGCTACTTGTTAGTTTTAGTAATTCAGTAACTGATAAGCAGTTGCGGTGACTTTGCTTTTGTTTTAATATCCTTCTACTAATGTAACGATATTGTAGCCTACCCTCCGTATCTTCTTCTCATTCAGCCATTGTTGTCCAACTTTGGAAGTTTAAATTAGAACAGCAGTAGTTGCCTTGAAAAACATGATATCTTGGATCTTGGAAAATAGCCCTACCATATTTGACCGATATCTAGAGTTTCTATCATGCCTAAGCGCGTCCATGTGTTGTCGCATATATCATATTAAAAAAAATGCCATGAGTGGATGAGCTAAGCTGAGAAAGAACAGTTAGGTTGTGAATCTACTATGTACTTGATAAAAGTGGTGCATATGCTGTGTTAATGAGGGGAAGGAGGAAGTGCACAGTACATGTGCATTGTGTAGAGCTATTGTTATTTGCCGTTAGCATGCATAATCATATTGATATTTGAAAAGAAGGGGTATGGCCATATGCCCATATAGGAAATATATTGCATTATGCTGATTAACATGATTTGATCTGTGTTATATGAATTGGGCTGGATAAACAAAGGAAATGTGAATTTATATGGCATAATCTACTACTATTGACCATCTTCTTAAAATAATCCAGTCTAATGTTTGTCCCTCAATAAACCCAAGTATCATACCCCTCTTCTTTTCTTGCCATACAGGAAAAAGGGTTCTGTCGGATGCTTGGGTTTTGGATACTGCTCAAAAACCATATGTTTGGCAAAAGCTTAATCCTGAAGGTGATAGACCTTCCGCTAGAATGTGAGTTCATTTCGTTACAATGATTTTGGAATTAATTTGAAAATTTTAGAGCTTGGAGAATTTCAATTTGGAGACTAAAGCAGACAGTTGGTTTCTTTTATACTATGTATTTTTCATCACCAACTACAAATCCACGTTGTCTTACGCAATCAACAGCAGTAATGGTCCATCTTTTACATTCATTGGTTCCTGGCTTCCTGCAGTTCTTAGTGATCATACTAATATTTTTATGGCTATTGCCTTGAGTTCTTAGATGATGGTTTAAAAGTTCTTTCATGTTTGTTTTCTTAGGGGGATATGGTTCGTTAGCAATGTGCAGTAAGTCGCGAGATAAATATTCCGCGCCAGTCTAATGGCTTGGGCGATCAAGTTTCGGATCTGGGTAAAATACAGGTCGCATGTATTTCGGGTTTGGGAAATATGGGTTTTTACGGGCCGGATTTATACCGGTTTCGGGTCAAATACGGGTCATATTAACGCCTCTTGCAAACATTTATTTTCTTTACTTTTTAATCATACACACAAATTTATTCTTAATTGTCTTAATTATCTAATTTAGTTTATGATATTAGTAAGAATAAACATGTTTTTTTTAGTATCTATAAGTGGCGATAAGTGGTTGCTTGAAACTTGTTACACCTATATAACAAACATTGACTTGATTTATTTAATTTGATGATCATTTTAATAATCATGTGATAAAATGTGATATTAGAACATTTATATGCATATTTTTTCTTAAACGTTTGAAAATAAATAAACAGTTCTTACTGTTACTATGTACTCCCTCCCATCCAATTAACACTTACCATATATAGACTATCCAATTCAAATTACCCATCCTCTTTTTGGCAAAGCACTTTACCAACTAACCCTCAAACTCCTCCTTTATTTACAACAAATGTCACCACTTTATACCTACCTTTATTTGGGCCCCTCCATTTGAACTTTTGATTTACCCATAATACCCTTACTTTTTACTCATTCCTTAAAACACGTGTCCAACCCAATGTTACCATTGGATTGGATTGGAAGGAATATTTTGAGAAATTTGAGCCTATAAATTTAATATGTTAATTCAATTTTTTGCTTATAATTCTTTAGCTGAAATAATCTCCAAGTTTAGATTGCTTTTATCTTTTTTATATTAGTTATTTATTCATTTTATACAAATTTTAAATAAATTTACTTATTTTCAGGTTATGACCCTAAATATTCAAGTTATTATCGGGTCAGGTTTGTGTCCAGGTCATTTTTGGGAGGTTATCCTCGGGTTTTTTTTTGAGCGGGCATCTGGCGGTGTTTCGAGTTGGGTCATTTTTTTACGGGTCTACTAGAAGCTTGATGCTTTACCAATGCCGGGTCGGTTATTTGGATGGTTTTTCCCTTGTCACTAAGCATTAGAGATTTTGTTGAAACATTGTGAATTATGATACATATTTCCTCCACCATTGCTATTGTTGTAATCTCAAATATTTTATAAATTATGAGAATGTGTGTAAGTTTACTCATTCTTAATAAACGGTATGGAAATGATAAACCTTAGCAAAGCATTTTGATTTCTTCTGTAGAAAAAGAGAAGGAAAAATAAAGCATTTTTTGTCATCAATTTTAAAGGAATTCTGACGTCAATATAAGAAGATATCCCTGCCTGACCCCCCTCTGCCTCCTAGCAAATAAAGGTGTGTCTAACTAATTGAGCAATTAATCGTTCTAGAAGTCCAGTGTATACTGAAGGTATACAAATGAAACTTCTCGAATAACTGGACGTGTGGTTTAACCAAAACCTCACTTAACTTGGTTTGTTGGAAACATTGAACAGCGTGAATACTGGTCATTTGTATCTTCATGCACAAGAAACGGTCCAGGCAGCATCCTTTGTGTAAATGAATGTACTAGTACACTGAATAAAGCTTGTCACTGTAAACTAATAAATTGCTGCATAACCTTGAAGACATTGCACATTTGTTGGCTAGGGACATAATTTTCTTTTGTAAATATCAAAATACGAATTGGTTCGTGTTATTCCAGAATTCGAAGCTCAATTGGATTCCGATTGAGGGAGCTGGAGTGTGGTCTTCGATATACTATGAAGGGTTTAGTGTTTTATTGATACTTTACTCCTATTGGTATAAGAAAAATGGACGAAGATAATACTTTGTATATTGATGGGAAAATGCCTTTTGAATTTCTTCAGCTATGACATCGATATTGTTTTTGGAAAATTTCTTGATGGTGTAAGAGGTGATACGACTGGACAAGGTGGCAATCTGCAGTTAAAAGAAATGAAATTAATTAATTATTCTGTTTGTGCGTTACTCTTACTGGTACAACTGTACAAGAAAGGTGGATGAGGTTATCTATAGATGAAAAAGATGCTTTTTGATGTTGCATTCTACCATGCTATTGATTTTGTTTGTGGGGGTTTCCCTTCAGTAATGTACGGGTGAAATGGTGACAAGGTGGATAATCTGCAATTAAAAGGAGTGAAACTAGTCAACACAATCAAACTTGTCAATATTGTTTTTTTTTTTCTCTCTGTTGGTTTGACAATTTTTTTAAAACGTACTAGAGGTTGTCATTCTCGAATCTCAGCCAATATTATATTTGCAGAGTTGCTGTTAGATTGATATCCTTATCTTGAAATCCACTAAAATTTCTCTGTTTTCCTATCAAAATATGCTGGTTTTAAGTGTTTGCCACTTTGGTTTTCTGCTTTCTGTAGTATGTTAGTCTCTTCTATTAAAGCAATTACTTTTTTCAGGTATGCAACAGCAAGTGCCCGATCAGATGGAATGTTTTTGCTCTGTGGTGGCAGAGATACAACTGGCGCGGTATGTTCCATCTGTTGGAGATCACTTTTGGTTTTTCATTATGCTTTTCCTGAAGTCGCCTGTTAAAAGATATATATGTCTGGTGTGCACTATTTGACTAGAATTTTTTCTTTGTTTTGTGCTTGTTCTTATATTACTTTATCATTCAGAGGACAATGTAATTTAAACCCGTCAGTAGAATTATCTTCCATCAGGATATATGTAAGTAGATATTACCAAGGCCATCATGCTCAAATGATCATTTTTTTTGTGGGACTGTTATTTATTGTATCTGGTTGATACAGTTTTTGTATAATATCAGGTATATTTATTGGTCAGTTAAATGGAACCTTTCAAAGAAAAAGACAAAAAATAAAAGTAAAGTGATGTATAACAATGGTCAAAGTGAAGAAAAGAGAATAGGGAAAACACGATAAAATATACTCCGTACTCTGTAACTGTGTAAGTTAGTGGACGGAAATATATATAAAAATGTGATTAAAGAAACTTGAGACACAGTACATTTTTTGAACAGACAAAAGCATATATTTATGAAAAATCTAAGATAAAATCATACTCCCTCCGATTCTTTGGGGGTTTCGAACATTTTTCCTATTTAATGAAATCGATCGATTTCTTATTTTGGCAAAAATAACACTAAGATATTCATTACACCCTTGTGATTTGAAATGAACGTATCCATGTTTGAGTTTTATCCTTCGAACTGACCAATTATGCCCTTTGTGACCATTTTGATGTTAGCATCGTGCTGTCAAAATGTTACATTTATGAATTCCTTGAAACTTTTGTCACAGCTGCAGTTCACATGTACACTTTAAGGGTAAATATATAGTTTTTCCTTTCAGGTTAAAATGATTTTTTATCCTCTGTTGAATCACTGGCTTAGTGTTTTTTGTTCATCTTTCCTGATTTACGTTTTCTTGTTTTGTTGGCTGTACCACTTTGTTTTTATACTGAGTATCGTATTGTGGGTAAAGAAAGAGTTACATAGAACTGCGATAGCCTCTCATGTGCGCCCTAATTATCCCTTTGCATGTACAGCCCCTTGCTGATGCTTATGGGCTACTCATGCATAGAAACGGTCAATGGGAGTGGACCCTTGCTCCTGGTGTCGCTCCTTCTCCAAGGTACCAACATGCTGCGGTAAGTTTGCGATTCGAGTTTGTTTTCCTCATTTAGTTTTGGCTGGTTGTGTACTACTTGCAGTAGTAGGTTAATAATTGTTGTAACATATGGAGTATTAGTTTTGGTAATGTTAAAAAATTTACACAGTAGTCATTGAGCAATGGTACTTGCGTGGAAAGAGCGTGTGCAATGGAGGGGAATTACTCTCCTTTTAATTTATCTCTCTTAAAAGGGTCCCCCTCCATTGTAACTTTTTTTTTTCGTTTCCTCTGTTTCCCCTTACTTGGTGGAAACCTCTCCCTTGACCTTTGTGCCTTTTATTTGATATTCCACTGTATCAAATATATAGGATTATTATGGAAGTGTAATATATAATTAGTTTTGGGGTCAATTCAGTGGAAGAGGTAACCTCTCCATTGTGGGAAAACAGTAAGAAACCTTAAAGAAAGTGGTGAAAGATAGTGAAAAATGAGGTGGATGAAAGAGAAGATGAGATGTCGAAAATACAAGACGAGTATAAAATAAGAGGAGAAAATAAAGCCTCTCCATTGCACATTCTATAGATCTGCAAGCATAGAAAGTTGCTCTTGTGGCTTCCTTTTTAACAAAAAATAAAACCTATATAAGTTTCTAATACTGAGTGATTTTACACGGTTAGACAGATACCTGTTTAGCTAACACTGTTGGTTCTTAGGTCTTTGTAGGCGCCAGATTGCATGTTACGGGAGGTGTTCTAAGGGGAGGACGTGCTGTTGAAGGTGAAGCAACCATCACAGGTAACCTCTGATATCTTTATCCCTTTGAAATCTCATGTGATTACTCTCTACTAATCAGGTACTATCTCACATTGAAGTTTTGGACACGGCTGCTGGAGTTTGGTTGGATAGAAATGGGCTAGTGACTTCTGCTAAGTCCAACAAGGGACAAGTGGAACATGAACCCCCACTGGAATTAATGCGTCGTTGTCGTCATGCAGCTGCTTCTGTTGGTGTTCGGATATATATCTATGGTGGTCTGAGAGGAGGTATAGTTCTCATACCTATTTTAATGTTATCATTGTAATACATATTTTTTAATACTTCCTGCACTCACGTGTCTTATTTAATGTTTGGAATTGTCAGAGAGAAAGTTGTCTCTGCCAAAAATTATTGTCAATGATCCTTGAGGCTTGCGTTTATAAGCCATATCAGTTATAGTTCTTTAAAAATAGAGGAGTTTAATCGATTATAAGATACAAAGGGACTGACAACTTTGTACAAAAGACACAAGGGGGGTGAATCCCTCATACAAACGGAGACCTGGATATTTAAAATTCTCTAACTTTCACTGCCCAATTAAGAATTGTGAGTGAAAAATCATTCATGTAAGAATTTTTCTGACACCACAAACATCCTTATGTATTTGAAAACTCAACCCAGGAGCAAGTTATTTATTGTTTCAGCCTCTTTAGATGGCCGCACAATTAGGTAACTGTGAACTGTCTCACACGTAATATTTCCTTGGGGCTTGCTTGTTCTCTTCTTCCATATCGGTCTGTATATGCGTTGGGATTGGTTTGAACTTCGAAGAAGCATGAAAATGATGTTTTCCTAGTATGTCTTCAGAAAAAAAAATTTGTTCTCAAAGGCAGTAAAGAAGGGCATTGGGATTGAAGGGGCTAGCGGATCGGCCCTTTTAGGGATAGGATGAGGTTGGGAAAATGCGTCATGACAAGGCTAAGTCGTATCCCTACTCAAAAGTAACTAAGGTCACTAACTAATGTAGATAGCGAAGTCAGAGGTTGAATCACAAGGAGTTGAAAATCCAATTTTTTATCCTAAGGAGTCTAATTCTAGATTATTTCGTCACATGTTTTTCTTTGGTTGATTAAAACTATTGTAATTAATGAAATCAAATAGTTAAACAAATTTAGGGTTTGAGGTTCACACTGAATATTGATCAAAGATCAAACTATCTAAGGTTATAAGTTCTCTTGAATGAATTATACCCTTTAGATCTACAACTTAACATGTGGTCGCTATAATTAAGTCTTGTCTACCTTAATGTAGCCTTATTTAGTCCTAATATGCGAGAGTAATCAATTAATCCTAGCCAGGAATCAATCAGTTAGATTTAAAACGATAATCAAGCAATAGTCATGCAATAGTCAATAATTATAATCAATTAGATTTACCTCTTTTAACATTCAAAGATCCCCTTTTGAACCGTAGAAATTAAATTAGTTACTCATGATAAATAAATAAACAACATCGGATTTAATGAAAACGTAATTAACATAAACTAGACGACTAACAATTAAAACAAGAATTAGAATAACAAAGCAAGATTAAATTAAATAAAAGAGAAACTAATTACTAAATACTAAAGTTTAATAAGTAGCTAAGAACGACGACTTGAATTCAAAAACTTGCTAAGTGCTAGGAGTTTCTAAGTATCAAAATCTATCAGAAAGTGTACTAATTAAATCACAAGCTAAAGGTATGTATAGTACTAATAATAACCCAGTCTAATAGGGATTAGGAAACAACACAACACAACCCAAACAAATAGATGTAGCCAGGAAAGCATGCCCCAAACTCTAGATAAATTAGGAAACTATGGTGTGGCCCAATTCCTAGGAGTGGAAAAGGTGAGGCGTGCAGCCCATTTATTAGGAGTGGGAAATACTCAGTAACGTGGCCCAACTTGATCGAGTATGAAGGGGGACTCGATCGAGTCGATGTGCACAGTAGGGCTCCTCTTCTATTCTTCTTTATTTCTTCTTTGTTTTCCTTTCATTATTTTTCTTTTCCACTTCTTAATCTTGATTTCCTCTCTTGATTTCGGTTCCAAGCTTTAGCTTTCTTTCATTATGAAGACAATAGACCTAAATGAATCCAACTTGCATCAAATTTTTTAAAATACACCAAAACTCGGAAGTATCGACATTCAAAGCATATAACATCATTATCAATCTAAATAAGCATGAAAACTGAGATAAAAATAGCATTTAGGGGAATGATAATACTACCAGTAGTTAGATCCATTAGTTCTACTTGTACGTTGTTTAGAGATTTCTGCTGGGAGAATTTTCATTGTCTCGTACAATGACAACGCTGCCACAGCCTTACTCTCAAAATTGTTTGTGGGTATGGCTCATATGAACTCTCACATGGAGCCATCACTAAAAGAGCATAAGAATAGCTCTTGAGATGTAAAGAGAGTTATTCGAAAAAGTGGGTGGGTATATTTCTCGCTCTGGTTTACACTTGCCTTTTGCCATTTATTCCCTTCTGTTTTTCCTTATTTTTTGGTGTTCTTTTTAAGTTGTAAAATTTTAAGTCCCTTCTATTGTCATACACTCATTTTAGGGCTACATTTTGGTAGACTATATTTCATTCAGGAATAGCACAACTGGTATGAAAAGTTGTAAATTTCTATGCAGATATCCTGCTAGGTGATTTCCTTGTAGCTGAGAATGCGGCTTCGCAATCTGATGCTAACTCTAACCCTTTGATGGTTGAAAGAACTTCAAGCGTAACTGGTCCAAAAAATCAAGGTAGTTTGCCTGCTCATGTACCTGTATCAGAAGAAAGACATGAGAAGGGTTCATCTGGCAGTATGAGGTACAAATTTCTGACCAGTCTTGGTTACATTTGTGATGGGTTGCATAACTTGGTTGCTTAGTTTAGAAAAAAAAGGTCACACCCATACAACGACTTGGTTGTTTTTGAACCTTGAACCTAAAATTTTCAGCTCGGAGAAGAAATCCTTTGACAAACTTGTGGAGGCATCTGCTGCTGAAGTTGAAGCAGTTAAAACCGTGTGGCAAGCAGCCCAGGCTGCATCTTCCTCTCCTCCAGATGACCCACCTCTTTCTGAAGGCAGCACACCTGCATCAGACGCTCCTTCTGATGGGAGCTATGCTTCTTCTGATGTTGGCGTTCGTCTCCACCCTAGAGCAGTAAGCTTCTTGTATGTCAATGTATTTCGTCCGTGCCTCTGTCTTCCAGTATTTAACTTTTTATGTGGGTGCAGGTTGTAGTTGCTAAAGAAGCTATAGGAAACTTAGGTGGAATGGTGCGGCAATTATCACTTGACCAGTTTGAAAATGAGAGCAGGAGGATGATTCCTGTTAGCAGTGACCAGTCAAATCCAAACAAAAAGTTCGCACGCAAGTCACCTCAGGGTTTGCATAAGAAAGTAGGACCTTTAATCCAATTATTCATGTTTCTCATGAAAAATTAGAAAAATGAGTTTGCATTACCATGTGGTACTAAGATCAATACCATCATACTATGTCAAATATAATATTCCATGTGACTATGTGAGTATGGGGGGACAAAAGCTTGGTACCATTGTCCTGTGTCTTTCTTTCTATTTGTTTCCGTATATTTGTTTTTACACAAATAGCTCAAATAATTTCAGAAGTAATTGAGCGATTGTGTTAGAAGCTGTTGAGTGACTTTATTTCCCTTACTTTTTTCCGTTCTCTGAAATTTTCAGGTTCTATCTGCGTTATTGAGACCAAGGAACTGGAAACCTCCAGCTAACAGGAAATTTTTCTTAGATTCATATGAAGTGGGTGAGCTTTGCCATGCTGCAGAGCAGATCTTTATGAACGAGTCAACGGTTCTTCAGTTGAAAGCTCCTATTAAGGTGTTCGGTGATCTCCATGGGCAGTTTGGTGATTTAATGCGCTTGTTTGATGAATATGGGTTTCCTTCAACTGCTGGTGATATTACGTAAGTTTATGTAGTACGGAGTATGTAGTAATATATGTAGTACATAGTACCTCTGCTCCATTTGGTTCTTTACGTTTGCTTTATACACGTACATCAATGCTCATTTTCTTTTGTCCATATCTTTAGTTACATATTACTCCCTTCTAAACGGTATAAAAGTTTCATATTCATAATGCACTCATTTAGAGAAGTTAAACAAGATCTAACATGACTATCTTTTATCTTACTATATATTAGAAGTTACATCGACGATTATCCTCACTTAGGGATAATGCGTAAAGATTCAAATGGAACGGAGGAAGTATAATATTAATATTACTGTGAACTTCACTCCAGTGAGGAGCAGCTCAATATGTACATTTGATTGTACTGTGTATGGAGTTAAATAGTTCGAAGTAGGAGTATTACTTTTGCTCCATGTTTGGTCGTTCGAATTCGCAAACATTGTTGGTGGATTACGCATGAAGATATTGTCATAATGATTGTGATTTATGTCATGCACTTCAGCACTTGGCATGAAAAGTGGATGGAAGCCATAATTCAATATGTTGACAAGCTCCATCTGTTATTCAATTGATATATTCCCTGATATATTCAATTTCATTTATTATTCATTTGAAGCCATATTGTATGCTTTTGGTCTAGGGGTGGGGTTAGGGGGGTGGGGGCATTGCCTAGTTCATTGTGTGACTATGGAAAAAGCTTATGGATCTTGTCAATATATTAATGTTACGAATGTAAGTTAGTGATTGGAGAGGAGATTACAATTGTGTCTACACAAGGAAGCTCCTATGCTTATGTTTTTTTATTACATGTTGAAAGAAGCTTGTGGCCGTAATCTTGTGAACCATTGTCACTGTATATGGTTTACAATGAGGTAAATTGTAAACTAACTCTGGCTATTAGCAACTGAAATGAACATGCTTTTCTCTCGGTCTCGCTTATGTGTGTGATATTAATTGTAAAGTAACTATGGCTATTAGAAACTGTGTAGGAGTGGTGGCACGATATTTTATAAAACATTTTTTTATCTCATGCAGGTACATTGACTATTTATTTCTAGGTGACTTTGTTGATCGTGGACAGCATAGCTTGGAAACTATCACTTTACTTCTTGCTTTAAAGGTATTTTGCCTGGCTTGCCTCATCAGCTTTTATGATTCTTTTTATGATTCTTGTCAGCCAGTAGCCTATACAAACTGACTATTTCTTACCTTTTCTGAAGATTGAATATCCTGAAAATGTGCACTTGATTCGGGGGAATCATGAAGCTGCCGATATTAATGCACTTTTCGGATTTCGTCTTGAATGCATTGAAAGAATGGTATGTGGTTTGCATTTGGACGGTTCATAATACCTACTTGAGCACTTGGTAAACTTTTGCCTGCCCTAATATCAGTGTCTTGTAGGGTGAGAATGATGGGATTTGGGCATGGACACGGTTCAATCAGCTCTTCAATTATCTTCCTCTTGCAGCGCTTATTGAAAAGAAAATAATATGCATGCATGGTGGCATTGGGCGGTCTATTCACTCTGTAGAACAGATAGAGAAAATTGAGAGGCCCATAACAATGGATGCTGGGTCTATAGTTCTGATGGACCTCCTCTGGTATACAATTTACTTTGATACTTATCTGTACCTCCATCCAGAGGACCCAAATGTATCGTCTCTATTCGACCTGGTCAACCAATGTCAACTTTGACCGTTACGATCTTCAAGTATAAAAATTACAAGAAAAGTTTGTTACTTTTTATTTATCAAAACAAACTTTTTTCATACAATCATTTTCTAAAACTTGTGACTTGTATATCTTGAGATGTTACTAGCCAAAGTTGATATCGTTTGAGCCCTATAGTCAAATGGGGACAATATAAATGGGATGGAGGAAGTACTTTCCTTTCATTAATTCATGCTGATTTAAGACATTTTAACATAATTCTCTTTGGCAGGTCTGATCCCACGGAAAATGATAGTATAGAAGGTCTTAGACCAAATGCTAGAGGTCCTGGTTTAGTCACGTTTGGGGTATGTATTACTCAATTGCTTTCATTGCATTCATCTGTGTTTTATTTCTTCTTGCTTAAATGCTTTTTCTCATTCTGTGAATAATGTCTTCCAAAACAAAAACGGTGTGATTAATCTTATGGGCTCTGAGTGCGACGGAGTAGAGGTGTCAAAAGCTGTCCCAATCCGAGAAATTGAAAATGACCGGAACGCTAAATTGTACTCCCTCCATTTTTTTGATTTAGCCCCATTTTCCTTTTAGGGATTTTTTTTGAGTTAGCCCCATTTCTCCTTATGGAAATGTTTTCATTAGTATTTCTCTCTCATCGCATGCATCATGTCATCAATATCCTCTTACTTTTTCACTTTTTCTTAAAATTTGTGTCAAACCCATATGGGGCTAATAAAAAAAATAGAGGGAGTATGAATCAAAACCGATTTGACACGACACGAAGGCCAACCGGTAACCGAGGAAACTTGAAATGACGTGAACTATACTGATTTGACTCGATGATAATAGACCAGTAGCCCAACTTACGACACAAGTGCACAACACAACTTTAACACAAATTTATCTGACCCATAACTTAAAAATCATTTCTAACCCTACTCCTTAACTATCTCGGCCTGAAATCGTTTTTTTTGTAAAACTCAATAATGACTAAATCAAAAAATATGGGTATTACTTTTTCATTTTATAGCGTTATTCAATCATACTTAGAAATTACTACCCTACCCCCCCCCCCCTCATTTCCCCTTCCCCACCTAAATTTCTGGAGAGGATTTGAAGAAAGAAAAAAAAACTCAAACTTCATCTCTTCCTTCCACCTCGTTGGCCATCATGCAGGTCACCAAAATTAATTTAGTGAGGAAAATCATTTCTAACCCTACTCCTTAATTATCTTGGCCTGAAATCGTTTTTTTTAAAACTCAATAATGACTAAATAAAAAAATATGGGTATTACTTTTTCATTTTACAGCATTATTCAATCATACTTAGAAATTACTACCCTACCCCTCCCATTTCCCCTTCCCCGCCTAAATTTCTGGAGAGGATTTGAAGAAAGAAAAAAAACTCAAACTTCATCTCCTCCTTCCACCTCGTCAGCCATCATGCAGGTCACCAAAATTAATTTAGTGAGGAAAAAAAAACTTAAAAGTAACGTGCTCTCCCCCCACCCCTTTCCCTCACCAGCCCTCCCTGCCACTAGTTTTGAAGGAGAAATCAAACGAGTTTTGATTATGATATTTGGTGAATATGCTATGCTCTGAAGGAAGAGGTAAGATAGCACGAACATGTCTGCACAACAAGGTAAAATAGCATATATCAATCTGGGTCAGAAACGGAAGAAAAAAATCAAGGGAGATGAAGAGTAAGTGACGGAAAATGAAAAGCGAGAGAAGATGTGGGGTCAAACATATTGCCAAAAAAATTTAAACAAAAGAGGAAAGATTGTAAGCTGGAAGTTTAAAGATGGATAACCAAATAGGAAGGTATGAAGATTAAAAGTGGATTGAGTATTTAATCTGATGTTGATGAAAAGTCATCCATGTTTGTTGTCCAATGGCCAGGTGTTAATATCCTCTTTATTTATATGATCTCGTGTGTCCCGTTTTTCACGAAGTGCTATTGTGATAAATTACTTGTTCTTGGGTTTTTGCAGCCTGATCGTGTCACAGAATTTTGTAAAAAGAACAAACTTCAGCTAATTATAAGAGCTCACGAGTGCGTGATGGATGGCTTTGAGCGATTTGCGCAAGGGCAGTTGATCACACTTTTTTCTGCTACAAACTATTGTGGTAAGTACATTTCTCTATTACCGTATCCAATTGTCTAACTGGGAATGAAAAAAGTGTGTATTAATACATAGGAATTGTGTGGCTATGTTTGATAACATCTCAGGAACTGCAAACAATGCTGGGGCCATACTAGTTATTGGTCGGGGGTTAGTGGTGGTCCCTAAGTTGATTCATCCTTTACCACCTCCTATGCAATCACCTGAGACTTCTCCTGAACGAGCTGTAGATGAAACTTGGATGCAGGTAAAGTCCGTTAATCATACTACCTCCACTCCCTTTTACTGTCTCGAGTTGGCTTTGTTGGTTAAATGATGTGACTTCGCTGATATATACTCCAGCGTCCAAAATCTATACTTTCAACCCTTGATAATATTTAAAAAGTTATAACAAATCAAGTTGGGGTCTGTGTTTTTACATATACTTGGAGAGACTTTGGGCCAAAGAGTTGACATTAGCTGGCCACAAAGTCAGCTGTAATAAATGGGAGGGGGTCATGACTGTCATCATGCCCGTGGTCTATTTGATGTACTGAGTTTGCTTCATTTTAATTCACAGGAGCTTAACATTCAAAGACCGCCAACTCCTACGAGAGGTAGACCACAACCTGATCATGACCGGAATTCCCTTGCATATATATGAAGGTGGTCGACAATCACCCTTACATGCTTCTTTGTGTCTAAAAGGCCGAGACCACCTCCAGTCTTAAGTCTTGGCGTTGTTTTCTTTGTGATTCAAGGATATAGATAGTGAAGCCTGATCTTCTGTATATGTTGCTCTGATAACCTAGAAAGAGTAGCCTTTTTTACCTGCCTATTCATTATAGCATTAGAAACTACGAGTATGTTTTTGTAGTACTGTATATTGAGGTTGTAAGGTAGTTGCCAAGGCAACAATGTTCAGAAATCGATACTGATGAGAGAACATTTGTATTGAGTGTAACAGATAACTAATTACCTGTAATTAGTCAATCCTGTACTTGTTATTTGATTATGCTTAAAGAATTTGTGTTTTGCTCTAACCGTTTCAAAATTGTGGCTATTTTGGCATATTTGCCCATCAATCCCATTGCCTTATGGGATGTGGATCTCTCACATGATGGTGTCAAAAGGAGCAATTTGGTCGTCCAGTTACGCGGTTCGTGCTAAAATAGATGTCGTATTTTCCGTTAAAGCAAACGGATTTAAAGTCTGTTGGTCCGGATTTACTTTTTCAAACCAAATAGAAGTTTAAAGAAAATGGGTTTGTTAAAGGTGAAGGGTCGGATTCTGGTCAACATAGGATTATCTTTCGTGTTCTCGAGATTCCACCTGAATTATTGTCGGGTTTGTCTTATTTCAAGAAAAGCTTCAAAGTGTGTTGGATAGGTAAACTATGTGAAATTACATAACGGGTCTGAGCCACACCCGAGAGTCAGAAAGAGTCCACTCACAAGACAAGAGAGTTTCACTCTAAAACCAATTGGCGATAGAGGGAGTAACCTCTTGCTTTATAAGGTGGAACATCTTTCTCTCATCTTAAACTCACTCCACACATCAACGATGACGGAATTGGTCACCTTACCTCCCTTCCTCATACCCCGGAACACAATGGCTACTTCGAGAGGTGACATCGTCATATCGTCGAAACCGCTCTCTCCCTACTCACCCACGCCTATCTCCCTTCATCATATTGGTCATATGCGGTGGTCACCGTCATCTATTTTATTAATCGTATGCCTACCCCCACTCTTCACTATTCCTCCCCTTACCTTGAACTTTTCGGGAAAATGCCTAACTACACTAAATTATGTAGCTTTAGGTGTCTTTGCTACTCTTGGTTACGGCCCTATACACCCCACAAACTGGCCCCAAAATCAGTCCCATGCATCTTTGTCGGTTATTCTTCGACCCAAAGCGCATACCATTGTCTTGACCCGTGTACATTACATCTCTATACCTCCCGGCACGTAAAATTTGTGGAAAACTCTTTTCCATCTTCTACGATCTGCCCCGATGCTGACTAACCCACACCCACTTGGTGCCCCTTTCCTGTTCTTCTCACGACCTCCAAGCCTCTATCTGCCTTGGCCCAACCCAATAATAAGGACCAATCCAATTCTCAGCCCACCCCTGCCACTCCCTCCTCTTCTCAACTCACTTCTGCCAACCCCAATATTACACCCTCCTCTGATTCAGGCCCAAACAACATCCTAGCCCAATCCCTAATACATGACCAACCCAATATTACACCCTCCTTTGATTCAGACCCAACCACCATTCCAGCCCCCCCTAATACATGACCAACCCCCTATCCAATAACCTGAACCTTCCGCTGCCTCTACTCGTCCCACGACCCAGTCCATGAATAACATTCGGGTCCCGAATCCCAAATACGCCAATCTAGCCACACATACAATATCCCACCTCCCTCCCGACTAAATAGGCCCTAGCCGACCCGCAATGGCACTCGATTATGAATGCCGAGTTCTCCGCTCTTATCTCCAATAACACCTGGACCCTAGTCCCGCCCTCACCTACACAAAATGTCATCGAATTTAAATGGGTCTACAGCATTAAATATAACCTCGACAATATCATCAACAAATACAAAGCCCGTCTTGTTGCTAAAGGCTTTCATCAACGCCCTGGGTCGATTACTCAGAAACTTTCAGTCCCGTGGTCAAGCCTGCTACTGTACGTCTCATCCTGACGATTGCCCTTGCCCGTGGCTAATCGTTAAGACACCTTGATATCAACAATGCATTCCTTCAAGGTACTCTCTCTGAAACTGTTTTTATGTCCCAACCCCCCGGTTTTATCAATCAAACTTACTCCACCTATGTCCGTCGCCTCACAAAATCCATCCATGGCCTCAAACAAGCCCCAAGAGCTTGGTACACCGAACTCAAAAATTATCTCCTTACTTTCGGTTTTACTCAATCCTCTTCTGATCCATCCTTGTTCTATTTTACTAAATCCTTTCAAACTATTTACCTATTGGTCTATGTCGATGACATCTGTTCCGGTATGGAAACAATAGACCCAAAACGGATTCAGATCTAGGATTAAACTTTGGTTCCTTGCTGACTTTGTTTGACCTTCAAGCCTCACCTTCCTCTCCTCTAGTGGTCGGACCTTCCCGGCGGAGGGGCCTGCTACCTGCACACCAAGAGCGCACAGGGCTCGGAGGCGTCCGAGGGAACCCTCTCCGATGCCTAAGTCAGTCCGTGAATGCACTTGACGGACCTTACTCTTGAGAAGTAAGGTGGCGTTTTCTAGAGTGAGATTCTAGTGAGAGAAAATCAATTACCCTCTCTTGTGGGAAACAAATGAGTATTTATAGGTTCCCATAAGAGAGAGAGAGAGACAAAGGGAGGGAATGAGCAGGTGACACGTGGGAGCGTCTCATCTACTCATTTCCTCTTACCTTAGGCATGATCAAGAAGACTCTTATTGCCCGTCCTGGGCTTATCAAGAAAAGATGTCCCCTGATGTCTAGAGGGCAGGGGGGACTCCTTCCCCCTCCTGTTATGGTGGTAGTGGCCTGACCCTAACGGGCAAGGGGCTGGGCTTTGCGCCCAAAGTTTGCCAAGGCCTTCCAGGAGCGCCTCCGAGGGGCCACAGGAAAAGATCTGCTGATTGGCCCGCGTAGCAGGCCAGGCCTCTTGCTATCTGGGTCGGGTCGGCCCCGGACTCGGTTGACGGGTGGCCCGGAGCACGCAGGTGACCGACCCCCCCATCTATTGGCCCTCGTCGGCAGGGGGGAGCGGTGCTCCCCTTAGCAGACGCTCTTTGATCAGCATGGTGGGAGGTTGACTTGTAATCTTTCCTTGCATTCAATGTTGCACGCATTCCCTAGGAGGAATGTCTTTAATTTCTTGGGGCATGCAAAGAGTCAGGAAGTTCTCCCTCATGATTACTTCTTGTAGAGAAATCCCTCGAGCCGTGTGCTCGGCTGACACTTGGCCTCTTTTGCGAGGGTTGTTAGAGTATCATTTATTGCATAATCCTCTTCCCTTGTATATAAAAGGTTGAGTTCAATCCATTTCTTCTTCGCGAATTTCTGATTGATCTCCTTTACTACTTCTTTCACAATGTCTTGGGTAAAAGACAAGATTCTCCGACGAGGGATCTTTGCTACCGCCTTCCGCTACAGGGGTGTGGACGTCCGTCCGCATCGCCCGACGCCCCGCGCGCGCCCGCGCGGGACCGACCCGGTTTTTCAACGTGTGGCGGCGGCCACCCACGCGGCTCCCTCTCGATCGGGGGCCGGTCCGATCTCGCGTACGGGGCGATGTTTCGGACCTCGATTCAGTTGACGATCCGGACTTGTACTAAACCGGTGTGGGCACCCGTGTTTCCGTTTGGAATCGATCGAGTTGTGGTTGTAAATGTTTAAAGGTCGATTCGTTTGGTAAGGCGACCTTTTTAGTGAACTGAATTCGTTGCCGATTTGTGGAGTCGCCACCGAGTCAATTATGGGGACTCGGAAACCGTTCAAGTCAACTTTAATCCTTAGCCGGCTCAAAGTTGAGGGGCACGAGACCTAAAGATAAAGACTTGTACCCTTAAGCACTCCATGTATGGAATGACTCTCATTGCCAATGGTTTCGGACATCCAGAAACCGTCGATTCTGAGTAAGGGGTGAGGGTACGTATTGGGAAGCCAACATCCGATAGATGTCAACACCCAATCCTGTCCGCACTATAGCGGCCTCTACTAATCAATCGGTGGGCTGATAACTTTGTTCTTTTGTTGTGGCGGAAGTACTGTAACATTCATTGTTTTCACCCTATACCTTTTGCTACGTCGGTTGTTTAAGGACAAGTAAGTTTTGTCGTCAAAGTAGTTGTGTTTACATTCTTTGCATGCGATTTCACGTGACAAGCAGGCCATGAAAAGATGCACATAGGAGAGTAGAGAGTACTGGTATTATACGTATTAGCATGTCAGTTTTAACGCGATAATACGAATATTAGTCGTTCTCGTGATATACCTTACTTGGTATTCTGCTTAAGATGCGTCAGTTCAGTATTAAAAGAGATGCATCGAGCCTAATAAGGCGAGCACCCGGACTAATACGGAACTCGACACTTTGTTCAGTTTTAGTTATTTTACGTTTTGAATTCCGTGTTAGGTGATTTAACATGCGATTATAAGGTCATAAAAGCGATAAATCATACGAAAGCGGTAAATGCGAATGTAAGTAAATCACATAGTGAGGAGTTGCACCCTCGGAATATACACTAAACGGGACATGATGCATAGATAGTTGAGAACGGATCTCAAAATTACTCGGGTCTATTTAGTATATTTTAGTGTTTGCGGTTGAAGTTGGGATGTTACGTGCTTTAGTATGTGTTTGTGGACCTAGTGTCCATGCCTAGTATTGTCGTAGTGCATAATAAAAGAAAGTGCGAGAATGTAAAGTTTTGTTTAGATGACAACCTAGTGACGACTCGGCTTCAAAGGCAGATCCTCCTAGCTTGCCCAGTGATTTCGGCAGAGTTCCGTTACTGTTGAGCCTTCCTGCGGCTATTCCGGCAGAACTTCGTTACTATCGGCTGATTCCGCGGCTAATCTGGCAGAACTTCGTTACTAGACTATAGCTAGTCGAACACAGGCACCTCAGGATTGAGTGGAGTGCTCGAAGGTGAGGAGTAGTGTCGATGTTGATTTTATCGGAACTACGATCGAGTGAATCGTTTGCCTTGGGTGTCGAAGTGCGAGCCCTTAGCGAGAATAATAGAGGGAGAAGAGAAGAGTTGTGAATTGTGTGTCGAATGAATGAGGTGAGGGGGATATTTATAGGTGTTTTCGGCCCTCGTCACCTATATAGACGCCTGAGTCCAGGCGCACCAAGACTCAGGCGCCTGGGTTCAGGCGTGGGAAGACTCCGGCGCGCAAGGTGAGGCGCCTGATGTTTTGAAGATATGATTTTGATACTTTCCAAAACTGAGAGATGAGTGTATAATACATACTTGGGGACTAAGGTTTCCTCGGGTTTGACCTAGCGCCGTGAATTTAGTGGGCCTCGGTGTGCGTCCCGGGGTTCGCTTGGCGCGGTGCTGACTCGGTTTGAGTTTCGGGACCGACTCGGGGTCCTGGTGTCGGAATTGACTCTAATTAGTGTCTATGCGACCGTAACGACACGACTAAGGCTGCCATCATGTTAGTTTAATTTTTCCGAGTAATTTATCTGATCCGTTCTATAGAAAAACTACCTAAAACATCGCGAATCCGCGTCGCGTTGTAGTCCTATCGTCATCGAATATTTGTTGGGTACTTCTGCAGCCACCAGGTCCAAATCTGGGTGTCTACAGAAGCCCCCACTTTGACTGAGGCTTAGACAAGGCGAGAGTCAAAGTATAGCCACTCAAGTCAATCGAGGATTACGACCTGGTGGCTGTCTGGTCGGGTTATTTTAAGTTCATTAGACTACGTGTTGAGACTCGCCAGCCAAGGCTTAGAAATCGTACATGACGTCTTCGCTTGCGGTTGCTTGCTTGGGCCCGGGCCGGTGCTTGTGGTCTCGTTCTCAGTTCTTCATGCTCGTGTGCTTTGCCTTTTCGGATTGTTTAAAAGTTTGTTCAATTTTCAATGTCTTTGTGTGTAGGTGACGCGTTAAGCGTAGATGTGAAGAATGGTCATATGTGTTGGCTTCCATTTGAACAACTGTTTTTGGGATGCTTGTGAACCCTTGGACTCAATGAAATAAAACGTTCGAGGACGTCAGTCTCCACTCAAGCGGTCATCTTCGGGATGCCTGTGACCCCTTGGACGAAGTAAAGCGAAATAAAATGTTCGAAGGCCTCTGTCTCCACTCGAACACTTGTCTTTGGGATGCCTCTGACCCCTAGGACAAAATAAAATAAGATAAATTACTCGAGGGCGTCAGTCTCCACTCGAATAACTGTCTTTTGAGATGCCTATGACCCCTAGGACAAAGTTGTCGTTGCTGTGCCTTCAGGATAACAAAGACCCTTTAGACAAAATTGCTGTTTGCTGTGCCTTCGGGATAACTAAGACCCCTCGGGCAAAATTGTTGTTGTTGTGCCTCCGGAATAACTAAGATCCCTCGAGGAAAATTGCTGTTGCTGTGCCTCCGGGATAAATAAGACCCCTCGGGCAAAATTGCTGTTGCTGTGCCTCCGGGATAACTAAGACCCCTCGGGCAAAAATTGTTGTTGCTTATTTGTTTTAGTTAAGTGGCTTTTGTTTTGCGGGTTTGTCTTATTTTGTTCGGGTTTGCTTTTGCTTTGTTTTGGTTTGTTATGCATTTGAGATTTGTTCAGAGTTTACTTAGATTGGTTCGGTTCAGTTTGCTTTATTATGTTTACGAGTGCAGCATTCACGTTAAGTGCGGCTCTTATGCTTGTTTTACTATCGTTTTTTTTTCTTGTAACGGGTGTGCTTTATTGATGTCGATTAGTAATTGTTTCGTCGTTGTTATTTTGCTTGTCTGAAAAGGGTGTGCGTTATTCGTGTATGTCGAATGTTAAGCCTCGTTTGTCTCTGTTTTAGTCTGTGTTGGACTGCTCAGACGCGCGCCCATCTGCGCCCCAATCTTCGGTCGCCTAGCCCTCAGCGGTTCAGAATCCGGGTGCGTCACCTGAGGCGGTTGGGTTCTCGTGGATCGGGTTTGTTTAAGTAAACGAAAGTCGGGGGATTTTGTTCATTCGTCCTAAAGTTCGAACGCATCGCCCCTTTCGCCCCTAAGTTGCCTTTTTGATTTTTCTAGCCAAATTTTGTCTTGATTTCCGCCATACTCGAAAATGTCGACTCCGGGTAAGTGTTATTTACTCGTTTATTGTCGGTTTTGCTTGATTTGATTAATTGTGAGTTTGTTTGTTGAAACCCTAGAAAATCGATTTGGGTGTTTTTAATTTACTAAGTTTCGATGCTTGTGCTTAGTCCCATTGTTAAATTAGGGTCGATTAGAGCTCGTTAAGGTAATTATAAGCTTGATAGGGGATTTCGAGGTACGACAATGACTCCCTATAGTGATAGGTTCGAGATGCTAGGGTTAGGGACCGTTTTCCCGGATATTCCCGCATTTATTTTGCGTAATCTTGTTCAATTGGTGTTTGTGAGGATATGGGTAGCTCCCTTGTCGATTTCTATGAGCTAGGATGGCTTTTAGGGCCTTCCGTGGGGTTTTGTGTCTTACGACGGATCAGAAGGTGTCGTAATGATGCCGGATTTTCCCGAAACCACTTCCATCGTGATCGGGATCGAAAATGGGTGTTAGCGGCCTTTTCGGAATTTTAAAATCCTTATCTGAAATTTTGACCCTATTTTGACCTGTTTAAGCTGCTTTAGCCTGACCTGAGGCATGGGTTTTTCGTGTTTTGTTTGGCTTTATAGTTAGAAGTGATACCGAGCGTCCCGAGGGATCTTCCACGGTTGGTGCTAGTGGCGAGGCCGTCGGGACGAGTTCACAGACTCCTCGTGGGATTCGCAGGAGACGACGGAGCATTTCTTCTCAGCGTCGTGATCCCGAGGCCATAAATGAGGCCGATTTTGACAGGGTGAGGAAGCGCAGGCTTCCCGAGGCAGTTGCTAGGAGGGCCCATGTTTCTGTTCCCGTATCGGAGAATGAGGAGATTGTCTATGAGGATCCCGAGTGGGCTCGGGACTGGGATGGTCATCAGTTGTTGTTTCATCTCGACCTACACGTTTCTGACTGCATCGTGCATGGTTTGATGAGTGTCCTATTCGTGTTTATTAGTTATATCTTGGATTTTGGCTTAGGTTAGGTTTGTTTCGTTTATACTTGTATCGTTTTGGTTTGCAGTCCCCAGGTCCGATGAGGACTTTCTCGGGCTTTACTACATGTCTCGAGATTTATTCTCAGAAGTTGACCCCCGCGGTAAAAGGGATTATCGCGAGGACTGCTCTAGGCCCCGTGGTCGAGTAGTGGGTCCGGTTGGTGGGTTGCAAGACTAAGTGCAACCTCATGGTGATTAGAGCGATGGTAGATTGCTTTCATGATACTACCTCGATCTTCCACATGGCCTTTGGGGAGGTCAGGATGACCTTAGAGGATTTCGGGAGGATTACCGGTTTGCCCTGGGGTCCATAAGATTAGGTGGGCTGCCGAGGGCCCTAGGCTAGATAGTGATGAGGTGCGGGGCCTTATTTGGGATTGTTTGGAGCGTGAGGCATATAGTGCGCCTCATGATTTGGCGAGCTCGTACATCACCGATCACTTCGAGCGGGTGGCGGTGTTAGAGGGTCGAGAACCCAACACGCCGGAGCAGGATGCCCGGTTGTGGTTGTGGTACTTCCTAGGGTCGACCCACTTCTCGGATAAAGGCGAGAGGTTCAGCACTAGGATTTTGCCTCTCCTAGCTGACTTGGCTATGCTAGGACGTTTTGATTGGGTAACCGCGGCTTTTGCGGAGATGAGTCACTGCTTGCAAGTCATGGTGAGGCCGTTAGAGGTGAAGTCAGCTTCAGCCCTGCCCATCATGGATCCAGGCCTTGTTTTGGAGGTTAGTTGCCATTCCCGTCTTTGTGTCTTAGGTTCTGCTTATTTTTGGCTTAGTTTTGCTAAGGTGTTTCGGGATTTTGCAGGCTTGGATCTATTCCTACTTCCCCTCCCTGGCACCTAAAACAGTGCGGGTTCATCCGAAGAGATTCCCGGCGGGGATCGAATGGAGGCTGGCTCAGCCTAAGAGTACAATCAGCCACTACCCGTCGGAGAACGTGCTGGTTAACCAGCTACGCCCCGAGGATGTAAGTTTTCTCTTTATAGTCTATTTTATTTAGTAGCCCCCAAGGTTTAGGATTTATTGAGATGCTGGTTTTGTTTGTGTAGTTTGTGGCCCGCACTTGGGCCAATTATGAGGGCGTGCCTGGGTATGTGGCTGCGGAGCTGAGGCCTCGGAGTTATAGGAGGATGCTCCTTCCTGCGTTGTTTCGCCCGGTTTGGTATCTGGGCGAGCGGTTGGTGCGTCAGTATTTGTATGACGATTTTAGGGTACCGGATGATCCTCCATGGACGTTGTTTAGGCCACCGACCACCGCAAAGGTCCTCGAGGGTAGGGATGGAGAAGGAGGCGATGCACTCCTGGTGCCTGGTGCCTCCTATCTATCTCATGTCAGCCAGCGGCTAGCTTGCCACCGCCTTGTGGTAAGGTTTTAATCTTTGGTTCTAGGGTTTGTTTCATAGTTTAGTGCTTTCTTGCCCCTTGACTGGCTGATTTGTTGTTCTCTCAGCTGGCCGATCCGGCTGATGCTATTCAACCCCAGAGTTTCCCTGACGCTGCTTAGAGTGGACGTGGCCGGGATAGCTTTCACTGAGCCTCTCCCCCCGTGTTCTGCCGAGGAGATGGACGTTGGGATAGAGTGGCGTGATCGGGTATACCGGGTGAGTTTTGGCTTTCGTTTCTCGTTTGGGTCTTAAGAGCTAGAGTTAGTTTGTCTAACTTCTGTGATCTCATCTTTCAGGTTTCATCAGCTTGCCATCAGCGGTTGTGGCAGGCCGCCAACCGCTTCCGGGTCTACGCTTCGAGGGTTTCCCGTGACACTTCGGGACCTCGATCGGTTAGTTTGCGTGACTAGGGTATCTTTCTAGGCTGTTTGTCTGTTTTCCTAATGTTTAGGTGTATTTGTAGGATGTCCCGGATATGGTGGGGCAGCTGGAGACTCGGGTGACCGAGCTCGAGGCGGAGGTGGCTGAGACGCGACAGCTCCTGCAATCCCGAGCCGACGAGATTGCCCAGCTAAAGGAGCAGCTGGCTCGGTCTCAGAGTGAGACCTCCGCGCAGGGTAAGGCTAGGCATCAGATCGAGAGGGAGGCTGAGGCTGAGGCTACGGGTCGAGCTACGAGTGCTACCGAGGAGGTTGGAGGAGTTCCCGAGACGGCTTCCTTAGACAGGCTGTCGGGGATGGATGGTAGTGAGTCTCCTCTTCTGGATCTGGAGGATCTAGGTTTGGATGACGATATTTGTGAGGTCGTGATAGCCATTTAGGTGGCTTCTAGGGGTCCTCCCTAGCTTCGATTTATGTATGGATTTGTGTGTTTTGTATATTTTCTTGCGATTTTTAGTATTTGAATTTTGTTGGATTAGTCTTGTGTTTTTTGTTTGGTGAATTGTTTACCTAGATTAACAAGTAATCACTTTGCGTTCATTTATTTGCGATTCGATCTTAGTTTAGGATGCGTTGGAGTTGCACGGGAGTATGAAAACAATTCTTTTCGGATGTTTTGAAATACGTTAGTTTGAGCCGAGAATCAGATCAGATGGTACGTTGATTAAAATGTTTTGACTTGACACGGGTGAGATGTAAAACATTAACGTGTTCTGACCGAATGTATTAAGAGATGAGTGTAGTTGTTTTGACATTCAGAATGAGGTCGAAGTTAAAATCCAGGCGATTTTTGGAAAAAAAGTTAGACCACTTTTTGCATACTCATAACATCACCTTATTAGGCTACAGACGTGACTTGACAATAACCGTTAAAAGGCTACAACACGCCTAGGTGGGGTAGCTTATCCCCCTAGAATAAAAATGAAAAGACGCCTACACTACTACAAATCCCTACCTTTTTCGACGCTTTTTGGGTCCATTTTCGACGCTTAAAAGTGTCGATATTTTAATTCTCGACGCTTTCCTAAAGCGTCGTTTTTTGGGGCGTCAGGATTTTTTGACGCTTTTTAGCGTCAATTTTACCGTCACTTTTAAGCGTCAGCATTCTCGACGCTTTATTATGTCATTTATTTTTTCAACACGCGACGCTTCTTGGTGTCGATAATTATCATACATCCTGATGCTTTTTTCGTCACTGATTTTATTTGCTGCCATTTAATACCAAATGGTTATGACAGTGTAAATACACACTTATGACCGACTAAATGATACTCTATCAATTACTCGATGACATAAAAAACCATATAGAAAATAATAATTTGACGAATATGTGTATTCTTCCAAACGAAACATCACCAATATAAAATTGCATCGTCAAAATTAACATATTACAAAGTCAAAATATACATTGTAACAATTCCAGCCGAACAAGAATAGCTGAAATATTGTTACTAATTAATGTTCACATAAAAATAAAAAAAACTCAAAACGCATAAATCATAGCTATAGGGTGCGGCAAATCATCTTCCAAAGTGAGTGTTTGCTCATTTCATCCGGATGCATTAAAAATTGCATCTCGGACAACTGTCTCCTATATTCTTTTTCTCCCATTTATTTGAGCAAACGATATCAACCATTCTCTCTTGATCTTCCTGAAAGTGGAGACGCATTAAACAAATTGCTTCTCAAGTAGGAATAACTGATTTCTACAGTTAAATTCTTGTTTGAATCATTCACATTTAATAATGGCTGATTCCGTATGGAAATATCATGAACATACATCAGTGACGCTGTTCTCAAACTCCTCATAGCTCCCTGATACCATCAAAATGACCAGTTTTACACATTTTCCTTCAAAAAAACAGATAAAAAAATCAGAAAAAAAACACACCGAAGCAACATACTGTATTCCATGCTTTGGTGCCCGATCACCAGGAGCATTTGTCAATGCTTTTCCAACCCTCACACTGCTCTTTGGAAGCGATGTTGCAGAAGATTTATGAGTTGAGACATGTAAATATGATGAAAACAAATGCACAAAAATTAGCACATGTTCAAGGAGATGTTACTCCCACAAACAAGAAAAACAATGACATACCAGGCACACCACCATAACCTTTCAGTTTCTCAACAACAAGGGCAAAATTCGGACCTTGAATAACTTTCAGGTTCTTGGTCAGCTACAGGCAAACAATGCATTATTAGGTACACAAAGTCTGCTTAACAATTGAACGAGGTGGTGAAATTCTAAAAGCCGCTTTGAACTGTCTAGCTACTGGTTACAAGTTTCTTGGCTTCCTTCAACAATTTTCAGAAAACCATACACTTTACCATCTTGGAAACATAGTTGATGATGGGAAAAGATAGCAAACTATTAGAAATATACTTAGTTGGCAAACTAGCACAAGTCTTATATAAAGGATTTATATGACACTAAACCTGCAAGGATGCAAATACTACAAAATATTGTTTGGTTTCATAAAAACTAAAAGAATTTTTTTACCAATCACCATAAAGGTGGATTAGCTTTCAAACATAGAAAGAATTGACACACATGAAGTATTGTTTCAATAGGTACTAGGTAAATTGATTTGGTGTGAACAATGATATAAAATTCTTCACAACATGTGCAAAATCCAGACATGTAAGATGAATTAAAAGAAAGTACAATTATGAATGTTTACCATAGAACAACAGCAATACCTTGAAGGCAATATGAGACTTACTTTTATTTTAATCTTTATGGCACTCCTAACCTGTTTACCAAGCTCATTTGTACACCTGATTAAATTGAAACCAAGTCAAATAAACAGCTAGTTATTAGCTGTAATTAGTACAATCTGAAATAAATAATGAAGGTTAATGTAACCCATGAGTAGAACTACAGTCAGGTACTTGATGGGGAACTAGCATATAGCAATATAACGAGCAAGTTCACCAGCACGCCAATCCAATAAAACCGGGAGCCAGGGATAAGTTGCATCAAGTGATAAACCAAAGTCTTGCATCTAGGTATTCGGACACTTCTCGGTTATCGTAAGGATCATCCCTTGTATAGTATATTTTAAATCCAATCGTACTATCTAGGAATGCCTTTCACTTCACTGTAACAATCAGTACAGGGGCGAACAAATAAAGTGATAAAAATAAGAACAATGCTATGTTAGAAGCAGGGATACAATTTTGAACCCAATACAGTAGGGGTGAGAGTGTATTGAATTATTTTACTTGAGTAAGGATAAAAAACAGATGTGGCAGATTGAGAGGGGTAGAGATAAACACGCAGAATGGCATCCGTGGCTATGCAAGCCTCAAATCTGCCTTCTTTTGGGGGCGATGGAACTAGCGTCCCCTCTGCTTTAACTTCAAAACTAAATTTGTGACGGAGAAATATGAAGGAAAGGATGAAAAAAATAAGTATGTACTGACCTGAGTCATAAAATTATCATCTAAGAGAGAAATATCATTATTCCCTTGTGTATCGCTACATATGAGATCATCACAAATCATGATAAGTAATGGTATTTGGATAAACAGATAAGTGTATACAACCAACTTAATTAGTTGGAAACATTATTTAGATAAACTACTATGATGAAGGTTCTATCCTCAGAAGGGCAAAAATGTATCAGGAATACATGAACAAAGTCACGATACCAATGAACCATGGATTAGTCATATTATGTAATACATGGATGGGATTAGCCAAATCTTTGAAGGAATTATACGGACAACCCCTCCACTATCTCCCTAATATTCTCCTTAAGCAGTGGGACCGACCAGGCCATATTTGAAACTTGCGATGATTATCAGTTTGACACTATTGTTCATTCTCAAACTAGAATCAACCATCTGGCTCATCGAGGACGTTCATAGACACACAACGTCATATCATCAATTGTGCAGACTTTGGATGCAAGACCCTGTGTATCATGCATATATCGACCTTGTCTTCCCTAAAATAAATATGACCGTAGCTTAGAGTTTCCATTTCAAACATGAAGCGGCACTAAATCTGTAAAAGAATGTGTTTTCTATGCAGGGCAACTGAATGCTTATAGTGCTCGTGACTTCTGAACAACTGGTTAGCAATCAGTTTTGCAGAAAGGTGTGTACTCACATGTTTTAATATAATACACCACTATTGCACGGGGTTTACTCAAGTTCCGCACCTAGTTTTACCCTTTTCTTGTTCGCCTAATGTACAATTACTACGCCATGCTTCAGGCATTTTCACCTTATAATGTATCAAGAAAATCAAAGTTGGTAGATTTTAGGTAATAAGTGAAGGATTTTAACCAAGAACTCAATCTATAAAGTAAGAACCAAAAACTGATTGCAAAGTAAAAAAAGACATTTACATCTTATAACACCAAAAGATGATTAAAATGAGAAATTACAGGAGAAACAACAGTTTCACTTCCAAAACATTCTACTAATTCAACTTAGAAGAATGGTAGGATTTTTAAAACATGGTATAATTCCATAAATCACAAAACTCCCATAGTAGTGAGTAAAATATGGCACAAATACTCTATATGATTACAGAGTAGAACAAAAGAACGGACCTATTAATTTGATACCGAATCTATCAGATAACAAATCAACAATTAAAAACTCTTTACAATTACAGAGTAGATTAGGAAAGACGAACCTCCAATTTCGATCAGGTAGTGATGCAAGTTGATCAAGTAGTGATATAATTTCCAACAAGATGAGTCGATGCAGGGAGCGAACAGTCGGTAAGAGAAGTGACGGCGAAAAAATGGAGGATTGTAGGTGGTGGGTCAATCCGGTATATACTATGACAGAGAGGAAGGAATAAACGGAGGATTGTAGGATTGTAGGCGGTGGTCGTTTTGTTTTCAAATGGAGAAAATAGAAGAGGAAGTTTAGAAAATACAATTAGGGTTTATTATTTGGGGAACGAGGGGTAGGGTTACAGGCATATACGCGCTAATCTTTGCAAAAACATAGGAGCGGTTACTATTAATAATTAATAAAATTATATAATTATAATTATAATTATAATGAGAAAATGTATTAAAATAAGATGGAGGAAAGGATTTGAGGTCGACGCTTATAAAAGCGTCGATAGTGAAATGTCATGAAAGTGAGGGATTTGTAGTAGTGTAAGTCTCGCGTGTCCGAAGGGTGAACTGGCGTTCTTGTAAGTCTTGCATTTGTATTTCGGTCTCCGGAGCGGGTTTTAGTGACTACGGGAGGTCGTTCCCGATGTCCGAGGTGTCATGTGGTAGTTATGGTGATAATGCGGGATCGGTGTCCTTATTTTTGGTTGCTATACATGTTGTCTGCCTAGAGATAGACGCCTGGGCTGAGGCTCTTGGGGTCTGGGTCGCCTGGGCTCGGACGGCTGGAGACTCGGGCGCCTGGGCCAGGGCGGTTCGAGTCCCGTTTATGGAAATTTTTGTTGTTTCCTAATTGTCGTGGGATTAGGGCTATATATACGGGTTGTGGGTGCTCGTTTTAGACATATTAGAATATCCATAGGGTCTAGAACATCCATTCTTAGTGCCATGTCAGGTTTCGGGAATCTCCTAACCGAGTGGGCAGGTTATTTTAAGAAATGCGACCCCGAGGTTTATTCAAATGATGGTTTGTCAACGGTCATTGCGCTGAGTCGGGTCAAGGTACAAGATGACTTCTTATTGGCATGATCTAAGTTTTGGGACTCAAAAGGCCATGTTTTTGCTTTCCCCGGGGGTAAAATTTGTCCTCTTCCGGAAGAGATAGACGTTATAGGTGGGTGGAGTTCGGTTCGGCCTTGCGTGCCTTCGGGGAATGATGCTTATGTAGAGCGGTTTTGTCACTTTTTGGAGCTTTCTTCATTAGAGGAGGCTAAGGTTTTCTTTAGGAGAGATGGTATTAACTTAGAGTTGCTTTTTAGGACATTCTCATAGGCTGGTCCCTACGATATCGCGATGGCTTGTTATAATCTTTTCGAGGATGCGAGGGCGCGTGAAGGTTGGGGTAACCCTCAAGTTTTGGATGTGGTGATGGGAATGGAACATGGACGATCACCCTCTTTGCTTATTTTGGGTGAGCTTATTCTAGATCTTGATGCTCGTGCCCGACTTCACAAGACACCTTTTCGGGGTTCCAGGATCATTTTACAGGTGCCTTTTGGTGTCATGTTTCCTTGTTGCTTGGCTTTCTCCTTTTTTTGTTTTTTTTGTTTCGTGGTTGCTTTGGTTTGAAGGTGTAACTTTTTGACGTGATTTGTGCAGGTTTGGTTACAGGAGCAACTTGGTTTGGTCGACCCTCCCTGGGGCTTCAAAGGTTATAACTACAGGGGTTTCACGGGCCGGAAGACGGTGCAGGTGTGGAGTAAAGGTCATACTGAAGAGGAGTGGTTCTCCTACTTGTCTAAAGGGCAGTTGGTCCTTAGGTGGTCCATCCCGTGGTGGAATATCAGTGGGCGCGCCGGGTTTCCATTTTCGTCTTCGACCGAGGCTTTGTTAATACTATCCATGAGGGATCCGGTTTATATTTATCCGCGCGTGTTGTCGAACCTGGCTAGACTTGTCGCGAATCTCCAAATTAGTAATTTTATCCACTACAAACTCAAACTAATAGCAAGTGTAAGTAGGGGTCGAACCCACGAGGAAGGTGTAACGTCGATCGAATGTGCGTAGAGATTGTAACTAAAGTAACCAATTGGGGGGTGTTTTGATTTTGATTCTAAGTCTACTAAAAATGAAATGCAATATTATGATGATAAAAATATTATAAAACGAATCTTGGAATAATCGATTTCCACCAACAAACTAAACACTAATCATTGACTCAATTACTCTAAATTGTCTTTGAATACTTCGTCATGTAAAATCACAATTTACCATTCCAATTAAGTCTAGCCATTTACTACGAAAGCGTACACAAATAGCCCTTACGAAAATGATAACCTAGTCCAAGCGCCTAAGTTCAATCAGAACGTAGAATAAATCATAGGAATTGACAAAGATAAACGATTGCATACACAAGCGGTCATACAATTCGATTCACACAAGTATTGTTTATTTATAAATCACCAACGATGAATCAGCATACAAATTGATGAAATATATTCGCTACAAATATCTAGGTAACATGAACAATCAGATTCTATCACCCAAACTAGCAATTGATTATCAAAATAATTCTAGGTGATCAAACTAGAAATAAATTAACAATCAAACAATTATATAAAACAATACTTGATATTCAAAAGACAAAATAGAGATTAAAGTCTTACAATCAACTTAGTTTGAAGGTTTCAATCTCCTATTCCAAGAATTGAGAAATTAGCCCTCCATGGATGATAAGAAAAATGCAATGAAAAAGGATGAAGTTCTATGTGGATAATGATGAATAAAATCTAATGTGTGTTGAGTTCTAGTAGTAATGGGAAATGATGAGATAAAACTAATGTGTAATTATTCTCATAAAATCCTAAGTTAATGTAATAAAAACAAGTGTAACATCAAATAAGAGAATCCGAAGAGACATGATGCAGTCCAGCAGCTATAAGCGGATTCAGCCACTCGTAGCGGCTCTCCCATCTCAATTCTTCTTGGCGGATTGATCTATCCGCTTAGAGCGGATCCAGCCGCTAAAAGCGGCTTTCATTTTATTCCGTGTTTGCTTCCTTGCTTGACTCGTGCCTTGACCTAGGGTGTTTGGGCCTTGACTTTTCTTTAAACCATAAGCTTTTAACACTTCTAATCCCGTGTGAAATATATGAGTGTGAAATATGTCCATGTTTCATTCCGAATCTCGAAATGCGATCCTCCGCGACAACACCTACACAATAAATCGAAAATGCGCAGAAACAAATCCAAACAACATAACTGCTACTCTAATCTATAAGTGAGCTAAAATAACTATAAATAATAAAACTAAGGGTTAAAGTAGCTAAGAATTGGGTTGATAAAGACAGTATAAATCCGTCACATCAGAACCAAATGGGCGTCAAACCTCCCACTTCGGAGACTGATAAAGATATTTCTAGTTTCGACTCATGGACAGAGGATTCGCTTAGGGAATTTAGGGTGTCATGGGAATAGAGGTTTTCGCGTCCCGTCATTATTGAGGGCGTCCGACCGACACCGCTTCCGTCCGGCGGGGGGTTTGTGAACATCCGTCAGGACAGAGCAACTTAAAAGTTAAGAGGACAGCGCCGCTAGGGGACGAGGAGGTGACTCGAAGGAATGTCACTAAGTGCCTGACCAAAGACAGTGTTACCGGGCTTAGTTCCATCAGTTCATCTATGTGAGCCAAGACTAACGAGACCCATATTAAAAATGTGAGAGAGGAAGGAATGTGGGATTGGCTGGACTCGCCTTTGGCTAGGGCGGTAGAAGTGATGCACGTATTTTATATACACTTTTTATGCCTTTTATGCGCGCATTCCCGTGTTTATCGAATAGTGAAAACTATTATTTTGCCCCAAATTGGCTACTTTGTGGTGTGTATTGTCCTTTTGCAGGAACGGAAGACAAATGAGCTAAAACGAACCAAAATCGAGCGAAAACGAAGCTGGAAGAGTTGTTCGCTGAAATGAGTGTAATAGTCGACCGACTATTAGGATAGTCGGCCGACCATGACGATAGTCGACCGACAATTACTATAGTCGGCCGACTATTCTGGAGCTCAAGAGATTAAATTAATGAATGATTAGTCGACCGACTATTACAATAGTCGGCCGACTATTTTCTAGGCCGCGGACAGTTTCGTATTCAGCAAGTTATTTCCTAATCAGTTTTAACCTATTCTAAGTTGTATAAATAGGGCTTTTCAGCCACTTTTAAGAAGACTTCTAGACTTCTCAACCTCTCTACTTCTCTATTTTAGACTTTTACCTCTCCTTAGATATTTATTTAGATCGTTCTCCTTATTCTCTCTTCGTTTAAAAACTCGGTTATTGTAAGCTTTCAGATTCGAATCGCCTTTATTCCTCTCGGTAATTAAATCTAATCTTCCTTCTTTCTTCTTCGTTCTTGATTGTTCTTAATCTTTGATTGTTTCTTCTTCCTCATAATTAATTATTGTTAATCTTTGTTTTATGCTTATCGTAAATTTATTATTATTCGTCATGTTTAATCTAATAGAATCGTTTATTAATATTGTTGTTCTTAATTTAATTATGAGTAGCTAATTTCCTTCGCTAGGATTTAGGGGATCTGCGAATTGAATGTGGTCGCTAAATAATTTATAGATATGTCAATGATATTGTGTCTGAGTTGTTAATTGTAGCATATAATCGCGATTAGTCAGTTAATGCGCATGATTGATTAATTGAATTCGGTAAACTTGAACCTAAGATCGGAAGCCTGGTAAAAGTTAGACCTGCTACAACACATTAGTTTGCCCTAATAAGATCGGAAGCCTTTAGACGCATGCTAGGGTGAATAGCGGACCAGAAGGACCTTTTCACTACCTCTCAGACCAATATCTGCGATAGACCTGCAACCTAGACCGTGACCATATGATATTCGTAGTGAACCAACAATCCTAGTTTTCTCTCCATATTAATTCGTTTTAATTCATCTTATTTATTTTAGTTATTTCTTCTCTTTTAATTTTCTCTTCCTTCACTACTTTTAGATTAGTTAAACACAAATTACAAACCCCCGATTTGGTTACTAAGATAGACTTTAATTGCGAGTAGGATTTATTTGTCTCCCTGTGAAATCGATCCCGACTTCCCTAGCTATATTTTTAGTTGGACCGTAGTTGGTTATTTTCGATAGGTACACGACTAGCTTATCAAATTTTGCCGCCGTTGCCGGGAAGACGGTTAATTTTACTTGTCGTTTTAGTTTATCTTTTGTCTCAGGAAACTTTTGTTCCTTGAGACAGTTCTCATATTTTCCTTTTTAGTTCTGTTTATGCACAGGTCTAACAGGTCTGAGATTTATAAATTTGATCCCAAACCCGAGAAGACTTTACGAGCTAGACGGAGTTTTTGGAGGGAAATTCGTCAAGCGGAAAAATCTAACCCGCTTGAACCAGTTTTCGCTAATCTGGAAGCGGAATATTCGTCCCACAAAGAGGACAACTCCAGTACTAAATCAGATGCCGAGTCAGATATCTCAATTCCGATCATGCCACCGAAGCTTTCCACTCACTCCGAGCCGACTTGGGCTAACATCCCAAAAGGATGGAAGCTACCGACTCCTACCACCGGCTCTTTCGAGATTCGTCCCGCTTATATCAATTTAGTGGAGCGAAATACCTTCTCGGGCAGGAAAGACGAAGATCCCGGACAGCATATGGAAATATTTACTGATTATTGTTGTTCGATTCCAGTTGCTTCCGGGGTAACACAGGAACAAGTAATGGAGGCCTTATTTCCATTTTCTCTGGCAGGTCTAGCCCGTAGATGGTATCGAGACTTGGATAAAGAAGCAGCCAATATTAATGATTGGAACTCATTGGCGCTTGCTTTTTATAAGCATTACTACCCTCCTCAGCGCACTAATCAGATACGGAGTCAGATAACCAGTTTCAAGCAAGGACCGTTGGAAGATCTAAACGAAACATGGACTAGATTTAAGGATCTAGTCCGTTCTATTCCTCACCACGGATTCGAGCAATGGTTCTTATGTAATCAATTTTATAACGGTTTATTTGATGATAATCGTGCTATTCTTGATGGTGCAGCTAACAGACGTTTCCAAAACAATGTTGACGATGACAAGGGTTGGAAATTGATCGAAGAGATGGCCACGCATCGAGCCGAGTATGGAAATCCGAGGGGTAGTGTTCGGGTGGCCGCAGCAGAAACCAGTGAGATTATGGCTCAATTTGATCATCTTCATGCCCGTCTCGATAAAATTCAGAATCCGCCTCATAGAAACGAGTCGAATCAGCAAACTGTCCATGCTATGATCAAACAGGAGGCCATGTGTGATCGATGTGGTACCGAAGGCCATAGCGTTGGGGAATGTATGACCCGGATGGAACAAGTTCTAGCTTTTCAACATTTTAAGCAAGGTAATCACTATTCTAATTACTATAATGAGAGGAATAGGGAGCATCCGAACTTCAGTTGGACGAGTCAGAATGTGTTGAACCCAGTTCCTCAGCCGAAGCAACAAGCGTATGTTCCGCCTCATCGTGGACAACAAGGCTTCCAAAAGCCTCTAGCTCTTCCACCGCCGACTCAACCTCTTGCTATTCTTCCTCCACCACTTGTGACTCTGGCTCCAGTTCCTAGCGAATATCTGGAATTGAAGAGTATGATGCAATCTCTTATGATCCAGATGCAGAAAAGTGACCAATCTAAAGATGCACAGATCAAGATGTTGGAGACGCAGGTGGAGCAGCTTGCCACAAATCAGTCTACTAGGCAACCGGGCACACTACCGTCACAGCCGGAAAAATCGTACGATGTAGCCAACGCGATTCAGCTTCGTAGCGGCCTTACTTATGACGACCTCAAGATGCCTAATTATGATAATTATGTTATTATGGAAGATGTAATTGATGATGTATCGTTAAAAACTGTTGAAACTGCTGTGAATGACGAATTGGTCAGTAATAGTCGACCGACTATTTCAGATAGTCGACCGACTATCATTGACAGATTACCAGAAACTGCAGGTGAGGAGAAAAATAGTCGACCGACTGTTGTTAATGGTCGACCGACTATTAATAATAGTCGGTCGACTATTCCTGATAGTCGGCCGACTACTCCAGAGACAGGATCAGAATCTGAGACGGTCGCTGCTGAAAAGACGTCTGCTGCTGAAGTGGAAACAGGTGGTGTACTGGACAAAGCTGCTGGACAGATCAAAATTCAAGTTCCTTTTCCTAGCCGGTTGAAGAATAAGAAGATCGAGAATCAGTTCAGTAAGTTTATGGAGGTCGTCAAAAATCTCCAGGTAACCGTTCCCTTCACGGAATTAATTACCCAGGTACACCTCTTATGCGAAATTTATGAAGGATATTTTGACCCGTAAGAGAAATTTTAATGAACATGAGACCATTGCTTTTACTGCTGAGTGTAGCGCTCTAATCCAAAGTAAGTCTCCACCCAAACTAAAAGACCCGGGTAGTTTTTCCATACCATGCACCGTAGGCACCCATGTAATCAATAAAACTTTATGTGATTTGGGTGCAAGTGTTAGTGTTATGCCCTATCCATACAAGTCTGACTCTTCAGATGGCTGACAAGTCAGTCAAACGTCCTCTAGGAGTCTTAGAGGATGTCCCTGTTAGGATAGGTAAATTCTTTATACCTGTCGATTTCATTGTCCTAGATATGACTGAGGATACTCAAATTCCTATAATTTTGGGTAGGCCGTTTCTACATACTGCGGAGGTCCTTATAGATGTCAAGCACGGACGCTTGACTCTAGAGGTGGGGGACGATAAGGAGACCATTAACTTGGCAAACACATTAGCTAAGCCTATGATAGAGGACACATGCTATGCTCTCGATATCATTGATGATGCTGTTTTTGATGTTTGTATGGGTTCCCTGAGTAAGGACCCACTCGAGGCTTTGATGTGTTTAGACACTTGTGCAAGTGATGAGCTTAATGATGATGATGCTGTGTGGGATATGCTAGGATCTACACAATATATACCGGACCATGTATTTCGAGACGATTCTAAGTCTTATCCCGTCATCATAAGTAATAAAGTAGACAAGAAGAAGTCCACCGCGAGGAATCGTTTCAAGGTGAATGACCAACATCACCATGTTAAGGATGAGAAAGAAGGAGTCGAGGTTTTGCACCTCGAAAAACCACCAACTGAGCAAGGTGACTACGGTCGTGCGGGACCTTAAACCAGCGCTTACCGGGAGGCAACCCGGGTTGTAAAACATTTGTACCTGCATTTAGTTAGTTAAAGCATATTTAATTTTCTGCATTGTATATTTTGTGCGGGTGAGAATGAGGTGCGGGGCCTTATTTGGGATTGTTTGGAGCGTGAGGCATATAGTGCGCCTCATGATTTGGCGAGCTCGTACATCACCGATCACTTCGAGCGGGTGGCGGTGTTAGAGGGTCGAGAACCCAACACGCCGGAGCAGGATGCCCGGTTGTGGTTGTGGTACTTCCTAGGGTCGACCCACTTCTCGGATAAAGGCGAGAGGTTCAGCACTAGGATTTTGCCTCTCCTAGCTGACTTGGCTATGCTAGGACGTTTTGATTGGGTAACCGCGGCTTTTGCGGAGATGAGTCACTGCTTGCAAGTCATGGTGAGGCCGTTAGAGGTGAAGTCAGCTTCAGCCCTGCCCATCATGGATCCAGGCCTTGTTTTGGAGGTTAGTTGCCATTCCCGTCTTTGTGTCTTAGGTTCTGCTTATTTTTGGCTTAGTTTTGCTAAGGTGTTTCGGGATTTTGCAGGCTTGGATCTATTCCTACTTCCCCTCCCTGGCACCTAAAACAGTGCGGGTTCATCCGAAGAGATTCCCGGCGGGGATCGAATGGAGGCTGGCTCAGCCTAAGAGTACAATCAGCCACTACCCGTCGGAGAACGTGCTGGTTAACCAGCTACGCCCCGAGGATGTAAGTTTTCTCTTTATAGTCTATTTTATTTAGTAGCCCCCAAGGTTTAGGATTTATTGAGATGCTGGTTTTGTTTGTGTAGTTTGTGGCCCGCACTTGGGCCAATTATGAGGGCGTGCCTGGGTATGTGGCTGCGGAGCTGAGGCCTCGGAGTTATAGGAGGATGCTCCTTCCTGCGTTGTTTCGCCCGGTTTGGTATCTGGGCGAGCGGTTGGTGCGTCAGTATTTGTATGACGATTTTAGGGTACCGGATGATCCTCCATGGACGTTGTTTAGGCCACCGACCACCGCAAAGGTCCTCGAGGGTAGGGATGGAGAAGGAGGCGATGCACTCCTGGTGCCTGGTGCCTCCTATCTATCTCATGTCAGCCAGCGGCTAGCTTGCCACCGCCTTGTGGTAAGGTTTTAATCTTTGGTTCTAGGGTTTGTTTCATAGTTTAGTGCTTTCTTGCCCCTTGACTGGCTGATTTGTTGTTCTCTCAGCTGGCCGATCCGGCTGATGCTATTCAACCCCAGAGTTTCCCTGACGCTGCTTAGAGTGGACGTGGCCGGGATAGCTTTCACTGAGCCTCTCCCCCCGTGTTCTGCCGAGGAGATGGACGTTGGGATAGAGTGGCGTGATCGGGTATACCGGGTGAGTTTTGGCTTTCGTTTCTCGTTTGGGTCTTAAGAGCTAGAGTTAGTTTGTCTAACTTCTGTGATCTCATCTTTCAGGTTTCATCAGCTTGCCATCAGCGGTTGTGGCAGGCCGCCAACCGCTTCCGGGTCTACGCTTCGAGGGTTTCCCGTGACACTTCGGGACCTCGATCGGTTAGTTTGCGTGACTAGGGTATCTTTCTAGGCTGTTTGTCTGTTTTCCTAATGTTTAGGTGTATTTGTAGGATGTCCCGGATATGGTGGGGCAGCTGGAGACTCGGGTGACCGAGCTCGAGGCGGAGGTGGCTGAGACGCGACAGCTCCTGCAATCCCGAGCCGACGAGATTGCCCAGCTAAAGGAGCAGCTGGCTCGGTCTCAGAGTGAGACCTCCGCGCAGGGTAAGGCTAGGCATCAGATCGAGAGGGAGGCTGAGGCTGAGGCTACGGGTCGAGCTACGAGTGCTACCGAGGAGGTTGGAGGAGTTCCCGAGACGGCTTCCTTAGACAGGCTGTCGGGGATGGATGGTAGTGAGTCTCCTCTTCTGGATCTGGAGGATCTAGGTTTGGATGACGATATTTGTGAGGTCGTGATAGCCATTTAGGTGGCTTCTAGGGGTCCTCCCTAGCTTCGATTTATGTATGGATTTGTGTGTTTTGTATATTTTCTTGCGATTTTTAGTATTTGAATTTTGTTGGATTAGTCTTGTGTTTTTTGTTTGGTGAATTGTTTACCTAGATTAACAAGTAATCACTTTGCGTTCATTTATTTGCGATTCGATCTTAGTTTAGGATGCGTTGGAGTTGCACGGGAGTATGAAAACAATTCTTTTCGGATGTTTTGAAATACGTTAGTTTGAGCCGAGAATCAGATCAGATGGTACGTTGATTAAAATGTTTTGACTTGACACGGGTGAGATGTAAAACATTAACGTGTTCTGACCGAATGTATTAAGAGATGAGTGTAGTTGTTTTGACATTCAGAATGAGGTCGAAGTTAAAATCCAGGCGATTTTTGGAAAAAAAGTTAGACCACTTTTTGCATACTCATAACATCACCTTATTAGGCTACAGACGTGACTTGACAATAACCGTTAAAAGGCTACAACACGCCTAGGTGGGGTAGCTTATCCCCCTAGAATAAAAATGAAAAGACGCCTACACTACTACAAATCCCTACCTTTTTCGACGCTTTTTGGGTCCATTTTCGACGCTTAAAAGTGTCGATATTTTAATTCTCGACGCTTTCCTAAAGCGTCGTTTTTTGGGGCGTCAGGATTTTTTGACGCTTTTTAGCGTCAATTTTACCGTCACTTTTAAGCGTCAGCATTCTCGACGCTTTATTATGTCATTTATTTTTTCAACACGCGACGCTTCTTGGTGTCGATAATTATCATACATCCTGATGCTTTTTTCGTCACTGATTTTATTTGCTGCCATTTAATACCAAATGGTTATGACAGTGTAAATACACACTTATGACCGACTAAATGATACTCTATCAATTACTCGATGACATAAAAAACCATATAGAAAATAATAATTTGACGAATATGTGTATTCTTCCAAACGAAACATCACCAATATAAAATTGCATCGTCAAAATTAACATATTACAAAGTCAAAATATACATTGTAACAATTCCAGCCGAACAAGAATAGCTGAAATATTGTTACTAATTAATGTTCACATAAAAATAAAAAAAACTCAAAACGCATAAATCATAGCTATAGGGTGCGGCAAATCATCTTCCAAAGTGAGTGTTTGCTCATTTCATCCGGATGCATTAAAAATTGCATCTCGGACAACTGTCTCCTATATTCTTTTTCTCCCATTTATTTGAGCAAACGATATCAACCATTCTCTCTTGATCTTCCTGAAAGTGGAGACGCATTAAACAAATTGCTTCTCAAGTAGGAATAACTGATTTCTACAGTTAAATTCTTGTTTGAATCATTCACATTTAATAATGGCTGATTCCGTATGGAAATATCATGAACATACATCAGTGACGCTGTTCTCAAACTCCTCATAGCTCCCTGATACCATCAAAATGACCAGTTTTACACATTTTCCTTCAAAAAAACAGATAAAAAAATCAGAAAAAAAACACACCGAAGCAACATACTGTATTCCATGCTTTGGTGCCCGATCACCAGGAGCATTTGTCAATGCTTTTCCAACCCTCACACTGCTCTTTGGAAGCGATGTTGCAGAAGATTTATGAGTTGAGACATGTAAATATGATGAAAACAAATGCACAAAAATTAGCACATGTTCAAGGAGATGTTACTCCCACAAACAAGAAAAACAATGACATACCAGGCACACCACCATAACCTTTCAGTTTCTCAACAACAAGGGCAAAATTCGGACCTTGAATAACTTTCAGGTTCTTGGTCAGCTACAGGCAAACAATGCATTATTAGGTACACAAAGTCTGCTTAACAATTGAACGAGGTGGTGAAATTCTAAAAGCCGCTTTGAACTGTCTAGCTACTGGTTACAAGTTTCTTGGCTTCCTTCAACAATTTTCAGAAAACCATACACTTTACCATCTTGGAAACATAGTTGATGATGGGAAAAGATAGCAAACTATTAGAAATATACTTAGTTGGCAAACTAGCACAAGTCTTATATAAAGGATTTATATGACACTAAACCTGCAAGGATGCAAATACTACAAAATATTGTTTGGTTTCATAAAAACTAAAAGAATTTTTTTACCAATCACCATAAAGGTGGATTAGCTTTCAAACATAGAAAGAATTGACACACATGAAGTATTGTTTCAATAGGTACTAGGTAAATTGATTTGGTGTGAACAATGATATAAAATTCTTCACAACATGTGCAAAATCCAGACATGTAAGATGAATTAAAAGAAAGTACAATTATGAATGTTTACCATAGAACAACAGCAATACCTTGAAGGCAATATGAGACTTACTTTTATTTTAATCTTTATGGCACTCCTAACCTGTTTACCAAGCTCATTTGTACACCTGATTAAATTGAAACCAAGTCAAATAAACAGCTAGTTATTAGCTGTAATTAGTACAATCTGAAATAAATAATGAAGGTTAATGTAACCCATGAGTAGAACTACAGTCAGGTACTTGATGGGGAACTAGCATATAGCAATATAACGAGCAAGTTCACCAGCACGCCAATCCAATAAAACCGGGAGCCAGGGATAAGTTGCATCAAGTGATAAACCAAAGTCTTGCATCTAGGTATTCGGACACTTCTCGGTTATCGTAAGGATCATCCCTTGTATAGTATATTTTAAATCCAATCGTACTATCTAGGAATGCCTTTCACTTCACTGTAACAATCAGTACAGGGGCGAACAAATAAAGTGATAAAAATAAGAACAATGCTATGTTAGAAGCAGGGATACAATTTTGAACCCAATACAGTAGGGGTGAGAGTGTATTGAATTATTTTACTTGAGTAAGGATAAAAAACAGATGTGGCAGATTGAGAGGGGTAGAGATAAACACGCAGAATGGCATCCGTGGCTATGCAAGCCTCAAATCTGCCTTCTTTTGGGGGCGATGGAACTAGCGTCCCCTCTGCTTTAACTTCAAAACTAAATTTGTGACGGAGAAATATGAAGGAAAGGATGAAAAAAATAAGTATGTACTGACCTGAGTCATAAAATTATCATCTAAGAGAGAAATATCATTATTCCCTTGTGTATCGCTACATATGAGATCATCACAAATCATGATAAGTAATGGTATTTGGATAAACAGATAAGTGTATACAACCAACTTAATTAGTTGGAAACATTATTTAGATAAACTACTATGATGAAGGTTCTATCCTCAGAAGGGCAAAAATGTATCAGGAATACATGAACAAAGTCACGATACCAATGAACCATGGATTAGTCATATTATGTAATACATGGATGGGATTAGCCAAATCTTTGAAGGAATTATACGGACAACCCCTCCACTATCTCCCTAATATTCTCCTTAAGCAGTGGGACCGACCAGGCCATATTTGAAACTTGCGATGATTATCAGTTTGACACTATTGTTCATTCTCAAACTAGAATCAACCATCTGGCTCATCGAGGACGTTCATAGACACACAACGTCATATCATCAATTGTGCAGACTTTGGATGCAAGACCCTGTGTATCATGCATATATCGACCTTGTCTTCCCTAAAATAAATATGACCGTAGCTTAGAGTTTCCATTTCAAACATGAAGCGGCACTAAATCTGTAAAAGAATGTGTTTTCTATGCAGGGCAACTGAATGCTTATAGTGCTCGTGACTTCTGAACAACTGGTTAGCAATCAGTTTTGCAGAAAGGTGTGTACTCACATGTTTTAATATAATACACCACTATTGCACGGGGTTTACTCAAGTTCCGCACCTAGTTTTACCCTTTTCTTGTTCGCCTAATGTACAATTACTACGCCATGCTTCAGGCATTTTCACCTTATAATGTATCAAGAAAATCAAAGTTGGTAGATTTTAGGTAATAAGTGAAGGATTTTAACCAAGAACTCAATCTATAAAGTAAGAACCAAAAACTGATTGCAAAGTAAAAAAAGACATTTACATCTTATAACACCAAAAGATGATTAAAATGAGAAATTACAGGAGAAACAACAGTTTCACTTCCAAAACATTCTACTAATTCAACTTAGAAGAATGGTAGGATTTTTAAAACATGGTATAATTCCATAAATCACAAAACTCCCATAGTAGTGAGTAAAATATGGCACAAATACTCTATATGATTACAGAGTAGAACAAAAGAACGGACCTATTAATTTGATACCGAATCTATCAGATAACAAATCAACAATTAAAAACTCTTTACAATTACAGAGTAGATTAGGAAAGACGAACCTCCAATTTCGATCAGGTAGTGATGCAAGTTGATCAAGTAGTGATATAATTTCCAACAAGATGAGTCGATGCAGGGAGCGAACAGTCGGTAAGAGAAGTGACGGCGAAAAAATGGAGGATTGTAGGTGGTGGGTCAATCCGGTATATACTATGACAGAGAGGAAGGAATAAACGGAGGATTGTAGGATTGTAGGCGGTGGTCGTTTTGTTTTCAAATGGAGAAAATAGAAGAGGAAGTTTAGAAAATACAATTAGGGTTTATTATTTGGGGAACGAGGGGTAGGGTTACAGGCATATACGCGCTAATCTTTGCAAAAACATAGGAGCGGTTACTATTAATAATTAATAAAATTATATAATTATAATTATAATTATAATGAGAAAATGTATTAAAATAAGATGGAGGAAAGGATTTGAGGTCGACGCTTATAAAAGCGTCGATAGTGAAATGTCATGAAAGTGAGGGATTTGTAGTAGTGTAAGTCTCGCGTGTCCGAAGGGTGAACTGGCGTTCTTGTAAGTCTTGCATTTGTATTTCGGTCTCCGGAGCGGGTTTTAGTGACTACGGGAGGTCGTTCCCGATGTCCGAGGTGTCATGTGGTAGTTATGGTGATAATGCGGGATCGGTGTCCTTATTTTTGGTTGCTATACATGTTGTCTGCCTAGAGATAGACGCCTGGGCTGAGGCTCTTGGGGTCTGGGTCGCCTGGGCTCGGACGGCTGGAGACTCGGGCGCCTGGGCCAGGGCGGTTCGAGTCCCGTTTATGGAAATTTTTGTTGTTTCCTAATTGTCGTGGGATTAGGGCTATATATACGGGTTGTGGGTGCTCGTTTTAGACATATTAGAATATCCATAGGGTCTAGAACATCCATTCTTAGTGCCATGTCAGGTTTCGGGAATCTCCTAACCGAGTGGGCAGGTTATTTTAAGAAATGCGACCCCGAGGTTTATTCAAATGATGGTTTGTCAACGGTCATTGCGCTGAGTCGGGTCAAGGTACAAGATGACTTCTTATTGGCATGATCTAAGTTTTGGGACTCAAAAGGCCATGTTTTTGCTTTCCCCGGGGGTAAAATTTGTCCTCTTCCGGAAGAGATAGACGTTATAGGTGGGTGGAGTTCGGTTCGGCCTTGCGTGCCTTCGGGGAATGATGCTTATGTAGAGCGGTTTTGTCACTTTTTGGAGCTTTCTTCATTAGAGGAGGCTAAGGTTTTCTTTAGGAGAGATGGTATTAACTTAGAGTTGCTTTTTAGGACATTCTCATAGGCTGGTCCCTACGATATCGCGATGGCTTGTTATAATCTTTTCGAGGATGCGAGGGCGCGTGAAGGTTGGGGTAACCCTCAAGTTTTGGATGTGGTGATGGGAATGGAACATGGACGATCACCCTCTTTGCTTATTTTGGGTGAGCTTATTCTAGATCTTGATGCTCGTGCCCGACTTCACAAGACACCTTTTCGGGGTTCCAGGATCATTTTACAGGTGCCTTTTGGTGTCATGTTTCCTTGTTGCTTGGCTTTCTCCTTTTTTTGTTTTTTTTGTTTCGTGGTTGCTTTGGTTTGAAGGTGTAACTTTTTGACGTGATTTGTGCAGGTTTGGTTACAGGAGCAACTTGGTTTGGTCGACCCTCCCTGGGGCTTCAAAGGTTATAACTACAGGGGTTTCACGGGCCGGAAGACGGTGCAGGTGTGGAGTAAAGGTCATACTGAAGAGGAGTGGTTCTCCTACTTGTCTAAAGGGCAGTTGGTCCTTAGGTGGTCCATCCCGTGGTGGAATATCAGTGGGCGCGCCGGGTTTCCATTTTCGTCTTCGACCGAGGCTTTGTTAATACTATCCATGAGGGATCCGGTTTATATTTATCCGCGCGTGTTGTCGAACCTGGCTAGACTTGTCGCGAATCTCCAAATTAGTAATTTTATCCACTACAAACTCAAACTAATAGCAAGTGTAAGTAGGGGTCGAACCCACGAGGAAGGTGTAACGTCGATCGAATGTGCGTAGAGATTGTAACTAAAGTAACCAATTGGGGGGTGTTTTGATTTTGATTCTAAGTCTACTAAAAATGAAATGCAATATTATGATGATAAAAATATTATAAAACGAATCTTGGAATAATCGATTTCCACCAACAAACTAAACACTAATCATTGACTCAATTACTCTAAATTGTCTTTGAATACTTCGTCATGTAAAATCACAATTTACCATTCCAATTAAGTCTAGCCATTTACTACGAAAGCGTACACAAATAGCCCTTACGAAAATGATAACCTAGTCCAAGCGCCTAAGTTCAATCAGAACGTAGAATAAATCATAGGAATTGACAAAGATAAACGATTGCATACACAAGCGGTCATACAATTCGATTCACACAAGTATTGTTTATTTATAAATCACCAACGATGAATCAGCATACAAATTGATGAAATATATTCGCTACAAATATCTAGGTAACATGAACAATCAGATTCTATCACCCAAACTAGCAATTGATTATCAAAATAATTCTAGGTGATCAAACTAGAAATAAATTAACAATCAAACAATTATATAAAACAATACTTGATATTCAAAAGACAAAATAGAGATTAAAGTCTTACAATCAACTTAGTTTGAAGGTTTCAATCTCCTATTCCAAGAATTGAGAAATTAGCCCTCCATGGATGATAAGAAAAATGCAATGAAAAAGGATGAAGTTCTATGTGGATAATGATGAATAAAATCTAATGTGTGTTGAGTTCTAGTAGTAATGGGAAATGATGAGATAAAACTAATGTGTAATTATTCTCATAAAATCCTAAGTTAATGTAATAAAAACAAGTGTAACATCAAATAAGAGAATCCGAAGAGACATGATGCAGTCCAGCAGCTATAAGCGGATTCAGCCACTCGTAGCGGCTCTCCCATCTCAATTCTTCTTGGCGGATTGATCTATCCGCTTAGAGCGGATCCAGCCGCTAAAAGCGGCTTTCATTTTATTCCGTGTTTGCTTCCTTGCTTGACTCGTGCCTTGACCTAGGGTGTTTGGGCCTTGACTTTTCTTTAAACCATAAGCTTTTAACACTTCTAATCCCGTGTGAAATATATGAGTGTGAAATATGTCCATGTTTCATTCCGAATCTCGAAATGCGATCCTCCGCGACAACACCTACACAATAAATCGAAAATGCGCAGAAACAAATCCAAACAACATAACTGCCACTCTAATCTATAAGTGAGCTAAAATAACTATAAATAATAAAACTAAGGGTTAAAGTAGCTAAGAATTGGGTTGATAAAGACAGTATAAATCCGTCACATCAGAACCAAATGGGCGTCAAACCTCCCACTTCGGAGACTGATAAAGATATTTCTAGTTTCGACTCATGGACAGAGGATTCGCTTAGGGAATTTAGGGTGTCATGGGAATAGAGGTTTTCGCGTCCCGTCATTATTGAGGGCGTCCGACCGACACCGCTTCCGTCCGGCGGGGGGTTTGTGAACATCCGTCAGGACAGAGCAACTTAAAAGTTAAGAGGACAGCGCCGCTAGGGGACGAGGAGGTGACTCGAAGGAATGTCACTAAGTGCCTGACCAAAGACAGTGTTACCGGGCTTAGTTCCATCAGTTCATCTATGTGAGCCAAGACTAACGAGACCCATATTAAAAATGTGAGAGAGGAAGGAATGTGGGATTGGCTGGACTCGCCTTTGGCTAGGGCGGTAGAAGTGATGCACGTATTTTATATACACTTTTTATGCCTTTTATGCGCGCATTCCCGTGTTTATCGAATAGTGAAAACTATTATTTTGCCCCAAATTGGCTACTTTGTGGTGTGTATTGTCCTTTTGCAGGAACGGAAGACAAATGAGCTAAAACGAACCAAAATCGAGCGAAAACGAAGCTGGAAGAGTTGTTCGCTGAAATGAGTGTAATAGTCGACCGACTATTAGGATAGTCGGCCGACCATGACGATAGTCGACCGACAATTACTATAGTCGGCCGACTATTCTGGAGCTCAAGAGATTAAATTAATGAATGATTAGTCGACCGACTATTACAATAGTCGGCCGACTATTTTCTAGGCCGCGGACAGTTTCGTATTCAGCAAGTTATTTCCTAATCAGTTTTAACCTATTCTAAGTTGTATAAATAGGGCTTTTCAGCCACTTTTAAGAAGACTTCTAGACTTCTCAACCTCTCTACTTCTCTATTTTAGACTTTTACCTCTCCTTAGATATTTATTTAGATCGTTCTCCTTATTCTCTCTTCGTTTAAAAACTCGGTTATTGTAAGCTTTCAGATTCGAATCGCCTTTATTCCTCTCGGTAATTAAATCTAATCTTCCTTCTTTCTTCTTCGTTCTTGATTGTTCTTAATCTTTGATTGTTTCTTCTTCCTCATAATTAATTATTGTTAATCTTTGTTTTATGCTTATCGTAAATTTATTATTATTCGTCATGTTTAATCTAATAGAATCGTTTATTAATATTGTTGTTCTTAATTTAATTATGAGTAGCTAATTTCCTTCGCTAGGATTTAGGGGATCTGCGAATTGAATGTGGTCGCTAAATAATTTATAGATATGTCAATGATATTGTGTCTGAGTTGTTAATTGTAGCATATAATCGCGATTAGTCAGTTAATGCGCATGATTGATTAATTGAATTCGGTAAACTTGAACCTAAGATCGGAAGCCTGGTAAAAGTTAGACCTGCTACAACACATTAGTTTGCCCTAATAAGATCGGAAGCCTTTAGACGCATGCTAGGGTGAATAGCGGACCAGAAGGACCTTTTCACTACCTCTCAGACCAATATCTGCGATAGACCTGCAACCTAGACCGTGACCATATGATATTCGTAGTGAACCAACAATCCTAGTTTTCTCTCCATATTAATTCGTTTTAATTCATCTTATTTATTTTAGTTATTTCTTCTCTTTTAATTTTCTCTTCCTTCACTACTTTTAGATTAGTTAAACACAAATTACAAACCCCCGATTTGGTTACTAAGATAGACTTTAATTGCGAGTAGGATTTATTTGTCTCCCTGTGAAATCGATCCCGACTTCCCTAGCTATATTTTTAGTTGGACCGTAGTTGGTTATTTTCGATAGGTACACGACTAGCTTATCAAATTTTGCCGCCGTTGCCGGGAAGACGGTTAATTTTACTTGTCGTTTTAGTTTATCTTTTGTCTCAGGAAACTTTTGTTCCTTGAGACAGTTCTCATATTTTCCTTTTTAGTTCTGTTTATGCACAGGTCTAACAGGTCTGAGATTTATAAATTTGATCCCAAACCCGAGAAGACTTTACGAGCTAGACGGAGTTTTTGGAGGGAAATTCGTCAAGCGGAAAAATCTAACCCGCTTGAACCAGTTTTCGCTAATCTGGAAGCGGAATATTCGTCCCACAAAGAGGACAACTCCAGTACTAAATCAGATGCCGAGTCAGATATCTCAATTCCGATCATGCCACCGAAGCTTTCCACTCACTCCGAGCCGACTTGGGCTAACATCCCAAAAGGATGGAAGCTACCGACTCCTACCACCGGCTCTTTCGAGATTCGTCCCGCTTATATCAATTTAGTGGAGCGAAATACCTTCTCGGGCAGGAAAGACGAAGATCCCGGACAGCATATGGAAATATTTACTGATTATTGTTGTTCGATTCCAGTTGCTTCCGGGGTAACACAGGAACAAGTAATGGAGGCCTTATTTCCATTTTCTCTGGCAGGTCTAGCCCGTAGATGGTATCGAGACTTGGATAAAGAAGCAGCCAATATTAATGATTGGAACTCATTGGCGCTTGCTTTTTATAAGCATTACTACCCTCCTCAGCGCACTAATCAGATACGGAGTCAGATAACCAGTTTCAAGCAAGGACCGTTGGAAGATCTAAACGAAACATGGACTAGATTTAAGGATCTAGTCCGTTCTATTCCTCACCACGGATTCGAGCAATGGTTCTTATGTAATCAATTTTATAACGGTTTATTTGATGATAATCGTGCTATTCTTGATGGTGCAGCTAACAGACGTTTCCAAAACAATGTTGACGATGACAAGGGTTGGAAATTGATCGAAGAGATGGCCACGCATCGAGCCGAGTATGGAAATCCGAGGGGTAGTGTTCGGGTGGCCGCAGCAGAAACCAGTGAGATTATGGCTCAATTTGATCATCTTCATGCCCGTCTCGATAAAATTCAGAATCCGCCTCATAGAAACGAGTCGAATCAGCAAACTGTCCATGCTATGATCAAACAGGAGGCCATGTGTGATCGATGTGGTACCGAAGGCCATAGCGTTGGGGAATGTATGACCCGGATGGAACAAGTTCTAGCTTTTCAACATTTTAAGCAAGGTAATCACTATTCTAATTACTATAATGAGAGGAATAGGGAGCATCCGAACTTCAGTTGGACGAGTCAGAATGTGTTGAACCCAGTTCCTCAGCCGAAGCAACAAGCGTATGTTCCGCCTCATCGTGGACAACAAGGCTTCCAAAAGCCTCTAGCTCTTCCACCGCCGACTCAACCTCTTGCTATTCTTCCTCCACCACTTGTGACTCTGGCTCCAGTTCCTAGCGAATATCTGGAATTGAAGAGTATGATGCAATCTCTTATGATCCAGATGCAGAAAAGTGACCAATCTAAAGATGCACAGATCAAGATGTTGGAGACGCAGGTGGAGCAGCTTGCCACAAATCAGTCTACTAGGCAACCGGGCACACTACCGTCACAGCCGGAAAAATCGTACGATGTAGCCAACGCGATTCAGCTTCGTAGCGGCCTTACTTATGACGACCTCAAGATGCCTAATTATGATAATTATGTTATTATGGAAGATGTAATTGATGATGTATCGTTAAAAACTGTTGAAACTGCTGTGAATGACGAATTGGTCAGTAATAGTCGACCGACTATTTCAGATAGTCGACCGACTATCATTGACAGATTACCAGAAACTGCAGGTGAGGAGAAAAATAGTCGACCGACTGTTGTTAATGGTCGACCGACTATTAATAATAGTCGGTCGACTATTCCTGATAGTCGGCCGACTACTCCAGAGACAGGATCAGAATCTGAGACGGTCGCTGCTGAAAAGACGTCTGCTGCTGAAGTGGAAACAGGTGGTGTACTGGACAAAGCTGCTGGACAGATCAAAATTCAAGTTCCTTTTCCTAGCCGGTTGAAGAATAAGAAGATCGAGAATCAGTTCAGTAAGTTTATGGAGGTCGTCAAAAATCTCCAGGTAACCGTTCCCTTCACGGAATTAATTACCCAGGTACACCTCTTATGCGAAATTTATGAAGGATATTTTGACCCGTAAGAGAAATTTTAATGAACATGAGACCATTGCTTTTACTGCTGAGTGTAGCGCTCTAATCCAAAGTAAGTCTCCACCCAAACTAAAAGACCCGGGTAGTTTTTCCATACCATGCACCGTAGGCACCCATGTAATCAATAAAACTTTATGTGATTTGGGTGCAAGTGTTAGTGTTATGCCCTATCCATACAAGTGTGACTCTTCAGATGGCTGACAAGTCAGTCAAACGTCCTCTAGGAGTCTTAGAGGATGTCCCTGTTAGGATAGGTAAATTCTTTATACCTGTCGATTTCATTGTCCTAGATATGACTGAGGATACTCAAATTCCTATAATTTTGGGTAGGCCGTTTCTACATACTGCGGAGGTCCTTATAGATGTCAAGCACGGACGCTTGACTCTAGAGGTGGGGGACGATAAGGAGACCATTAACTTGGCAAACACATTAGCTAAGCCTATGATAGAGGACACATGCTATGCTCTCGATATCATTGATGATGCTGTTTTTGATGTTTGTATGGGTTCCCTGAGTAAGGACCCACTCGAGGCTTTGATGTGTTTAGACACTTGTGCAAGTGATGAGCTTAATGATGATGATGCTGTGTGGGATATGCTAGGATCTACACAATATATACCGGACCATGTATTTCGAGACGATTCTAAGTCTTATCCCGTCATCATAAGTAATAAAGTAGACAAGAAGAAGTCCACCGCGAGGAATCGTTTCAAGGTGAATGACCAACATCACCATGTTAAGGATGAGAAAGAAGGAGTCGAGGTTTTGCACCTCGAAAAACCACCAACTGAGCAAGGTGACTACGGTCGTGCGGGACCTTAAACCAGCGCTTACCGGGAGGCAACCCGGGTTGTAAAACATTTGTACCTGCATTTAGTTAGTTAAAGCATATTTAATTTTCTGCATTGTATATTTTGTGCGGGTGAGAATGAGGGTCTAAAAGTTGAAATTGAGTTTTGCAGAGAACAGGCTGCTGACGGAAAACTGGAACTGGACAACAATAGTCGACCGACTATTTTTATAGTAGGCCGACTATTTCTATTGTCGAACGACTATTCCTATTGTCGGTCGACCATTCAGGCAAATATCGCACACCTTGGATGATTAATTCCGTTGCATAAGTCTCCCTTTACTCTACTTCAGTCACTTTAATTTTGAAAAAAACAAAATAACCCTTAAACTTATTCTCTCTCTCACTCCTCCCACCTACCTCCAACCTTAACCTTCATCTTCTTCATTCAAATCTTCATCCTCAACCCCTGCCCATCTTCTTCTCTCCATCACCATTTTCTTTAATCTTTTCATCCTTGCTATTTTTCTTGTCTTTATTGAAGTTGCTACTACTTTCCTGCCATATCAAGTAAGTTACCACTTGTTCCTTTTCTGTCTGTTCATTCTGCTGCCCGCCGGAGTTTTCGCCGACCGTCGAAATAGTCGGACGACTATTACGATAGTCGGGCGACTATTATTTTGGTCGGCCGACTATTGTTTCTGTCGAGCGAATTTCAGGCGACATTCTGCGCACCTGACGCGATTCTTCAGGCAGCTCGAATTTCAGATTTTTGGCTTTGTTTTGTGTCGGATTTATGCTATTGCACAATTTTCTTACCCAAATTTGTTGATTTCATCCACATTATCATGTTTTTACCCAAATTTCAGTTATGGAATTAGGGTTTTGATTTCAATTGATTTGGGGTTTTTGTGTGAGTAGTACACTAGTCAGATTTTTGCTATTTCAGGTCAAAATGGATGGAAGGAAAAGACAATGTCGAGGAAGCACAAGGCGTCGGGTCGACATTAGCCGGGAGTCAGCGCCGACTCAGGATCTCGTTCCATTTTCCGAGCAGAGCACCAGAATACCCCGATATTCGGTTTACCTCGGCAGATCAGAGGGAGTGCTTTGTCCGGTTGGCAGCTCTTAAGGTAACCCCGACATGATTTCTAGACCGTGAGCTCTTGGGCAGGTTGGGCATTTATCAGCGTGTTGTAGACTTACTGAATGGTACTGGTATGAGTGGACTTATCTATATGCTTGAATTCACATATATGGGTCTGACTCTAGAGTTTTTTAGTAGTTTCAATTTTTTTTGTGACATGAACTGGGACACACTATGCATATTTTTTAGACTCATTAACACGAGTTTTTCTAGGACCGTTCGCGAGTTCGGTCAGCTTTTGGGTGTCACTAGTGAAGGGGACTCAATACATCCCTCTCGCCGTCTAGCCAACGAAATCTGGTCTTGTATTTCTGATCGTAATACGGGTCGTAACCGGGGCAACAAAGTCCACCACCTGGCTTCGTCTGATAGGGTGCACCATTTACGGACGTACTGAGCCGAACAATGTTAATGCTGATGAGTTGGAAAGTCTAGCCGGCTATCTTGACATCGATAGCGAGCGGCCATATGTCATGAATGTGGCCGCCCTCGTTGCCCACCATTTCCAACATATCGAAAATGGGCTTTTAGCTGTCATTCACTGTGGGGTCTCGTTTCCACATCAGTCGTAGGCTATTTCTGGACTTCCCGTACGGGGAGGAACCTATAGGACACGATCTTCCATCTGTCGAGCGACTCGATAGTCGCCTTTTGAACTTTTCTGTCCTTAGGAGTTTTCATTGGCTAGGTCCAGATTTCCGTTGGCGCATAGCAAAGGATGACTCGGTTATCCTCCCTTACAATCTACCACTTCTTACCCCCTTCCCCCATCTCCCCTTTGGTCCTGAACGGGACCCTCCACCGTATCCCTCCTATTTGCTACCACTTAGGAGGGATCTTCAGACCCCCACACACTTCGCACCTGAGACGGGTGGACCGTCTCGACCTTCTCGACAATCTCGAGGGGGTGGCCGATCGACCAGCCGTGCATCACATACACCATTTTTTGCAGCTGGATCTTCAGGCCCACCACGGCCTCCTTATTCATTTCCATATACTGATTATTCTAATGTGCCTGCATTTCCTGCCCACTTCGTGCCTCCTCCACCGTATGTTACACCGGCGGTCCTCGACCAAGCGGCAGTCCCTGGAATGCTTAATGAGTTGTGCCACCGGATAGCCACGGTACAGCTAAATCAGGCACTTTCCGACTTTCCATGTTACAACAATGGAGTGCAGGTCGGCCTGATCTCTCCTACAGCTTGGCACCCGACTTACTACACCTATCCTGAGGGAGGCTATGGTAACAATGACGGGAATAAGGAGGGTGATAACGAGGAGGGAGAGGACGACGATGGGGATGATGATAGTGGAAGTGGTAGTCAGGAGGGGAGCGGTGACGAGAGCTCCGATTAGGACGGTTTGAGGAGGTCTCCGCTTGTATATACATCTTGTAAGTAGTTCTTCTTTTTATTTTTGCACTTTCATTGTCCTGGATTCCTTCCCCGTATATTTTATGCCTCTTATTGTTTGTTGTACACAATGAGGGCATTGTGTGATTTGGTTTGGGGAGGGTATGCGTCTGTCTGTTTCCATCCATCTGCATATTTCTTTCATTTCCGCATGCATAAAAAAAACAAAAATATGTTTTTGCATTTAGTCGAGTCTTAGTTGAGTCGGAATGCTATGTAGCGATGATGATATTGCTTTTATGTCTTCATTTAGTTGCTTATGCTTGTGTGCCGTTAGAGTTTTTGTCCACAATCACATGCGATATTCTTGCATCTTTGGGTAACGGTACTGAACGAATAAACTTGACTCATTGTTGTCAAACTACTCAGATTTGTAAGGAATTAGAGCCTTAAACTGATGACATTCATGATCAGTTTCATTTAGGTTGAGAGTAGTACTCCTTATGAGACATGTAACATCAAATTGCATAAGCATAATATTCGTCTCTTAGGTACCTGTACGTTTTTTACTCGTGGTTTTGACATGTGCGAAAAAGGCAAATCCTTTCTTTTAATTAATTCCCATAAGGCTCACATAGCCAAATTGACCTGTTTGACCCGTTTATTAACTACATGCCATAATTTGCCTACCCTAGTCAAGCTAGTTGATGAATTGGACGAAATTGTTTTTTTTTTTCGGGTAATTTTGGTACCATGATGATTGAAAGAAAAAAAAGGGAAATTGAAAAAAAATAAAAGAAAAAAAATCAATGAACGGAAAAAAATTGAATGAAAAATAGAAGAAAAGAAAGGAAAGGAAAGAAAAAAAATGAATGAAGTGAAAGTAGAAGAAGAATGTGTTTTTGCTATGAGAAAAGAATTGATCTCTCTAATTTCATAGTTATTAGTGGGAAGCGATTTTGATAAGGCGCTTGTTGCTATGCCTAATTTCTTCGACTGGAGTTTGGTAAGAACGGAATATTTATTATTGATGGGTGTAGGGAATACTAGCTTGCCTTTTACCTCCTCATATCCATATCGTTTTTCCCCTTCTTACCCGATTAGCCTCACTTTATACCATATGTAAGTCCTTGGCACGTGTCTTTTCCCGATAGAATGCGTACGTACGGTTATTAGAGATTGATTTCATGTTAGATTGCATGCATGCCCTTGTAGGTCGTAGTTTAGGTGAGTGTTTTGTCTTTCCGTTTTTACATAAACTCACAATATCACCCGTTTTGTGTGATGAGCGATCCGTGAATGTCCGACATAGACGAGTCTTGCAAGGTTGAAGGTTCAGTATTGTTGTCATTGGTCAAACTTGTTGTATGTGGTTGTTTACATTAATTTTAATCGTTGCGCATTGGTTTGGGTAACTTTGGAGCATATTCCGCTATGAGTTATATACATTCCATTAGGATTGCGTTATAGTTTTGTGCTTGCTTGGGGACAAGCAAGGGTTTGGTTTGGGGAGATTTGATGCACGTACTTTATATACAATTTTTACGCCTTTTATGCGCGCATTCCCGTGTTTATCGAATAGTGAAAACTATTATTTTGCCCCGAATTGGCTACTTTGTGGTGTGTATTGTCCTTTTGCAGGAACGGAAGACAAATGAGCTAAAACGAACCAAAACCGAGCGAAAACGAAGCTGGAAGAGCTGTTCGCTGAAATGAGTGTAATGGTCGACCGACTATTAGGATAGTCAGCCGACCATGACGATAGTCGACCGACAATTACTATAGTCGGCCGACTATTTTGGAGCTCCAGAGATCAAATTAATGAATGATTAGTCGACCGACTATTACAATAGTCGGCCGACTATTTTCTGGGCCGCGGACAGTTTCGTATTCAGCAAGTTATTTTCTAATCAGTTTTAACCTATTCTAAGTTGTATAAATAGGGCTTTTCAGCCACTTTTAAGAAGACTTCTAGACTTCTCAACCTCTCTACTTCTCTACTTTAGACTTTTACCTCTCCTTAGATATTTATTTAGATCGTTCTCCTTATTCTCTCTTCGTTTAAAAACTCGGTTATTGTAAGCTTTCAGATTCGAATCGCCTTTATTCCTCTCGGTAATTAAATCTAATCTTCCTTCTTTCTTCTTCGTTCTTGATTGTTCTTAATCTTTGATTGTTTCTTCTTCCTCATAAGTAATTATTGTTAATCTTTGTTTTATGCTTATCGTAAATTTATTATTATTCATCATGTTTAATCTAATAGAATCGTTTATTAATATTGTTGTTCTTAATTTAATTATGAGTAGCTAATTTCCTTCGCTAGGATTTAGAGGATCTGCGAATTAAATGTGGTCACTAAATAATTTGTAGATCTGTCAATGATATTGTGTCTGAGTTGTTAATTGTAGCATATAATCGCGATTAGTCAGTTAATGCGCATGACTGATTAATTGAATTCGGTAAACTTGAACCTAAGATCGGAAGCCTGGTAAAAGTTAGACCTGCTACAACACATTAGTTTGCCCTAATAAAATCGGAAGCCTTTAGATGCATGCTAGGGTGAATAGCGGACCGGAAGGACCTTTTCACTACCCCTTAGACCAATATCTGCGATAGACCTGTGACCTAGACCGTGACCATATCAGATTCGTAGTGAACCGACAATCCTAGTTTTCTCTCCATATTAATTTGTCTTAATTCATCCTATTTATTTTAGTTATTTCTTCTCTTTTAATTTTCTCTTTCTTCACTACTTTTAGATTAGTTAAACACAAATTACAAACCCCCGATTTGGTTACTAAGACAGACTTTAATTGCGAGTAGGATTTATTTGTCTCCCTGTGAAATCGATCCCGACTTCCCTATCTATATTTTTAGTTGGACCGTAGTTGGTTATTTTTGATAGGTACACGACTAGCTTATCAAGAAGCTCGTGTTCAAAGGATTGATGATGAGGAACACAAGCAGGTACACCCGAAGGGCAAGGGAAAGAAAAGGTTGGACCAGTAGAGTTCAACCGTTTTGTATTATGTCTTATTAGTTGATATTATGTGGCGTATTAGTACTAGTTTTTTTTTTGGAGTTTTGACACGTTGTTGCTTTCCGGCATATCCGGGTTTCAGATGCTCGATTTAACCAAATTTTATCATTAATGAGAAGCACATTGTTATTATTATTATTATTATTATTATTATTATTATTATTATTATTATTATTATTATTATTATTATTATTATTATTATTATTATTATTATTATTATTATTATTATTATTATTATTATTATTATTATTTTTATTTTTATTTTTATTATTATTTTTTTTTTTTTTTGTGGTGGCTCACAACTCGATTCTTCATTTTGCACGGAGCGCCCTTTCGGGTTTTCACTCCGTCCTCGGCTCACCCTTTTTGCTTTGTTTTTTTGTTGTTTGTTTTTTTTGACGGCTCGCAACTCGATTCTTCATTTTGCCCGGGGCACCCTTTCGGGTTTTCACCCTGTCCTCGACTTGTTTTGCATGGCTTCCCTCTAAGTCGGAGGTCGGGATGGGGTTGTCGGGGTGTTTTATGGGTAGTATCGTTTGAGTTGATCCATGTTGGTTGGGGTTCAGAACTCCTGACCGTCTAGGTCGGTAAGGATCACGGCACCCCCCGAGAGTATTTTCTTGATGAGGTATGGGCCCGCCCAGTTTTGTTTGAATTTCCCTCTAGGATCGACGGGAAGGGGTGCTCTAATGGATTTGATCACTAAATCTCCCTCGTGTATGTTTCGGGATTTCACTCGTTTATTAAATGCTCGTTCTATGCGCTGCTGGTAGGCTTGTACGTTGGATAAGACATGTATCCTACGCTCTTCTAAGAGCACTAGCTCGTCATATCGTTTTTGGTTCCATTCTTCTTCGGGAATACCGCTCTCAGCTAATATCCTTAGTGACGGTATTTCTAGCTCTATGGGTTGCACGGCTTTGGAACCGTAGGTTAGGTAATATGGTGTGGCTCCGGTGGGTGTTCGATAGGATGTTCGGTACCCCCATAAGGCGAAAGGGATCTTATTTGGCCAATCCCGATAATTGTCTATCATTTTCTTAAGGATCGTGGTGATGGGTTTGTTGGCTGCTTCTACGGCCCCGTTTGTTTGAGGTCTATAGGGTGAGGATTTGTGTCTTTGGATTTTGTATTTGTCGGGGAGTTTTTGGGTGTCGGCCCTGAAGTGAGCCCCCTGATCACTGATGATTTTATGAGGTATGCCGTAGCGGCAGATGATGTTATTTTGTAAGAATTTGACTACTTGTTTTGAGGTTAGTACAGTGTAAGAGGCTGCTTCTACCCATTTGGTGAAATAATCGACGGCCACTAATATAAAGCAATGCCCGCCGGTCCCGGATGGGTGTACTTTTCCTATGATGTCTATTCCCCAAGTAGAGAAAGGCCAGGGTGTGGCTATAGTGTGTAGAGGATATGGCGGTAGATGTTGGATGTTGGCAAATATTTGGCAATTATGGCAGTGACGAACGTGACGTTGACAATCTGCTTCTAAGGTAAACCAGTATTAGTCCAGTCTCATTATTTTTCGGACTAGTAGGTGTGCGCTCATGTGGGGTCCGCACTTTCCGTCATGTACCTCTTCCATGACTCTCTCGGATTGGTTTTTGCTTATGCACCTAAGGAGGACTCCTTGTGAGGTTCGTTTGTATAATAGTCCTTGACTCAGGACGTAATGGGCGACTTGTATTCGTAAGGCTCTTTTGTTTTTGGTGTTAGTGTTGGGCGGATATGACCCGTGGGTTTTAAAGTCTAGGATTGCTTTGTACCAGGGTTCCTCGGAGGTATCGTCGGTTTCGAGGTTATGGATGTGGGCTAGTTGTTCGCTTCTCTCTACGCAGATAGGCATAGAGAAAAGGTTATCGGGAATGTTTATTAGTGAGGCTAGTCTGGAAAACGCGTCAGCGAATTGGTTTTCTTTGCGGGGTATGTGCATAAAGTCGATTTCGGTGAATTCCCGGGATATTGTTTCCACTTCGGTTTGGTATGGGATTAGGCTTTCGCTATAAACCTCCCAGGTTCTCGTGGCTTGGTTGACTACTAAGGATGAATCCCCGTGTACTCTAAGGTTTTTAACTCCTAGAGATATGGCTGCTTTTAGACCTATTAGGCAGGCTTCGTATTCAGCTGCGTTGTTGGTAAGTCTAGTTTGATGGGGGTTTGTTCGTTGCAGGCTCATTGTCGTTTGGTCAGGGGGGTCAGTGGTGGGTTGAATCTAGGGTTGTTGTTCCCGATCTCTTTTTAGGGTGAAGTTAAGTGGGCCGTTTGTTGTAGCCCTTGCGCTTTAGTCAATTGTTATCGATAAGTGGCACAGTGTCGAGTTTTTAAGCGTTAAAGTAAGTTATTGAAAGAAGTTAAGCGATTGTCGAGGCATCTTTGTAAATAAAAGAGAGTTGTTTTATTGATAAGTAGTAAACGGGCTAGATGCCCGTGATTAAGTTTGTTTTTGGGGGGAGGTGGAGGACATGTCCACCGCACCTCCCTGGACTCGATAGAAAAAAAAACATCATTATTATTATTAGTAAGCTTAGGCCCTAGGATGAACTAGACTCTACCTAAGACCGGCCATGCCTCTAAGCATCGAGGCTTTCTCCAGGGAAAAGCACCTTCATGGTGCCGCTTGTCTTTACTATCACAGACGCAGTCGTCTCGTTGCTAGTCTTGCCAGCAACGGGTTGTTGCGTCTGTGCCTTTACCAGAGGGAAGGTTCCGGCATCCACCAGGCCATGGATGTCGTGTTTGAGGCGATCACAGTCCTCAGTATCGTGCCCCCTACCCTGATGATACAGGCAATAGGCACTGGGATCCCAATCCGCCACCCGGGCTTCGCGGGGTGGATCCGGAGTAGAGACGAGCTGAGATAATTGCCAGTCCTCGTTGCCAATTCTAAGGGCCTCGGCATAGGTCATGCCTAGGTCGGTAAGGCTTCTGAAGGGACGCCCTCCAAGGGCTGGGACAAACCTAGCCGGCCCGAGCCTCATCCTGCCTTTAGGGATGAAGAGCTTCTCTTCCACCTCCTCACGAGGGAGGTTTCGCGTCTCATTGGTTGCGCCCTCAAGCTTGCCGAGTTGGAGTAGGATGTTGTCATGGGCGGCGGTTATTTGGGCCATGTTGTTTTGGAGTTCTTTAACAAGCCGTAGCATTATGTTGAGTGGTTCGATGTTGTCGTTGGAGGACATTTCTAGATCTGCGAAACAGGACTGAAGGTGAGGCTGAATCCACCGGATGATTTAAGAAGTCAAGGAATGCTCGCGACTGAGCGACGCGGGAATGAGACCCCTGACTCGCGTGTGTGTGTGTGGTCACTGGCTTAGGGACTCAGGTGCTTTAGACTCTTGGTGTATTCGACGAAACGCCTAATGAATCTCTCTGACCTGCTGAAAAGCCAGGTCAAATCTTTTAAGGTATTCCCTAATGGACTCGCCCTTTTTCTGCTTTAGGGTCATCAAGTCAAAGCGGGTCAGCCTGCGCCTTTTATTCCCCGCATACTGATCCAGGAAAGACTCGGCCAACTCTTCAAAACAGTAAATTGACCCCCCGCTGCAGGTCTCGGAACCACCTTTGAGCCAACCCTACCAGAGTTATAGGGAAGATCTTACACCAGGCGGCGTCATCAGCGTCGTACATTCCCATGTGGCTCTCGTAGGCTTCCAGGTGGTCTTCAGGATCGGTGGTTCCGTCAAACTTAACCGTGGGCATTTTGATCTTCGGGATGGGTCAACCTGTACGTCTGGGTGAAGCGGGGTTCTGGTAGGCCTGCCCAACATCTTGGACCGGCTTTCCATAGAGTAGTAGCCGTAGTCGTCCCATTTATCAGGGGTCGGTTTCCTAGCACTAGGAAAGCGGTGTCTGTGGGTATGCCTGCTTGTCGCGTTATCCTCTTTCTCAGGGGAGCGACGTCTGGGTTACTTTTCTCTGGGCGGCTGAGGCTCCGGACTTTTAGCCTGATGGTGATTTGGTTCCATGGGCTGGCCTTGGTTGAGCCTGGCCTGCATACTTTTCGACAGCCCTGAATTCTTCGGTGGTTCTGCAGCCGGTGTCAGTCTGCTGAACACTCCAGCCTGCTTTGCCCCCAGGCGTTTTGAGACAAGCTCTCTTGGTTTCAACCGCTCTCGCATTTTCTGGGACAGAGCCCTCTTCTCAGCAGACGCGGTGGATTCTACGGTATGCACCGACTCATCCTTCTGTTGAGGCGGCTGTTTTTGGGTGTTGGCTACGTGGCGCTTCTTCGCCTGAACGTATCCCCAAGCCGCCTTCTTTTCTTTCCTCTGGATGTTCTTGGCTGCGGTTTGCTTTGTGCCCCCAGCCCCGTTAGCACTCGAGAAGCGCAGGCGCCTGGGGGTTGTTGCTATTCCGCCAACCAGGTCCTCCGGCGTAACCTGCTTGTCAAGCATTGCTGAAAAAAACGCGGCAGCCTGCTTGGCTTGAGCAGGAGTGAGCCCTAGGTTTAGGCCTTGCTCTGTCTCCTACTCAGCCATGGTTGTCGCTCCATTACTTGACGCTCCCTGAAGGGTAGCCTGCCTAACTCCTCAAATTGTTGCGGCAGGCGTTGCCTCTCTGGTGGCATAGGGCATGCCGTACCTAGGGACGACCAGCTGCCCCGCCGGATCGTCACCCGTTTCCACCTCTTCGATTTAATGCATTTCTTAATGGCTTTTATTCTTTGAGGAATCTCAACTTAGATGTTAACTCCCGACAGACGGCGCCAAATTGTTCCGGTATGTAAACAATGGACCCAAAACGGATTCGGATCTAGGATTAAACTTTGGTTCCTTGCTGACGTTGTTTGACCTTCAAGCCTCACCTTCCTCTCCTTTAGTGGTCGGACTTTCCCGGCGTAGGGGCCTGCTACCTGCACACCAAGAGCGCACAGGGCCTCGGAGGCGTCCGAGAGAACCCTCTCCGATGCCTAAGTCAGTTCGTGAATGCACTTGACGGACCTTACTCTTGAGGAGTAAGGTGGCGTTTTCTAGAGTGAGATTCTAGTGAGAGAAAATCAATTACCCTCTCTTGTGGGAAACAAATGAGTATTTATAGGTTCCCATAAGAGAGAGAGAGGGGGAGAGAGAGAGAGAGAGAGGGAGGGAATGAGCAGGTGACACGTGGGAGCATCTCGTCCACTCATTTTCTTACCTTAAGAATGATCAAGAGGGCTCTTATTGCCCGTCCTGGGCTTATCAGGGAGATGTCCCCTGATGTCTGGAGGGCAGGGGGGACTCCCTCCCCATCCTGTTATGGTGGCAGTGGCCGTGGCCTGACCCTGACAGGCGGGGGGCTGGGCCTTGCGCCCAAAGTTTGCCACGGCCTTCCAGGAGCGCCCTCAAGGGGCCGCAGGGAAAGGTTTGCTGATTGGCCTGCGCAGCAGGCCTCTTGCTATCCGGGTCGGGTCGGCCTCAGACTCGCCTGACGGGCGGCCCGGAGCAGGTGACCGACCTCCATCAACATCATTGTCACCGACACCTCCACTCCTCTCCTCTCTTCCTTCTTTAAGGCCTTTGAAAAATGGTTCTCCCTTAAAGACTTAGGGTTTCCCTCCTACTTTCTAGGAATAGAAGTCACCTCCAATCAACAAGGTATTCACCTCAGCCAATCTAAATATATTACTGACATCCTTACCAAACACAACTTACTAGATTGCAAACCTGCAACCTCCCCTCTTGCCACCTTCCCTCCGCTTCTTCCCTCATCCGGCAGCCCTATTTCTAACCTGTCGCACTACCGTGTCATTGTAGGCTCACTCCAATATCTATCCCTGACCCGTCTCGACATTGCTTCTGGTGTCAACAAACTGGCCCAATTTCTTCAGGACCCCCAAGAAGCCCATTGGATTGCGCTAAAACGTCTTCTACGAAATCTTAAAGGTTCGCTTCATACGGGTATTCAGTTACATCGACATAATTCTTTCTCTTTGCATGCCTTTTGTGATGCAGATCATGCAGGTGATAAGCACGACTACATCTCTACAACTGGTTTTATTGTCTATCTTGGACGAAATCCCATCGCTTGGTCCTCTCGTAAGCAATTCGTCGTGTCCAAATCCTCTACCGAGGCAGAGTTTCGCGCCGTTGCCGATACTACTTCCGAACTAATGTGGCTTTGTGACTTATTAGCCGAGCTCCATGTCTCCATCTCCGCTACTCCTGTAATCTACAATGATAATCTCAGTGCTACCCACTACGCAGCTAAACCCGTTTTTCATTTCCGAATGAAACACGTAACTATTTCTTTCTATTTCGTGCGCCAAAAGGTTGAGCAAGGCCAAATTCGAGTTACTCATATTTTCGTTGATGATCAACTAGCTGATGCCCTGACGAAACCCCTCTCTCGTCCCCGTCTTGATCCTTTACTACTCAAGATTGGACTAACTCCCAGTTCCTCCAACTTGCGGGAGCGTATTAGTTGTGTTTGGTAAGGATGTCAGTAATATATTTAGATTGGCTGAGGTGAATACCTTGTTGATTGGGGGTGACTTCTATTCCTAGAAAGTAGGATGGAAACCCTAAGTCTTTAAGGGAGAACCGTTTTTCAAAGGCCTTAAAGAAGGAAGAGAGGAGAGGAGTGAGGGTGCCGGTGACAATGATGTCATCGACATAGACCAATAGGTAAATAGTTTGAGAGGATTTAGTAAAATAGAAAAAGGATGGATCAGATAAGGATTGAGTAAAACCGAAAGTAAGGAGATAATTTTTGAGTTCGGTGTACCAAGCTCTTGGGGCTTGTTTGAGGCCATAGGTGGCTTTTGTGAGGCAACAGACATAGGTGGGATGAGTTTGATTGATAAAACCGGGGGGTTGGGACATAAAAACAGTTTCAGAGAGAGTACCTTGAAGGAATGCATTGTTGATATCAAGGTGTCTTAAGGACCAGCCGCAGGCAAGGGCAATCGTCAGGATGAGACGTACAATAGTAGGCTTGACCACGGGACTGAAATTTTCTGAATAATGGACCCTGGGGCGTTGATAAAAGCCTTTAGCAACAAGGCAGGCTTTGTATTTGTTGATGGTATTGTCGGGGTTATATTTAATGCGGTAAACCCATTTAAATCCGATGACATTTTGTGTAGGTGAGGGCAGGACTAGGGTCCAGGTGCTATTGGAGATAAGAGCGGAGAACTCGGCATTCATAATCGAGTGCCATTGCGGGTCGGCTAGGGCCTATTTAGTCGGGGGGAGGTGGGATATTGTATGTGTGGCTAGATTGGCGTATTTGGGATCCGGGACCCGAATGTTATTCATGGACCGGATCGTGGGACGAGTAGAGGCAGTGGAAGGTTCAGGTTGTTGGATAGGGGGTTGGTCATGTATTAGGGGTTGGGCTGGAATGGTGGTTGGGTCTAAATCAGAGGAGGGTGTAATATTAGTTGGTCATGTATTAGAACTTGGGCTGGGATGTTGTTTGGGCCTGAATTAGAGGAGGGTGTAATATTGGGGTTGGCAGAAGTGGGCTGAGAAAAGGAGGGAGTGACAGGGGTGGGCTGAGAATTGGATTGTCCTGATTATTGGGTTGGGCCAAGGCAGGAAGAGGCTTGGAGGTTGTGAGAAGAACAAGAAAGGGGCACCAAGTGGGTGTGGGTTTGTCAGCATCGTGGCAGATCGTAGAAGATGGAAAAGAGTTTTCCACAAATTTTACGTTCCGGGAGGTATAAGGATGTAATGTACACAGGTCAAGACAATGGTATGCGCTTTAGGTCAAAGAATAACCGACAAAGATGCATGGGACTGATTTTGGGGCCAGTTTGTGGGGTGTATAGGGGCGTAACCATGGGTAGCGAAGACACCCAAAGCTACGTAATTTAGTGTAGTTAGGCATTTTCCCGAAAAGTTTAAGGTAAGGGGACAAATAGTGAAGAGTGGGGGTAGGCATACGATTAATAAGATAGGTGGCAGTGACCACCGCATATGACCTATATGATGAAGGGAGAGAGGCGTGGGTGAGTAGGGAGAGAGCAGTTTCGACGATATGACGATGTCGCCTCTCGGAGTAGCCATTGTGTTCCGGGGTATGAGGAGGGGAGGTAAGGTGACCAATTCCGTCATCGTTGATGTGTGGAGTGAGTTTAAGGTATTCTCCACCATTGTCGGAGAAGAGTTGTAAAATGGGTCGATTAAAGAATTTCTCTACTAGGGCCCGAAACCGGTTAAAGATAGGGGCTGTATCAGATTTCATTTTCATAGGGTATAACCAAGTATATTTAGTTTAGTGGACGACAAATATGGCGTAATACTTAAATCCGTCAAGAGAAATAACCGAAGAGGTCCAAACATCGGAAAATATAATATCTAGTGGGAACGAGGATGTAATAGTAGAAGTAGAGAACGGTAACTTGTGACTTTTATTAATAGCACAAGCATTACAATCGGTAATAGGAAACGAAAACTTAAGAGCGGCAATATTATTTATTTTAGCTAAAATAGGTGGAGATGGGTGACCGAGACGGTGGTCCCGTGGCACCAACGAGTCAGCTAAATAGGTGGGATTGGCCATGGGTTTAGGAAAGGGAGGAGGTCGCCACTCATGGATCCCGTGATCAAGACTTCCACTAAGTAGAGTCTTGCCCATCAACCGATCTTGAAAACAAAAAGAAGTGTGTGAGAAAATTATAACTGCATTATTGTCTATACAAAATTGAGAGACCGACAAAATATTACGAGATATATTAGGGACATGACGAACATTATGAAACTGAAAGAAGAAAGATGGGATAGTAATAAAAAAAGAACCAATATTTTGGATAGATAAGGAGGAGACATCGCCTATGATAAGATCGTCATTCCCATCATAGGGTGCATGAATAGCGAGATTAGCAAGATCATGAGTGATGTGGTGAGAAGCGCCGCTATCTATAAGCCAGGAGGGTTGGGGAGAGCCAACGATAGATGTGTGAGCGCGAGGCTGGGAACGGTGTTGTGGTGGAGAGGGACGAGGAGGAACACAGATGGTAGGATAAAGGCGCTTGAAAACTTAACAATTTCCAAGAAAGTGGGCTTGGGTGTAGGAGTGAGTGTGGACAGAAGACCCGACTGGGTTCCCCGTTGAGGGTTAGAGCGAGAAGAGGTAGAGGAAGATGGACGGTGATAGGCTGGATGAGCGGACATGGGAAGGTGGGGATTGGCAGGTGGAGTTTTGTGTTTGATAGTGAGTTCGAATTGGATTAATTTTTCGTGGAGTGCTTCAAAGGTTATAGGGGTATTCCGTGCCTTAACGGCGTCAACAATGGAGTAGTCTAGATTATAGTCAAGCCCATTAAGGATCTTTGCTATAAAGTGTTCATGGTCTATGGGTTTTCCCATATGAGCAAGTTGATCAACACAATATTTGATAGCTTCCATGTACTCCGTGATGGAGAGATCGCCTTTGGAGATAGAATGAAAACGATCTTTAATTTGTAAGATGTGCCCACGAGATGTACTTGCATATGCGTTGGCCAGAGAGGACCAAATTTCATGGGCAGTAAGATTTCCATTATGGAGGGAGGTGATACTTTGGGAGAGAGTCCCACGTAAGGCACCACTAAGAAAGGCATCTTGGCGAAGCCAAGTTTCATGTGCCGGATTTGGTACCTCGACTTAGGTTTTGGCATCGTCTTTGCCAGTTGTATTAGAATATTGACAAGGACGGTGGCCGCGGGGCATTTGTGAGTTCCGTTCAAGAATTTGAACAAGTCGTACCCACGCATCAGATCTTGAACTTGACGTGCCCAAGACCGGTACGTGAGCGGAGTGAGTTTGATGACCTGCAAGAGGTCAACAACCAGGAAAGGTTTTGTGGGCTCCGCATCATTAGGGATGACGGTCGTTGAACCAGTCATGGTAAAGTCGAAAAGAGGAGAGACGATTTTTGAGGAGGGGTAATTTTAGGAATCGATCTTAATGCTCTGATACCATGTAAATAATATGCTTGAAAGATAATTGTATTGATATTCAGAGGTTACAATTTATACAGCAAGATAGTATCCAATATCTATAGAAATAATCAACTAGAATAATACCTATACTAATTTAGGCTAATATATGATACACTTAACTAAAATGATGATATACATAATCAGTTATACATGGTAGCTACTGATTGTGTTCCTGAGATTGATTACGATTAATATTATTTCCAATAAACTACAGTCCATGGTACATTTGGTACTGCACTACAACATCAATGAGCTGAGATAGAGCGAATTCAGGAAACCGTGGAGTATCAATTTCAGTACCAACGTCACATTCTTAATGAGGTTTCTAGTAAAGCACGACATATGTGTGAAGACGAAAATGTCATCATCCTCCTTGAGTCGGTGTAAGTAATGGAGGGTGTGGGTGCTCTTGCCAAGGTTACGAAACGCCGACACAAAGCTCGACTCTGCTATGGCTAAGCTCGAATCATGTTGTTGCCGCCTTCAAACTCAAGAATATCGTGCCAACCATCCCAACTAAACCCTCGCCTTTTCTCCTTATTAATCATGATCCTAATCCCCTTTCCATTAACAGAATAACACAACTTTAAGTATTTTTGGCCTACTTTGCGTGGGCTATTGACTGGACTTATCTTGATTAGATCATTTAGTTGTTAAGGCGGTTGGGTTGATCCATATATCAATTTACATTATTAATCTAACGTGATCCATATAGTATAGTTGCAATACTAATATGCCATATAATTATGCCATATAACGTGATATAATAAGGTTGTGCCTTTTCCTAACGAGCTTTTACTCAATCCTAACGACATTTTACCGATTTACCCCTATCATTTCACCCATTCTCACAATTTCTTTGATTTTCTCTCTAAAAGAACCCCCGAATCCAACGCTATACACCCCCATAAACAACCACCGTCCACCACCCAAAACACAAGCATCGGGGTGGTTGGGTCAGTGGTGGTGGGTGAGTTTAGATCAAGGGTGGTACGGGGCGGTTGGTCTGGGTGGTGGGTGAGGGACTGAGGGTGGGTCGATGGTAGTGGATGAGGGTGGTCAAGGTATGGGATGGATGGGGTGGTTGGGTCAGTCTGGATAAGTGTTGGGGTTTGAGAGGGTAGGTGGGTGAGGGTGGGTAGCTTGTGGTGGGAGAGGGGGTTGTCGTGAGTGGGGGATCAAAGATACATTTTTTTTGTTTTTGTTTTTTAATATATAAATTTCCTATTATTATTATTATGTTTTAAAATTTTTCTTTCTTCGTATTTTTTTTGTATGATCTAAATTATTTTTTCATATTTCTTCTTTATACAAATTTTTTTGCTTTAATATTACTCCTATGTTTTTATTTTATTTTTTCTTTTATCAAGGTTAAATTTAAGTAATCGATATTAAATATACTTAAAATAGAATCCATAACGAATTTGGAAGCATTGATTGATTATGTGAATCGAATTAAGAAGCGTTGATTGATTACGTAAATCGAATTCATAAGTGTCATTGATTACGTAAATTGATAAAATGAAGAGGAGTTAAATTAAATCTTGGGTAAAAGTCTAGGGTTTGTAAAGGGGTATAACGGAAATTTTTTATGAAAATTCGTTAGGATGGAGTAAACACTCGTTAGGAAAAAGTAATTTCATATAATAACTAGTTTTGATGCCCGTGCGGTGCACGGGTGTAACAATAACGTTACTAAATCAACCTTAATACTTTCTTTTATAATTATTGACTACGATGGAATGATTACAATTATTTCAAATAATTGTCATTTTAGAGGATTAACACTCCACGTTTGCATGTATTTTATACGAAAAGTAGCAGACGCGAGTTATGATGCTACACTTAGACGGTTAGACTTGTCAATTCGACTCGACCCATAAACCCGACCCTAATTTAATACATACTATTTTTTTTACATAAAAAGTCGTAACAAAATTAGGTGTTCGAAACTATTTCTGAGCATGACCCGTATACCCCGACTGGTGACAGGTCTAGTCTTTTATTTGAATAGATGCTACACATGTACTATATCACCAATTTCTTCTTACCTTTTCACTTTTTTTAAAAATTTGTACAAAACCCATATGAAGTTAATAAAAAAATGAAGAGAAAAAATAATTATTACTCTGTATATATTATCCTTTTATTTGAATATAATTTTATGTCTAGTCTTAACTTAAATCATCTAGCATTTTTAGTAACTTACTCTCCTGTACATTTGCACATAGGAGATAAAAGTTGTGTTCTCGTGTTAAATAGTACTCAACATTACTATAAAACAAAACCTGACCCGACATGTCCAACTCGTTTTTTCGTAGGTCAAGAGTCAAGATCTCTAAATCTTGATCAATGACTCTATATTTATATTAAAAAAATAAACTAATATTCAATTTAATTTTTTATCTTTTAATTATAAAAGAATTTTAAAAAATTATTGAAATATAAAGTCTGTGCGATGAATATTAGTTTAAATAATTGAAATATAACATCATAATTAAGGAGTATAAAAATAATACGAAGTACTATTAAAATAAATAAAAAGAGGTACAAAATCGACATTCGAAACTATCCGTATTCTGACCATAACCCATTTTGGACCCATATAATACGACCCATAATTAAACCGACCCGTATTCAGTATTTTGACCCGACATGCTTAAATTATTTTAAAAAATTATGTACATTAAAAAAATCTATCTTATAAGGTTAGAGGTATGAATTTTATTTTCAATCAAAATTTATTATTAAACTATTACTAATAATAATCAATATACTCAATATAATGATAAATCATATTTACGTGTTACATAATCAATCAATTTTAAGCTCATGCATTATTGTTATTGTTATATATAATATGACATATTACCCGTGTTGCGTATAGTAATTATCGTAATGTATTTAGTAATTAGTATACTTGTGCTGTTTATAAAAAGAATTCTACTTTCACTCAAAATTTGTCATATGTTAGAATTAAGAAGTCTACCTTTAACCTCATATTTACTCAAAACTCAAAAATAAAATAATAATATAGTTAATATTGATTGTAAAATAAAAAAAATATCCTTTAATTATATATATAATGATTGATTGATTATGCTATATATGAATACATCAATCTACATTATTTTCCATATATCATGCCATAAATTCCAAATTCTATTAATATTTTGTGTCAATCTAATCTAATCAATCTGAGATTTATTACGGTTGACATAATTTCATATAATATACGTTAATTATAATCCATATAATTATGTCATATATTAATCTACAATATTTTCCACATAATGGCTGCCATAAATTCTGAATTCTATTAAGGTTTTTTATCAATCTAATCTAATCAATCTTAATAATTATGTCAACCGTTATAATTATGTTATATGTCAATGTACATGTAATTTTTCCATATATATTATGTCATAAATTCCAAATTTTATTAAAGTTTACAAACAGTAATATTATTAATGAGTCTTTAGAATAATTGTGTATATTTGAGTATATTTGACAATATAATTTTTAAAGAGTAATAATATTAGAGTATCTTTGCCAATATAATTGTGTATATTCCAAGAGTTCTTTGCATACATTAAAATCCATTTTGTATACATTAAAATTCCAAGATGGCACTATAATTCCGAGATAGACTAAAATTCCGAATAATTATGCATTAAAATCCAAGATAGACTAAAATTCCGAATAATTTTTTTTGCATACATTAATATCCATTTTGTATCAATATAATCTAATCATACAGAATAATTATGTCAACCGTATAATTAGTGAAAAAAATTTCAAAATAATGCTCTTAAATAAACTTATTATCGTTTCGGGTCGGATCAAAAACTAATTAACAAAATGGTGCTCTACTAGGTTCGGATTGAGCTTCGTTTCTATGCGGAGTGATCCCGCCAATCCCAATGGCGTGTTATCCCAATTAGTTAAGCGATCAAAAAAAATATTTTACTCCTTTACCCGCCATTGCCAATGGCGGGTCTATCCCCAATAACCCGCCTTTGTCAATGGCGGGTTCACAAGTCATAGCTTCTGCCCACAGATCATTTGTTTGTAAAATATTGCTGGTATAACCCGCCATTGGGAATGGCGGTTTAATGAAGACAAACCCGCCACTCCCAATGGCGGGTTAGAGGTTTAAATTTTTTTTTCGCTTTGTTTTTTTCCGTCTTTGGCCTTTACGTTCATTCATCACACATACTCTAGGTTGCACAGACACGGACACGGACACAGAGACGTATCGGACACGGGACACGTCGTTCGAAAATTTATAGGACACGGACACGGCAGGAAAAAAAATCAATATACATATTTAAACAAATAAAATTTGAAGATTTTTATACCTAAAATATAGGTTTGGTTACTTAAACTATCGCAATTATCGTAAAATAACGAAACAAAAATTAAAGTCTTATAAATTCAAAGTTAAAATCAAATGTTAAAAAGCTCAAACAGTTATAATACTAAAATGATAATTAATTATTTATTTATTGTTAAGTAGAATGTTTAAAGTATCAAGTAACGCCACTAAACATTGTTGTTGTTTTATTAAAAAGCTCAAATAGTTAATATTGTTGTTTTATTAAAGTCCACAAATTCATAAACAACGCTAAGTGTGTCCGATGAGTCTCCAAATAGTACGAATCGTGGCCGACACGTCTCAAAATAACATGAAACGTGTCCAACACGTCTCTAAATAAATTAAAAAAACCAGACACAGTTTTTCAGGTGTCCAAGACGTATTGTCGTGTGTCCGACGTGTGTCGGTGTCCGACATGACACGACGGGTTGGAGGAGTGTCCGTGTAACCTAGCACATACTCACTCATACTCACTAGTCATTCCTTCGGGTTGTAGTTGTATAATGGATGCTGAATTAAGTTATGATGAGTTCGTTGATAACCAAAAAAAAAATCCACACTTGAAATGAAACCCGAAGATCAAAATAATATAAGTTTAACAATCTGAAAAGTTTAACCAAACCAAAACTAAAGACCGGTATCTTCGATAATTTGATGGCACGAGGGGTGAATTTTAATTTCATACAAATAACATTAAGTTCAACCTAAGAAATAAAACTAAACACAAACAGTCTATTTTTTCTTCCTCTTGAATTTGTTCAACAAGCGCTTTCCCCTTGATGGTTGAGGAGTGTCTCGCTCATGCACGGGTGACATTGACGTTGTGCGACGAAGATTTCGTTGTAGTTCCCTCGATGTGATGTTTTCATCTGGATCAATTGAACTAACACTATGACGACCTCTGCTTGAGCCTCCTTCACTTGCTTGTTCGTTACGTTGGAGAGGTTGGAGGAGATAGTCATATCCCGTATTTTGAAGGGATTGGGAGGAGTAGTCTCTAATATTTGTGCGTTGAACGGTAGTTGTCAGGCATCTCGGGAGGCATGTCTTGTATCACCTTGTCGCACGTTGCATGGACATTAGCAAATCCATGTGCCTGAATAATAAATATATTAGTTTAATCGAAGTTGATTATGATAGTAAATGATTATGTAATATGAAAAACAAACTTACAAAATATTGGGTAACTCTGGTTGACGGTTGATAGGCTAATTGTTGACTGAAAGGACTAATGAAGAGACGAGTGTGTCGTCGATACCAAACCATGTACGGGTCATAGTACGATAATGTAGTCTTATCGACTGGCACACAAGCACATCGGAATTGGTCCTTCATCCTCCATATTGTCACGTAAGTGCTATGCTTATCCAACCAATCTGTAAAATGACCACCCGTCTTCCTTGACTTGTGTAACTTCAATTCCGTATCGGGTATGCTCGGAATCTCTTGCTTGCACCCAAATTGGCGCATCACCCTATTAGGATAATGCCGCTCAACAATGTTATAGCAAATTAATGGAGCTACGACAAACCAATCAACAGAGTCAGTTGTGCAATCTTCGGGCAGGAATGAAAGAATTTTTGGGGTATAAGGTTGTCATGTGAATTGCTCATTAGTCATAGTATCCAAGGCATTCCTGTACCCCGTTAGTGTTGTCGTCCCTTCCGACCTTTTTCGGTTCACACTCATCCACTTACGGCCTAAAGAATCAACCCGTAATTCATGCTGTGAACCTAATGAGTATGCCCCATGGTGAGTTGGAGCATCACGTGGACCCATTATGTATGGTCTCCCTATCGATAACCGTTCCCATGCCCATAATTGTAACAACACTAGTGGTCCTGATATGCCTCGAGCCTTGATGGAGCTAGCCGTGCACAAATTCCGATATAATGTGGCTAGTACGACACTCCCCCAAGAGTAGTCATCCACTTTTGACAAGTCACCCAACAGTGGCAAATAAATCACAGAGATGTCATTGCCGCTCTTGTCCGGAAACATAACAGTTCCGATCAAGATTAGCAAATAGGCTCTCACATAGCAGTGAAAACTTAGTGGGTCTGCATCACCTGGTAAGTCTCTGAAATTGTCCGTCAACCACTTAATCTTCAAAGATGACTCTTCGATGTCATTTGGGCCTGGAGTTTTGCCTAAGACATTACTAATTTCCTCAACCCAATTATAATTGCTAGCACCACTTACTATCTTCCCCCTAATTTTCAAACCAAGCAGGACCTGAACATCTTGCAAGGTCACAGTGACCTCCCCAACAGTCAAATGGAAAGTGTGTGTCTCTTGCCTCCAATGCTCTACCAAAGCACATATTAAATCAACATTCAATTTCATACCTACTAATCTATGAATATAATAAAACTGTGTTTGCCTAATGCAATCCACTACACGATTATCTACCTTAAACCCCTCGTGCCATTGCAAATGCGCCCTACATCTGAGAGGGCCCAGTTCGTCTCCTCCCATATAGTCGTGCTCCTGTGATTCTCTTGAAGTTTGAGATGGGTTGGACTCATTGGCCCTGGATGTAGATGGTGTTCCATTATCCCTGCGTATATGTAAAAGAAAAAACTAGTTAAATACTCACGGTTTAAGAAATCATAATCGTAAATTTTATTTTCACAGCGTACACATACATGAACCAAAAGAAAAGGCGATTAAAAAAAATTAAATTTACCCTTGGGTGTTGTCCAATCTCAGGGGACATGTTGTCTTATTGTGACCTTTGCCACGACATAAGCTACAAGTCTTTGTTGGCCTACTCGTCTTATCCATTTCATTCCTAAACCGTTTGCAAACCGGTCTTCCTCTTCCCCTTTTTTTTGTTTCGTCACACACTATTTTCACTCCATTATAAGGTCTCCAGTAAGCTTCATCCTTCAACGGTCGAAATCTGGGAGCATACGACGCTTCATGTTCCACCGTGGTATAGTAATTGTCAACAAACTGACCAGCATTTAACCCCATGGATGAGCATACCGCGTAAACATGAGAATATGGGTACTTATATGTTTGCATTTTGTTACAAGTGCATGTTCGATTCCTGATAGCCACTGTATGTAAATTATTCCCATGACTTGCATTTCTTTTGCCTTTTCCGGTACTCACTTGGTATATCTCTTCTTCCCAATCAAATGACACAACTGAATGGTACGCGGCTTTTTCACTAATTACATCCAATTATTTGGTGATTTTCTCACTATAAAGATGTCCTTCCAATAAACGTGATTTTGCCCATTCACGTCGATTAACAAAGTAGGCATTAAGCCTATAGAATACACACTTCACAAGGGCCATTATTGGTAGAAACCGTGCTCCCTTCAAGACATTATTAAAAGACTCCGCCAAATTTGTGGTCAAAATACCGTACCTATGACCACCTTCATGACAAATGGACAACTTCTCGACACCGATTTCGTTGACATAATGCCGAATTTCCCTATTCAATTGAGCAAGCCGAATATAACCTATGTCAAATTCTTTAGCTTATTGTTGCATTGCCGTTGACCCGAAGAGATTCTTCACTTGAATATTCTTACATCTTTTATGGATATTCGATGCTAAATGACGAATGCAAAGCCTATGATAGGCATAAGGTTCCTCCCATTGACTACCAACTTCGTTCATAGCACCCATTATACCCGCATGTCTATCGAAGATGACACATAATCCGTCTCGTTTGGTGACATAGGTCCTAATACAAGACATAAACCAAGGCCAACTCTCCGTATTTTCTGACTCAACAATCGTGAAGGCAAGTGGAAATATTTGGTTGTTTGCATCAACTCCCATAGAGGTCAACAACACTCCTTTGAACTTACCATACAAGTGAGTTCCATCAACGGTGATAATGGGGCGACAATGTTCAAACCCATCAATACTTGGTTTGAAGGCCCAAAAAACTTGTTGAAATATTCGAACATTCGGGGTATTCGTGGTTCTAGTCGACCACTGAACAATTGTGTCGGGATTAGATTCTTTTAAACCTTCCAAAAAATGAGGAAGCATCTCGTAGGATTCTTCCCAACCCCCAAAAATGTCACTAATCGCTGTTTGTTTTGCATTCCAAGCTTTCATCTTAGTTATTGTGTACCCAAATTTGTCTCTCATGTACTCCACAATAACGGACACCTTAATACCCCAATCGGCCTCAACAAGGTTTCGAATCGCATGGCTAATGAACCCTCGTTTCAAATTCATATGGTCTCTAGGAACGGTGTTACCGACACAAGAAGTTTCATGACGACCATTGTACGTGAAAATGGTAAAGGATTGTGAGTGGAAATCTTTTTGTGTGGCCCTTAGCCTCCATTTGCAAGGGGAAGGTGATCGACCACATTTGAAGGTTACCGTGTGAGGCTTAGACTTTGCAACTTTGAAAAATTGATTTCGTTGCACACTATATAATGTCACTTCATCTATCACCGACATTTTGTTTGAAAACCTTGACCTTTATCAAACTCATTCCCTTGCTCATAAGGAACTAAAGACTTCCATGTCCTCCAATCATTCAACTCATCCCCTTCTAGTTTTCCAACATTGTTATACTCTACAATTGGTACACTAGCACCAACATCATCAACATCGTCATCTCCTTCATCAACATTAAGTGTTTCATACTCCTCATCAACCTCATCGCCCTCTATATGACCATCAAATACACCGACGTTTATATCATTACTTGTAAGGGATACGTATTGACCAACGTCATCTAACGCCAAAGGAAGCCTAGGTGTCGGCACATTTGGTGTGGGCACAACAAAGGAAGTAGTGGACAACTAAACAAATATCTCCATGGATGGAGAATTTGAATGTCGAACACTTGCCCATAACGCCCTTAATGCAACATCATTGTTAAGGGGTACAACTTTGAAACATCCTGAACTGGGATATTTCATTTTGACAATCAATTGAGCACTCGTCCTATCAACATCAATCCCCTTGTATATCTCGTCAACTAATTCACTGTAACTCATTTTTGTACTAGCTAAAACAAAACATTGTGACCCTTCTCTATACGTTACACATCCATTTTGCTCCAGTATTTCTCCATCCCAATAACACATTAGTGGATAATCAATAATGTCCATTTGTAGACACCCGCATTTTGCCTGCTAGTGTCTATAGCAGTTCCCGACAAAACACCCGATGATGATCGGACGTCAACATGACTTAATATGCTCGAATACGGACTCGGAATCAATAGTATCCGACGTGGGCATTTAGCGGAGTGCAAATCTTTCAAAACTGACCTCAAATTCAGGCCCAGTGGGTCATTCCGAGTCAAATGAGACTAATTTGGGCCAAAACCGACACCAAAAATAATTCCCGTCTTTTGGCGACCGGGTCAAAACCCGGTCAAAGACGAAACCGTCTCAGAAATCAGCCAAGTGCATTCTCGAGATTTGCGCCAAGTTCAAAATCAGCCAAATCCATTCACAAATCAATCCAAATCAAACATAATCAATTAAACATAAATCAAGGGCAATCACGCCCAAAATAGCCCGGCCTAATTGATCCACTCGGTCGAGTGGATTGACCACTCGATCGAGTGGAGCCTCTTTGAACCAGTCCAGGTTCATTCACGAGGGCACTCGACCGAGTACACCCGCGCCACTCGGTCGAGTGACCCAACGTTGGGGTTCCCTATAAATACCCCATGACCCCTCATTCATTTGACAACTCTTACACTCACAACTTTGACAAGAGGCTTTTCCCATGCATTCTTAGTCTACACTCTCTACTATATTCAACCTATACACTCACATCCTCTCTATACACACATACATATTCAAAAAACCCCGAGATCAAAACTCGTCAAAGACCGAGAGCATCCTCTCCCTAACCAAACACACCCTAACTCACCCTACATATCTCGACACTCCCGCGCACACGCCGCTACTACGAGTTCGTTTCCGAGGCCATTAAGCATGTAGGTTGAGGGTGTCATCAAACCCCATTTCTTTTTCTCCTTTCCCTTTTTTTCGATTATATATGTATTACTATTGTTATTATTATTATTATTATTATTATTATTATTAGTACTATTATTATTAGTCGATATTAACGACACTAATATTTTATTTACTAACACTAACCTTTAATTTTGTGCATACTAACCTTTTATTTATTTTCGTTACTAACATTTTATTTATCGCACTCTAACATTTTATTTATGTATTCTAACACTAACTTTTATTTTTGTATACTAACACTTTAATTCCGTATTCTAACATCCAACATTATTATACCGTGTATATATACATACTAATATCAAAATCTCGGTTTCGAATACGTTTGACTATGACGATCGCCTAAAGTCCATCTAATTCCTTTACGAGTAACGACGGAGGTGGCGCCTTTTCGAGGAGCGCCGCCCCAATGTACTCAAGGACATGATGTGATCGTGATCAGTCCTAGTTGAACGTATTTGATCCCATTTCGATGATTAGCACGGAACCCGTTGACACGAAAACCGACATCACATAATCCGAAAGGATTAGTTTCGATGTCGTGACGTAGAGGGATGCAATTTTGTCACTAATCAAACTTTTCAATCACAAAATAGCATATTTCATAAAATCCCGATAACGGTCTCATAATCGTATAATACACGTTTATGACATCGAGAACCGAGTTGAATTTAAATAATGCAATATTTTTATTTAACTCGGTCAATTATCGAATTCAAACAAATAAAAATGAAACGAGCCATGCCTCATACAGGGGGCACTCGATCGAGTGCCATGGGCCACTCGATCGAGTAGCACCCAAAAATCTGGACAGTAGCTACTTAAAAGACACACTCGATCGAGTCAGACCATGACTCGATCGAGTGGGTCCTGTAGCCCAGAAATTCGAGAGCTTCAATGCAACATTTGAGCCTCGTCATTTTTTTACGACTTTTAGTCGACACGTGCATAATCAATCACGTAATTCTAATTTTCAAAACTCATGCATATCACGACACCTAAAACGATTTTGATCGACGGTCTCGCACTATTAATTTTATGTCGACGACTCTTTAGTCGTATCCGACACATAATTAATTTAGACTCCATTTCTCGAGGTGATAAGTCGGGACAAGGCATCGAGGTTCGAGATCGGGTTAGCACCACACCTAGGTCTCGAACCTCCGTCCTTTGATTGGTACACAATATAATGTGTATCTAATCGAAGTTAGTCCAATTGCACAACTTACGGTCTAGTTTATATTTATTATATACGGGTCCGTTTCTAGTTAACGTCTACCATTTCCTATTCGATTATTCTATTTTACTGCTCGTTGTATTGTGAATTCCGGGTTGTATTCCGCCCGTGTAATTTGTAATTTATTTACGAGTTTTCTATTCTTGATGTTTGCCATTTATTGCCTTAAATGAACATCACATGCTAAATCACTTTGACGTGAATCAAGATGCATTAAATGACGTAGTTCACATACTATTAATATGCTTAGCCCGAAAACGCTGTTTGCATATCATTTAATCGTTTTACTAGCGCGCTCACACGAACACGAACGATGTCTTAGTAGAGGCCGCCATGTGCGGGCGGGGTTGGGTGTCCTTAGTGGGCTTCCCAACACGTACCCTCACCCCTTACTCAGAACCTTTGGTTTCCGGATGCCCGAAACCCTTGGCGCACGAGAGTCATTCTATACACGAAAGCCGGTTTATACGGAATCGGTATTGCAATGCAAAGGGACGAGCCCAATGAACTCTGAAATCGAAGTGGGCTTACTTTGTGTATAGCCCATGACGACATAGAGTGGGCTCGTATGGTTCCGAATAACCACAAAATTCGGTGGCGACTCCATTTTGACTTAAATTTCGAACCCGAGAGCAATCTCACCACGAGATTCATTCGCCTACCCAAACCCGCGCGTGGCCGCGTCGGGGTGGACCTACGTCATGTCCACAATTTGGCGACTCCGCTGGGGATACCTGATGTACCACATGTCATCGGGGTTCCTAGGGTGAGACTCGAAGAGAAATCGTTCGAATATTAATGTACGCGCATTAGTTTAATGATTCATGCATAACCCAAATTTTGCCCGGGCCGGTTACTTGTGACCGACGTCCCACTATACCACGGTGCATTTCTACATGGGTGCGCTAAAGACATCGATGGTGGAACTCGTCTCGGTTTCGCGGCATGTCCTAAGACCAACTCGGCTTAGGGAGTCCGTCCTTCACACGAGAAAGCCATCGTTGTTGGTATAGACCCTATTTTGACCGACCGAGACTTAGTATAAAGCATACATAAGCGTCGTTATAATGCTTGTTTGACTACGTGCTACTTGGTTTCCGTGTCATTTTTCAAAAAACCGTCATTTCAAAAAAATGCATCTTTCCAAAAAAACCAAATTTTGAAAAACCCGAAATGCTGCCCGTTTCGGGACTCGTCTTTTCAAAATATCCAATTTTCAAAGCTCGGAATGCTGCCGAAATTTAGACTGATGATTTGACTCAAAATAGCCTATTTTCTAGCCGGCATGCTGCCCATTTCAAAATTCGAATTTCCGATCCACCATTCGACTTTCGAATTTTCAAAATTCAACTTCAATTTTCAAATCTTCAAAATTCCACCTCGATTTTCAAGTCTTCGAGATTCCATTCTCGATTTTCAAATCTCCGAGATGCCGTTTTCGATTTTCAAATCTTCGGGATCTTTTTTTCGATTTTCAAATTTTCGGAAATTTATTTTCGATATTCAAATTTTCAAAATTCCAAATATTCAACTTATCAAAAAAAACTCGGCCCTGTCGGCATGCTGCCAATTTCAAAAGACGGGATCGCCTCCTCAATTTTCAAAACGCGAAATTACTCGCAACCATTCTAATATTTCAAAATGCCCGATCCTATTGGCCCACTGCCAATTTCTGGACCGTCCTCTCAATTTTCAAAATTCAATCATTTTTCAAAAACCTTCCTTATTATAGGACCTACCGTAATTCGTGTGTCGGGTCTTTTCGTAATACGTCGAAGGTCTTTAGCGTCGAAACTCCGTCGATCCTACATCACGGGTTTCTTCCCCCATCCTAGTCCGCCTTTTTCTAAAGGCATAACCGACCAACACGAGTCATACACTCGTAAATGGAAGGTTCGTCTGAACACTCGAGTCCTAACTAGAAAGTCACACGCGATCTTTCCCTCCGACAGGACGGTCCCCACGACCTTTCCTAGGGGAATTTTGCCCGTCTTTCAATCCGTTAGTCGAGTCATCCCAATTCAAGTCCTTTAACTTTAGGGTCTACCCTAATCACAGGGTCTATCCTTATTCAAGTCAAGTCAAGGGTCTCTAGCGTCGAAACTATGCCGATCTTACATCGCGAGTTTCTTCCCTTACCCCGTCTGCCTTTCCTCGAGGCCGAGTCAACCTTTTACAAGGCATAACCCTATAACAAAAGGTTTGTAGTCCTTACATCTAAGGGTCACTCGTCCGACACTCGAGTCTTAGCAAAACCTTCAATCTCACTCGGGGGCTACCCTTCAGCAGAGCGATCAGTCACGGTTGCTCTAAGGGTCATGTCTTACACGTGTTGTCTCACGTACCCCACTTTTGAGTCACTTAGATGTCACACCATCTGAGTCCTACAAGAGTCCTTGGTCTCACTCGGGGGCTACCCTTCAGCAGAGCGATCAATCACGGTTGCTCTAAGGGTCATGTACTACACGTGGTGTCTCACGTGTGTCACTTTCGAGTCACTCAGATGCCGCACCATCTGAGTCCTATCAGAGTCTTCAGTCTCACTTGGGGGCTGTCCTCCACCCGAGCATTCGACCACAGTCACCTTAAGGGGTACCTTACGTTCATCATACACCGGCGTCCTTATGATGTCTTCTTCGAGTCGTATCTATGCTACGAACACCCGAGTCTCCTAAAGGTTTAGGTCGCCACGGTTGGACCAAACACGTGACGCAGTCAAACACGATCGCCCCATTTTCGGACTTACCCTCGTGCAGCTTGAGTCTCATCGTCGAGTCTAAGCCAGGGTTGTTACCTCGTCTAGGTCGACGTTCGAGTATCCCGGTCCAAGAGTCTTTGTCGACCCGTCACCCCGGGCCATGTCTAGTTTGACTCCCTCTCTTCCATTCGCGTAGAGTCTAGTTTAGGCGAGTCGTGGCACCTGTCGTTTCCTCCAATCAAGGACCTTACCAAAAAGAAACAACCAACCGAGCATCCGGAAGTCCGGATTCGATTCGAGTCTAAGTCTGAGTCTGAGTCTAGGATATCCTACATCCTCATTTCAAAGTCAGAGTCAGAGTCAACTGTATTCTGTCCTCTTTTCAAAATTCAATAAAATCAGCTTTTCTATCTCTCATACATGCTTCCTTATGTGTTTCCGAGAACATGATGAACACCATCATACACTGTGAGCACATGCACGTGACTATTATAGGCACATCTATAATGACTGCAGGAACTGAGACCCGTGTTTTCCTTTACCTGTTCCATGTCTGGTATAGCAAGCCACAAAACTACCCTTAGCAGGAGCATATCGAATCCTATGACAAATCTAGGTAGTCTCCTAGTTTGGGTTCAAGACGGAAGGCAAGCCCATTTCCCACAATAAACACCCCTCCAATAAGACTGATCAATCCCTACCTTAGGCGTTAGTCTGACCAGAAGCAAAAAAGAAGCATCGTGACTCTATAGGCTTGATGCCAAAAATACCCAACTCGGGACGATGCTCCCACTAAGCCTGCTCAGAATTATGATGACAATACCGAGATCCAAACCACCATGCTTACCGTAGAGTACTCCACCGCGAGTTGCACTCACCAACTAGGCTTACACCTTACAAAGGTTTAGCTCCACAAGCCTAATCCAACCGATGGGCCCACCCCCAAATCCACCCACAACACCATAGGAGGGGATTACCGTGAAAAAAAGAAAAAAAGAAAAAGAGTTGGACAAAAAAAAATCAAAAGTCCAAGAAAAAAAAAAGCAAAAGGCCGAAACAAAAGAGCTGGCCATGACCAAAAAAGAACTCTCAACATCCCTCGACCAGATACGATCAATCCCTTGACCGGGACACAGTCTACTCAAGTGAAGGATCCCACGACCGGGGCTAAGAGGTCAACCCAAAAAAAAACCCATGACCGTGGTCAACGTTCAACTCAAGTGAAAGCTCCTTGACCGGGGTACGATCAATTCAAAAAATTATCGATGCCCATACCATCCAATAGGGGAGAGACAATCAAGCTGGTCAGCTAACACCACACTTAGCCTTCCCACATTGCAACCCTCAAGACCTTCTCGAGACCTAGGCTAAGAGACAGCCCGGAATTTTGAGGATTCTAGCTCCATAGGATACACCCTAACCATTAGGGCCAGACATGGAAATCAGATCCCGCATTATCAACCTACCGCGATCGAAGTCCGAGTCATTTTTACTCGACTTCCCCCTTCCTACCACATTGCAATACCTTACCCTCGAAGCCTTAGCTCCACAAAATCGAGCTCCAGATTTCGAATCATCAAAGCCACTTACGACCTAGCTCCACATATACAAAAACATCCAAACCAGTTACCAGCCCCAAACACGGGAACTCAACCTGCAGTCGGCATAGAAAATGCCCAAATAGTTCACACCACCTCTGGGGGCTACCCCGGAGAACGCTCACAGTCACGGGATCAACATCCTAACTGTTCTAGCCCTTTGATCAAGACATCATTGGGAATTCACCTAGCCTACACCATCGCTATGGCTAGTTACACACAAAGCCCTAATAAACTAGGCACCATAATATATCTTCCAATCCACTGAACTACGGCTTGGTTTGATTTCACTACACGTGAATACGTAGGCAGCCTTTCAACAAGGGCACAACCACTCACATTGACACACGTTCAAAAAACACCATCATTCCGGTCACGACACTGTCATGTTCTCAACAGTTAGCTTTGTCGTCCAGGAGGCTTCTCTTAGACAGAAGATCTCCATCCACTCACAAAATCCAAAGACTTTCAAAAACTAGCCTCCTTTCTATAGAGTGTCCTAGTACTCGGCTCAGTCGAAGGCGAGAATCTGTCAGGATTTTAGACAACACCTACCTTGGGAATGTACCCCAAAACCAAAAAAAATTCAAAAGAGCACCAGACTACATCATTGCTACTGCTGAGTCCTGCAAAAACAGTCTCGTTACAGACTACTGCAGCCACCCTATAGCACATCCTTCCCATTTCGATGTTCGACCGTGTTGCCACTCGCCTAGGCTACGGAATAGCGCAACTTAAGAGTCTTGTCATCTTAGGTGACCCACCCCCCTACCGAGTCGCGGTCCAACCCCTCGAGAGTCCAAGTCGTGTCTGTCAACTCGTCGTCCTGTCACGTCCAGAGTCGAGTCTGTCGGTACCTCCCTCCTCAAATTTTCACTTCAAAGTTTGCAAAACTTAGCCATTTGATAAAATCCTTTTCGACAAGGTCAAATTTCGGTCTATTTAAGCTGCAAATTTCTTTTCTACCCCTTTCAATTTTGAAAACCTATCTCCTAGCACGTGAGTTGCTTTCAGGACTTCGATTTCAAAAATAAGCAAAAATCATTTCCCCCAGCGCAAACTAGTCTATAGATGCTAACTGCATTTCCTACGTGCTATTTTGCTATATACTATGCCTGCTATTTCTGCCTATGTATCTAACATTTCAGGTGCCAGCTAGTGCTTCCCAACGGAACATCAAAGGCGGTGTTTCTCCTGAAATGCTACATGCAAGTTGTCATGTGTCAGCATACGGGTGCACCCAAGACTTCAGAAGCAAGTCCCCGCGCAGCTACTTTACTCCCCAACACGAGTCAGTGTTTTGCCTATATGTTACATACAAGTTGTTATGTGTCAGCATACAGGTACACTCCAGACTTCAGAAGCAAGTCCCCGCGAAACTATTTAAATTCCCCAACGGAGTCAACTTTTCCCCGGTATGCTACATCCAAGACGTGATGTGTCGGCATATGGGTACACCTACGCCCTGAAAGGCAAGTTTTACTCCCCACGGAGCATCATCATCAGGTTAGGTACAACTCAAGGCTTCAAAAGCAAGCCCGTACAGCTCACATATTTCCCCAGCGGAACGCCCGAGGCGGCATTTTCCCCGAAATGGTACAGGATGGGCCCACATATAGGCACGCCTAGGACTTATGCAACAAGTCTGACTCCCCGCGGAGCTATCATCATCAGGACAGGTCTTGGATGTAGCATACCGGAGCTTATGGCTGGCGAGCCCTTCACGCAAGTCTACTGGACTATAAACGACCCGACCGGAAGGCTGCCAGGTCGTAATCCTCGATTGGCCTGGTAGCTACTCTAACTTTCGCCTTGTCCAAGCCTCAGTCAGAGTGGGGGCTCTGTAGACACCCGCATTTTGCCTGCTAGTGTCTATAGCAGTTCCCGACAAAACACCCGATGATGATCGGACGTCAACATGACTTAATATGCTCGAATACGGACTCGGAATCAATAGTATCCGACGTGGGCATTTAGCGGAGTGCAAATCTTTCAAAACTGACCTCAAATTCAGGCCCAGTGGGTCATTCCGAGTCAAATGAGACTAATTTGGGCCAAAACCGACACCAAAAATAATTCCCGTCTTTTGGCGACCGGGTCAAAACCCGGTCAAAGACGAAACCGTCTCAGAAATCAGCCAAGTGCATTCTCGAGATTTGCGCCAAGTTCAAAATCAGCCAAATCCATTCACAAATCAATCCAAATCAAACATAATCAATTAAACATAAATCAAGGGCAATCACGCCCAAAATAGCCCGGCCTAATTGATCCACTCGGTCGAGTGGATTGACCACTCGATCGAGTGGAGCCTCTTTGAACCAGTCCAGGTTCATTCACGAGGGCACTCGACCGAGTACACCCGCGCCACTCGGTCGAGTGACCCAACGTTGGGGTTCCCTATAAATACCCCATGACCCCTCATTCATTTGACAACTCTTACACTCACAACTTTGACAAGAGGCTTTTCCCATGCATTCTTAGTCTACACTCTCTACTATATTCAACCTATACACTCACATCCTCTCTATACACACATACATATTCAAAAAACCCCGAGATCAAAACTCGTCAAAGACCGAGAGCATCCTCTCCCTAACCAAACACACCCTAACTCACCCTACATATCTCGACACTCCCGCGCACACGCCGCTACTACGAGTTCGTTTCCGAGGCCATTAAGCATGTAGGTTGAGGGTGTCATCAAACCCCATTTCTTTTTCTCCTTTCCCTTTTTTTCGATTATATATGTATTACTATTGTTATTATTATTATTATTATTATTATTATTATTATTAGTACTATTATTATTAGTCGATATTAACGACACTAATATTTTATTTACTAACACTAACCTTTAATTTTGTGCATACTAACCTTTTATTTATTTTCGTTACTAACATTTTATTTATCGCACTCTAACATTTTATTTATGTATTCTAACACTAACTTTTATTTTTGTATACTAACACTTTAATTCCGTATTCTAACATCCAACATTATTATACCGTGTATATATACATACTAATATCAAAATCTCGGTTTCGAATACGTTTGACTATGACGATCGCCTAAAGTCCATCTAATTCCTTTACGAGTAACGACGGAGGTGGCGCCTTTTCGAGGAGCGCCGCCCCAATGTACTCAAGGACATGATGTGATCGTGATCAGTCCTAGTTGAACGTATTTGATCCCATTTCGATGATTAGCACGGAACCCGTTGACACGAAAACCGACATCACATAATCCGAAAGGATTAGTTTCGATGTCGTGACGTAGAGGGATGCAATTTTGTCACTAATCAAACTTTTCAATCACAAAATAGCATATTTCATAAAATCCCGATAACGGTCTCATAATCGTATAATACACGTTTATGACATCGAGAACCGAGTTGAATTTAAATAATGCAATATTTTTATTTAACTCGGTCAATTATCGAATTCAAACAAATAAAAATGAAACGAGCCATGCCTCGTACAGGGGGCACTCGATCGAGTGCCATGGGCCACTCGATCGAGTAGCACCCAAAAATCTGGACAGTAGCTACTTTAAAGACACACTCGATCGAGTCAGACCATGACTCGATCGAGTGGGTCCTGTAGCCCAGAAATTCGAGAGCTTCAATGCAACATTTGAGCCTCGTCATTTTTTTACGACTTTTAGTCGACACGTGCATAATCAATCACGTAATTCTAATTTTCAAAACTCATGCATATCACGACACCTAAAACGATTTTGATTGACGGTCTCGCACTATTAATTTTATGTCGACGACTCTTTAGTCGTATCCGACACATAATTAATTTAGACTCCATTTCTCGAGGTGATAAGTCGGGACAAGGCATCGAGGTTCGAGATCGGGTTAGCACCACACCTAGGTCTCGAACCTCCGTCCTTTGATTGGTACACAATATAATGTGTATCTAATCGAAGTTAGTCCAATTGCACAACTTACGGTCTAGTTTATATTTATTATATACGGGTCCGTTTCTAGTTAACGTCTACCATTTCCTATTCGATTATTCTATTTTACTGCTCGTTGTATTGTGAATTCCGGGTTGTATTCCGCCCGTGTAATTTGTAATTTATTTACGAGTTTTCTATTCTTGATGTTTGCCATTTATTGCCTTAAATGAACATCACATGCTAAATCACTTTGACGTGAATCAAGATGCATTAAATGACGTAGTTCACATACTATTAATATGCTTAGCCCGAAAACGCTGTTTGCATATCATTTAATCGTTTTACTAGCGCGCTCACACGAACACGAACGATGTCTTAGTAGAGGCCGCCATGTGCGGGCGGGGTTGGGTGTCCTTAGTGGGCTTCCCAACACGTACCCTCACCCCTTACTCAGAACCTTTGGTTTCCGGATGCCCGAAACCCTTGGCGCACGAGAGTCATTCTATACACGAAAGCCGGTTTATACGGAATCGGTATTGCAATGCAAAGGGACGAGCCCAATGAACTCTGAAATCGAAGTGGGCTTACTTTGTGTATAGCCCATGACGACATAGAGTGGGCTCGTATGGTTCCGAATAACCACAAAATTCGGTGGCGACTCCATTTTGACTTAAATTTCGAACCCGAGAGCAATCTCACCACGAGATTCATTCGCCTACCCAAACCCGCGCGTGGCCGCGTCGGGGTGGACCTACGTCATGTCCACACCATTCTATAAATAAAAAATAATTAGCAAAACACAACTAAAAAAACAAAAATAAACAACAATTTTCTTAATTTAATACATCAAAATATGAGCCATACACCTTAATTACCAAATATTAACCTAAATTAAACTTAACAATTACATTAACAACCTTCCTTAATAACCCCATCTTTGTAGTAAAATACCAAAAAAATTGCTTTTCTAATATCTATTATCTAAAAAAATAAATTATTCAAACTACTAATTTAACACATGAAATATATATTTGATTCTTACAAACTACTTCAACCACACATAATTTCCCACCACATGCACAAACAATGAAATTTTCCTCAAAAAAACTTAGGGTTTCAAATTTGGGGATTTTTTCTATTAATGCAAAAATAAACATTTAAATTGTAAATCTAACAACTAATCAAAGAAAATAAAGAACTTTAAGCATAATTTTTTTTTGGTATAACGAACCGCGCACTTAGTCGCAGATGAGAATCGAACCCCTGACCTCTCAACCTGGGTAAGGAAGCTCTAACCACGTGAGCTGAACCTTCTTCTCAACTTTAAGCATAATTTATGAAGATATAAACTTATTATAACAACAAAATCAAATAAAATTGGAACAATTAGTTGAATTATACCTTGCTAATTATGAAATTAAGTGTAGATGTTCGCCGGAAGTCTCGCCGGAAGTGCTGCCGGAAGTGACGCCGGAGTAGATGAGTAATGATGGAGGATGAGTGATTTTGTATGGGTGAGTAGAGAGTGGTATGAATAAAGAGTGAGTATGGGTGAGGTTAGTATGGGTCGCGTGGTTGTTGGGGATGTAAAGGCCAAAGGCCGAAAAATCAAAGCAAAAAAAAGAAAATTACACTATAACCCGCCATTGGGAGTGGCGTGTTTATCTTCATTAAACCGCCACTCCCAATGGCGGGTCTTAGCAGGTACGTAGCTCTTGATTTTGTAGGCAGAGACTACGACATCTGAACCCGCCATTGGCAATGGCGGGTTATTGAAGATAAACCCGCCACTCCCAATGGCGGGTTAAGGAGTAATATTTTTTTTTGGTCGTCTATTTAATTGGGAAGACACGCCATTGAGCGTGGCGGGTTGGCTCCGCATAGAAACGAAGCTCGATCCGAACCTACCAGAGCACCATTTCGTTAATTAGTTTTCAATCCGACCCGCAACGATAATAAGTTTATTTAAGAGCATTATTTTGATTTTTTTTCATAATTAGTAAACTTATTTACATTATATAATCAATCTAATCAATCTTTATAATCATGGGTTAATTTATTATTGGCGTGGGTTAATTGCATGGGTTAATTACACTTATATTGACGTGCAATGACATTGTAATGATAATTTCTACGTGAAATTTTCATAACTATATATGTGTGTATATAGTTAAATGTGAATCCATATAATTATGCCATATATCAATCTACATGCAATTTTCCATATAACTATGCCATAAATTCCAAGAATCAAATGTGATCCCAAATGTGATCTTCTAATCTTCTATATTAATAGGAGAAATACATTTCAAATATCAATTGTGTACATTTTATTAATAGTTACACTATACCATAAAAATGGTTCTCTCAATCCCGACGTTTCAATATGATTAGTGATATTAATGACACCAAGGAAACATGGAGAATCAGGGTAAGAGTTGTTAGGATGTATTCTGTACCGGCTTGGAATAATCCAAATGAATTAAGTCATATTGAAATGATCCTACTCAATGAGAAGGTATTAAATACAACACGTATATTTTCGACTCTTTACTACCCATTAACTTCTCTTATGATTTTACTTCTCACAGAATCTCAAGATACAAGCATTTTTCAGAGATAGACTAATAACATTTCTAATTTCGTGGTGCAAGAAAACAAGAATAATCACAGAGCCTTTCACAATAAATTGAAAATTGTTTTCCATAAAAATACATTAGTAAGGCAATGAGAAGGTATCAATATTCCAAAATTTGGATTTGAATTCACTTCATTCAAAGATATCTTTGAGCAACGTCCATCTTCCAATGTTTTTATAAGTATATCTTCTTAAAAAACATTGGCTTGAAGATTTTCTCTTTTTAGTATAAATTGGTTTCTAACAATAATTATGTTCCATCATATTGTTTGCAGACATTATTGGTTTCTTTACTGACAAGAGTCCCGTTGATATGGTAGATGGCGTATCTAAAACCCAAAAAATGAAGATCAAGTTAAGAGAATGTGAGGTTAGAGGTGATCATGGGCCGGGTTGGGTCGGGTCTGGGCCGGGCTTTGCCATAAAATTACAGCTCACCTTGCAGGTCGGGTTGGATCGGGCCCACCAAACGGGCCGATTTGTAAGGCCCAAACCGGCCCGTTCGGGCTTTTTCGGGCTTGCGGGCTTTTCGGGCCCGTTCAGGTCACAACGATTGTTCGGGATTAAGTTAATATTTTTTTTACGTCACCTTAAAAAAATATTTATTAGCACAAATTAACCAACATTTAATCAAGTTTTTTGCCCGCAGTCGACCCGACTAATAAACAAACCCTTTTTACTAAAATTTACTCGAAATTAATCAGACAACTAGAGTACATAATGATATATCAATACTCCGTATTAAGAAATATGAACAAAGTTTACCTCGAGTCCTCGATTAGACATTTCACACATAGTTTTGGTGTTGAACAATTTTTTGTATTATTATGTGTCACACTAACATATCACAGTACAAATATATATATATATATACACACACACACACACACGGTATTAGTGTCCGTGTATAATAACTATGAACACATAAAAAACATAAACTTCCATACAAAAATTGCACGACTTTTTTTAAAAAAAATTGGGATAAAAAACGCATGAATTTCCACATAAAAGAAGTTTAAAAGTATAAAAACATAAATTATGTTTTATTTTATTTTTAAAAGTTGGGCCGGGTCGGGCCAAAATTCGGGCTTTAAGGTCGGCCCATACCCGGCCCAAAATTTATATCGGGCTTCGGGCTTTTTTGGGCCAACACGACGGCCCAAGCCCTTGAAAAAATCAGGCCGGGTCGGGTCGTCGGGCCTGGGCCATTTGATCAGCTCTATGTGAGGTATACTATAAAAATACACCCCCTTACCACTAAGAGATTAACTCTACTCCAATTTTTTCCGCCTAAAGTTACCCACCATCACAAATTAGAAAAGTAAGCGAAATGAGATATATGTGAATTGAACCCTTGACCTTAGATATATAGTACTTATTATCTACCACTACACTCCAATATCTTATTGATTCAATCATCACTAAATCCTTCTTCTACTAAAAGGATAGAAACTCTATCTTATTCCTCCACGTGGCAACATATCATCAAAAATTTTCCCACCCACCACGAAACCAGCTTGATGTTATCTTGCAAATTGCAAATTGCTTACTTTGATAATAAAATAATAATAATTGCTTACTTTGATAATATGGAAGCAAGATACGAGTATATCAAAGTAAAACATAATAATCATTTCTTTCACACATGCAAACATAATATTAGTACTCTAAAATATTCCTTTATTGTAAATAAAGATAATTTTCACACATAATTATGTATTCTAAAATATTCTTTTCACACATGCAATATATAAACCTTTCAATATATTACTTATTTAGAATTTATACTCTATATTTACATGGTAAGTATATATATAAACTTGAAAATATTATCTATATATAAATCTTCCAATAATTCTACTACAATTATACAATTATGTATATAAATGTAAAGTTCCGTACAATTATATATTAAAATCACATTTCAATATATTACTGTATTTAGAATTTATGTTCTATAATTACATTGTAAGTATATATAAAATTGAATATATTATCTATATATAAACCTACCAATAATTTTTCTTGGTATTATAATAGGTAATAACAAACTATGTGGTTTGGTGAGTAGAAATGGGGGTGAGTAGAAAAAATGATGAATATTGTATAGATCCGTGTACATAGTCTATAAAATAGTCTATATTTACATGTGGTATATTACACTGAAATTGATGAAGGACAGTGTACAAACTTCACCATAGTATTAAAATTAACCGAATAATATACACCTATTTTACCTAAATCAATTAGTATTTCCCTCAACCATATCCTTCACCATGTATATTATTACAAACTTCAGCATAGTAATTACCTATTATATAATAATTACTTATTATATAATATTATTGGATTACCCTAATTATACGCTTAAATAATCACCTATTATAAATATGCTTATATAATTAACGATCAACTTATATTATAAACATTTCTACACGGAACATTTTTCAATACAGTTTATATACTACTAAAATAATAATTACTCTTTCCAATGGCATCAACTCAATCCCGTTGTTTAAACTTCATAAACGATGTCAGTAATGTTAAGGAAACGTGGAGATTACGTGTTAGAGTTATATGACTCTACCCCGTACCAGCGTGGAATAATCCGAAGGAAATAAGTCGGGTTGAAATGGTTCTTATGGACGAAAAGTTAAAATGTCTCTAACAAATTTGATTTATGATTCTAAGGAAAAGACTATTCATCTATTAATTTTTCTCTATTCATCTATTAATTTTTCTATCAAAGACAAATTGATAAAAGTTTTTAAACCTCTAATACAGGAAGGAGAAATTTATCTAATTTCAAATTTTATGGTATTAGAAAACAATGACAAACACAAACCATGCAATAACAAATGGAAAATAAATTTCCATAAAAACACTTCCATAAGAAATTGTGTAGGGATCGAGATACCTAAGTTCGGTTTTGACATCGTCACATTTGAGGAAATCTATGAGTAAGAGCCACCCTCAAATGTATTCGTAGGTATTGTTTCTAATTTTTTGGACACACAATAATTATATCATACCTAAATATATTTCTTATAATTTTTGAATATATAATCATCTTTTGACCACGTGCAAATTGTTTTACAGATATCATTGGTAGTCTGAAAGGCAAGAGTGTTGTCGAGATGCATGGTAGGTGATGGAGCAACAAAAACCAAAAAATGAAAATTAAGCTTGAGAATGAACGGTAAATTTTTCTATGAGATATTTGTCTACGATCATAACATTTAATCATATGGTGTTGTTGACCTCATTAAAATGAGCAAGTTATGATGGTTCTGTATAGTAACATTTTATTTGAATACTACTCCAGTTGATATAGAAACGAGCTACATGCATCTCATTGTTAAAAAATTTTACTCTTCACTAGAGATGCATATACTTTTAAACATAAGGCTTATACATGCAACCATTTTTACTCAAAAATTTATAATTCGAATAAATTATAAAATGTCAAAAAGCTGATCGAATGTCTTCGTATTTTTTTTGGTGTTATGATGGTTCATACCATGTACTTTCAACTCCCCAACCCAGAAAAATAGAAATGCCTACTGTATAATTTAATTTTTACTGGTACACTACACTTAGCTATTATATTTTGAATATTTAGCTTGAGAACGAATTTATGCATAATTAAATTATACACATGATGATGTTTTCCCTCCAAACATTATTACCTAAATAAATAAATAAACTGATTTCCTAAAAAATTAAGGAAACAAATAAATCATTACACACATATACTTATACTATTTAAATTCAAGTCCTAAGTAAATATTTATGTAAATTCTTCAAAAATAAAATTATTACTCCTTATTTATGAGCTATTAAACAAATAAACCTTTATGATACAATTTTTTTGTGACAAAATATAAGCGTCGATAACTATTGAAGTCCAAGTGTTGACGTAAACAAATACGGAGCATAGATGTTTGAAGATGGAAAAACTATACCCTGTATAAAATACTTTCAAATTGTGATTTTAATATATAAATAGTTTTTTATCTAATAATAGTTGAATTATTATGTTATCTTTTAATTTGTTAACAAAATTTATAGCTGATCTGAATATATAAAGGAATGTATTTTAATTGAATAGTCAGGTTCAATGATGGGAATAAAGGAATATTTTTTCACACTTTCAATACACAGTTTCTATTATTCATATATATATTTAGTTACATATTTCTAAAAATTATAAAAAAATATTGATATTTATAACGTACTCAATTCTACAATTTAAACAAGATCTCACATGACTATCTTTTATCTTCTATTTTAGAATTTATATTGACGATTTTACTCACTTATAAATAATGTAGAAAAAGCAAACATAAAGAATCAGATGGAACGAAGAAAGTATTATTAACTTTGTAAAAAAATAAGTTTATCATAATCATCATTGAAATTTTAAGTTATTTTCTCAAATCAAAATTTAAAAATTATAAATGTGAGAAGCTAATAGGTTCCTAATAAATATTTACAAGTAATTATTAAAAAATAAAATGCTAAAGATACTGCGCATTAATGCGCGGGATCTATACTAGTTAATCATTAACTAAATTAATTTGATTGAGGACAATTTAGAAAATAATCTGTTTCTAACGGTATTAAATTATTAATTAACTAAAGTGTAACCAAATTGTCCACTATTAATCAATCCTCAAATTAGAATATTTTGGTTTAAAGTTTGACTATATGAACTAAGATTGATTTTTATATTATAATAATCATGACTATAATAAATTACAAGATTTCATCTTAAAATATGATGATATCAAGTCATATTTAATTTGATTGAGATTAGTATATAAGATTGTAATTAGGGTCTATATTAAGGATATATACTAAATTGTAGTGTATATCCCTAATATACTAATTAAGAGATTAACACCCCTATAATTTTTTTGCCTCTTAATATTGGGCCTTAACTTCTTTGGTTATGTACTACTGAAATTTAGTAACTTGACATGGTTGGACCTAGGTTGCACGGACACTCCTCCAAACCAACGTGTCGTGTCGGACACCGACACACGTCGGACACACGACAATACGTGTCGGACACCTATAAAATCGTGTCTAGTTTTTTTAATTTATTTGGACACGTATCGGACACGGTTCGTCATACTTGAAGACGTGTTCGGCCCGGTTCGTAATATTTAGAGAGTTGTCGAACATACCTAACGTTGTTTATTGATTTCCGGACTTTAATAAATGACAATTTTGTAGGTTTATAGTGGTTACTTGATGCTATAAACACTTATTATAAGACTAAATAACTAACTAATAATTATAGTATAGTAATACAATTGTTTGAATTTTTAAGATTTGATTTTTAACTTTAAGTTTATAAGAATTTAATTTTTGTTTTGTTATTTTATGATAATTGTGATAGTGTAAGTAACAAAACGTATATCTTAGGTAAAAAAATCTTCAAATTTTCTTTGTTTAAATATGTATATTGATTTTTTTTCCTGTCGTGTCTGTGTCCTACAAAATTTCAAATGCCGTGTCCGTGTTCGTATTGGTGCAACTTAGGGCCAGACACAATATTAATTAACATAAATAACCAAACTATTACTCATTCGTGCAAATTAAAATGTTTTACTATAAATGAAAGGCAGCCATAATTTAGGAATGATTGACTAAATTAACATGCAAATTGGAATATTTAAGTATAAATGAAAGACAACCATAATTTAGGAATAATATATACACGAAAATGATTAAATTAACGTCTAAATGTAGCCTCATGATTGATACGTTAAGTATATTTTACAATCTCTATAATATGCGTTAGAATATACTAAATACCGAGAGTTTATATACCAACGGAAATACATTTTATTTTTTTAATAATCATGACCGATATAAGATTGTGATTAAATATTGTAATCCTCTATTAGATAAGAGAATAAAAATTCTCAAAAAAAATTCTCTCACAAATTTTAAGCACTTAATTTAGACAAAATCAATATAACAAATAAGGAAAGAATCATACTCAATTATCAATCATATCATATAAATAATATTTACATGCTAAATATTTTAAAACTAATAATGGGTGTATCCGTGTATCGATGAAAATAAATTGTAGAAATATAGTTGCTTGAATTTCGAACAACAATTATGAACTATTTTTATGAATAAATGATATATGCTGAGATTATTAGAATAATTACTCCCTCCGTTCCATTCATTTGTTTGTTTTTTATATTTTTTGTGAGGAATCTTTTAATTAAAGACAATCAAATGAACGAGACGGAGGGAGTACATCTAAACATCAAGAGTATAAAATTATATACTCTATTTGAAAATAAATTTAAAGTGAATATACATTTCACAATTTATTCATATACTCCCTCCGTTCCAACGAATTGTATACATTTGCTTTTTTGACACTATTTATAAGTAGGATGAATTTTTGATATAACTTATGATATATAAGATAAAATATATTCATGTGAGATCTTGTTTAAATCGTCTAATCGAATACATTATGAATATCAAATTTTCATAACTTTTAATAATACGTAACTAAAGATATAGATTAAAGAAAACGAGTATTGACATACGTGCATAAAGCAAATGGATACAAATGGTTGGAACGAAGGGAGTATTATACTAAAAATATTTAAAAGAGAAATGACTGTCTCGAGAAATATGAATGACAAATAAAACATAGAGGTATTAATTTTTTGGACTACATATTTCATGATATTAGTCGAGGTCGTTATCGTGATTAATTATGCAATTTCAAATTATTTTATTATATCGAAAAACATTGATAAAAATAATGAAAAATTATCAGGTTGCTAATTAAAGTCTATTTTGTATAAATAATTAACTAAAATAAATAAATTTCTATACATACCATGCATAAATGCACGAGGTCTATACTAGTTATCTTCAATGTAACAATATAAAGCATGCCTTATTTTGTTTTTCAAATTATTTTCATTCGGCTCAGTGGCATGTTTTGGATAATCATTCAATGTGTATGTGTTACTTCGTACTTGACATTTAATTATTCGATTATGCTTGTTATGTTATTATTCTAATTGAACTATATATATTTGCTTTTCGATGATGTCAAGAGGGGAAAAGAGACCTACATGTGTCGACCTGCCTAAGCTTGCTCCTTCTCATGATTTTAAGTCTCGGGTAGCCCTCTTAGCTTGTATTCGACCTAATTGATTATTCTAGAGTGAAATATAAGCATTATGGTAACGACTACCCACAATTATTACACACTATTGGCCAAACCTTGCTTGTTAGACCAAGAGTTTAGAGTTTTAGACTTTGCTTTAGCGTTGGTTAAGTATCGAGTTGAGGGGGAACTTATTAAATTAGACACACATTACAATCAAGAGGAAATTTGTTAGAGCTAGATCCACTAGAATGCTTTAGATCGACTAGCTCATATTGATTATATTTTGATGATGCCAAGTATATTTGTCTATTATTATATGTGTATGATGTCAAGTGTTATATTATGTATGCATATGTGAGATCGCGTTTACTATAATATAAATAGCAAACATCGATGTTGAAGATATCAAGATCCAGGGCCGTCTCGGTAATTTCGGGGGCCCGGTACGAAATTTCAATTGTAGGGTCCTAAATTTATATCCACATTAATATAATAAATAAATAAACTTTTTATATATTTCATTTTTCAGCGAAATAGGACTTCAGTAAGTATTTTAATTCATAATGTACCTTTCATATGATGATTTTCGTAGTATATTTCACAGAATATAAATAATACTAGGTGTATGAACTAATTCATAATACGAGTAATTGTTATATGATCAAGACTCAAGAGTTGTGGTTTAAATGTATTTAAAAGCAATTGTTTCAAATCATACCCTCCTAGCAGCTAGTCAGTTACTCCCTCCGACTTTAATTAAAATATACTAGGAAATTAAGGAAATAAAAAAAGGAAAAAAAAAAGCCTTGAGGGAATCGAGAACGCGACCCCTTGGTAAGAGGATGAAAGATCCCATTAAACAATTACCACCAAGCTACATCAATCAGCATGTTTATCCTAAACATAAATTAATATATATTCTTTATATAATCTTTTCAATTGGGCCCTTTTAGTTTGGAGGCCCTGTGCTGTCGCCTATCTTGCACGGGCCCAAGGACGGCCCTGTCAAGATCAAAGAACATCAATGAAGGACATGGAAAAATGTGAAGAATGTCGAGATCAAAGATCGACGATTGATCAAAGTGATGATGAGAAAAAACGAAAGCTCGAAGAATACAAGATTGAAATGAAGAAGAAGGCTAGAGTAGCTTATTTGTAGGTTTTTTTTTCTGCCAATTGATGCGTGTCGTTCTTATTTGATTTTTCACTTATTTTAGCACGCATTTCCGTATCATTTTGTTAATTTTAGAAGTCGTTTTACGTTATTTTCTCCAATATGTGCTACTCGAGTATTCTTTTGTTATTTTGTAGATAATTTAGACCGAGTAGTCAAAAGAGCTCAAAAACACGTCAAAAATCGTTAAAGCTCTAAAACCGAGTCGTTGTGCGAAAATCAAGTAAAGATAGAAGCTGAAAGACAAACTCAACCCAAATAAGAAAACGGCCTGATCTTTAATCTTTGGATTTGGTTTGAAACTCCATAATCTAGTGAGATTCAGCTGAACGATCTCTGGCCCATATGTTTAAAACACAACAAATCAGCCCAAAGAAGTAGACTCGAATCCGCAGCAGCCCAAGTCGACCCGACTCATCTGAAGTCAACCCTGACTGAAGATCCCATTCGACCGACTGGGAAGCCAGTCGACCCAAGCTAAAGATCTCATTCGACCGACTGGGAAGCCAGTCGACCCAAGCTAAAGATCTCAGTCGACCCAAGCTAAAGCTAAATCTAGTCGACCGACTGGAACTCCAGTCGACTCAAGCCAAAATGTCAGTCGACCCTAGATATTTTAGATAACTACCCACGATCTCCTCCTTGTGCGTCAAGCTTCCTTCACCCCACTACTTCTTGTTTTACGCACTGTTAGTAGCTAGTGGGAGATTGAGGTTGGCAGTTTAAGCGGGGAGTTTCTAGGTAGTTAATGGGGGCCTTGCATCACTATAAATAAAGCTTGATTTCTTCGGTTTTAGGATCATCTTTCATCTTTCATGCATATCTCTCATCAAAACACAGCTAGTTATTATTTTATTTCTTCCAAGCTTTCTGTAATTTTCAAGTATTCAGCCATTAATTCAAGCAGTTTCCAAATTCCGATATTGATGGTAAGGGATTTGTCGTGAATCCTACCAACAAATAAAACCAACTAAACCTAACTGGGTAGATAGGGCAAGTCGGGTCGAGTCCACGGGGACGGTAAGGAGGGTTTCGACTAAGTTTCACCTAAAGACTTGACTAGGTCACAAGGCTAAACTAAGCTAAAACTAAGAGAGGGGGGGGGGGGGGAGACTAAGACTAAGGACAAACAAGTAGAACATCTAAAGCTAAGAGAATAATGGCTAAGAGGAAGAAGAAATCAAATAAGAAAAGAAGTAGGATTAGGTCGGGTTCAAGGGTGATGAGATGATCAAGGAAGAGCAAAGGTGAAAGGGTAGTCGAGTTATCTAGGTATAATCCAGGCTCTCGCTCCAAAACCGACCTAGAGGCTCCCCGCTCTTGATGGCGGGGATTTGTCGCGGGATCCCCTCCGATCAAATAATTAACCGGCTATTCCTACGGTAGATAGGGTAAGTCGGGTCGAATCCACGGGGACGGTAAGAGGCGTCTGGACTAAGGTCGCCCAAATACGAGACTAAGTCAACGAGCTAAGCTAAACTAGAGAATGATAGAAGGGGAGAAAGCTAGACTAAGACTAAGGTGCCGGAGAAATAAACAACGAAATGGGCTAGGATTAGGTCGGGGTCAAGGGGGTAACGGAATGGTCAAGGAAGAACTAGAGTGGAGGAGGTAGTAGGGTAATCTAGGTGTAGTCCGGGCTCTCGCAACTTAGACTCACCTAGAGGTTCCACCTAAAACCCATTTTGGCGACACACAAGACAAACGGGGTTACTAGCGTGTTATTGTGGCCTAGATCGCATCGGGCTCTCGCAACTTAGACCGACCTAGGGGTCGTCCTCACCGGGCTCTCGCTACTTAGTGAGGGAACCGAACCCACAAGCAAACTATTACCCACAAGAGAAAAGCAAGAAAAACAAGCATATGCACATACTAGTCATTCAAGCATTTCAACAAACATGTGATATGCATCAAACCAAGAGGAAACCCAAATCTTCCACCAACATCTCCAACAATCCCTTAATCATCCATCAACACCCAAATCACCTTACTAACCGTAGCAACAATCTACTCAAACATATCTAATACTAAAACCAACACAAACAAGAAGAATCAAAACAAGCATAAACAAACTAGTGAAAAAGATGAACTAAGAACAATAAGATGAACAAAGATTAAAACTTGGATGAATAAACAAGATAAAGAGTAAAAGAAAGAAAGGATTATACCATACTAGTGAAGAGGAAAGATTGAAACTTGCATTAATGAAGAAAACCCAAAACAAACCACCAAGGTTGTCAATCTTGGATGGATCTTGAAGAATTCCCTTAATACAAGTACTAAACTAAGATTAACTACTAATTACCGACTAATCTACTCTAATCTAAACTAATCTAACCTAAAATAGTCTAGGGTTTAGTGGGAAGTGAAGAACCTCCACTTAACATCACAAGGGAAGAGTATATATAGGGTTACAAGTGGGAGGAATAAAAGAAGGAGGCGGAACAGAGACTGGGTCATTCCCGATCGGGAATGGGAAATCCCGATCGGGAAGAAATGATGGTCCCGATCGGGAATATGCGATCCCGATCGGGACGGCTTCACAGTGAGCGCCTCCCTTGCTCCACCTTTCCCGATCGGGTTGAGGCCTTCCCGATCGGGATGGGTCTTGTAGGCCTCCCTTAAGAGCTTTTTGGTCCCTCCTTGCCTCTCATGGGTTACTCGTCGATTCTCGGGACTCGGGATCGGGTCTCGGAGGCTCGGGATTGGGTCCTAGGGTCTCGGGGTCGATTCCAAGGCATCGAGTCATCGTTCCTTTACCTCGTTGGCTCCAAAAAGTGTATGTATTGAGTCGGAATCGCTCCAACTCTTCATGATTGGTCCCGGGAACCTGAAACGAGCTGGAGGAAGCATAAGAAGCCCATAAACCGCTCCCAGGGAGCGATTCCACAAGGAAAATGGGACCAAAATACAGTAAAATAAGCACTACAAACTACACTTATCAACTCCCCTACACTTAACCCTTACTCGCCCTCGAGTAAGCACATACTAACTACTATACTAGCCGAATGGGTATTAGCGCACCCTACGCCCTTTCAACTCACGCGAGTGCACTTAGAGGAAAAGTGCACTTCGCAAGGCAAGTCGGGTCTTGCGACAAAACTGCGGATGCAACCGGACACAAGACACAAAAACAAACAAACACACAAACGAACACATAATCGGTTGCACCCTAAGAAAAACAAATACCGCTTCCCTCTAAAAGCGGTGAAAGAAGCACCGGTTTAGGACTCGAGGTAAGTGACAACGTTCCCAAGCTAGCAATACAAACCGAGGTGGACTAAACCCTAATAGTATGACGATAAAGCAACAAAAACGTTGGTAACTTACCTAGGTCCTCCTAACTTTCTAAAAATGTACTACGGGACGATCGGCGGAGTGGGAAGTGATGATCCACGGTGTTAGTCGACACTGTAGGTAAGTGAGACCCCGCCCCCTTTAGCGTGAGCCAAGAGGGTCGTCCCGTGTCCAAAACCGCCTAACTAGTCCAAGTAAAAAGGTGGAAAACATGCAAAATGAGGGAAGACCGACTAATGCCGCTATCATCCTTCCTCGGGACTCGGTCCTTTGGTAGGCTCTTCACGGCAAAAGTCGAAAAAAGGCTTATTTTTTTGGGGTTAAGATCTTTTTGTGAGACGATTTTCTTTTGGCATTTTCTCTTTTCTTTTGCATTTTTGTTTTGTTTTGCCATGCCATTTCTTTTTCTTCTTTTCTATTTTCTTTTTGGCTTTTGTGCCTTTTCTTTCTCTTCATTCTTTTCTTTCTTTCATTTTTCTTTCTTTTCTTTTCTTTGCCCTTTTTTTGGCAAGATTTGGCTTTTTGGCATTTCTTGACAATTAAGAAAGAGAGAAATCAACACTTTGCAATTTATTGTGTGGATATGTGTAGGAGGTAGGGAAATGGGAGAGTCGAGGAGCGTCCTTCCCTTCAAACCCACAAAAAGTGGAGAACTTGGACTAATTAAACAATCCCAAACACGGTCACCTAGGGGATGGGACTCGGTAACCAAGGCCTTTTCACACCGTGGGTGGTCATAATGGTCAAAAGTGCAAATCCCGTAGTAAATCCCTAGTAAGCTAGGTGGACTCAAGGTAAAGGACCAACGAAATCATTGATTTAGGGTCATTCTACTAGATTAAAGTCCAAGACTCGATTTACACTACTAGGAAGGGAAAGTACACACTCACACACTAGCCTCTAAACCGGGTTTTCGAAAACGGTTTACACACATGACACACAACATAGCACAGCACAAAATCAAAGACATGACGAAAATGGACGAAAGAAAAAGAAGCAAAAGCAACAAAACAAAAACAAAACAAAACGAACACATGAACAACACAAACACCACCCCTAGCTTCCAAACAAATCACCAAATCACCAACAAACTTTACAAAGCTCCACCCGAGCACACAACATCACAATCTCCTCCAAACTCCGCGAGAGATAAAGAAGAAAAAGGGATAAGATGTTACCGGTAGTCTTGAAATCTCTCCAAAGCTAGCGGTGATTTAAGCAACCTATAAGGAAAGAGGAGGCAAAACACACACAATGCAACAAATACACGACATAAAGACACAAAAGGAAAACACACAAAAGGAAAATCTTTTTGATTTTTGTGAAAAAATTTCAAATTTTTATGGTTTTTTAAGATTTTTCGAAAAAAATACAAAAATAAAGCTAACTATGCTAGAATATCGCTCCCCCCACACTTAAACCGAGCCATGTCCTCATGCTCGATCGTAGTGTGCGGAGAGACAAAAGAAAAGAAGAGAAACTACGAAAATAAAGCTGAAAATCAAAAATAAAGGTGAAGAAAAGGGTAGAAGGTGTCCGGCCGGGGTGTAGTCAAGTCACCATGGGCCGAGACAAGAAAAAGATATGGATGGGGGAAGAAAATAAAAGGAAGGAAATAAAAGGAAATGGGAGGGGAGGGCTAGGTGTAATCAAGTCACCTAGCCCGGATTCCGCCTAAATCCGACTAAATCCTCAAAAAGAAATAGTGAAAAACTTGTAAAATTTGGATTTTGAAAATGACTCTCGATGTAGTCACATCATCGAGAGTCGGGAGCAACCACTACCAAGGCCTCGAAGGCCACTAAGGTACCATGACTCAAGGGGAAGGGAATAAACAAAGGAAAACAAGCAACAACAAAAACGGAAAAGAAAGGATAGTTGCCGTACCATAGGTTAGCAACTCACTCTCTCCATCGTCTCATAGATCAATATAGGCACTTGCTTGTCTTCATCATTGTTATCCCGCTTCAAGCTTGATAGAACCGCATGGTAGAGGTAGTAATGGTGTGAGGGGGTGGGATTTGATGTGAATATCGGTCTAAAGTGAGGAGGAAATGAGGTTAAGGTATGAAAATGAGGTACATGGGTGGTATGATATGAGAAAGGAAGGTAGGGAGGTTGGGTGTGGGTATAGAATGGTTGGGTGGGCTTGAATGTCGAAGAAGAAGCACCAAAAAGGAGTAGGGGATCATCCCGGTCGGGATGATAAACCCTTCCCGGTCGGGAAGCCTCCTTCCCGATCGGGATGACACTCCAGTGGACTCGGTTTTTGGCACCCCCATCCCGGTCGGGACGACACACCCTTCCCGGTCGGGAAGGGTCTTCATGACTCCCATGACCCCAAAAAAAAACCGACTCCCTTACTCACGATCCAAGCTCTATCACTAACCACTCCTTTCTAGGAGTCACCTTCACTTCACCTATCACAATAAACTCAAAGTACACATCAAATTCACTCCCGCACCTCACTCATCAAAATACCAAATCAATTACAAGAGCTTCACAAAACAACAAAAATCAAGAGAAAAATCACACAATTACAAACACAAGTACTCTAAAGAGGAGAGGAGAATATACAACATGACGGTTCTTTAGGAACTCCGTCAAACCTAGGATGGTGGACTCTTCTTCAACCATAGCCCTCAAGGGCATGGAGGAGCAAGTCGAACGCGCTACCGACATCATAATGAAGGCCCAAGAAGCGCTCGAGCCTAGCCAACCTCCACGGCCTCCAAGGTGGAGGCGAGAAGTAGGAATACCAAGACCCAATATCATCATTCATGTTGTCTCCGGGGTCTATCCATCCTACGAGCTTAACCGACCTCTTCCTCCCTAAGCATCGTCTCCAATCACAAGCAAGCTTCATCTCCAAGAAGCGAGGCACAAAAAGCGGTTTTGGCCTCATCTCCTCAATGCACACCCCCACACTTTCCTCAAGTTGTGGTTCCCCACCTTCATCACTCGGCCCCACGTCATCTTGGAGAAGAGGATCGAAACTTCTACCGGCGGTTTCAATCTCTTCCAAGTCCTTGCTTGGTTCACTAGCTAGGGGCTCTTGATGCTTAGTCGCATTATCGCACAAGGGCAACTTGAGGCTATCAACTTCACCCAACATCCTCACAAATTCTACCAACCCATCCAACTCACCATCCTCCTCCAATTCCTCACCAATGTTGTCTTCACCAAGGGTCATCTCCTCATTCGTCTCTTTTTGGGTAGACGATTAAGGTTCTTCAAAGCAAATCTCTCTATCAAAGGGAACAACGTTAGCGGCTTCGTGATTAGGTTGCTCCTCTTTCTCAAGTGGGCACCCTTCATCTAATTGCGATGTTCGGGATAAATACATTACGGTTTGAACCGATAATGCATTTAATCGAGCATCCCTCGCCTCGTTTGCCCTTCGAATTTGGGCCCATAATTCATCTTGTTCTTTTTGCAATTGAAGGGCCGTTTCTTGGATGCTCCTTTGCATTTGAAGCATAGAATGAAACAACTCCGTGTTTGACGATTGGTGGTCATTGAGGTCTTGTAAAGCTCCTTGATAATCTTGATGATGCCCAAGGGGTGGGGCATCATATTGTTGGTAGTGAGGTTGAGGTGATTGGTAGTATTGTGGGTCGTGGGGTTCATATTGTGGTTGGGGTCACTAGTAGAATTAATGCCATTGGAACCTATAAAAAGGAACCGGTTGTAAGAAAAAGAGGTTCCTTAGATGACCAAAAAAATGATTGGCACCTATTGTAAATTGAACCGGTTCCAAAGACCTTATCAATGGAACCGGTTGTTCACTAAAAGAGGTGCCAAAGGTAGTGTCTAAAATTTTTAGACCATATTAAAAGGCTTTGGCACCTATTTTAGGTTGAACCGGTTCCAAAGACCTTATCAATGAAACTGGTTGCTAACTAAAAAGAGGTGTCAAAGGTACAAGGCTAAATATTTGGACCTTATTAAAAATTTTGCACCTGTTGTAAGTTGACTTTCCTAACAAATGGTTCCAAAGAATAATTCTATTTTTATTGAGGGAATTCTAAATTAGAAACCTAACTAATGAAACCCAAAATCAATGACCCACAAAATGAAACTTGTAAATCATAAATAAAAGAAAACTAAAAAATGAAACCCCAAAACACGAAGAACCCTAAACACGAAGAAGACGCGAAACACAAAGAATGCATAGATGAAGACGCACAGAAGAAGAAGAAGAAGAAGAAGAAGAAGAAGACCATTCAAACCTCACGCTTCTAGCCCCTTTTCGTGTAAGTTCTAATTGTTGATTGTTGAATTATTTCAGTTCTAATTGTTGCCTGGATTGATTTAATTGTGTCTGTTTTTGCTACTAGGGTTTGTTTGTTAATTTAGGAGTGTTATAATTATGAGATTGATGATTTTAATCTGCGAGAAAGAGATAAGAATTGGATCTTCATCTTCATCTTCAATTAACCTGTGAAAATGGTATGCATTTCGTACTTCTTCTTCTTGTTTTTGATCGATTCTTTCTCTTTTTAGTTTCTGTTTTCTGAGTTTCATTTCTGCTGTTTACATTTTCGACTGTATTGATTGATTGATCGATTGAAATCTAAGTGTTTTCGTTGTTGATTGTTTTATTTGGAAGTTTGATTATTAGAGAAGAACTAATGTTTGAGACTTGAGCTGATTGTGTTTTTGTGGTGATCGTTGATTGTTTCATTTGTTTTTGATGATGATTCAATTGAAGTGAGTAGGTTAATCGTTTTAATGGATTCATTGTTTCATTTGTTCTTGATGATTATTGAACTGAATTGAATTGAATTGAGCGATTGATTATTTCATTTGTTCTTGAGGAGTAATTTTTGTTAAAAAAATATCCATGTAATTTTTTCTTTATGTGCTAGTGTTGTTTGGATTTGCTAACTCTAGTGATGGACTTGTCATAGTTTTGTGATCGAAAGTCGGTTGATTTTGCTGATTGTTGCTCAATCGCGTTACAGTTGTGTCGATGATTTTGTTTTAAGCTGTAATGTTCATTGCACTGTGCTATTTACTATATTTTGTTATAATTTTTGAATGATGAAGCCAGTGATTTAATACTAACTCAGTTTACGATGGATTAATAGTCGAGATTTTCCAAACGAAATGTTTATTTGGTTTGCCAAGGAAGATTAAATGCACTAAAACAGTTGTTTCATGAAACGAGTAAAATTTGATTGGGTGAGACATAAAATCTGAATTTATGAAACTTAATAATTGTTCTGATCCTTAACATTTTTCCATTTCCATCCATTGCTAATCAGCTACTTGATATTGATTCTTCGAAAGTTGTTAATGCTATTAATAAGGAGATGTAGGGTTCTCCGGGTTTGCTAATAGAAGATGTTGATACGTTATTACCTTTTCTTCAATGTAGTGTTTCTTTTTGCTGTCAACATGTCAAAACTGGAGGAAAATGTAGTTGCCTATTATTCAGCTAGGTTGTGCTAGTCTAGTGGGGGGAAACTTAGACCTCTGCAAGTTTAGACGATGTGGAAATCCTAGGGCTGTTGCCTGTTATAGTGGTAATGTGGTTACTCATGTGAGTCTCCTCTGTTTGACAGCTTTCTCAGAGGACTGCGTTGTTTGCACTAGAACTACGGATAGAATAGCGGCTTTTCTTGCAGTTTGTGTCACCAAACCAGGCAAGGCAATAAGATTTCTTCCATTTCTCTTATTCTTCCTGCATTTTTAAATTTAATGATCTCACCATCTAAAACAAAACAATGGTCATGAAAGTATCAGGCTGGAAACTTAAGTCGTTTTCACTGAACTTCTCTACACTGTGACTCTGTGAGTGTTGGAGTTTCGGCCATACCTAAATTGTGTTAAAAGTTCTTGTTTTTGGTGCAACTTAAGTAGATCGAATGGATAGATACTAATAGGGGTGTTCACCGGTCCGGAACCGGACCGGACCGGACCGGACCCGGTTGGACCGAAGACCGGTCGAAGGGATTCATCAGAACCGGAAACCGGACCGGATGGGTGTCAGACCGGACCGGGACCGGACCTGTCGGACCGGTCTGAACCCGGACCGGACCGGTCGACCCGACTAACGCGTAAATGGTTGTAACTTGTACGTTTGTAACTTGTAAGAATTTGGTTAAGATCAGATGCAACGTGCCAACGTATAATGTTTACACATGAATACATAATCAAAATTGAGAAGTAAATAGCAAAGTCCTAGATAAAAATAAAGTACGAAACTAATAATGTATGCTTAAAATTTAATAATGACGAATTGACGAGACTAATTAGTAATTCTGTATATTAGTGAATTAGTAATTTTGTTATTTTTGTATAGTATTTTCAATTATTTAAGTATATTTAGCTGTTTAGGAATTTAGAAGTTAGAATTTATTTAGGAATTAGGTTGATTATATTTTGAGAATATAACAATTTACTAAGTCAAACTTTGGGATTTTGGAAATTTTTGAAAATCAAATTTACTGACTTGATTACTTGAATAATTGATGAGTTGCGCTTGCATTCAAACACTTCAAAGTTAGGAAATTGGATTAGCGGTTATTGAATTCCGGTCTTCCGGTCTGGACCGGGTTTTTCCGGGTTTTAGCCCGGACCGGACCGGAAACCGGATTTGCAGATAAAGAAGACCCGGGGACCGGACCGGTTAGGGGTAGGTCCGGTTCGGTCTGGACCGACCGGTCCGGTTCGGTCCGGTTGGTCGGTCTAGACCGGTTTTTGAACAGCCCTAGATACTAAGAAACAAATTGATGAGCGAGAATGAAAGGGGGATAATGTACACGAACCCATCTACCGTATTCTCATACAATCAGTGTTGGCCACCATACAATACTCCCATTTAGTTTTATTTTCCTCTCTTCTCCGTGATAATCAACTAGTACTTTGATGATTCTTTTTTCTTACCATGTTTCAGGGGTGTCGGGATTTCTGTTTGCAATGACACTTATTTTAGAGGGATGGATACCCAATCATTACTTGAAACTATTATTAGATTAAGTATCCTGTTTTTGCATTGGACACATTTTAATCTTAACTAACTGGGCTTAATTTGTACTCCGAGTCTAAATTTGTGTGCTTTAAATTCTAGAAAGTATACTGTATTATTCAAATGATAATTGATTATATATTTTTGCTTATGTATATTAAGGTTGATAAAGTTTTGCAAAGTATTGAAGACGAAGATGAGTGTATCTATAATGATGGCGTTGATTGCTTGTGGACGGTATATTACCATGAAATTAAGAAGATTGTTGTATGTATGATGTAGGAAATGTGGAAAATGTAGGATGATATATATGGTGTAATTTTCTATTTTAGATTAATAAAAGTATTATATTTTCAATTTTGTGGCTATCTTTTAATCAATTAATTTATTGTTGGTTTTTCTTTTATATACAATTATTGTGGATTTAATTATGCATTTAAAAAAAATTAACACCTTTGGAACCGGTTGTGAATTACAACAGGTTCCAATGGGCACCTTTGGAACCGGTTGTGATTTACAACAGGTTCCATTTGTACACCCTTTGGAACCGGTTGGGAATTACAACAGGTTCCAATGTGATACCTATGGAACCGGTTGTGGATTTCAATAGGTTCCAATGTGACACCTTTGGAACCGGTTGTTAATTACTGTAGGTTCCAATGGTATACCCTTTGGAACCGGTTCCACCAACAACCGGTTCCAAAGGTCATATTTGGAACCTTTCTACAACCGATTCCAAAGCTCCGGACCAAAGGAATATGTGGCAGTAGAACCTTTGAAAAAAGGTTCCAAAGGATAGTTTACAACCGGTTCCAAAGGTATTTTCTACTAGTGGGTGTAGGGTAATATGGTGGGTTTTGGGGGTATTGGCTTCCATAAGGTGAATCTTGATTGAACATGGTGGGTTCACATTGATAACTCGAGTAATAGTCACCATGATCGTAGGATTGGTAATCGTTCACTTGTTGGTAGCCGTTTTCATAACCTTGAAGTTCATACTCGTCTTGATTACCCCAAGAAGCTTGATAGTGATTAGGAGTCATCATGTCATAGCTTTGGTTCATGGAAGGAGAGGAGTAGCTCATATCGGCTCCCGAGTATGTGGAGTTTAGATCAAACCCCATGCTTGCTCGAAAATCGTAGTCCATACCCGGTTGGAAACCTCTCACCCTAGCAACCGTCCGTTTAAGCGGCTCTAAGTTGCAAGAAGAAGATAGTCACCACCTCTAAGCACAAACTGTAGACTAGGAACAAACGTGAGAAGTCTAGTGCTTTTTGGGCACTAGACAAGAGAGAAATAAACCACACACACACACAAGAAGCAAGGTAACAAAAAGAAAAAATAAAAACACAAACACAAAGACAAAGTCAAGTAACTAGGAAAACAAAGTCTAAACTAGCACCGTCCCCGGCAACGGCGCCAAATTGATGGCGGGGATTTGTCGCGAGATCCCCGCCGATCAAATAATTAACCGGCTATTCCTACGGTAGATAGGGTAAGTCGGGCCGAATCCACGGGGACGGTAAGAGGCGTCTGGACTAAGGTCGCCCAAATACGAGACTAAGTCAACGAGCTAAGCTAAACTAGAGAATGATAGAAGGGGAGAAAGCTAGACTAAGACTAAGGTGCCGGAGAAACAAACAACGAAACGGGCTAGGATTAGGTCGGGGTCAAAGGGGTAACGGAATGGTCAAGGAAGAACTAGAGTGGAGGAGGTAGTAGGGTAATCTAGGTGTAGTCCGGGCTCTCGCAACTTAGACTCACCTAGAGGTTCCACCTAAAACTCATTTTGGCGACACACAAGACAAACGGGGTTACTAGCGTGTTATTGTGGCCTAGATCGCATCCGGGCTCTCGCAACTTAGACCGACCTAGGGGTCATCCTCACCGGGCTCTCGCTACTTAGTGAGGGAACCGAACCCACAAGCAAACTATTACCCACAAGAGAAAAGCAAGAAAAACAAGCATATGCACATACTAGTCATTCAAGCATTTCAACAAACATGTGATATGCATCAAACCAAGAGGAAACCCAAATCTTCCACCAACATCTCCAACAATCCCTTAATCATCCATCAACACCCAAATCACCTTACTAACCGTAGCAACAATCTACTCAAACATATCTAATACTAAAACCAACACAAACAAGAAGAATCAAAACAAGCATAAACAAACTAGTGAAAAAGATGAACTAAGAACAATAAGATGAATAAAGATTAAAACTTGGATGAATAAACAAGAAAAAGAGTAAAAGGAAGAAAGGATTATACCATACTAGTGAAGAGGAAAGATTGAAACTTGCATTAATGAAGAAAACCCAAAACAAACCACCAAGGTTGTCAATCTTGGATGGATCTTGAAGAATTATCTTAATACAAGTACTAAACTAAGATTAACTACTAATTACCGACTAATCTACTCTAATCTAAACTAATCTAACCTAAAATAGTCTAGGGTTTAGTGGGAAGTGAAGAACCTCCACTTAACATCACAAGGGAAGAGTATATATAGGGTTACAAGTGGGAGGAATAAAAGAAGGAGGCGGAACAGAGACTGGGTCATTCCCGATCGGGAATGGGAAATCCCGATCGGGAAGAAATGATGGTCCCGATCGGGAATATGCGATCCCGATCGGGACGGCTTCACAGTGAGCGCCTCCCTTGCTCCACCTTTCCCGATCGGGTTGAGGCCTTCCCGATCGGGATGGGTCTTGTAGGCCTCCCTTAAGAGCTTTTTGGTCCCTCCTTGCCTCTCATGGGTTACTCGTCGATTCTCGGGACTCGGGATTGGGTATCGGAGGCTCGGGATTGGGTCCCAGGGTCTCGGGGTCGATTCCAAGGCATCGAGTCATCGTTCCTTTACCTCGTTGGCTCCAAAAAGTGTATGTATTGAGTCGGAATCGCTCCAACTCTTCGTGATTGGTCCCGGGAACCTGAAACGAGCTGGAGGAAGCATAAGAAGCCCATAAACCGCTCCTAGGGAGCGATTCCACAAGGAAAATGGGACCAAAACACAGTAAAATAAGCACTACAAACTACACTTATCAGTTCTCGCGCAAGAACTCATCCTAGCAACATACAAGACCACAAGGAGAAGGTAAGAAAACATGTATTTGCAACTACAAGTCATTCAAGCATTTCATCAAGCATGTTCTATGCATACAACCAAGAAGCAACCAAAACTATCACCAACAACCTACACAAACCCTTAATCACCCATTAAACACCCAATTCCCCTACTAATCCTAGCAAGAGGACTACTCACACATATCTAAACTAAAACTAACATGAACAAGAGAAACTAACACAAGAGCAAGAATATTCATAATAATGAAGAACAACAAGGATGAACAATACAATAAACAAAAGATAAAGATTAAAACTTGACTAATAATGAAAGATTAAGAGAAGGGAGAAAAGAGATTATACCAAACAAGAGAAGATGAAAAGGAGAAAACTTGCATAAAAGAAAACCCAAAACACCCACCAATGTTGTCAAGATTGGTAGATTCTTCAATAATTCCAATAATACAAGAGTTAACACTAGATTAATGCTAAATGGAAGAGTAATTAAGGAAGGATTAAACTAATCTACACTAATCTAAGTTAATCTAACCTAAAGTAGTCTAGGGTTTTTTAAGAGTAATCTCAAAAAGTTCTTAAAACAGTACAAGAGGGGGGTATATATAGGGTTTCACGAGCAAAGGAGTTGAAAGAATGATGGAGCGGCTGAACTGGGCCCTTCCCGGCCGGGAAGGGGTTGATCCCGACCGAGAAGGTCATGATCCCGGCCGGGATCACCCTCTAGCGGCTCGACTTTCCTTTGCACTTCATCCCGGTCGTGATGGATGTGTTCCCGACCGGGATGGGTCCTGTAGGCTTCGAATATGGTCTCATAGGTCCCTACTTGCTCTTCCTAGGCTTCTTATCGATTCTCGGTGCTCGAGAATGGGTCCCAAGGGGCTCGGGATCGAGTCTAGGCCACCGAGTCATCGTCGCTTCGCTTCGTTGGCTTCAAATGCGTCGAAAACGAGTCGGAATCGTTCCATTTCTCCAAGATTGGTCAAGGCAACCTAAAACAAGCTAGAAGAAGCGTAAGTAGCCTCGGAACCGCTCCAAAGAGCGATTCCACAAGAGAAACCGGGACCAAACACAAGAAATAAGCACTACAAAACACACTTATCAACTCCCCCACACTTAACCCTTACTCGCCCTCGAGTAAGCACAAACTAACTAAAAACTAAAAGAAACTAGACTACTAACCGAGCGGGTATTAGCGCACCCTACGCCCTTTCAACTCACGCGAGAACACTTAGAGGAAAAGTGCTCTCTGCAAGGCAAGTGAGCTCTTGCGACAAAACTGTGGATACAACCGAACACGAAAACACACAAACAACCAAACAAACAAACAAACAATCGGTTGCATCCAAGAAGAAACAAATACCATTTCCCTCAACAAAGCGGTGAAAGAGACACCGGTTAAGGACTCAAGGCAAGTGACAACGTTCCCAAGCTAATAACACAAATCGATATGGACAAAACTCTAATAGTATGACAACAAAGCAATAAAAACGTTGGTAACTTACCTAGTTCCTCCTAACCTTCTAAGAACGTACCACGGGACGATAGGCGGGATGGAAAAAGGATGAACCACGGAGTTAGTCGACATTGTAGGTAAGTGAAGCCCCGCCCCCTTTAGCGATAAGCCAAGAGGGTCGTCCCATGTTCAAAATAGCCTAACTAGTCCAAGTAAAAAGGTGGATATGGTTGCAAAGTGAGGGAAGACCGACCATTACCGCTATCATCCTTCCTAGGGACTCGGTCATTTGGTAGGCTCTTCACGATAACAGTCGGTAAAAGGCTTATTTTTGAGGGGGTGAGAATTTTTTTGTGAAATGATTTTCTTTGGCTTTTTTCTTTTGTATTTTGCTATGCCATTTCTTTTTCTTCTTTTGTATTTTGTTTTTGATTTGTTGTGCCTTTTCTTTTTCTTTTTTCTTTCTTCTTTCTTTTTTTTCTTTTCTTTTTTCTTTTTTTTTCTTTCTTTTCTTGGCTTGCCTTTTGGATAAATTTTGTTTTGTAGGCATTTCTTGCAACCATGTAAGAACTTCAACAATTTGCAACTTATTTGTGGAAAATGTGTAGATGGTAGGGAAATGGGTAAGTCGGGGGCGCCTTCCCTTCAAAACCACAAAAAGGGGGAAAAACTTGGACTAATCAAACAGTTTTGAACATGGTCACCTAAGAGATGGGACTCGGCAACCAAGGCCTTTTCACTCCGTGGGTGGACAAAATGGTCAAAATGCAAATCCCGCAGTAAATCCCTAGTAGACTAGGTGGACTCAAGGTAAGAAACCAACTAAACTATTGATTTAAAGTCATTCTACTAGACTAAAGTCCAAGACTCGATTCATATCACTAGAAAGGGAAAGTAAACACTTGCGTACTAGCCTCAAAACCGGGTTTTCGAAAACCTTTTCTAAACTAGACACAAACGAAACAAGACAAAACAAAACAAACACACAAGGAAATAAACAATCACCACCCCGAAACTTCCAAACAAGCAACCAATCAACCACGAACTCCAAAAAGCTCCACCCGAGCACACACCACCACAACACATCCTCCAAACTCCACAAAAAGGAAAAAGGAGAAAGAAATGAAGGGATATTATCGGATGTCTTGAGCTTTTCGAAACTTGTCGACGATCGCGCAACCTACAAGGAATTCGGGGGAGCAAAACACACAACACAACAAATATACGACACAAGGACACAAAAGAAAATCTTTTTGATTTTTTATGAAATTTTTTCAAATTTTTAGGGATTTTAAAGATTTTTCAAAAAAAAACTACGAAAATAAAACTAAACTAGACTAAGATATTGCTCCCCCACACTTAAACCGAGCAATGTTCTCATGATCGATCAGTAGTATGTGGAAGACACAAAAAAAGAAGAGAAAATGGGAAAAATAAAGCTAAAATAAAAATGAAAGTGAAGAAATGGTAGAATATGTCCGGCCGGGGTGTAATCAAGTCACCAAGGGCCGAGACGAGAAAAGATATGGATGGGGGAAGAAATAAAAGGAAATGGGAGGGGAGGGCTAGGTGTAATCAAGTCACCTAGCCCGGATTCCGCCTAAATCTGACTAAATTCTACCAAAAGAAAATAAAAATAAACAAAAAGTGAAAAGACTTGTCAATTTGGATTTTTCGAATGACTCTCGATGTAATCACATCATCGAGAATCGGGAGCACTAACCACCAAAGGCCCGAGGGCCACCATGACACGAAATGCATAAAAGGAAGGGGAACAAACGAAGAGTAAGCAACAAAAGACGGAAAAGAAAGGAGAGTCGCCTTACCAAACGGTTAGCAACTCAATCAACGCCATCGTCTCAATGATCTATCTTGGCACCATGCTTGTCTTTGTCATCGTTTTTCCTCTTCTTTCTCAGTGTAGTCGCATGGTTGAAGTACCGGGCTTGTAATGGTGTAAATGAGGTCGGGATCCAAGGAGTAACTCGGTGTGTAGTGAAGAGTAGATGAGATGAAAGTATATAATTGAGGTGCAAGGGTGAAATGATAGTGGCAGGGGTGAGTAGGGAGGTTGGGAGGGGGTATAAAGTGGTTGGGTGGGGTTTAAATGACGAAACCAAGGCAAAGGGGGCTGCTGGACACCCTCCCGGTCGGGAGCATCATCTTCCCGGTCGGGATGAAACCCTTTCCGATCGGGATGGCTAGTCAGTAGCCTCTGATTTCATGCTCACTTCATCCCGGTCGGGATGACACCTATCCCGGTCGGGATGGCACCTTTCCCGAGCCTTGAAGCCTTTTTTCAATACTAGTACCACCCAAAAGACAAACAATAATTTGGGATCCAAAATCCCGTCCCCAAAAGCTTGTACCAAGCTCAAAAACCGACTTCCTCCACCCAAGCTCCAAGCTTCTATCATCAACAACTTCTCTCAAAATTTCAGCTTCACTTCAAACCTATCATGTAAGCTCAAAACTTCCATCAAAGATCCCTCCCTCACATCGCTCATCAAAATACCAAATTACAAGAATTCCACAAAACAAATCAAACCTAGAGGCCAAACAACCAAACACAAAAACTCAAAAGAAGAGGGAAAAAGGAATATACAACATGACGATTCTTGAGGAACTCCGTCAAACCGAGAATGGTGGACTCTTCCTTCTTATCCATAACCATCAAGGGCTCGGAGGAGCAAGTCAAATGCTTGAGCCACATCATAATGAGGGCTCATTGAGTACCTGAGCCAAGCTATCCTCCAAAGCCTCTAATTCGGAAGCAAGAAGTAGTCATCTAAAGACCCATTGTCATCTTTCATGTGGTCTCCGGGGTCTTTCCAACCAACAAGCTTTATAGACCTCTTCCTCCCTAAGCACCGTCTCCAAACACAAGCAAGCTTCATATACTTAACATGAGGCACAAAAAGCGGTTTTGGCCCCACTTCCTTATTGCACATCCTCATATCTTCCTCAAGTTGTGGTTCCCCATCTTCAAGTCTCAAAACATCACTTGGTCTCACATCATCTTGGAGGAGAGAATTGAAACTTCTACCGGCGGTTTCAATCCCTTCCAAACCATTGCTTCGCTTACTTGCAAGAGGCTCTTGATGTTTTTCCACATTTTCGCACAAGGGCAACTTAAGCTCATCATTTCCACCCAACAACTTCACAACTTCCACCACCTCATTCAACTCACTAATCTCCTCCAATGCTTCACCAACAATGCCGTCATCAAGGATTATTTCCTCATTCGTCCCATCTTGGGTAGACAATTGAGGTTCTTCATAGAAAATATCGCTTCTCAAAGGGACTTCATCGGCGGCTTCATGATCGGGTTGCTCCCCTTGCTCAAACGAGCACCCTTCATCAAGTTGTGACGTTCGAGTTAAAGACATTACGGTTTTAGCCGCTATAGCATTTAATCGGGCATCCATCGCCTCATTTTCCCTCCGGATTTGGGCCAAGATTTCATAGTCCTTTTGCAATTGGATGGTCATTTCTTGTTGGCTCTTTTGCATTTGAAGAATCGATTGATATAACTCCAAGTTGGACATTTGGTGGTCATTGGGGTCTTGTAATACTACTTGAAAACCTTGATGATGTCGAAGGGGTAGGGCATCATATTGTTGGTAGTGAGGTTGAGATGATTGGTAATATTGTGGGTTTTGGGGCTCATAGTGTGGTTGAGGTGAAGGGTAATATGGTGGGTTTTGGGGAAATTGGCTTCCATGTGAAGAAACATGATGAAACATGGTGGGTTCACAATGATAGCTTGAGTAATAGTCACCATGATCATAGGATTGATAAGCATTCACTTGTTGGTAGCCGTTTCCATGTCCTTGAAGCTCATACCCACTGGTGTCTTGATTACCCCATGAAGCTTGATAGTAGTAGGGAGACGTCATGGCATAGTCTCGATTCATAAAGGGGGAAGAGGAATTCATGGTAGCCTCCATGGGTGGGGAGTTTAGATCAATCCTCACGTTTTACTCGAAATCTTGGCTTGTACCCGGTTGGGAACCTCTTAATCTAGCAACCGTCCGTTGACGAAGGTTTCGAAAAAACCTTTTCGGCTCTGAGTTGTAAAGAAGAGGATGGTCACCACCTCTAGGCATAAACTGTAGACTAGAAGCAAACGTGAGAAGTCTAGTGCTTTTTGGGCACCAAGCAAGAAGGAAATAAACTTCACACACACAAGAAGCAAAGGAACACAAAGAAGAACACAAAAACAAAGACAAAGTCAAGTAAATAGGCAAACAAAGTCTAAATATGCACCATCTCCGGCAACGGCGCCAAATTGATGGTAAGATTTTCGTGAATCCTACCAACAAATAAAACCAACTAAACCTAACTGGGTAGATAGGGCAAGTCGGGTCGAGTCCACGGGGACGGTAAGGAGGGTTTCGACTAAGTTTCACCTAAAGACTTGACTAGGTCACAAGGCTAAACTAAGCTAAAACTAAGAAGGGGGAGAGACTAAGACTAAGGACAAACAAGTAGAACATCTAAAGCTAAGAGAATAATGGCTAAGAGGAAGAAGGAATCAAATAAGAAAAGAAGTAGGATTAGGTCGGGTTCAAGGGTGATGAGATGATCAAGGAAGAGCAAAGGTGAAAGGTAGTCGAGTTATCTAGGTATAATCCGGGCTCTCGCTCCAAAACCGACCTTGAGGCTCCCCGCTCTCGCGCAAGAACTCATCCTAGCAACATACAAGACCATAAGGAGAAGGCAAGAAAACATGTATTTGCAACTACAAGTCATTCAAGCATTTTATCAAGCATGTTCTATGCATACAACCAAGAAGCAACCAAAACTATCACCAACAACCTACACAAACCCTTAATCACCCATTAAACACCCAATTTCCCTACTAATCTTAGCAAGAGGACTACTCACACATATCTAAACTAAAAAAATTGCATCGATTTGTATAATAGATGTTGATTGTCGACTTGTCGTAGATTAATTAGGATTTAATTTGCGTATTACTCGTATTTGTTAATTACGTTTATTAAATTGTATTAACTCGTTAATTAATCTAATTAACTGTTTAAAACCGGAGGCATAACGATAATCGAAAAAAATGGTTTTATTATCGAGTCTAATAAACCGATACTCTATAAAATGTAAATGTGATGATATTTCGAGAATTAATTGTAAGGAAGAACTCGTCATTTTACGTAATTCCATATACTAACTATATAGGTAGTCGTTTTAGTTTATTACGATAATTGAAAAAGACGGTTTTATTATCGAGTTTTAATAAACCGTTAATCTATAAAATGTAAAAGTAATATTATTTCGAGAATAAATAACAGGGACAAAGTCATCATTTTATGTAATTAATGCCGACAGTAAGAAGACCAACGATAAAAAGTAGTTCCGGAGTTGATTAATTACGAGTGTAATTTTGTAAATATTCTCTATTTTCTTCATAACGATAGACAATAGGGTAGAGCACCTAGCAGTCTTAAATTAACAATCCCTACAAGTTGTGAGTTAGAGAGATTAGTTTGTAATCCGGGATAAATACGAAACTAATTAATCAAGTACTGTAATAGTGAACAGAGAACTCGTAGTGTAAGATCGAACCAATTCAAAAATCATGCGTCTCTCTTGCATGGCTACTTTTCGTTACGCACGCATACATACATACACACATAGCTCGGATATCGAAAAATGGGGCTATACTCAATTCAAACCCATACATACATAATTCATGCCTACTTGGACATTGATCTTCTCATAACTAAGATTCCACAATAGAGACGATACGAAAGGCGGCCTGCTAACAGAAACAAACCTAGCATTTACATTTAAATACATTAATACAGAATTACAGATACGTTATGCATGATTAACCAGTTACAACTTCCGGGACTAAGAAAGTTGGTCAGTTCATAACACTATCCCCTGGATTCATTTGCCAACTGCAGTTCACCTGGTAGAAATAACAAGATCAGAAGCAAAAGACCGCAAACAATAACATTTATATGAGACCACATCACTTGTGACTTATGACTTATGACTTATGAGATCAACCCAATAACCCTTTTGATTAAATGATGATGACTACGTATGAATTCTGTTTGGTGTGGATAGGACAGAGAATCTTTCGTTATACAAGGTCGAAACCATTTTTATTTTATTTTTTTGGTCTAGAGAAGAGCGCACTACATTGCTGGTGAGAATCGAACTTCCAACCTCTCGGTCGGAGTAGGAGAGCCTTTACCACTTGAGCTTGCTCTTCTTCTCCGGTCTAAACCATTTAGGGGCCGTTTGGTTCGCAAAAAGGTATCGGTATGAAATAAGAATTACCAGAGTGATATGGGTTTGGAACTTCATTCCTGATACCTTGCGTTTGGTTTATTTCTGGAATGAGTAATCTCGAGAAAAAAAATGTTTGTAATCTTATTGGAAAAGGCTTTTAATTAAAAAAATCTATTATTATTATAAGAAAGAAATATTTTTAGACATTTTTAATTGATTGAATAATAATGACTTCTTAAAAAATTTGTTATCTTACGGAAAAAATATTTTTAACCAAAAAACCATTATCATTTGTGACATTATTTTATGCATATTTTCATCATTGGGAGAAAAGTGTTTGAATAACAATAAAAACATACAAAGTTTGGAAAAAAAAAACAAAGAAAGAAATATTAATTTGATACCAAGGTATCACCTCTCATACCCACCTCCACCTTGGGTGGGTTTGAGGTATGGGTATGAAAATCAAAAAAATGCAAAACAAATGCAAGGTATGAGGTTTGGTCATTCCAAACTCATATCTTATTCCTACCTAAGGCGAACCAAACGGTCCCTTATATGAGCACCCTTTTTTTCTAAACAAACAATATTTTCACGTCCACAACAATCATGAATGAGCTTTCCCTTCTACAAAAAAGCTATCATGATTGATACTCACGCCCAGACCCGTCTTTGGATTCATACCGCTTTTCATTTTCATCTCATTCTTTGGACTCGTACCATTCTCTTACATGGCAAAAAATCTTGCAAAAAAAACTCAACTACTCCTGATTGTTAGGGGTCACTTGTTAGTGGAACTAGAGGCCATTGGGTAAAAGAAGAGAGGGTAATATGTTAAAGAACACACACCACTTGCTTTTCTAAATATTTGCCCACAATTTCAGTATAACACTATAACATACTATTAAAAGAATGGAAAGCAGATACTGCTGAAAACAACGCTATTTTGGTGAAAATGGGCTTTTGGTAGGACTTTTAGATTACACACCTTAGAAACAGGTGGAAATTTTGGCAAATAGTACGGAGTACAAATCATGGGATCTCAAAACAGTTAGTCTCACAATACGATTATTGTGAGACCTCTCACATAAGAGTAGTTTATTATTTTATTAACTTCCTCCCACGTGAGACGTCTCACAATAATCGTATTGTGAGACCGTCTCACATGAGAATTTGTGTTCTCAAAAATCAATTTTGTATCTGTTTTTTGGTTTATCATGCTTCCGTAAGAACTGAAATAAAGATCACTTCATTTAGAAGGCAGAGAGGAATAGGAATATGAAAAGGGTCGGGGTCTCAAAATCGAATCCCCCTCCCCCTATATTTTAATGTGCCTAAGTGCGCTCCTCGCTGAAACCAAAAAAACTGAAATAAATATCACTTCATATAAAAGGCAGAGAGGAATATGAAAAGGCTCAACTGATACCCGAAGTTAAAGAGGCTGTTGAAGAGTCTCTAGTTGGTCATCCGCAGATCAATCATTCCCACTGTTTTCTGGCCTAGAAACCTTTTTAGACCTCAATTTGGAAGATGATTTAATGACATCAATCAAAGCAACATCCTCATCTTCCTCCTCTTGTTCATCTTCCTCATACAGTGCTTCTTGGTCAGATGAGCCTATTGTGTCCTCTTCATCACTCGAACTTTGCTCATCAAACAATTTCTTTCCTCGTATGTTACGCTGTTTGGCTGGACGGCTTCGTCTTATAGAAGGCCCTTCATTCACATCAGCACCTGAAACCCATTCCATAATATCAACACCAGGCATGTACACTAAACGTACGCAATGTCAAAAAAATGATTAAAGAAGCCTCCTGTTTTCAGCAAGTTAGATTCTACTCGAGAAAAGTTTACTCATCTCAACTGAACAGGCAAAGGCTATATAGACATATAGATCTCGAACTCCCAAGTTTCTTCTAAACCCCCAATGGGTTTCTTGATGTTGAGAGTCATTATAGATGTGACAGCAAAACTGGAAAAATCTAACAAGTATCGAATCCCCAGAGAATCAAAGTCTAGCAAGTACAAAATCCAATTTCCTATTTCAAAACTGGAAAGTCTAGCAACTACAAAATCGATGGTAGATTTACATGGAGAGAAAAAGCTAAGAAACAGGCATCCTAACATGATGAGGGAATAAAAAATTATAAAATTGGACAGCTGATAAAGATAGCACGGGAAGGTGAAAACCAAGATATGATTCCAGAAAGTGAAGGAAGCACTTTTTTCATCAGGGATGGTCATGGAGAGAATTCAACTAGGCTCCAGATTTGTGCATCTGAGATTATCATAATGCATCAACGATGCTAAAGTCGTAAACTTGGGTATTTATAAGGTTTCCTGGCAGCTAATGTGAACAGAAAGCTGGAAAATATAGCACTTTTACATTCATAACATTACACGTATCCCACATAATGCTAAAAAACATATCACTTTGGTGTAAATAGTATTACCTCCGTTCCTTAAAGATTGCCCCATTTTCTCATTGTATGTGAGGAGTATTTTAATGAAATGGGGAAATCTTTAAGGGACAGAGGGAGTATATAAAAGCACAAAAATACCTGAAAACCCTTCCATCTTTGCACATCTATCTTTCAGGGTCTCAACAAACAAGTGATAGGGATGCCAGCCACTAGGGTCCTCATCAGTGTTTATATTCTCTGTACGCGCTTGGATGTTTTTCAAGCTAAAGAACCAAAGTAAATTATAAACTTATATCAGTTTTTTTTTAAGAAATATATATATATATATATATCAGTTTTTGGTTACTAGTCACAATTAAGAATTTTTTGTAAGCACCGAACATTTAGGCCATTTGTAAAATCCAACTAAAGCATGTTTGTTTTGACCAAAAGCACCTACCATTTACAATTTTTCGTCATGTACTCACGTCACCAACAAACGTTTTCCGTCAAAAGGTTGTCTTTACTTGATGGAGAACAATATTTAACTGTAATTAGTCTACTATCCATTATCCTCCATCACCATTACCACCTTCGTTCTGCTCCCTCACACATCAACCACCTTGTCTCTTTTCCTTCTGCCTTCCTACACCCAATCTAACATGTCTCTTCCTTACTTACTCATCCCAACCACCATCCCCGTTCCACCTCAGTCATCATCACTCTCACCACCATTCCTACACCATCCAATCAAATGCCCCAGCCATCATCTCATATCTCCTCCACATCCTAACCATATTGACTTAATTGTCTCTCAGCCTCTTCCCTTACTTATATACGGAGTATATTTTATCCCCTTTGTTGTATCAATTTCGAGTTCAATGGTGGCGATAATGATGGCTAACCATTATTTAGTGGTTTGACAGTAGTTGGGGGCAAAAGTTTATGGTGGTGGATTAGTTGGTAGTTGGGTGCATTTCGAGTTCAATGGCGGGGATTTTTTGGTATTGAAGCAAAAGAGGAAAAAGGTTGTTTGCTCACTTTTGTTGAGGGTCAAGGAGTGCATTAGGATGTTATGATTGACAAAGGAGCCTCCAGATCTCCGAATGATATGCAAAGGGTGATACAGTGGTGGTTTGATTGGAGGTTGGTCAAGGTGGGTAAAGGATGATTCGTAGTTTGAATAGTTGTCAATAAAGTTAGTGGCCATGGTGGTTGTTATTTGGTGGTGGGCTGGTGGCTAAGGACGGGGGAGAGTGGAGAGTGGAGAGTGGAGAGAGGGTGTAGGTGGTGGGGCTTTGACTGCCAATTTCACCATTATTGTAGATTGTAGATGGCCTAAATGTTACTCAGTAGTTGCCATCTGACCCAAATAAATCCATAAATAATACCCCCTCCCCCCACTAAGATTTTCCCATTTCAAAACTTTCCTTATTCATCAAATATACTCTCTTTCTATTGGTTACTTTTTGTGATTTGACTTATTGAAACCCACTCAACAATTTACCACATTTCATTATCGATTTCTTAATCCATGTGCCATTTGGAAGTGGGAAGAACATTTGGGGGGTACTGTATAAGTTGATAAGAGAAATCAAACTTACAGGTCAGGAAGATCAGCAGGAGGAAGTTTCCCAATGAAAGGAAGGACACCATCTATCAAGAATGATAGCTTCTTGGGAGCATCTCCAAAAACATAGTCTATACTATCCTTCACAATTGTAAGGATATCAGATCTATGCTTACTTCTAACAGTGCCAACAAGTGTTCCTGATAGCTGAACAGCAAGCTCCTTCAAATCCTGGGATAACTTGTTCATAAAAGAGTTGTCACCGTTTTTAGAATGATGGGCCAACTGACGATCATGTGCCTGCCAATAAAACAGAAAATGACCATGGGTACTTGTGCACAAAACATAGTCTCTTATTTGAGTATGAAGAGACTAAATCACTGGACCAGACTTTTGGCTGCATTATATTTGAATGTACGTAAGACGTCAGATATATACTGTCCAAGAATTACCTTTAAAAAGGCCATATTATAATGAGTTTCTCTAACTCTATATACTTTTAGTTTTATATTGTTGGTCCAATTTCTCAAACCCTGTGCATTATATTGGAGGCTTACATCATTTCCCGCTTTTTCCCAGCATCTTCCCCACAGTTTTGATTTACACCATAATACTTCTAGCAAGAGAGGTTATATTTGTTTACGAATAAGACATCTTTATGCAACCTGAAATACTGTCTTTAGTGAAGGTCTCACCCCAAATTAAAATGAACAGGGTGATGAATAATTAAAATGAACAGGGTGATGACTATCGATAGTCAAACTCAGTGTAGAAAGAGCTGACAAATCCCTTACCCTTTTAAGTGCTTCGAGAGAGATAGCAAATATGTTTTCGTCTCTTTTCCTAAGAACAATAATAAGCTGCTTAACCATATGAGCGATATTGGGTCCATGCATCACGAAATGAGAGACGATCTCAGGAGCAAGGTACTCCTATATCAACATTGCCAATCCACACGGAAATCAATTTACAAAGAATTTATCACACCGACGTGAATTACATCTACACAAGATATAAAAAAGTTAAATGAGAAGAAATATTGATAACAACGACTAAGCCTTTTACCAGCGGAATAACATCACCAGCAACAAGCTTTCCTGCAGCAATCATAACGCAATCGCGAGTTGTGTCCTCTACATACTCGCGGTTGACGTCTTCATCTTCCGTCTCCTCTGAAACAGAGTATATTTCCATGGGTAAACTTCACGATCAAAATTATTCGCTTCATCATCACATAATACTTCATATTTTTTTCCAATAAGAAACAAAAGGGCAGATGGCTCAATATAGATGCAAAAGAAGCAGAGCATCTCTCCCCTTCACATTTTTTGTTTAAATGGATAGTAGTATACAAAGCTATCTGTGGTCGCAAAAGCTTGCGTAGACTAGGCTTCTCTCCTTTCACTCCATAATTTTGGTCATTGAACCACTCAAATATTGTTGGTGTTATTGGAATATCCAGCGCTCTTATGTAAATGACTTGCAGTGCAAGGATATATTATCTCTGAGATAGTTCTATGCAAACATGTATAATTAAGAACTATACTTTTAACACAAAACATCCAATCTATCATACATACATCAAATTGCCATCATTTCATTGTGTTGTCCTCTGCATCCTTTAAAAATTTATATTACTTGCCATAGTAGCCCCCTTCCATCAAATCCCAAAGCACATGCATTAAACTAAAGAATATGGTGACATTTTTGAGTAAAAAATAGCGTACTCGATATATCAAGCTGCTGTGAAGATAGAGTCCAAAACTTCACCACAGTTGACTGTTTTGGACAAATCCCCAGAACTTCCAAAGCTGTAGATGTGAACTGAGATTTTCTGAAACAACACCAGAGCTCAGGGAGCAATATACAGACCTAGCAGCAAACATGGAATCAGTGAGACAGTCAAACACAAGTCTATCTAAAGCATTTTACACGCATGTCACACCAAAACGTCTGCCGTCATTAAAAAGTCAACCAAATGTTATACGAAAGGAGCTTACTCTGCAAGCAAGCTGATTTCCAAGCTGTATCTTTGATTCACTTTGAAAAGACGGGAGAAAGTACTCCAGCTGCTTAGATAAAATGTCACGTCTGGAGAGCAAAGAAGAGACCGCCCTTTCGGACACAGGTTCAGAGTTCACTACTGAGTACAGAGCCCATTTAACGTGCAGGAACATGTTAAGCAGCAGGAAACTACTCACCTGTTTAAGGCAACAAATGATACTGCAGTTAAAACCTAGAAAGCAGCAACTGAAGTAAAATAACAAAGTTCATTGCTACTAAAACTTTCTGCATACCTCCTCATCTACATCTCTAAAGCCTTCAAGCATAGAGGTGAAATTGTCATATAAGCTATCTATAGGTACAAATTTTGACAACTGATACTCGTACAGTCTTTTCAGGTTAACAAGGAGAGGATATTCATCGCCACCATCCTGTATTCAAATATAAGGATGAATTCCATGAGGTAAGTAGATAGCGTGTGGAACTGAAAAAAGACTAGTTGGGAAGAGAAATACAGCCACTTCTTTCATAGCTATCTTGAGCTTAGATAAGAGTTCATCCTCAAGTTCCTTGAGTTTGCTGGTGGCAAATTCTTGAAGTTCTCCTTTACTCTCTACTGAAAAGAAGTTCATAGCTGTTACACATGTCCGAAGAGCGTCCTTGTCACCATGTTTGAAAAATGCTTCCTTCATGAGCTGAAGCACAGTCTTGAAATTCTAGACAGACAGAGATTACTTCACTTCAGGGACCAACATTTATTTATATATAAGGATAAAAGATAAATAAGGATAAAAGAGGCATTACCTGTTCTTGTCTTTTAAGTGAATAGAGCTCCAGATTCATGTATAGGGAAATTTCAATCAACGGAGGAGCTTTTGCCTTGTCTCCCACATATTTACGCAAGAGTTCGCCATAGTTTTTCAACATCACCACCGTAATTTCCCGCTTAGATGTTTCCATAACTTCCTAGTAATATACGTAAGATAAGATTATATAGACATACAAAATCATAAAAAGAAAGATACAATCAGATCACTGTGTCAGAATTTCGACTTTAGTTTGTGTGTGTGTGTATAGGGCAGGATCTGTGCGAACTAAGTTACGGTGCGACCCGTACGAACTAACTGCATACACTTATTAAGTACCCAGATACACCAATTACTACCCTAATTACACTTTTGTAAAAGTGTAACTAGACCATTAATAAGTACAACTTGTGCAACTTCAGTTTGCGTGTATATATATATATATAGGGGCAGGATCTGTGCGAACTAAGTTACGGTGTGAACAAACTAGCTATATACACTTATTAAGTACCCAGTTACACCAATTACTACCCTAATTACACTTTTGTAAAAGTGTAACTAGACCATTAATAAGTTCAACTTCGGCTTTTAAGATGTGTAACTGGTTACACACTTACATTGAACCCCCTCGCCTAACCACCTCCCGCACCCCACCGGTCCACCTCTATCACCACTACTGACCTACCACTAACATCCTACTCCCACCCCACAACCACACACCCCACCACTCACCTCCACCTACCATCCTCCGTCATTATCACCCTCAGCCACCCCACGACGAACACTACGCTCACCATATCCACTCCTGATCACCTTGCCCCCACCACCCACGGACCCCCACCTTACTACCACCACTTACGAACACCAACCACCACGCGCAACATTAACAACCACCCACGACCACACTGAGCAACTACAATCAAGCGTATGTTGGAACTCCGTTAAATTTGATCCACCGACGTGAAGGACTGGCCGACGTACATCGATGAGCAGAAATTGAGAGGTCGGTGTTGGCGTTGATGAGCAGAAATTGATGGCCGACGATGGCGCCGGTGATAACGTCGGTGATGGGGTCGGGGGTAGGTGGTTGCTTTGAGGGGTGGGGGTTGTATGATATATGTAATTTGGGCTTTTATGTGGTTTAATCAAACGGTGGTTATTCATTTCGACTTCAAAGTTAACGAAAATTAGAACGACTTCTCCAAGAATACATGTTCCAGTCTAATTTACTATCCTCACATTTTAACAGAAATCACACACCGGCTGCTCCATAAAGGCAACTATTCATCAGTCCTCCTCAATTAAGTTTTTTCTTGTACTCTTAGAGCTACTAGCAGCCAGATGATATCTATGTTGTAATAATGAGATGCCCAATTCAAACATGTTGTATATCTTAGCTAAATTCTTCGTTGCCTTGTTTTAATTCTCCTGTTCTAAACCTCTCCCTTTACATCGGATGACACCCTTGTACAAAAGAAGAGTTCGGAAAGATGCAAAAACTTAAGGTTGTCATGTAACTTAATCTATGAATTGAAAGGTAGTCGAAGATCGACAATCTGCATCTCTATGCCTAATTACTTCATGAATATATTAACCTTCTAGAAATAAAAGCTCTGAAGTGCAGAAGATTGAAAGAGACTATTTGTCATCTTGAGGACCAATAGGGAGATAAATGAGGGCATTCGTTATGTAATTGGGAAGGTCAGAGTTTCTTAACTCTAAGCAGCAGATAGGGCTCCTGACATCATAGATGACACCCTTGTTTCCTCTCAGTGGAAAGTGGCTTTGAATATTAAGGCATCAATGCGCTCACATTTATTCTTCGTTTGGATTGAGGGATATGGGAAGGGATCGGGAGGGACACATTGTTCCTTGGTTGCTTAGCAAATTGGAGGTGGAGGGATTTAGAAGAGAGGGGAATTAGAGCCCTCCATTTCCTCTTACAAGTAAAATATTTCCTCTCCAATGAAGAAAAGATTTTAAGAGAAAACCCTCACCTCTCCTCTTTCACCCTCACCTCTTTCACCCTCACCTCTTTCACCCTCACCTCCCCTTCCGTCCATTTTTTATATCCAAACAAGGCCTTAGGGTTTAGATTGGTTGAGTAGGCACTTACCACATCTCACACTGGACCTGAGAATTACACACTAACCAGCTGTACCAAAAGGAGCCAAGACTGTGGTAGTGGTAGTTTACAAGTTCAGGACATTAAGTAAAACTTCCCTTCATCATAAATTAAACTTGGTAGCCTTTGGCACAAAATCAAGGGCCAATTCATGACTTGGAAGTCAAAACGCTAAGCAAGAAACAAGAGATATTGGATAGCTTAGTGTGTGTATAACAACAAGAGATAATTGATTGGTGCTCTATTAATGCGGCTACTGCCTTTAAATGGTTATACAAATTGGTTGTGATGCAATGAAACTTCCCTACATATAATAAAAATGTGCATGACAACCCCTTCGTATCCTAACAAACACAAGTACTATGCTACTTACTCCTTCCATCCCAATATCTCCTTCCCACTTTCCTGATAGGGAAATTCCACAATCTTCTTTTCATTTACTTTATTTCCACATTTAACTATTTTCTTTTACAATAACTATCTTTATCCACTTTAAATATTTACATTGGTGCCACCCAAATTTGTAATGTACCACTTGTATTTGTCTATTATATTTTCTCAAAAGTTTGTACCTACTTACATTATCTTATTTGATTCCTTAAGAGGTATGCCCATATGAAAAGGAAAGAACACTTTGGATTGGAAGGAGTAATTATTACCAGCTCCCACCACCACCACTTTTCCACAAAAGAAATACTCCCTCCGTATCTATATGTCCGTCCCCTTTGTTTAATATATGTGAGGAGTATTATATTGAAAGAGGGCGAACATATAGATACAGAGGGAGTAGTATGCAGCTCCATAAGATCAAAAAACACACAGAATATTATGAGAAACGGATGACATGCAATGTAAAAAAAACAAGCAAAAAAACCTTTTGAGCCTTCGTATAGTACTGTTTTCGGTTATCAGTGACGGGTACGATCCTTTCTCCTACAGCCTTCTTGATAGAAGCACAAAGAAGTCGGATCAAATTCGTTGCATCAGTTTCCGTTAGCTCAATTGATGGATTTTCATTCAACAATGTAGAAATTATGCACTTCCAATCCTACAACACACGGATGAGAGAGAAAGAGTAATCTTCTTATTTACCGAGTATGTAGAAAGAGACGCGTACGTGGCAATGTAAAGCTTGTACAAAGTAGTGACATGGACAACTTAAGAAGGCCAACACTCAAAAGAATTCCGGAACTTACTTTCATGGCATTCATGTACTCCCAGACATCATCAATGACATAAGTTATCAAAATAGGATCAGTTTTAAATTCTCTCAGGATTTGTAACAATCTAGTGATTGTAACCAGAGAAGCTGATGTCTCTGCAGCAAAACATACAATCACGGTAAACATAAAAATCTCCTGCACATACTTGCAACAAACTCAATCTATTGGATACAAGACCTTTTGAGCGAGACTGCGAACTGTTAGATTTCTGTGCAATCAAGTGATCATAAACCAGCTCCCCTATTGCGCGTCTGATTTCTGGAGGTTCGACAACAAGCAGATCATATAGGGAACCCAAGTCGTCATCTTTTAAAAGTTGATGCCTGTAGGTCAAGAAGAATTGTAACCACAAGGTTTCAATTCAAATCCAAAAAATGAGAGGTGAAGTTGTCTGCAAATAAAGTAAAAAGATACCTTAGCAAGTGCTTAACAAGTCCAATGGCACATACTGCCACTGAGACATCAATGTCATCAGCAAGATCAATCATCCTGTTGGAGAATCTCTGAGTGAAAAGATCAAGGGATGGCAAATTATCATCCACTTCATAGAGGCTCTGTAACCCAACAATGGATGCTTTTCTCACAGTAGAACTCTAGATTACAAAAAAGAGGAAAGAAGGAAACAACAATTAGCGCGTTCATGTTAAATGTGAGGATAACAGTTTCTTCCACTAACCCAAGTTAAAATCGATTTGAACATACTAGGGCTTACCTTGTCACTCAAAGTCCACCCGAGATATTTAAGATATCGATCCTGAAGGAACAATGAAGGGTATGACAAGATCCAGACACCCAATGATTGTATACATGACATCCGGATAATGGGATCAATGTCTCGATAACGATGCATAAATAGTCTACAAAGAACACTCAGATAGTCAAACAAAAAAACAGTATGACTTTGATGTGCAAATGTAGTTAAATTCATGAAGTGCCGTATAACTACACTTTTCAGTACAGAATATGTAGATACTGCATTATCAATGCGTTGTCTTTCTTGAACAAAATGAGAATTAGCACAAGTATTGAGTACGGAGTATTTAATAAGTACAGTATAACACTTAAGAAGTTTTTCCCGTCTCAAAAGATGGAAATGTATTTAGGACATCAATAGCCGATTAAAAGGTTTCTGATATAGAAAGTTAAGTTACCAACTCAGTTATCTCCCACTCATAAGTAGATCAAATATCATTGTGAAAGCTTCAATTAAATTTACAATTTGTGGTCACAGTAAATTTCAGACAACAGTATATAGTTAGTTAGCAGGTGTCAAGCTTAGTGTTTCTAAAATTACAGTTTGTTTAGCTGGATTGTTTCAATGTGAACATCATATATTCAGCATGCGGGTGTCCACTCCATATTTTTGCCACAGTTGCCTACTCAAGTCACGAGTATGGGTCAACTCAATAGATGTGTTTACACTCATAGCATACATGTCTGTATTTTGTGTCTCCAGTTGGAAAAAAATTTGAAAAAGCATGTGATAATTTTACCCCTTAAATATCTTGTCCATTAGCTCTTCAATCATTGTTATTTTTTCATGAGTCGTCAGCAGTCTCTTATTAAGAGACTCTGCTCGAGGACCCTCTGCTCTTTTCTTGTTCTCGGCATTCAACTGCCTCTGTGTAGTTTCACGTTGAGACCGAAGCATTTTTGCAACAGTGATGAATGATGTGACAAGCTGAAGCCCGACCAACGAAGCGACCTGGCGGAAGATTCGTGGTGGGGTGCTGAAATATAAAGTCATTGAGTCATGGGTATCAAGTATTCAAATAGCTAAACTTTATTAAGAAAATGCTTTTAAATATTAGGTACTGACCAGGATATAGCAATTACATAGTCTGTGCACTTCTCAAGCAAAATCCCATCAAACAATGGGCCATTTTGACATTCAACCACTAAATTGTCCCAAAAGAAAATAATGTTATCTTTAAGGTTGTTGAAATCCTTCTTTTTTGAACTCTGATAATCGTCAACTTCGCCCTAAGGATTGCATGGATGTTAAAACACACTAATAGGAAGAGACACAGCGTCACAGACTACTCAAGTCCAATCACGCAGCACAAACTAAGCTTCTAGAGTTGCTTAAAATTCTAGGAAAATCACAGTTACCTTCCGTGCAAGATTAACCAAAGCCAGGACTACATTGTCAACATCAAGCTCCTCAAAAGGGTCTCCTTCAATGTGATACTTCGCACCACACGACTGAAGAAAAAAATGACTTCATAAAAAAATTGGCACCAACATGGACAACAATTTCTGGTGCAGCTTCTCAATAATATTTTAAGTTGGCAGATAGAATTCAAATTGAAGATCTTCCAGTGACACCTATATAATTACCTCAAATAACATGCTCAGAAGGTCAAGCATTGCTGGCTTTGGATCCTTTTCATAACGCTCTACCCAAAACTTGACAAGTGGAGGGATATTCTTCCTGTTCCCTTTAATGGCCTCTATAAAAAAACAATTACATTTTGTTAAACAAAAGTGGAACTCTACATGTCGGCAAAAGCTATTTGCAGCGAAAACATTAATACCGACTATAAACTACATTCATTTTCTGATTTCACCAACAACATAACAGTATCAAATATTTACTCATATACTAGCTACTCCAGTAGAGTTGCAGCTACTCTCCCCACATAGGAAACTATCAGATGAGCAAACAAGATAACTCACGAAAAATTAATTATTCCAAACATACTATTTCAAGGCACAACTCATTAGAAAAGACTCAACAAACTGCTTCGAACCCTGCCAAATAGGTGGTCCTGGAACTTCAGCAAAATTACAGGCAACCGAACAAAGAAAAAAATGCTATTACAACGGGCTTCCCTCCCACGTTACACATCCCTTGGTTGTAATAAAATTCACAGTAGAAACCTCTCGATATATCCTTAAGTCAAATCAAATAACGCCCCTTACTCATATAACACTGCCACTTGAGGTAACAAAGTTTAAAATTAAGAAAAACAACTACAAATAGCAGTGACTTTTGTATTTTTGTAGAAGCACTCGCTAAATTGCAGTACAAAGTACATCGAAAGTGTAATGAATCATCGAGAATAATACTTCTCGGTCAAAAATACACAATGCATTCGACTAAGCGGGGAGCTGAGTTACAAGTAAAACACAATCACGACCGGAACTAAGAAAACAAGATCATCAATTATCCATCGTATTTAAACAACCTACTTCACTCCATAATAACTTCCATGAGTTCCACATGAAACGAATCAATTCAAAGACAAACTGAAACAAGTAATCCAACAAAAAGATTCCGAATCAAAACCCTAATTGAGTTACCAATCAATGTGAGGTCATGATTTGGAGGTGAATCAACAGCGCGAGCACGCTTGGATTTGGGACGAACTTCCTCAAATTCGTCAGCAACATCGTCGGAGTCACGATCGCTCGGGCTTTCGCCAGTTCGAGCATCATCACCGGCGACATTAGACTTCGCTACTCTCGTTCTTTTCTGCTCAAATACGCCATAGATGCACAAATTAAATTACAGCAAAATACAACATTACAGCGGAAGGAAGAGAGTATGCTAACCGAGCGACGAAGCGAAGCTTCGGAAGGGTGGACAGTGTCATCCATGGCTTCCGCGGATTGTTGAATGAAATGTGCTAAGAGTATGTGAGTAGTTTTTTTTTTTTTTTTGAGGAGAGTATATGAGTAGTTAGGTCTACAGGTGTTCGGAAAATTACTGTATTAGCGAGGCGTGATGTATGCCATCCCGCCAATTTGGTACTACCTTATACCAAAATGGCAAATGCTACGCCCCTCTTCTTTACGGTTTAATTTTTTTTTCCCGGAGATGCTAGGTTTACCGTAAGATTTTGTCTCATACTCCCTCTGATTTTTCCCTTTTTTAACTTTTGGGTTAAAAATAAGGGTGTAGGAATGTATGGTTCAAAATATAAATAGAGAAGAAAAGATGTTTCAGTCCAATAAAGAAACTGGGAAGATAAATAAAAATCGGATTATTAAAACCATAATTTGTTTATCTTCTTTTTTGAAGTTTATAATTTTCTACGAACAATATTTGTATAATTTTCTTTGAATATTTTGCAGCTAACTTAATAATCATGAGATCAAGTTAAGCACTTAAACTTAAAAGTGTGTATATAATACTCCCTCCGGTTTTATTTATTGTCTCGCTTCAATAAAATATATTTCACATATATCCATGAAATGAGACAATAAATACAAACCGTGGGAGTAATTACCTTTATATGGAGTATAAAGTTGTATAACGGAAATATGATATTTATCTGTTTAAGTTTATTTTATTATTCAATTTGATTTTTAATTGGTCATTGCTAGAAGTGTATTTATTGATTCGTTTGATGAGGAGACAAGATTTACATGTTTGATGTTTCTATGGTTTGAAAGTAAAATATGCTATTGATATTTATTTGAATATTTTACAAGTTACCCAATATTCTGCAATTTTTTATAACAAGCAAAGTTCAACGTAAAAGTGACTTTGATTCACTTACCTCATGTATAAGGTTGTATACTATTATGACCTTAATTTTTCGGAATTACTCAATCCTAACGAGCTTTTGCTCAATACTAACGAATTTTCCTAATTTTTTCCACTTCTGTCCTTTTCATAAGCTCTTTGCATTTCATACAAGATTCAATTTGTCTCGTCTTTGTTTTTATCGATCTACATAATCAATCGACGTTTCCAAATTCAATTAATGATTCTAATTCGATTATCAATGACGTAATATCGGTTACTTATTTACTTAATTATTTCACTTAATGTATTATTATTGTTTAATTAATAATTATTTACTCTTAATTTTTTAGGGTTAAGATTTAGGAGTTTATATGTAAATGAAAAAAAAATTATTGAAAATACAAAACTATATGATATACTGTAATTTATATAAATATATGTAAACATTTAGAAAAATTAAATTTAAAAAAATATTAAAACAGAACGGAGTACTCAGTATCAATGACAAATTAAATAAAAACCAACTTACACCAACTACGGCCACCCTCCCCTACCCCCACCCCACCACCCTCCCCTACCCCACAACCCTCACACACCCACCCACCACCACCGAGACTGACCCGACATGACCACCCTCACTCACCCAAACTGACCCAACCACTCCCGCAGCACCCTCAACACAAATCCACCCACCACAACCGGATCTCAGTCGCTCCACCACACTGACCGTTCTCGACCGCACAAAGTTTGGTACCGTGTAGGGTTCCAATGCTTGTGTTTTGGATGTTGTTTGTTCACGAGTAGGTTAATGGGAGGTTGAATTTTGGAATTTTTTTTAGAGAGAATGAGAAATAACTTCTGAGAATAACAAGGATAAATCGGTAAAATGTCGTTAGAATTGAATAAAACCTCGTTAGGAAAAAGCACGACCCTAATTTTTCAGTAATGAAAATTGTTTTTTCTTTGTCTAGGTAAATAACTAAATACTGAATTAGTTTTGTAAATGTTTCATCAACTATTGATCTTGTCATTGTTACTATTACTAATTGTTACTCTCACCCTATAGATCCAATTAGCTTCCTTCGTCGTCAGTTCGAAACTTCAATCAAGCTTTCGATCCCTTTTTGATGTTCATTCCGAGCCCAAGCACTTCACGGGTGGAATGATATATTAGATGCCACCATCCCCCCTTCTCATAGCATGGTTAGTTTCTGCTTAACACGGATGGAGCCTTGCGGGGTAACCCGGGGAATGCCGGATGTAGAGGTATTTTTCAAGATGAGACGGGTAATTTATTGTTTGCATTTACATTCTCTTGTGGTATTTGTACGTCAATGCACGACGAAATGAGAGCTCTGGTGGTAGGTAAAATCTCTCAGACTCAGTCGAGTGCTCGTGCAAATGGACAATTCTCCATGCATCAACTTCTTTCAGGAAGATCAACTTTTAAGTAATAATCTTCGTCCTCTCATTCAAAGGTGTAAAGAACTGATTGCTATGGAAGGATGGGTCATTCAAATTAATCATGTATACCGAGAAGCTAATCGAGCGACCGACTAGTTAGCCAGCATGGGAATACAATCATCTTCATCCACTACCATGCTTGATTCTCTGCCTGATGGTCTTCTGTCCATCTTTCGTGAAGACTTATTAGTAGTTGCATTTCCTCGTTTAGTTCTTAATTAATGTCGAGGTTTCGCCTCTCTTGTGCACAAAAAAAAACTAATTGTTACTCTCAATAGTTTAGACCATTTATAAGTGTATCAGTTAATATAGCTTAAATTTCAACGTTAGTAAACTATAGCAATTGAGACGGAGGGAGAATAATTATTGATAGAACAAGTATTATTGTTACTAAGTATTAAATTGTAGAATGAAAATAAGTTAATAAAATCATACTATCTTTTATCTTTTAAAGCATAAACATTTCTCCTCACCATATTCACCTACGTCATCCTGCCACATCGTATCCTACATGGCTCCTAGCTGGCACACCAATGGCAGTTTGCTTTTGATTTTTTTTTAAAATAGCAGCTATAATGTATTGTATCACGTACATCATCAGTAGGTTACAATTACAATTTATGTGAACTGCTTCCCACCACTTGAAATAAATTGACTTCAACTTCTCAAACAAGTAACTGCTACAACTAATTGATGTAATGGGGTAGCCATACAACTCTATTTAATGCAAGCAATTTAGAATCATTCCTTCTATCCTTCCATTTCCGTTCATCCTTTTACAATTCAGAAATTATTATTTATTAATATTAATGGCGTTTCATTTTCAAGCCAAGTCTATTTCCGAAATAACCGCAAATATGAATGTTATATCCATAACAGCAAGGGTGATGCAGAAGTGGGTGCTGAAGCCGAACAACTAAGATTCGCAAGTTGGCAATAACTCTTCTAAGAAGGAGCTCATTTACAGTGTCGAGATGATTTTGGTTGATAATTCCGTACGTTATTATGTCACTCATATTCTGCACTTTCCTCATTATTTCGATATTGTAATATCATTCTTATAGATTTGTTTTTATTTTATTTTGACAGGGTACTACGATTCAAGCAAATGTGAAGGAAAATTGGTGAAATGTTTCACCTCCAGTTTCAAAGAGGGTGTCATCTACACTATATCAAAGTTCTCCTCCTCGGCAAACGTCGGAAACAAGAGAGCCACATCTCACAATTGTAGGATATGGTTGGAATACAGTACCAAAGTTACGGCAATGCACCCTGATACAAACATCCCGGTTTGTGTTTACAATTTCATCAGTTTTGATGATATAATTCACATGAACGTTCATCCTAATCAATACTTCGGTACATAAACTCTTTACTTTTCTTTTACTTTCACTTTCAACATTTAATTAAACCCGTTGATAATCAATTTACCATTCACAATTGCAGATGTAGTTGCCAAATTTATCGAGTACCATCCAATTCGGATATCACCTAAAGGAAATCATTGGACAACAATTATCCTTGAAAATTGCCAGTGAGTCCATATTCTGAAACGTCAATACTAATAACATCTACTTTTCATTTTTTAACTCTATATAATACCTTGCAATGCAGGAAGGAACAATTGAAATGTTCAATTCTTGGTGATACTTTAGCAGATGTTATAAGCATCGTTAATACTTATATCGACAAGCCTCGACCTGTATTAGTTCTAAGGCATGTCAAAATAAGCGACTGGAAATGTACCTTATCTACCACCATTGCCTTCCACCTCTGAAAATAAATTATAGGCATAGGAGTTTAAAAAATTATCAAAATTACACAATTTTTGCAATGTTTCAGGTGAAATCACCATTGTGACTTGAGATGCAACAAAAATTGAGGTCGACCCACTCCTTGACGAAGTGAATTCATTCAAAAATATGTAAGCAATATTCTAAACCAGAAGCATATTGAATAAGGATACTATTTCCTTAGTTCAGGGACTTTCTTAATTTTTTTTCCAATGTATTTGGCACATAGGTACCCTCCTGCAAATTCACCTCATAGGTGGAAATTGAGAGTTCTTCATCATTGTTTACTGCTCCAATAAGCATTTTAACAGGAGCAACAACAATGACACTATCCCAAATCAATAGTAGCACAAAGGTCCGTCTTTATAATTATAAAATATAACTTATTCATTGACACATTTTGTGAATCTTAGACTAATATTCTATTAAATCTTTAGGCAGGTTGCTTTGTCACGTTGGCATGTTTTTATGAGATGGACACTTCTAAAGAATGGTGCTACAATTCATGTGGGGAGTGTAGGTCAAAGGTGGTTATGAAAGATGACAATTTGTGGTACCGTGAGAAAATAGGTTGCAAATACCTTCGTGCAAAGATGAAGGAGCCTATTATTAGGTTTGTAGTTTGTCGTTGGACCTACTATCTAATTCGTAATACAACTTATAACATTCTATCTAATTAAACAATTCTAGGTTCCAAGCAAAATTTATGGTCGTTGATGAAGATTGTGAGTTCATCGAGATCATACTATGGGATGAAGACATGAGAAATCTTCTAGGAAAACCATCCACACAAATTCTAACGGAACATGAGATAAAAGTATCTTAAATGCAATGTAAAAATTACCCATGCATGTAACTATAATGTTTCTATTTTCATGATACTAGGATGCAAGCCTAAGTGGTCTCCCTGCTCCCGATTTCTGTGTCCTCATAAAGAAGGAATACCTTTTCAAGGTCTGAGTAACGCAAATATATACAAAAAAAATCAACATGCTACACAGTAACGGGATTGACAAACAATGTAACCGAGATAAATGAAAGGAAGGCAATCATGGGCGGGAGGTGCAGTTCATGAAAATCTTTCTACTCCTAATTAATGCATATTTATGTGTCATGCAATCTAACAATGTACTATTTGTGCGGAATATAAACCACAAGGATGACGATGTTGCCATGGAAGCAGGTAATGGAGAGTACATTGATGTGGAAGAAACAACCCAAGGAGTGGATGCTCGTAAGAGGATCAACTTAGTGGTATTTCTAATTAATAACTTTCAGCAGTTTAGCAACTCAATTTGATATATTAATTCTCTACTTTAAAATCTGACTTTAAAAGATGAAGGATAAAGGACTCTTACCTCATTTTACTTCTGATTTTGTTTTCAGAATGAGTCGCCTTCTGTGCCAGAAGTTACTGAAGCTGCATCCTCATTAATCAATGACACAGTAAGTGACTTCTGTACAACATTTCAATATAATTACATATGTATATACATGTATACAGTGTGATATTGAATACAGGACAGTCTCGGGGACCAAGTACTAATCAGTGAATATTTCGTAAGCGAAGTAAGATAGCAAAAGTCAGCAACAAGATCCCGCAAGCGAAGTAACCCAAGGTCGACATCAGATGACTAGGAATTAGTTTGTCTTTTATTACAATATTTTAAGAGTGATGAATCATCGAATATTTATGTTTTTAATGGATTTTTCATGCATGTAATGACTTTCAGATTACGCTTTTACAAACCTAATAATAGGCTCCTTCATCTTTACACGAAGGTATTTGCAACCTATTTTCTCACAGTACCACAAATTGTCATCTTTCATAACCACCTTTGACCTACACTCCCCACATGAATTGTAGCACCATTCTTTAGAAGTGTTCATCTCATAAAAACTTGCCAACGTGACAAAGCAACCTGCCTATAGATTTAATAGAATATTAGTCTAAGATTCACAAAATGTGTCAATGAATAAGTTATATTTTATAATTATAAAGACGGACCTTTGTGTTACTATTGATTTGGGATAGTGTCATTGTTGTTGCTCCTGTTAAAATGCTTATTGGAGCAGTAAACAATGATGAGGAACTCTCAATTTCCACCTATCAGGTGAATTTGCAAGAGGCTACCTATGTGCCAAATACATTGGAAAAAAAATTAAGAAAGTCCCTGAACTAAGGAAATAGTATCCTTATTCAATATGCTTCTGGTTTAGAATATTACTTACATATTTTTGAATGAATTCACTTCGTCAAGGAGTGGGTCGACCTCTATTTTTGTTGCATCTCAAGTCACAATGGTGATTTCACCTGAAACATTGCAAAAATTGTGTAATTTTGATAATTTTTTAAACTCCTATGCCTATAATTTATTTTCAGAGGTGGAAGGCAACGGTGGTAGATAAGGTACATTTCGAGGCGTTTATTTTGACATGCCTTAACACTAATACAGGTCGAGGCTTGTCGATATAAGTATTAACGATGCTTATAACATCTGCTAAAGTATCACCAAGAATTGAACATTTCAATTGTTCCTTCCTGCATTGCAAGGTATTATATAGAGTTAAAAAATGAAAAGTAGATGTTATTAGTATTGACGTTTCAGAATATGGACTCACTGGCAATTTTCAAGCATAATTGTTGTCCAGTGATATCCGAATTTGATGATACTTGATAAATTTGGCAACTACATCTGCAATTGTGAATGGTAAATTGATTATCAGCGGGTTTAATTAAATGTTGAAAGTGAAAGTAAAAGAAAAGTAAAGAGTTTATGTACCGAAGTATTGATTAGGATGAACGTTCATGTGAATTATATCATCAAAACTGATGAAATTGTAAACACAAACAGGGATGTTTGTATCAGGGTGCATTGCCGTAACTTTGGTACTGTATTCCAACCATATCCTACAATTGTGAGATGTGGCTATCTTGTTTCCGACGTTTGCCGAGGAGGAGAACTTTGATATAGTGTAGATGGCCCCCTCTTTGAAACTGGAGGTGAAACATTTCACCAATTTTTCCTTCATAGTTGCTTGAATCGTAGTACCCTTTCAAAATAAAATAAAAACAAATCTATAAGAATGATATTACAATATCGAAATAATGAGGAAAGTGCAGAATATGAGTGACAGAATAACGTACGGAATTATCGACCAAAATCATCTCGACACTGTAAATGAGCTCCTTCTTAGAAGAGTTATTGCCAACTTGCGAATCTTAGTTGTTCGGCTTCCGCACCCACTTCCGCATCACCCTTGCTGTTATGGATATAACATTCATATTTGCGGTTATTTCGGAAATAGACTTGGCTTGAAAATGAAATGCCATTAATATAATAAATAATAATTTATGAATTGTAAAAGGATGAACGAAAATGGAAGGATGGAAGGAAGGATTCTAAATGCTTGCATTAAATAGACTTGTATGGCTACCCCATTACATCAATTAGTTGTAGCAGTTACTTGTTTGAGAAGTTGAAGTCAGTTTATTTCAAGTGGTGGGAAGCAGTTTACATAAATTGTAATTGTAACCTACTGATGATGTACGTGATAAATACATTATAGCTGTTATTCCTTTTTTTAAAATCAAAAGCAAACTGCCATTGGTGTGCCAGCTAGGAGCCATGTAGGATACGATGTGGCAGGATGACGTAGGTGAATATGGTGAGGAGAAATGTTAAGATCCTCAGGCAATTCCGTTTTCCACTATTTAGAATGAATGTTTTCCTACCTGCCACTCTAATTCAGCGTGTCAGTGTAAACACTTTAACCAGTAGTCAACGCATTACATGTTTGCTCTTCTGGGAGCGCCTTCCTTTTCACAATGAATTTTGGGTGCACAAATATTTTGCCTTCAATTCCTTATAGATAGATGATACTTTCGCATTGCTCATCATCGAGATCTTTATTTTTACAGCCTCATTAGGCTCCAATGCACTAAGAGCATTTAAGCAACATTTAAACGCTTCAATTAATGTTGGAGCCATAATGGGTGTAGTAATAATTACCGTTTTGGATCCCTACACTCACATAGGGAACGTCTCCTATGCAAGCACCCTCTAAGAGTGTCCTACAACGATTTCTTATGATCGTGTATACACTACGATTAGTGGATGACCTTATGAGTGTTGGGTTTTACTAGAACGTATCACCAAACACAAATCGCAAACATTCTTAGTGTCGAAAAGCCATGAAAATACACTATCCCCAGTTTATAATCAGCACAGTCACTCCTGCAAATATGCAATAAATATTACCCAAATCAGTTTGCGGAAGTGTAACAACCATGATAATAAACATAAACTATTAAGAGAAATCTTAATCAAGCAATTAATTTTCCATATTAATTCGTAACAACTTCATTAAAAGATTACAATTGTATAGTACACAGTTTAATTTCTGCAAGAAATTAGAGCCTCTCTTATCACAACTTCTTCCCTGGAAGTAAATAAAATTAAAAATATTTGTGCTAGATGTAACCAAATAAACTTCTCATTTCTCACATTTAATGAGTTATAGTTATTCTAAACATGCATTTTACAACCGTCATAAAACTAGATCACTGTAACTTAACTCTAGCCCTACATACTTTCTAGCAAGTTAATTTCCCAAAACCAGTTTATTTTCCAAGTCAAAATGCAGTTATTGTAAACATCAAATTAATAACCGTCATAAATGATAGTAGTGTAACTTAATTCCAACACTATTTTTTAGCCCTACTTTTTAGGGAGTTAATTTCCCACAATCAAGTAACAGGACGCATAAAACTGATTAAGTGAAAAATAATTCACATGTGTAAGCAATGAAACTATCCACTAGTCCACTACCACCATTTACTAGGTACCACCTTCATCAATGATTAACTACCCACTAACAAGAACCAATTCCTTATATATATAGAGGTAGGTTCTCATAAGGTCAAGAACTTTTATAAGTTCATAAGTTCCAGTCTTAAAGTTACACAAAAAGTGCTTAAGGTTACACGGGATGAGTCTAAAGTTGCACTTTATCACTTTAAGTGATAAAAGTACTGAATGTTACAATTACATTTCAATTTTGAACTAATGTAACTTTATCGTATGTCATCTGTAACTTTAATATAGACTTACTTACGTATGGTGAACTTACTTGATCTCACTTTGTAGCAAATTCATGGAATGGTGAACTTTGCTGTTATCTGCAGGGGTTTGTTATGCAGTGTAGCATACAAGGACATTTAATGCAAATATTTGGAGATAATCTTATTAAAGGGAGAGCATACCGAATTGGAAGATTTTCACGTGGGTTGAACAAGGGTTGGGACATAGCTACACCTCACTGTTGCAAGATTTTATTCAATGGGGCTACCATTGTTGAAGAAGTAGAAGCGCCTTTCCCAGAATATGACTTTAATTTCCCAACAATCAATGAAATTCGTCAAAACCAATTAGGAGATCGTACCCTCATTGGTAAAAAAAATTCAACAATAATACAGATTTTTAACATTTATCACACCTATTTATTATTGTTTCTAATAATTTTCAAATGTGTCAGATTTCATAGCTGAAGTACGTGGAGGAATACAAGTTACCCTTTTGTGGATCACTACCATATTCTTGCTTGAAATTGATAGACAAAAAGTAAGCGTCATGTCTAATTAATTTTAATGAATTACATTGTTTCCAAATTTTTACGGTAATTAATACTTTCATAACATGAAGTGGGGACAAGATCACCCCTTGGATATGGAAAGACATTAGAGCTCAACTCTCTGAACTCGGGACTGCAACAAAGTATTTCAATGCAAAACCAATATTAGTCTTTCAATGCGTAAAGATTAAGTTCAATGGTAAGAAATTGATTCATCTTTTATTTTATGTTTTGACTGTAACTAATTAAAATCATTATGATACATCACAGACTATACAAGAATTGAATCAACAGAAGATGCGTCGAGGATTTTTCATTGAGCCAAATATCCCGGAGGTTCTTAATTACCGTGCAACTACGAGTGGAAGGCAGCTTCTACAAGTTAAGTGGGCATGGTCAGACAAGCATTGCTCTTCAAGTTCAGCACTTTTACATTCAGTTTAAGTTAAAATTTAGCAAGTGTCCTTTCATTCAGGGTTGATGTTGTTACATTCATTTTAGTATTAGCTTCCGTGTACGAGTCAGAATACCGCTGATTTTTAATGAAGTAAATCTTTTCGTTTTCTTTTAACCAATTGTGCAGCTAATGAAATAGTTTAACGATGTTAATTCACACGTGAATGTCATTATAGGTTCATTAATTGTTATTCACACATGAATGTCATTTTAGGTTCATTTTTCACACGTGAATGTCACTCCGTCAAATCAGACGTAAAACCGTACGATAACCATATTAGCAAGTAAAGTAATTAATTTATAATCCAAAATAGATGCATCCTATGACCCATATTAGCAAGAAAATCCTAGGTTCATTTCACAAATATGGATGTAAGTCACAAGATAACAAACCTTACAAAAAAAGGAAAAAATGAAGATTGACTTGACTTGAGATTCAAATGCCACCATTTTAGCATCTTGAGATGTTTGCCATTTCCCACTTTCTTAGGCAACTCAATCTTCATATCCATATGTTCAACCATTTCATCCACAAAAAATTATATATAATCAAATGTTAGTCATTGATGAACGCAAAGAATCAAAATAAAGCGTACATGCATATATAATGTCATTAAAATAATCAACAAGTATATAAACATAAACTTGCATACATAATTAAAATAATGTCATTCTAATAATCAAAAAATTAAAATAATCAACAAGTATATAAACATAAACATGCATATATAATATAAACATAAACATGCAAAGTAAAATAATTAAAATCAGATCTTATGTTTTCAGTAACATAAACATGCATAGATAAGAGAAGACATTTCTAATTAATTGAGATTGATAGATCGATGTGAGTACCTTCTGGAGAAAAATACGAATGACAATAAGGAAATAATTATATCCAATCTCCAGGCCCCAAAACCTCAAATTTTTGTCAATTTTGACCATTCCCTTCAAAATATATGCGCCTAAATAAGCCGGTGGAGAAAAGTAGAACAACGGAACTCCGGTGGAGAAAAGTAGATCGACGGATTTGTGAGTGCCTAAAGATTGTTGCAATTTGGGTTTATTAGCGTTCATATTTTTGGGTTTTAAAATTGAATAAAAGATGTCATTTCAGTTTCAATGTGTAATGTAGAGTGCGAGATGAAACATGCAAGCTGCTGCGCGAAAAAAAGGGTTTGATGTAAGAAATTAATAGTTGAGGTTTATATTAGATGGGTCAAGTATTAAGAGATTCATTGTTTGGGTTGGGTTCATATTTTTTGATTGTGTTTCCAATTACAGAAGCCCAATCATTTTGATTTGGTACTGTAATGTTATTATCTTCCTAAACGGCATTAATATACTCCAATATTATGGATGGGAGTAATATTACTCCAATCCAAGAGTAATATACTTACTAAACGACATTAGTACATGAGACGGATAACCCGTACATGAGACAGTGACATTATGATCTCCCTTTTTTATACTATGTAGTATATATTAGGGTGTGGATATGACATAGGTCCACCCTGGCGCGGCCACGCGCGAGTTTAGGGGGCGAATGAATCTCGTGGTAAGATTGATCTCGGGTCGAAATTTAAATCTAATTAGGAGTCGCCACCAAATTTTGTGGGAATTCGGACCCGTTCGAACCCACTCTACATTTAGGCGTATCGTGCACAAAGCACGACCCGCTTTCAATGCTAGAGTTTAGGGGTTCTTCCCTTTGCATTACGATACCGACGCTGAGTTATCGAGAATCGTGCATCAAATGACTCTCGTGTGCCAATAGTTTCGGACATCTGGAAACCACGGTTCTGAGTAAGGGGTGAGGGTATGTTTTGGGAAGCCCACAAAGGACACCCAACCCCGTCCGCTCTTAGCGGCCTCTACTTAGATATCGTTCGTTTTTCGTGTACACGCGTTTGTTTGACGGTTGAATGTTATGCAAACAAGGCTTTTTAACTAAACCTGTGAATTATGTTAAACTATGTCGTTTAATGCATCTAAACTAACGTCAAAGTTATTTAGCATGCGCAGTTCATTTATGAAAGTAATAAATACAAGCAACGGAAATAAAACTTAAAACAATAGATTACAAATACATGGGCGGAATACATCCCGGAAATACAATACGACAAACAAGATTACAATAAACGATATAGTAACAGTAAGTAAACTATATGATTAGCGATTCGTACGGTGCATGGTTTTGAAAGGAGTAAAACACGTGATGGACTTAACACGTGATGACCGAAGTCGTTAAAAAAAACTTATCGAGGCTTGAAACATGTAGAAGGCTCACGGTTTTGGCGTGATGGAGGCCACTCGATCGAGTCATGGGAGGGACTCGATCAAGTGGTCCTCGATAAAACCTCCTGCCTTTGATTTGGGGTGCCACTCGATCGAGTGGGCTACGACACTCGATCGAGTGCCCCCTGTCCGAGCAGCTGCTCGGAATTCGGTTAACGTGATAATTCCGATTTTTAATATTTGAATTGATAACTAGCTGAGTAGCGTGAAAATATTACATAATTTAAACTTGACTCGGTTTACGATGCTCATAAGTGTGTCTTGTAGTGCTTATTTGTTGTGTTTGGTCCCGGTTTCTCTTGTTGGAATCGCTCTTTGGAGCGGTTTCTAGGCTACTTACGCTTCTTCTAGTTCATTTTAGGTTCCTAAGGCCTATCTTGGAGAAATGGAACGATTTCGACTCGTTTCCGATGCATATGGAACCAATGAAGAGAAGCGACGATGATTCGGTGGCTTAGACTCGGTCCCGAGTCCTTGGAGCCCATTCCCGAGCACCGAGAGTCGATAAGAAGCCTAGAAGGAGCAAGTAGGGGCCTACATGGCCGTGTCAGAAGCCTACATAGCCGTGTAGTGAGTTGGGAAGCAAAGAAGAGAGGAAGCAAGCTACAGCAGGGCGTCATGGCCGTGACCCATGACCATCATGGCCATGACGGGGGTGCCTCATGGCCCTGAGCCCCCTCATCATGGCCGTGAGCCCCCTGTTTCTCCTCGCACTTTGTCACTTCATTCCCCTTATTCTTACAACCCTATAAATACCCCCCTCTTGTAATCTTATGTTATGTTAGACCTTACCCAAAAAGCCCTAGCATACTTTAGCCTAGATTAGTGTAGATTAGTCTTTAGTTAATCGTTAATCTTAGTTTAATCCTTGTATTAAGGGAATTCTTCAAGATTCAACCAAGATTGACAACCTTGGAAGATTGTTTTGGGTTTTTCTTATTAATGCAAGTTTCAATCTTTCCTCCTCTTGTTAGTAGGTATAATCTTCTTATTCTCTTTACTCTTAATCCTTGTTTAATCTTTCAAGTTTTAATCTTTGATTATTGTTCTTGTTCTTGCTAGTTTCATTATGAATGTTTTGTTGTTTGTGTTGATTTCTCTTGTTATGGTTAGGATTAGTTTCATTATGTGTGAGTAGACTTGTTGTGGGGTTAGTAGGAGGATTAAGTGTTGATTATGGATGATTAGGGTTTGATTGTGGGTAAAGGTGGATTCTTTGTTGCTAGTCACATATTAAGAGCACCATGTGTTTGTTGAATTGCTTGTTAGAGTAGTAGTTGTAAATACTTCTCTTGCTTGTCTTCCTCTTCTCATTGTGTGATTGATTTGTGGTTGAATCCTTGTGTATTGAGTAATATCTTGCATGAGTATTCGGGTTTTGTCTTTGACACAAGAGTGCGGACATTGGCTTTGACGCGAGAGCGCGGACCAACCTTAGTAACTAGGTGAAACCCGACCTAACCCTCGATCTCCCAACTATCCTACTACACTTATGAACCTGACCTAACCCTACTCTCTCCATGTTTGATTCCTCTAGTTCGATAGATTCTTTAACCTTTAGTTGTTATCCCGAGCTTAGTCTTAGTCATAGTTTCATCCCCTTCTTATCGTTCTAGTTTAGTTTAGTTCGTTGACCTAGTCTTGTATTTGGGTGAAACTTGGTTTAAACCCTCTTTACCGTCCCCGTGGACTCGACCCGACTTGCCCTATCTACGTGTTAGGTTTAGTTGGTTATTATTTGTTGGTGGGGATCCACGGCAAATCCCTCCCATCAGATGCTCATAACGTAAATTGTGCGATTACGAGATTGGTTATCGATTATTATGGAAAAGCGTTTATAAAATCGAATTAAATTTGGTTAGGACGAAATTTGATTAAATTCCTTCCGCGTCACGACATCATACTAATCCTTTCGGATTACGTGATGATCGATTCGACATCAACAAGTTTCGTACTAAGCCCTTTTAAAAACGGGATCAAATACATTTAACGAAAAATATCCGCGATCGCATTACGCCCTTGAGTGTTTAGGGCGGCGCTCCTCGAAAGGGTGCCACTTCTTTTACGACTCGTAAAGGGATTAAAAGGATCTTAAAACGGGATTTGTCTTTAGATATATTCGATGCGAAATTGTTTTAATATTATGTAATTGTATGCGATGTTGACAATAACGATTACTAGAATTCTAAACGAGACTAATAATGCGATAATAATAAAATGTTCTTTTAATGTTGATCCGCTTCAACAATCAAATACTTGGGGTGTCGGGATAAGCGACCGGCAACATCGGGTGCGTTACCCTCGTATTCGTGTTTCCTTATCCTGTCATCCCTCGTATTTGACACGAATAGGCAAATATTTTATAGTTATACGATATTAATAATGTTAGCGACGAGAAAACGAAGAAGACGATGCGAAAAAGACAAAAAAACGAGAAGAGGAAGAGAGAAGAGAAAAGGGAGAAAGCGGGATTTGATGACACCCTTAACCTACATGCTTATTTCGGCCTCGGTTATGGACTCGTAGTAACGGCGTTTGCACGGCAGTATCGAGGATATAGGAAGAGTTAAGGTGTTTGTATTTTAGGATCGGTTTTCTCAGGTTTTGATATGGGTTAAGTCGTCTCACCCAATCAAGGTAAACCTAATGCTACTAATCAGAAGATAGCGGCAAGTAAGGTATCGAATCCACAGGGAAACAGTTAAACGCGTCTAATAGCTATGGCGATTCTAAAATGCTCTAACCGGTTTGATTGATGGAAAAATATAAAAACCACTAAAATACGATACTAAATAATCGAATCTAACAATGAGATGACTAAGGTCACGGGTTCACGATAGATGTTCGACAATTATGCGACAATAATAATAAACACATAAACATGCTAGTCTGCTATAACACGTCCTCTCGAATCGTGTCAACCTAGGAAGGTTCTAACGGGCTCTCGCAACTTATTAGACTCCCTACCAAATCGCGCGTGATCTAATCCTAATTCGGCTTTCGCACAGGAATTAGAATTTCCCAAACAGATTAAAATGTTGTGGCCTTTAACAAATTAATCGCCAAACAAAACACGCGAAAGTGGTACTAGCATAATTATAAATTTAGTATCAAAGCGACATAATCGTATAATAACCCATCGATCCCCCTCAACCCTAGCGAGAAAATTAGCTACGCATGATGATCACGAAACAACAAATTGCATACATATAATTCATGATAAAAAGTGAATAAAATAAATCTAATGATAAACGAACGGAAATCTAACGAACTAAACGGAACAATGAATAGCAAATAGAGAGAATTACGACGAACTAAGTAATTTACGATGAAGATTGAAACGTAAAAAGTGAAAATTGCATAAAACGAAATTACCGAAATCGAGTACGAGTTGAAACCGAGTGCTAGAATGCTAAGAGTCACGAGTTTTCTAAAAAGAAGCTAAGTATGAAAAAATGATGGATCCCCAAATAATACCACCCTCTAGTTATACAAAATAGGCGAAATAAACAGATTATGCATGCCGGCCGGCTGGCAGGCCGCCTGCCACATGCAGGGGCCGAGGCACACTAAAAAATCAACCTTAAAATACCCTTGTATCATGCCGGCCGGCCAGCAGGCCGCCTGCCACATGCAGGCTGGCGCGCACATCACTAATAAAACAAGTATTGGGCCGCTTTCCTTGGCCCAACGAATCAAACTTCTCATTTCTTCTTCGCCTAAACGTCTTGAAGCCCGGGTTTTGTCTCGGGATCGTTCTTCTAACCAGATATGAGTGTAAATGCACATAAAGACCTGAAATCGTGTAGAATCTACAAAAACACTGACTCAAAGCAAAATGTTAGAAGAAATGGCTCTAAAGAGTGCGTTCCGACCGGAAAAGACAACGGAATCGAGGGAATAAAGTTATATAAACACGACATATCAAACTCCCCCGAAACGAACCCTTGCTTGTCCTCAAGCAAGACCCGTAAGAAAATAACTAATATAATACCGAAACAGATCAAAGCAAATAATAAGCAACCGAATACTCAAGTCCGTCATAGCAAACATCTAACCAAGTCTAAGAAACGAATTCCAAGACGGGAAATAGGAAAAATAATTCACCAACAAATATACAACTTCACCAAGCATAATAGGTAGAAACCACATTTTCAACCAAAACCCTTGCATAGGCTACTCACGGAGCCACTCATCGCTCAATTAGGACGGGTAAGTATATGTGAAATATATATATATATATATATATAATAAAAACGCTCAACTACTCCAACTCAGAAATATGCCCGCAATCTAGTATGGTATCGGCCTCTAAATTTTTACAAAACACGCTAAGATCACATAGGGAGGCAAGGATGGTGATAACAAGGTATAAGGTGGAAATCGATATGGTCATGTGAGGTTAAAGCCAAGCTAATGAACTAACTAGTGCGATAATGCTCAACTCAAACATTCTTCCACTTCCATAAACAAAACAAAACAAGTCACCAACCAACGAGAACGAGTCCGGGGTCAAAAAAGAGGGCGCTCAAATTTCATCAAGTAAACGGAAAATAAAAGTAACGAGAATAACATATTTTTGTTGTTTTGATTTTTTTTCCTTTTTTTCTTTTCGATTCTTTTTCAATTTTTTTTTGATTTGATTTTTTTTTTCAAAGCTCGATGAAATTAGAAGCAAATGTACAATGACTCAAATTGACCCGGACAAGATCTACATACTCCCTTGAAACAGATTCAACCACATCCAAACATCCATAAGAAATCTCCATATTCACACAATGACGAGCATGCTTATGGGAACCACAAATTATAGCTCAGTTGGTTGCATGCTTATCGATTAATTATTATCCCACATAACAAAGGTCAAATGAATACCAATTAGGAATGAGTAGGTAGCCTAAAGAGTGCAAATTATCATCATTGCTGCATAATCGGTATCATAGACAAACACTAAGACTCAAGGAAATAAAACTAGAAATACTAAAAACTCCCCCATGCTAGACTCGACATTGTCCTCAATGTCCATATCATACAAACTCAAAATTGGTGGGGGGACACAAATAAAATCCGAGGATAGAGAAAAGACATACCAAATATACACGGAGAGGTAGCGGAATCAGCAATCCGCTACTGATCATCATCATCATCACCGAAATCATCATCCTCCATATCATCATCTGCAGCGCTCCCAGAACCTGACGCACCCCCCGTATACCAACCACCTCCCTGATAATCACTAGCGGCTCCAAAAGCAGGGCCCGTCGGGGCACTGAAATAGTCAGTGTGAAGATGGAAGCCGCCATGAATCGAAGGGTCAGTGGTGGCACAACAGCACGCCTAGCATAGTCATCATATACGGGATACATCCCGAGGCACTGATCAACATATAGCTTGTCTAGACGAGCGTGAGTAGCAGCGGTGTCGGCATGAGTCTCCGTGCGAAAAGTATCAAAATCAGATCGGGACGAACCGACACTCAACTCCATGCGCTCCATCCATGCAATCAGATCGGGATGGAGGGGAGCATACTGGGGTGGTGGAGGGGGCTGCTCAAAAGTAGTGGTGGTGGTGGGCTCAGAAGCAGGCTGAGATGGACCGGGCTCAGAAGCGGGCTGGGATGGACCGGGCTCAGAAGTACTGGGCACACTCGTGGGACGACGAGTATACGTAACAGCATGCGACGAAGGAAGAGATCTTGCAAAATAATAGTCGCCTGCTCATGAATAAGCCAAGCCCAACGATTCTGATGCCTAGAAGAAATCCAGTTAAGAGAAGCCAAATATCGGAGGCTAAGGATATTCTCGCCCGGGACCGGATCATGATCCGCTTCGCGAAAGGTGGTCAACCGAAGTGCTAAATGCGTGACTAACCCGCCTATATAAATAGGAACATCGGCAACGACCGTGGCAATTCTCCTAAACTGGAGGACGAGGTGATAAGTAATATTAATATGCCACACCTTCGGCTTACGCCGCATATACGAGCCCAAAATAGACATCTCCTCGGTGCGCACATTATGTGGCTCCTTTCTAGCAAAAACCGTCCATCCCATAAACCTCTGCCAAACCTTTATGACCGGATTATGAATATTATTTGAACTCATATGCCCCGCGGTAGTGTACGGGGCATCCGCAATACACTCCCAAAAATCACCCACCCTAAAGTTAGCATACTCGGGTGGTGAACGGTCCTCATAATCCTTAAGATCAAAACAATCCCCAAACTGCTTCAGATTTAGCGCAAAACTAGTATTCAGTAAACGGAACTCAACAGAAATCGCACCCGACCGTCTATTCTTAGTCACCACAAATGAACTCAGAAATTCCAACGTAAGCTGAGTAAATGTATTATGACGCATAGTAAAGAATGTACCCATACCAACACCTTTACACAAAAGTTCCAAAGCAGAATCTAAGCCTAAAGTTCTCATAGTCATGGTCGATAAAACGAGTAGGAACAATAGACCGCTTCCTCAAGTTTTGAAATTTTACCTTTTGGTCAAGTGTGGTAAAAATTACGCCCGGGAAAATGGATCGGAATCAATGTCGGGTTGAGCATGGTCGTTTCTGGTGCGCTTGTTCCGAGGATGCACTGCAAATCAGCTGAAAGTAGCAAACTTGGGGGAAAAATGGGGAAATTTTGAGGAGAGAGAGTGAAGAAGGGGAGGATGAATGCTGGGAAATGGGGAAATTGGGGTTTTTTTTTGGGGGGGGGGGGGGGAGGAGTGAGAGAGAAGAGAGAGACGAGATGGCTCAATGAATGAAGGAAATGACGATGGAAACAAAGTTTGGAGGTCTGTGTGCGGCCCGACCGGTCTGGACCGGCGGCCGGTAGGCCGGCCTGAAGAACATAAGCATTATTTTCGATTTCTTTTATTGTATGTAACTCCTCTCACAGTCGGCCGGTAGGGACAGGCGGCCGGTAGGCCGGCCGGACTGCACAATTCCTATCTTTTTCGAGATTTTGCTCCACTTTTTCTCAAATTTTTCTTGTGCCTCGGCCCCTGAAGTCAATAGGGGGCCTGGGCACAGGCTGAGGCGCACAATTCACTCTTGTCTAACTCAAATTCGTCTCGTACCTCGGCCCCTAGAGTAGATAGGCCCCCTAGGCCTAGGCTGAGGTGACCTGCTATATTATCACAAGCACGATGAATTTTTCCCTTCTCCTTTTTCTCTAATATTCTCAATTCGAGTTATTTTCGATGATTCTGCGCATCTCCAAGAACATTAGTCCCTCCTCTCATCCTCACTAAGACAACTAAAAAAAAAAAGAGAACGAGGGAAATTATTTACATACTCGGGCTGCCTCCCGGTAGCGCTGGTTTAGAGTCCCGCACGACTTGGATGAACTTCTCGATTTAGTGGGAAGAAGGAACGGGATGAAGTTGTATAACTTCAATCGCTCCAACGTGAGCACCTTCATGATATAACTTCAATCGTTGACCATTCACCTTGAATCGTTCACCTGAATCATTCTCGACTTCAATCGATCCAAATTTACCCACATGGGTGACAGAAAAAGGTCCGGACCAACGAGATTTTAACTTTCCGGGAAACAACCGGAGCCTAGAATTGAATAATAATACCTTATCTCCCACATTGAACTCACGGTGAAGGATATGCTTGTCATGCCACCGCTTGGTGCGCTCCTTATAAACTCGAGCACTATCATAGGCACCAAGACAAAATTCCTCCAACTCATTCAGCTGCATGAGTCTCTTCTCCCCACTCAAATGTGGATCCAAGTTAAGCTCCTTGATCTCCCACCAAGCCTTATACTCAAGCTCGACCGGTAAATGGCATGACTTACCACAAACCAATCGGTAAGGGGAAGTACCAATAGGCATTTTAAAGGCGGTACGATAGGCCCATAGTGTATCATCTAGCTTAGAGCTCCAATCCTTTCGAGCTTTGGACACGACCTTCTGGAGAATAGACTTGATTTCCCTATTGGACACCTCAACTTGCTCACTCGTTTGAGGGTGATAGGCAAGACCGGTACGGTGAGAGAAACCGTACTTAGCAAGTAAAGCATCAAGTCGCTTCTCATGAAAATGGCTTCCGCCATCACTAATAATCGCCCTTGGAACACCAAAGCGGGGAAAAATAGTCTTTTTGAATAAAGAAATCACCGTTCTAGCATCATTAGCAGGAGATGCTACCGCCTCCACCCACTTGGAGACATAATCAACCGCAACCAAAATATATCGGTTGCCATTGGATGACGGGAATGGGCCTTGATAGTCTACACCCCAGACATAAAAAATTTCTACCTCGAGAATCCCATTTTGAGGCATCTCATGCCTCCTAGAAATATTACCGGTCCTTTGACATGCGTCGCAGGACATAATAAAAGCTTGGGCATCCCGGAATAAGGTTGGCCAATAAAAACCAGACTGGAGGACCTTAGCCGTGGTTCGGCTCGGCCCATGATGGCCACCATATGATGATGAATGACAACTCTTTAGAACTCCTCTAACTTCCCATTGAGGGACACATCGACGGAAAATACCATCGGCACACTCCTTAAATAAATAAGGGTCATCCCAAAACAATTGTCGGACATCATGTAGAAATTTTTTCTTTTGTTGATAAGAAAGATCGGAAGGTAATACCTTGCCAACTAAATAATTAGCATAATCCGCATACCAAGGTCCTTCGCTTTCACCGGTACTTAAAGCCGTGAGAGAATCATTGGGAAAAGAGTCATCTATTGGGATGACAACTCCTTCCTCCTCAACTCTAAGCCCCGATAAATGATCCGCAACGACATTTTCAGCTCCCTTCTTATCCCGGATCGATAAATAAAACTCTTGGAGTAGTAAGATCCATCGAAGTTGTCGGGGTTTGCTTCTTTCTTGGCAAGGAGGTACTTAACAGCCGCGTGATCGGTGAAAACAATGACTTCCGATCCAACCAAATAGGTTCTGAATTTTTCCAAAGCATATACTATAGCTAGCAATTCCTTCTCGGTGGTTGCATAGTTAACTTGAGCATTATCAAGTGTTTTGCTAGCGTAGTATATAGCATGCAAGACTTTGTCCTTCCTTTGGCCCAAAACCGCTCCCACTGCATAGTCACTCGCATCACACATTATCTCGAATGGCAAATTCCAATCCGGTGACTGAATAATCGGAGCAGAAATGAGGGCCTGCTTAATCCTGTTAAAAGCTTCCACACACTCATCAGTAAAATCGAAAGGGGCATCCTTTAGGAGCAATTGTGTAAGTGGCTTAGCAATTTTTGAAAAGTCCTTGATAAAGCGGCGATAAAATCCCGCATGACCAAGGAAACTTCTCACTCCCTTCACATTAACCGGCTAGGGCAATTGCTCAATCACTTGCACCTTTGCTTTATCCACCTGAATGCCCTTTTCGGAGACCATATGACCCAAAACAACACCCTCAGTGACCATAAAATGGCACTTCTCCCAATTCAAGACCAAACTAACCTCGACACATCGGTTTAAAATGGTATCGAAATTAGCTAAACAAGCTGAAAAACTCATACCATACACACTAAAGTCGTCCATAAACACTTCCATAATGGACTCGATGTAGTCGGAAAAGATGCTCATCATGCATCTTTCAAAGGTGGCGGGTGCGTTACATAGCCCGAATGGCATCCTGCGATATGCGAAAGTGCCATAGGGACAAGTAAACGTAGTCTTCTCTTGGTCAGCCGGGTGTATCAGGATTTGGAAAAATCCCAAATATCCATCTAAATAGCAAAAATACTTGTGAGAAGCTAGTCTCTCAAGCATTTGGTCGATAAAGGGCAATGGGAAATGGTCTTTAAGTGTAGCGGTGTTCAACTTCCTATAATCTATACACATTCTCCATCCCGTCACAATTCGTGTAGGGATTAACTCATTCTTCTCATTCGGGACCACAGTAGTCCCTCCCTTCTTAGGTACAACTTGTACCGGACTCACCCATTTTGAATCGGGAACCGCATAAATAATTCCCGCATCCAACAATTTCATAACTTCCTTTTTAACAACCTCTTGCATATTCGGGTTCAACTTACGTTGACCCTGGACACAAGGACGATGACCTTCCTCAAGATTAATTCTATGCATACAGAAATCGAGACTAATTCCCTTCAAGTCATCAAGACTATACCCCAAAGCTTTCCTATTTTTCTTTAAAACAACTAACAAATCAGAAAGTTGTTGCTCAGTTAAATCGGCACCTACAATCATGGGAAAGCTCTCGGTATCGTCTAAACAGGCATATTTTAGGTGATACGGAAGTGGCTTACGCTCCGGGACGGTTATGTCTATTGCAAATGAGGTGTGTACAATGTTGGTTACATCGACACCTTGCTCCTCCGTGAGCATCCTTCCTTCCAAAGCAGCTTCTAAGGCATCAACAACAACAGAGTCAACGGAAGCATCACCTGCACAAGCTTTCAAACATATCAAAGCTTCTAAGGGATCCCGTATAAGGGACGCCTCCATAGAATCATGAACTAAGACATCCATAACATCAATCATGCAACAAGAATACGTTATCATCGGATTCTTAAGTGTACTATCTAAGCAGAAAACAATGGTGTCTCCACCCACTTCCAAGGTCAATTTACCGTTCTTGACATCAATCACCGCGCCGGCGGTGTGCAAAAATGGCCTTCCCAAAATTATGGAAATTTGGATGTCCTCGGCCATGTCAAGGACGATAAAATCAACCGGGATAAAAAAATTTCCAACTCTAACGGGCACGTCTTCTAAAACTCCCAAAGGGCGTTTTATAGAACGATCCGCCATCTGCAAAGTGACACTAGTACACTTAAGAGGACCCATATTAAGTTTTTCACAAACGGAGTAAGGCATGACACTTACACTAGCACCTAAATCACATAAAGCCTTATCAATCGATAAGGTGCCAATAGTGCAAGGAATCGAAAAACTACCGGGGTCCTTTAGCTTTGGTGGGGCCTTGTTCTGTAAAAAAGCACTACACTCTGCAGTAAGAGCGACGGTTTCTACCTCACCAATGTTTCTCTTCCGAGTCAAGATGTCCTTCATAAACTTTGTATAAGATGGGACCTGCATAATGAGCTCGGTAAATGGGACCGTAACCTGCAAATTCTTCACAACCTCCATGAACTTACCAAATTGGGTAGTTTCCTTTCGATTCTCAATTGACCCGGGAATGGTACTTGAATTGTTGGACTAGTCGGAGTGGGAACGGGAGTAGTGGGTGGTGGAACTTGATCTTCACTTGGAGTTTCCACAATTGCATCCTCATTGACATATTCCACTAAAACCTCCTCCTTCTCGGCCGGTGTATCATCCTTAGGCATTGACGGACCTTCATAGTGTGTGCCACTACGAAGAGTGATCGCATTAGCCGTATCATGCTGTTGATCACCTTGAGAAGGGAGTTTACCTTGTTGACGCGTTGCTTGTGACGCGGCAAGGTGTCCCACTTGGTTCTCCAAATTCTTGATGGCATTATCCTTAGCTTGATCATTCTTTTGCATTTGAGCCATCATAGATTCCTGGGTCTTGGCCATCATCTGCATCATATTATGAAGCTCAGCCATTTCATTAGAACTCGAAGAAGAATTACCTTGAGCTTGTGAAGATGATTGGCCAAAATTCTGCTGACTAGTATCGAAATTCTGATGAGAATTCCCGAAGTTCTGATTAGTATTGCCAAAATTTTGCTGATGTTGACCCGAGTGAGGTCGCTGCTGAAAATTTCCCTGATTTTGGAAATTCCTTTGATTTCCGAAATTCTGCTGATTCTGAAAATTCCCTTGATTATGGAATTACTGCTGGTTCTGAAAATTTCCTTGATTCTGGAAATTCTGCTGATTCTGGAGATGCTGCTTGTGCGAAGGCACATAGGGTGGTGTAATAGGCGGGTTCAAGACATTAGTACTCCTGTAAGACAAGAGAGATGCATCATAGCCCGGTTGATTCATATATGGATAACGTGGGCGCATAGAACAGAACGCATTCACTTGTTCTATGGAGCCTAGGCAATCTTGAGCTTGGTGGTCCGCGGCACCACAACGAACACATGCATAATCTTGCATGGCATGTACTTGATGCATGCCCCCTCTCCCTTGAGAATTTGACACTTCAAATGCATCAAACCTCTTAGCCAAAGCGGCTAATTGAATAGCCCTGGCATTCGAGGACCCACTTTCACCAGAATTTGATCGAGTATTACCACATGGATTACCCCATCGGGAGTGATGAGATGCCATCTCCTCTATTGTTTGCCAAGCCTTATCATCATCCACGTTACATTGGAATCGCCCATTACATGCCGAGTCAAGTGTACTCCTGCAATCATCATACAACCCGTTATAAAATTGGTTACAAAGAAACCAAACCTGAAAACCATGGTGCGGGCATTCCTTCACAAGCTTCTTAAACCGCTCCTACGCTTCATGAATATTCTCGTTCGGAGTTTGACGAAAATTGGTGATTTGACTCCGAAGCATGTTCGTTTTTTGTGGAGGGTAATAGTGCTTGTAGAAGGCAAGGGCAAGAGAATTCCAATTGGTGATCCCCTCGGTGACTTTATCGAGGTCCGTTATCCACTCCCTAGCGGAATCCCGTAGTGAGAACATGAAGAGCATCTCCATGACTTCTTCTTGAGTTACCCCGGCCGGAAGCGGAATCGTGGAGCAATAATCAGTAAATATCCTCATATGCTTGTGAGGATCCTCCTTAGGGTCGCCACCGAATTGATTCTTTTCCACCAAAGTAATGAAGGCGGGTCGAATCTCAAATGTACCTTGAGTGGCAGTTGGTCGTTTAACCAACTTAGGAAGAGCAGTTTGCTCGGGTTCCGAATGACTAGAAAGCTTCGACATTTTTAAAATAGGAGAAGGTGGTAAAATGATCTCGGACTGAGATTGATGTTCCTCTTCAAAGGACCGATTCTCAGCTACAAATTCAATATGAATAGCTTCCAAAATCGCAAGATCGGGAGCTGCGGAAATCTCTCTCCAAAATTGTCGTCGCCTACGAAAGTTTTTCTCGGGTTCAGGGTCGAACGGAGTAAGCTCTGATGACCGAAAAGACCTGGGCATAAGCAAAACTACAATAGGAAAGTGAGATCAATCTTAAGGAGTTTTAATTCCTCGAGACGAAAGAGAGCAAAAAAGAAACAAGTTAAAAAAACAAGAAAAACTGTTTCCCCGGCAACGGCGCCAAATTTGATGTGGGTTAAGTCGTCTCACCCAATCAAGGTAAACCTAATGGTACTAATCAGAAGATAGCTAAACAGTTAAACGCGTCTAATAGCTATGGCGATTCTAAAATGCTCTAACCGGTTTGATTGATGGAAAAATATAAAAAGCACTAAAATACGATACTAAATAATTGAATCTAACAATGAGATGAAAACTAAGGTCACGGGTTCACGATAGATGTTCGACAATTATTCGACAATAATAATAAACACATAAACATGTTAGTCGGCTATAACACGTCCTCTCGAATCGTGTCAACCTAGGAAGGTTCTAACGGGCTCTCGCAACTTATTAAACTCCCTACCAAATCGCGCGTGATCTAATCCTAATTCGGCTTTCGCACAGGAATTAGAATTTCCCAAACAGATTAAAATGTGGTGGCCTTTAACAACTTAATCGACAAACAAAACACGCAAAAGTTGTACTAGCATAATTATAAATTTAGTATCAAAGCGACTTAATCGTATAATAACCCGTCGATCCCCCTCGACCCTAGCGAGAAAATTAGCTACGCATGATGATCACGAAACAACAAATTGCATACATATAATTCATGATAAAAAGTGAATCAAATAAATCTAATGATAAACGAACGGAAATCTAACGAACTAAACGGAACAACGAATAGCAAATAGAGAGAATTACGACGAACTAAGTAATTTACGATGAAGATTGAAACGTAAAAACTGAAAATTGCATAAAACGAAATTACCAAAATCGAGTACGAGTTGAAACCGAGTGCTAGAATGCTAAGAGTCACGAGTTTTCTAAGAAAAAGAAGCTAAGTATGAAAAAATGATGGATCCCCAAATAATACCACCCTCTAGTTATACAAAATAGGCGAAATAAACAGATTGTGCATGCCGGCCGGCTGGTAGGCCGCCTGCCACATGCAGGGGCCGAGGCACACTAAAAAATCAACCTTAAAATACCCTTGTATCATGCCGGCCGGCCAGCAGGCCGCCTGCCACATGCAGGCTGGCGCGCACATCACTAATAAAACAAGTATTGGGCCGCTTTCCTTGGCCCAACGAATCGACACTTCTCATTTCTTCTTCGCCTAAACGTCTTGAAGCCTGGGTTTTGTCTCGGGATCGTTCTTCTAACCAGATATGAGTGTAAATGCACATAAAGACCTGAAATCGTGTAGAATCTACAAAAACACTCACTCAAAGCAAAATGTTAGAAGAAACGGCTCTAAAGAGCGCGTTCTGACCGGAAAAAACAACGGAATTGAGGGAATAAGTTATATAAACACGACACATCAGTTTTCCTATAGAATTTCTAGAGAGGAAATCGGGATTGTGGAATGCTTTAGATTGCTGGAAAATTTGTAGAATTCTGAAATCGTGTGTTAAATGTGGTGCAAAAGAGGGTGTATTTATAGGAAAAACCCAACCCCTGGCCTAGGGTCACTCGATCGAGTGCCTCTGCTGATTCGATCGAGTGGCCCAATGAAATGGCAATAACAGGCTTTTTGAAGGCCCACTCGACCGAGTGGGCTGACACTCGATCGAGTAGGTCAGCTGGACCAAGATATTTTGAGGGTTTTGACTTCGAGTTGAACTCTTGAAGCTTGTGTGGCTGTTTCGCGTATCGAAAACGACTTTGACCGGGGTTTGACTTGGTCGCTAAAAGACGGTTTTATTTTCGGTGTCGGTTTTGACCCAAATTAGTTTTATTTGATTGAAAACGACCCACTGGACTTGAATTTGAGGTCGGTTTTGTGAGATTTGTACTCCACTAAAGCTCTCGCCAAATACTATTGATTCTGAGTCCAAAATTGAGCGTATTAAGTCACGTTTACGTCCGATAATCATTGAGTGTTTTGTTGGAAGCTGCTATAAACACTAGCAGACAAAATGCGGGTGTCTACAGAGCCCCCACTCTGACTAAGGCTTGGACAAGGCAAAAGTCAGAGTAGCTACCAGCTAGGCCAATCAAAGATTATGACCTGACAGTCTTCCGGTCGGGTCGTTTATAGTCCGTTAGACTTACGTGAAGGGCTCGCCAGCCATGAGCAGAGGCTCATACCTGTCATGATGATAATAGCTCCGTGGGAGTAAATGAGCTGCGCGGAGACTTGCTTCTGAAGTCTTGGGTGTACATGTATGCTGACACATAACAATTTGCATGTAACATTTAGGTGAAACACCGACTCACGCTGGGGAAATAATTTTTTTTTTTTGAAAATTTTGAATTTTTTGAAAAGACTTAGGAATGCTCGGGATGACTAGATTCCTGTATCAGATTCGGAGAAGGGCTTTGAAGCCTTGGGTCGGGCCCGCGTGGGCTAAGAAAGCCTTGACAGAATTCCTATTCCTAAGGCAGTTAGGGATGCTAACATGATTTCTTTATTATAAATAAAGAGCTTCCTGCTTCAATTTTCTGCATCTCAACTCAAATCTCTTTATTCTTTTCTCAAAATCTTTTAGACTTTCAAGAAAAATATCGGCTATGGGTATCGAGCAATTGACTGCAATGCTCTAGGCATTGTCCCACTATTTTCGGGACGAAGAAAAAGTTCAGCTGACCCAGATGGGAATTGCCGCTCTATTCCCGCTTCAACGTCTTAGAGTTGACTCACACTTCCTAGATGTTTGCCTAACGTTTTGGGATACTGCCCATCACGTTTTCGCGTTTCCTCGAGGAGAAGTATGCCCTCTTCCAGAAGAAGTTACAGCTGTGGGCGGTTGGTGCCCTAATGCTCGTCTACTATTCCTCCGTTTTACCCTGATCCAAGGAGGAGGTTGAGAGATTTTCTTGGTTTGTCCCATGCTGAGACAGACCGTATGGTGCGGGGGGATTCAGTTTCTTGGTTTGACCTGGCTGATAAATTTATGAATTCTAGGGATACGAGAGTCACCCCTACTCACAGGCGTAGGGCTTTCGCCTTTTGCATGCTGCACCGATATGTCTTGGAGGGGAAGATGGAAGCTGACTTGTGCTTGGGTCAGATTAGGGTAATTGGCATAGTAGATCAGATGGAGATGGGTCACAGCCCGGCTTGGCTGGCAACAGGGGAAATCATCATGGGTTTCGAGGCTAGAAGACTCGATCCAGACCGTCAACTGACGGGGAGTACACGTCTTTTGCAGGTATCCGTTTCGCGTATTTTTTTACGCAAAATTCTGACGCACAGAGGCCACTCGATCGAGTAGACCCGTCACTCGATCGAGTAGACCCGTCACTCGATCGAGTAGACCCGTCACTCGATCGAGTGACCTCGATAAAGACCGCCTGCCTGACTTCAACTAGGTCACTCGATCGAGTCAGGTGTGACACTCGACCGAGTGCCTACCAGCGAACCCTAAATTTTGCTTACGGAAACTTGTATTCTTTCTTATCAGATTTGGCTATCCGAGCGTTTGTCGATCATAGAGCCCCCAGTGAGTATATCCAATTACCGTAGTAGCCAAATTAGCTCGAGGAGGCGATGGATAAGCTCGAGTCATTACATAAACCGAGCTTATTGGGATGAAGAGCATAAATCAGGTGGACCATTGCTTGGTGGCTCCTTTCGAAATTGACGGGGTTGGCCAAGAGGGACTAGGCTCATTATTTGGTGGTTCTATCACCGGACTAGACCGTCCATATCTACCTGGACCGCATTTTGAGGCTGTAAGGTTCGTTTAAGTGAATCCCCAAGACTGAAGCAATTATTTGCATTTCGCTCCAATTGACGGACGCTATGTGTGACACGTGGCTACAACGGTGGTTCACCCGTGCCATGTGGACCATACTCAAACCTTGTCAATCTGCTTGGGTTTCGGAGTCATATCGGAAGTGGACTTTCGAGGGGTCAGAGGAAGCCCGTAAGGCTTTGAAATTGTTGAAGCTTTTGACTTGGTTCGCCGGGAGACGGCGAAAGAAAACAGGGGTTTCTTTGACGAAGGAGAAACTCCTGCTACTCTGGTCCGATTGGAGTCGGGTCTTAAGTCGCAAAACTAAGACTCAAGCTAAGGAGGCCGGTGCTAGCGGCGCGCGAGGACGGTTGAGCCCCCAGACGGACTTAGAAAAGAGGCTTGGGCCCATACTGGCGGCCAAGGATCGATTGAGCCCGCGTGACCGGTTGCCCGAACAAGTGAGGGCCCGACTTGGACCGGTTGAGACAATCGAGGACTCGAGTTCAAAGAAACGAGTCCGGGCCAAAGAGGTTCCCGTGGTGATTCGGGAGCGCTCGCCTCCGCGTCGTCGCCAGTGGACGGCCAACGAGGCCAAGGACAAGGGAAAGGGCAAGATGCCCTAAGTACCGAGCCCTTAGTTTTTATTATTTAAATATTATTACTATTTATTTATTTAGTGTCGTGTGTTTGTTTTTTTGAATTTTGAATTTTTGCAATTTGTAATTTTTCGAGTTCATCGGGTTTTTTAATACAAAATAAAGGAAGAAGTTTATTATTTGTTTGTTCCTGTCTTTTCTCGATTGCAGTGGTTGTACCCCTTTAAAGGGTTGCCTACGTATCCACAATTAGCGGAATCAAACCAAACGTAGTTCAGATTTTTTTATAAATTTGCAATCTCGAAATACACCAAGACTATTGGTTCAAGATGTTTACAACAGTAGAATAAATAATTCTAGCTTATTGACTTGCTTTTCGAAAGTTTATGTAAAAAAATGATTTTGATAAACTTTGCTAACGACATTGAGAAAGGGGTTAGGGTAGTAGCGCTTTAGCTGGTCCAGGTTGGTTGGGTTGACAAACTCGTTCCCATCCAGATCCGTCAGCATTACCACTGCACCCGATATAATCTTTTTTACCAAATATGGCCCGGCCCAATTGGGTTTGAATTTTCCTCTTGGGTCTACTGGTAATAAAGCTCGAACAGACTTGAGAACCAAATCCCCTTGTTTAATGTTTCTGGGCCTTACCCTTTTGTTGAAGGCCCGTTGGATCCTCTTTTGATATATCTGAATATTGTTGAGGGCACGAGATCGCCGTTCGTCTAATAGAACTAGCGAGTCATACCGTGCTCGGATTCAATCAGCTTCAGGCACTTGACTTTCTAATAGGATCTGGAGAGACGACACTTCCAACTCGACTGGCTAGACTGCTTCCATCTCGTATGTCAGGTAATACGGCGTTGCACCGGTTGCGGTGCAGATTGACGTTCAGTATCCCCACAGTGCAAAAGGTATTTTATCGGGCCAGTCCCGGTAATTATCAGCCATCTTTTTGACTATGGTGATAATCGTTTTATTAGCTGCTTCTATCGCTCAATTTGTTTGGGGACGGTAGGGCGAGGATGTATGCCTTTGAATTTTGTACTTGGTCAGCAGGGCCGCAGTTTCGGCTTGGAAGTGGGTCCCGTGGTCACTGATGAATTCATGCGGGATTTCGTATCGACATATTATTTTATTCTGGATGAACTTGGCTACATGTTTGGCATTGAGAATACGGTAGGATTCAGCTTCGACCCATTTGGTGAAATAGTCGATAGCTACCAAAATGAAGCAATGTCCGCCAGTACCCGAGGGATTTATTTTTCCTATTATGTCAATACCCCATGTTGAAAATGGCCAAGGTGACGTCATAGTATATAACAGGGATGACGGCATATGTTGCATATTAGCGAAGATTTGACAGTTATGGCCATGCTTAACATATAACTGGCAGTCGGTTTCCATATTATTACAGTAGTATCTGAGCCTCATGATCTTTCGGACTAACATCTGGGCATTCATATGCGGACCGCACTCACCGTCGTGCACTTCAGCCATGACCTTCTCAGCCTTAATCTTATCGACACATAGGAGAAGAGCCCCCTGTGCCGTTTTCTTGTACAGTTGCCTGTCGTCAGTACGGACGAATTGGGTAGCTAGCCTCCGTAAAGCTTTCTTAGCCCGGCCGTCGGTCCCGGGAGGATATTCCCCGGTCGTCAGGTATGTTAAAACAGCTTGATACCATGGCTCGAGATCAGTTATCTCAATGTCTTCAGTGTCGTGGATATATGCCGGCTCGGACCGTCTTTTGACACAAATCGTCATACTGGTCAAGTGATCAGGAATATTCAGCAAATATGCCAATTTTGAGAGTTCATGTGCAAACTGATTTTCTTCCCGAGGCAGGTATATATATTCTACCCTTTGGAATTGTTTTTCGAGATCCCTCACTCGTGCCTGGTAGGCCACGAGATTGGTGTTCCGAGTTTTCCTTTTTTGAAGTACTTGGTTAATGACCAAGGATGAGTCGCCGTGTACCCGAAGATTTGTGACCCCCAAGTCGGCGGCGGCTTGTAGCACATGGATGCATGCCTCATACTCGGCGGCGTTATTAGTAACATCGAAGTCTAGTTTGATGGACATGGGAGTGTGTTCTCTTTTTGGCGAAATTAAAAGAATTCCGACTCCGAACCCTCGGAAATTGGATGCCCTGACAAAGTATAAGTCCCACGTTTTGGTATCGGTATGTTTAGACACCCGCATTTTGACTGCCAGGTGTCTATGGTAGTTTCCCAAAAAAACACCCGATGATGATCGGACGCTAATGTGTTTCTACGCGCTCGGATATGGGCTCAAATCCATTAGATGTTGGCTAAAGCACTTATGGAGTACACATCTCACAAAACAGACCTCAAATCCAGGCCCAGCGGACCGTTCCGAGTCAAACAAGACTAATTTGGGCCAAAACCGACACCGGAAATAAAACCGACTTTTTTTTACGATTGGGTCAACCCTGGTCAAAGTCGTCTCCGAGACATACAAAACAGCCCCTCACAACATCAAAAGTCCAAGTCAAACACAAACTCATCAAAAACCCAAGTCGTGGCCCAAAACAGCGGACCCGCGCGACCCAGCTGGGCCACTCGATCGAGTGCCCCCTCCACTCGATCAAGTGGACCTGTTTCAAGCCCGACTGCTGGCACAGCGGGCCACTCGATCGAGTCAGCTGGTTACTCGATCGAGTAACCCTAACCGGAGTCTTAGGCTTAGCCTATATAAACACCCTCATGCACAACCTTTCAAACAACTTTTTACACAACTTTACAACCCTAATCAACATCAAATTCAACCATATTCAAGATCAAACTCAAACCCTAATCCAAACCCTAAACCTAGCTTTAGGAACCAAACACCCTAACCACCACAACTCAACCTCTATAAACCTCGAAACTCCCGTGTTAAAGCCGCGACTACGAGTCCTATCCGAGACAAGAACATGTAGGTTGAGGGTGCAAAACCCTATTCTTCCCTTCCTCTCGTCATCTTCCTCCTTTTCCTCGTTTCTTCGTTTCTTCGTTTTCTTTATTGCATCATAATATTGATAATACCGTTAGTACCAAAAGACATTAAAATACTCGTAGATTTGTGTCGAGTGCGAAGGATGTCTGGATAAGGAAACCCGAATATACAAGTGTACTGCACACAGCGTTGCCGGTCGCTTATCCTGACACCCTAGCATTTGATTATTGAAACGGGTCAATTTCAACAATAATTCGTTTATTTTCGTTTGCATCGCATATTCACATCGATTTTTTCCAAAACAAGCGTTTTATTTAATAAGGGTCGAAACTCGTTGACGCGGATCCGACATCACGATCTCTAGGGATTTATTTCGATGTCGGAAAAGCCGAGGGAATCAAGTCTTTCAATTCAAGCGTTGATCTATTAGATTCGATACCAATTTCATAATTGGACGTCGAATCTAACGATCTAGTCACATAAGTTAGCTAATGCGATTTTTCGTTGATGCTAAAATAATTGTCAATACAATTCATTAGAATTACGACATTATTAAACGCGGAGGAAATCTACCATATCGCGGTAGTTAATTTAAGGCGACTTAAATTAATTTTCCATTATTTTCACTCTAGTATTCCATATCGATTCAATAATCGAGTATGGGATACAACGAGTATGTAATTTCAGAATTGAGCATAAATTCCGCAATATTTATGCCCAATTCATCAAATCGTCAAAATCAAAAGCAATTTCGAAATCGACAACAAAATTGCAAACGACATGATTCGTACAGGTGCCACTCGACCGAGTGCCTAGGCCACTCGATCGAGTGACATCACAAAAATCGAGCAGAATGCTCTTTCGACCTCCACTCGGTCGAGTCTCATAGTGAGTCGGTCGAGTAGGGTCCATAATACGAGACAGAATGCTCTCATGACAGCCACCCGGCTGAGTGTCGTCATAACTCGATCGAGTGGGCCTGTACTCGACCGAGTTCCCTCATAACTCGTTCGAGTGCCGTCAAATAATCTGGACAGACCACTTTTCAGAGGTCCACTCGGTCGAGTCCCTCAATGACTCGGTCGAGTGGCCCCCTTATCACGACAACACCGTGAGTTCTACATAGCATTCGAGTCCCGTTAATCGTTTTTCGTGGCTTAAGTCAACACGTGCCTAATCTATCACGTGAAACATCTTTCCAAAACCATGCATTAACTCGCTAGCACCATTCTACACATTTCAATATTTCATAAACCGTTATATCGTTACTAACGCGTTTATTGTTTCTCTTGTCAATTTTGGTTGTTTATTTTATTGTACTAAAATGAACCCACATGCTAAAATTCAACTTTGACGTTAGAATTAATTGCATTAAATCGACATAGAAACCCTTTCAATTACATTCACATGCTTAGGAAAAATAATCTTTGCATATCTTTTTCTCGTTTAACTAACGCGCGTATTCAAAAGTCATTCGAGATCTTAGTAGAGGCCGCTAGTGCGGGCGGGGTTGGGTGTCCTTCGTGGGCTTCCCAACACGTACCCTCACCCCTTACTCAGAACCTCGGTTTCCGGATGCCCGAAACCGTTGGCGCACGAGAGTCATTCAATACACGATATCCGATAATGTCGGTATCGGTATCAAATGCTAAGGGACGAACCCAATAAACTCTGACATCGGAAATGGGCCGTATTTTGTACACGGCCCACTACGATATAGAGTGGGTTCGAACGGGCCTGAACTCCCACAAAGTTCGGTGGCGACTCCACTTCGATTTAAATTTCCATTCGATCCGTTTCATATGGAGATTCATTCGCCTACCCAAACCCGCGCGTGGCCGCGTCGGGGTGGACCTATGTCATGTCCACAGTATGGAAAATATCTTCATCTGGGAAGGACCAAGTGTCGGTGTGTCCTTCTTCGGCTATGGGACTGTCGGCGAGGAACTCGGCTACTGCTCGGCCCTTAATGGCTTTTAACGGCACGAACTTTAGGTCAAACTCTGCCAACATTAGAGTCCATCTTGACATTCTACCGTTGAGGATGGGCTTTTCGAAAAGGTATTTGATGGGATCCATCTTGGATAATAACTGCACTTTGTAGCTAAGCATGTAATGTCGGAGCTTCTAAGTGGCCCGGACCAGAGCTAAACACGTTTTCTCGAGCATGGTGTATTTGCATTCATACTCTAAGAACTTTTTGCTGATATAGTAAATAGCTCGTTCTTCGGAGTCAACTGTCTGAGCCAGCATAGCCCCCATGGCTGTCTCGGTCGTTGTTAGGTATAACGACAAAGGCAAACCAGGTTGAGGTGGCATAAGGACTAGTGGAGCAGACAGGATTTCCTTGATTTTATCGAAAGCCGTTTAACATTTATCATCCCACAATATTCGCTCCCCTACTTTCAGTTTTTTGAAAATCGGTTCACATACCATGGTTAGTTCTGAAATAAACCGGCTGATGTACTGGACTTTTCCGAGAAATCCTCTTATTTCTTTTTCAGTTTTAGGAAATTGCATCTCGGTAATGGCCTTGATTTTAGCTGGGTCGACCTCGATACCACGTTGGCTAACGATATGACCCAGTAATTTGCCACATGTTACCCCGAAACTACACTTTTGAGGGTTCAATCTCATGTTGTATTTGCGTAATCGAGTGAAAATTTTTCTCAGGGCGGTGATGTGACCGTCCCGGTTTTTAGATTTGATGATCATGTCGTCCACGTAAACCTCTACTTCTTTATGCATCATGTCGTGGAATAAGGTTGTAGCGGTCCATTGGTATGTGGCCCCGACATTAATGAGATTGAAAGGCATGACGGTATAGCAGTAAGTACCCCAAGGTGTAATGAAGGTGGTCTTACTCATATCTTCTTCCGCCATCTTGATCTGATTATACCGGCATACCCGTCCATAAATGATAGAAGGGCATGATCGGCCGTGTTATCCACCAATATGTCGATGTGTGGAAACGAAAAATCATCTTTCGGGCTCGCCTTGTTAAGATCCCGAAAATCTATGCACACATGCACCTTACCGTCCTTTTTAGGGACCGGCACAATGTTTGCGACCTAGTCCGGATATTCGGACACTTGTATGAAGCCGGCTTTGAACTGTTTGTCGACTTCTTCTTTGACCTTGAGAGACCATTCGGGCCTCATTTGGCGGAGCTTCTGTTTAACCGGTTTGCACCCGTCTTTGATCGGTATGTGGTGCTCGGCTGTTTCCCGGTCTATCCCCGGCATGTCCTTGTAGGACCATGCGAAGACATCTTTGAATTCTTGGAGGAGGATCGTGAACTGTTGTCTCTCCTCGGGATCTAAGGATAACCCTATCTTAAGTATCTGAGGTTCTAAGGTTGTTCCCACATTTATGGACTTGGTTTCCTCGATTACCGGATTCTGGGATTCCCTTTGCTCTAGTTGCTCGATCAGATGCGGAGGTAGGGGTACCTGTTCGCCGGGTTTCTCAATGTCATTGCATAAAATATTTTTGTAATTGAAAGCATTTTAAAAATAAGACAAGTCGTAAGCAGAACGGTTCTTATTATTGATTGAAAATTTTGAAAATAGCTCGAAAAGAGCAACTATCTAATCATTGGTCAGTGGCGGGATAAGTAAGATGCTCAGGATAGACCCCGAAGCACCGGTAGGAGTAACTAAAAGGAGAGGGGTTACATGAGTGACTCTAGCACCAGACCCCCTAGACTCGACCTCAGACTCAGACTCAGACTCAGGCATATCTCCTTCTCCGGCGATAAGCTTGTAAGTCCTTCCTTGATTGTCAGTCCATTTGACAGTCTTCCTCCAGGCCCTGTTCCCCGTCTCGGAGCCAACATTCGAGATTAGCTTAGTTGGGTCAAACCTATTGTTGCGGAGAATAAGGTTGACCAGATCTTCCTTTGGAGTCGGGGCTAGGGTTTCTTCTCCGAAAAGTAGCCCTTGTGCGGGCTCAGCATTGTTGGCATCTTCCGACTGGATGAGGGTGAACACATCATCCAGGATGTAGTTGTAGTCCTAGGCCAAGTGGGTCCCAGGGTGCACAGCCTTGGGTTGGTACAGACCAACCTGGACAGCCCCGAATACCGGCGTATGACGAAGTAGTCAGTCAGCCGTGGGCTATAAGGGCTCAAGTAGATACCCTTAATGATGTTGCATGTCTTTTCAATACCTGCTCGGACAATGTTGCCCGAAGTTGTAGCATAACCGAGGCCCAGGTGAGAGTCTTCATCTTTAAGGACCTCGATAATCTTCCCAGCTGGAAGATTGGGTCGAGAGGGTAGCCCCCGGAAAGTACCCTAGATTTTGTAGCATCGTGTCGATGCTAGTTGTGAAGTAGGGTCGGAAAAGATACTCCTCTTCAATCATCCCTATAAAATCAAACCCCCAAAGGTCCGAGCGGCCCGTGGTGTTACAGCTAGCCAGAGTCATAGGGGTCGCCTCCAAGGTGATGACACTATCGTGTAGGGGCAACTTGATTTTCTGGTAAAGGGTGGAGGATACCGCCTTGACGGCTTGGATCCATGGCCTCCCTAGGAGCAGGTTAAAGGAAGAGGTGACATCGATCACCTAAAACTCCAGCTCTTTTCTATTGGGCCCGTTATGATGGTCAGTTTTACGGCCTCAGCTACCGACTTTGGGGTCCCATCAAAAGCCTGGATGATTTGAGTAGTCGGAATATAATTGGCCTCAGTAATGCTGAGGGCATTGGCGGTGCTCAAGGGGAGGACGTTGACTGCTGACCCGTCATCAATTTAGAGTCATCGGGAGATACTTCCCGCGGTAGATCACCGTGATATAGAGGGCTAGGTTGTGGCTAGCCCCGAACGGTGGCAGATCGGCTTCAGAGAAGGTGATCAGTGGGCCTTCTTTCCCAGCTTTGCCCTTTAAGTGGGGCAGGACCATGGCTACCATTTCAGCAGGAGTAGTTGAGGAGTCGATCTTAACTTGATCGAGGGCCTTAGTGAGCGCCTCTCTTTGTTCTTGTGAGCTAACTAGGAGCTGCCATATAGAGAGGTCAACTCGAGTTTTCTTTAGTTGCTTCACGAGAGCCTTTTCAGTGGTCGGCTCTTCGGGGGCGACTTCCGTCCTGATTGGCTCAGTGACGGTTATCGGGATAGGGGTGTCCCTAGAGCTAGTAGCTTGATAGGGACGACCAAGGTGGTTACTGGCTAAGACTTTGGACTTACCCTTCCGGATCTCCTCAGGAGTAATGGGGACAACTTCCCCTTTGGCGTGGTACACATCGTCCTCGTCGTCAAACTAGATCCCATTCACTTACGGGATAAACGGAGAGATAAGATGAGAGCAGTCAATCACCTCCCCGGAAAAGATGGCGTTGGAGCTGAAGGGGTTTTCTTTGTTACTCGGCTTGTCTCCGGGTAACGGGATCTTACCGCTCTCGATCAAGTCCTGGATCAGGTGCTTCAGCTTCCAACATTTTTCGGCCTGGGCGTTGTAGGCCTTGGAGCGTCGCTCGACCGGGACTTCAGGAGTTGGGCCTATCGGTTGGATCATGCCCTTTAATGATAGCCTTTATTTGTAAGGCATATGTATAGGTAGTACCTATATCAGTGAACACCCGAGGTAGGGTATTTTTCTTGGACGGGGGTATCTAGTAGATTAACCGCGTCGAAAATGCTGCGGGTCGCAGTTGGGGTCTTGGAGGTGGAAGAGGTAGCCCCTTGATATGAAGAGGTAGCCCCTTGGTATCCTTTGCCCGAGGCCTTAGTAAGGCTCTCTTGCCTTAGGTCATCCTCGATCCTTATACCCATTTCAGTAAGGGTGGTGAAATTGAGTATAACAGCATACCGGAGGTGGACCCGGTAAGAGGGGAGGAGGTTCTTGACAAAGGCCTCCACTAAAGTCTTCTCACTGGGCTTGTCCACCAGTTTCACACTTTCGGCCCTCCAGCGTTGAAGGTATTTGGTAAAACCTTCTTTGGGCTCATGGGCCATAACCTCCAAGGAGCGCATCATGGTCTGGATCTCGGTATTATTAGCGTAATTCCGAGCAAACTCCATTGCCACGTCGTCCCAAGTTGGGTATTTCTTGGGGTCCAGCCTTTAGTACCAGGCTTTTGGGTGCTTCTTTAGGGATGAAGCAAAGAGATTCTTGAACATCGAAGAATCCACTCCCTTGATAGCCATGAATTCTTTGAAGGTCCATACATGTAGTAACGGGTCTTCGGTTCCCTCGAACATGGGCAAACCTGTAAGGTTCAGGTTTGCGGGAAGCTTGTCATTCACTGGGGAGTAGTCTCGGGCATTCTCCCGATGGATGTTGTTTTCCCCCGTTAGGTGAACCTGTTCTTCTAGTCGGCGCACCGCGCTAACTAGTTCAGCTAGGGCCCCAGTGGTTTCAGTATTAGTGATAGGAGTCCCTTGCTCCACAACAGTTAAACGGGTAGCAATAGCTATTTGGTCAGCCCTTATAGTTGTCAATTGGGCCTCGATCTGAGTCTGCTTGACGACCATAACGTCCGTTGAGGCTGACAACTTGTTCAAAGATGCCTCCATCTTATGCTTGTGTCTGGTTAACGGTGGCCTGTCTGTAAGAATCTTGATCTTGGAATCAAAACAATACATCCCGAGCAAGGAAAAGACTAGACGAGAAAATGACTCGAGACAGACGCCTAGACGGGTGACTTGTGGGTGGTGTAGCTTCCTTAGGATTCGGCTCTGTGGGCCGAGTCCCGTTCGAAGGAAGGTTCACGTGAGATTTTCCCCAGACTTTTGGACTCGAATGTTTATATGGACTTTCCTTTGTAGGGGTATGCCCCCGTGATGTAAAGTCGATGGAGTTTTGACACTAGAGACTTTGACGACTTAGGAAAAGACCCGACACTACTAAATGCGATAAATCCTAAGATGGGGAAGGTTTTTTTTTTTTGAAAAAGTTTGAATTCCGAGAAATATCGGAGGACGGTCCCGACTTTTGAAAGTGGCAAAAAAAAAAAATGTCGTCGGGGCCGTTTTTTTTAAGGTTTGAGAATTTTTGATTTTTGAAATGGGCAGCATACCGTCTAAAATATAGGCTATTTTGAGTCAAATCGTAAGTCTAAATTTTGGTAACATTCCGAATTTTGAAAAGATGCATTTTTTGAAATGACGGTTTTTGAAAAAGATGACATGTAGACCAAGTATCATGTATTCATGAAAGCAATATAATGACACCATGTATGCTTTAAACTAAGTCTTGGTCAGTCAAAATCGGGTCTATACCAACGACGATGACTTTCTCGTAAATCAGGACGGACTTCCAAAGCCGAATTGGTCTTAGAACATGTCGCAAAACCCATACGAGTTCGGCCATAGAAGTTTTTAGTGCACCCATTTAGGAATTCACCGTGGTATAGTGGGACGTCGGTCACAAGTAACCGGCCCGGGAAAAAAATTGGGTTATGCATGAACCATCGACCTAAAACGCGTACATTAATATTCTAACGATTTCTTTTCAAGTCTCACCCTGGGAACCCCGATGACAAGTGGAACATCAGGTATCCCCAGCGGAGTCGCCAAATTGTGGATATGACATAGGTCCACCTCGGCGCGGCCACGCGCGGGTTTGGGGGGCGAATGAATCTCGTGGTAAGATTGATCTCGGGTCAAAATTTAAATCTAATTAGGAGTCGCCACCGAATTTTGTGGGAATTTGGACCCGTTCGAACCCACTCTACATTTAGGCGTATCGTGCACAAAGCACGGCCCGCTTTTGATGCTAGAGTTTAGGAGTTCGTCCCTTTGCATTACGATACCGACGTCGAGTTATCGGGAATCATGCATCAAATGACTCTCGTGTGCCAATAGTTTCGGACATCTGGAAACCACGGTTCTGAGTAAGGGGTGAGGGTACAGGTTGGGAAGCCCACAAAGGACACCCAACCCTGCCCGCTCTTAGCGGCCTCTACTTAGATATCGTTCATTTTTCGTGTACGCGCGTTAGTTTGACGGTTGAATGTTATGCAAACAAGGCTTTTTAACTAAACATGTGAATTACGTTCAACTATGTCGTTTAATGCATCTAAACTAACGTCAAAGTTATTTAGCATGCGCAGTTCATTTATGAAAGCGATAAATACAAGCAACGGAAATAAAACATAAAACAATAGATTACAAATACGCGGGCGGAATACAACCCGAAAATACAATACGACAAACAAGATTACAATAAACGATATAGTAACAGTAAGTAAACTATATGATTAGCGATTCGTACAGTGCATGGTTTTGAAGGGAGTAAAACACGTGATGGACTTAACACGTGATGGCCGAAGTCGTTAAAAAAAACTTATCGAGGCTTGGAACATGTAGAAGGCTCACGGTTTTGGCATGATAGAGGCCACTCGATCGAGTCATGGGAGGGACTCGACGAGTGGTCCTCGATAAAACCTCCTGCCTCTGATTTGGCGTGCCACTCGATCGAGTGGGCTACGACACTCGATCGAGTGGACTACGACACTCGATCGAGTGCCCCCTGTCCGAGCAGCTGCTCGGAATTCGGTTAACGTGGTAATTCTGATTTTTAATATTTGAATTGATAACTAGCCGAGTAGCGTGAAAATATTATATAATTTAAACTTGACTCGGTTTACGACGCTCATAACGTAAATTGTGCGATTACGAGATCGGTTATCAATTATTTTGGAAAAGCGTTTATAAAATCGAATTGAATTTGGTTAGGACGAAATTGATTCCTTTCGCGTCACGACATCGTACTAATCCTTTCGGATTACATGATGATCGATTCGACATCAACAATTTTTGTACTAAGCCCTTTTAAAAATGGGATCAAATACATTTAACGACAAATATCCGCGATCGCATTACGCCCTTGAGTGTTTATGGCCGCGCTTCTTGAAAGGGTGCCACCTCTGTTACGACTCGTAAAGGGATTAAAAGGATCTTAAAACGGGATTTGTCTTTAGATATATTCGATGCGAAATTGTTTTAAATATTATGTAATTGTATGCAATGTTGACGATAACGATTACTAGAATTCTAAACGAGACTAATAACGTGATAATAAAAAAACGTTCTTTTAATGTTGATCCGCTTCAACAACTAAATACTTGGGGTGTCGGGATAAGCGACCGACAACATCGGGTGCGTTACCCTCGTATTCGTGTTTCCTTATCCCGTCATCTCTCGTATTCGACACGAATAGGCGAATATTTTATAGTTATACGATAATAATAATGTTAGCGACGAGAAAACGAAGAAGACGATGGGAAAAAGACAAAAAAAACGAGAAGAGGAAGAGAGAAGAGAAAAGGGAGAAAGCGGGATTTGATGACACCCTCAACCTACATGCTTATTTCGGCCTCGGTTACGGACTCGTAGTAACGACATTTGCGCGGGAGTATCGAGGATATAGAAAGAGTTAAGGTGTTTGTATTTTAGGATCGATTTTCTCGGGTTTCCTAGAGAATTTCTAGAGAGGAAATCGGGATTGTAGAATGCTTTAGATTGCTGGAAAATTTGTAGAATTATGAAATCGTGTGTTGAATGAGGTGCAAAAGAGGGTGTATTTATAGGAAAAACCCAACCCCCCGGCCTAGGGTCACTCGATCGAGTGGCCCTATTGACTCGATTGAGTGGCCCAACGAAATGGCAACAACGGGCTTTTTGAAGGCCCACTCGATCGGGTGGGCTGACACTCGATCGAGTGGGTCAGCTGGACCGAGATATTTTGAGGTTTTTGACTTTGAGTTGGACTCTTGAAGCTTGTGTGGCTGTTTTAATTCTCGGGAACGACTATGACCAGGGTTTGACTCGGTCGCTAAAAGACGGTTTTATTTTTGGTGTCGGTTTTGACCCAAACTAGTCTTATTTGATTGGAAATGACCCACTAGGCCTGAATTTGAGGTCAATTTTGTGAGATTTGTACTCCGCTAAAATCTCACGCCAAATACTATTGATTCCGAGTCCAAAATCGAGCGTATTAAGTCACATTTACGTCCGATCATCATTGGGTGTTTTGTTGGAAGCTGCTATAGACACTAGCAGACAAAATGCGGGTGTCTACATAGGGTTATAGTAATTGTGATCCAAATTTTAACCGTAGGTCTCCCTTAGAATGAGTTATCCGTCTTAAATGTATAACGGTTCACATAGTCAAGGACAGAGCCAGAATAAAAAAAAGTACCACAAATTGGTTGTAAATAATGCCTATTTATGTTTTATGTAAAAAACAATTGTAATTATCTTTTGTAGAACGTTAATTATCGTACTAAGATATCTACATTTAATTATTTGAATGTGCATAATGTAAGACGGTTGTAAATAATTCGTTTTATTAATTATCATACTAAGATCTAGGAGAATAATGTAAGACGGTGTTATTCTCTTAAGATGAATTACGTTGTGCGTCTAAGTATTTGAAAATGTGCAAAATGACTTTATGAGATAAAGAGTAAAGAATATTCTAACCATAAACGGTGTCCTACATACGAAAATGCTATTAAAAGAAAAATTATTGTGATGTTACAAATTTAAACGAATTATTACTTGTCACATAATATTTGATGGATGCATAAGTATCTAGCAGAGAATAAGTAAAAGATTAAAAAAAAAGTAAAAAGAAATCAAAAGAAAGGATGGATGAACAAAGTGCCATAATAAAAATAAAAATAAAAGTAAAAGTAAAAATAAAAATAAAAAATTTGAACACATCTAATAATAAATTCGAACCCCTAACCTACAAAGTAGGTGAGAAATTTAGATGTAAGCATAAACCACTGATGCTACTGCATACTGCTGCTATTTTTCATTTAACTAAATTAGTTGACACCGCACCGAGACCCAGTTTAGCCTACACATAACTTCGTCACTACAAATAGGCATCCACTTGCATTGATAAGACAAAACTTTTACTTCTCCCTAAGCCTTTTCTTTTTGTCTTCATCTCAAGTATTTGACCCGTCATATGTTTATGACGGATATACCTGTCATAAACAAATATTTGTGAAATTTTAATAGGTCTCCAATTGTATAGATTGAAGTCTACATTTTTTGGGTTATGTATAATTTTAATCTAAATCTATTTTGATGGTGATGAGACATTTACTAATTTAGTGAGATATATAAAACGGTTCTTCATTTGTATTCTTTTTGTATGTTGTGTAATTCTTTCTTCTTCTTTTTCCAAATTGCTATCAATTTCCTTATGCTTCATCATTTATTATATACATTGTCATTATGCCTTCATTATTTTTAGTCATTATTTATTTTTCACTGATAGGTGGTCAAAGTAGTTCATCTGCTGCACATAATGTCGGATCGGATCACCAACTTGCACTCGACGTGCGTACCCCCTTTACAGATATTACCAACCGTATTTTACTCTTTATCTCCATATCACTTATTACACACACGTGTGTGTGTGTGTGTGTGTGTGTGTGTGTATGTGTGTATGGATGTGTGTGTGTGTATATATATTCATTTACCGTTTTTAATAAGTTGTTTCATTCGAACATTTTTAATGTGCCATTTTTTTGGGTGATCAACCGTTAGGGCAGTCCTCTTCATTGGGTGTCTGTGCTACACCACAACGCTTTTTGACTCCCAATTCATATTTTGCTACACCATCATCTGCTTTGACATTGAACAAGTTGCCCCTCACCTCGAGGCAACAGGCTGCAAAGATACAAAGGGCTAGAAGAAAGGTATTGACTGCAAAAAAAAAATGGAAAGTTTCTTCATTAGTCGCCTCGCAATCATGTACGTGAAGCCCTTTTTGATCATATTTAGTTAATATTTGTCCATTTTGTCAAATGAGACTTACAATCCTTTGCTTTTTCCCCTTTTTTTGCCTTATTTGGATTCCATTGTTGTTTTGACGCACTTTATCTTCTTAAAAGTAAACATCTTCTGCCAATCTCATTCATTTTATGTGAAGAGTCTGACCAACCAACCGACATTGATTTGGAGCGAGATTCGGATTCTGAGCTTGACGAGGTAGCAACTCAAACGAGTGAGTCTTATCTCCCCCCATCTGAAACAATGGTCAGTGGCAATGATTTCCAAGACCACTATTTTGAAGTTGGTTCAAGTAGTGATGCGATAGTTCCTATTGTAGATATTGACGAAGGTTTCAAAAATTCACTACTTTAACCACTCAATAATACATATAATTTGTGAAATGATTTACATAGATGTTGTTCGATAATAAGATGGATTATATGTGTTCACTTACTGTTTTCATTTTTTTCCATATTAGATGTTTCATGATATTGGGACATTGGTGACCCTGACTATTGTAGACACCCACATTTTGACCGCCAGGTGTCTATAGCAGTTTCCGACAAACACCCGATGATGATCGGACGCAAACGTGCTTTAACGTACTCGGAAATGGGCTCGAAATCATGGATATTTAGCTTGGGCTTTTTACGGAGTACAAATTTCATAAAACCAACCTCAAATTCAGGCCCAGTGGGTCGTTTCGAGTCAAATAAGACTAATTTGGGTCGAATCCGACACCGGGGGTAAAACCGTCTTTTAGCGACCGAGTCAAACCCGGTCAAAGATATTTTCTCGAGACGCGTGAGTCAGCCGTGTCACCTCACGTGGCTGATTCGAGCTCAAACACTACAAAAAATCAGCTACACAAATATTAAACAATTCCGTCAAAGGTAGAATTCGATCTCAAGTAGGAATCCTATCCGAATACCGAATCGAGCATTCGACCGAGCATGGGATACCCGGCCGAGCAGGCTGTTTTCAGCCGGTTTCCTTTTCTTCTTTGCCAAGTAACGGAGTTCTCGTTCCTCACAACTTCTTAAATTTCCTATCCCGATTGGTATTTCTTGTCGTACAAGCAAGGCTACCTCTACTCCTATAAATAGGACCTTCCCATCACACATTCAAAACACGAACATCAATCAAATATACATAATTTCTAAGAAGCATCAACATCTTTTTTTACAAATCATCAACCTTAGCATCGATAGTACATCCAAAACCCGAAGGAAACCGGCCTCCTACCCGACACTTTACACGTCCCACCAAACCTGCACCATAACTCACCGACATTAAACTCGACGCTCCCGTGCCTAAGCCACATTCCGACGAGCCCCGATCCGAGTACACAAAGCATGTAGGTTGAGGGTGCAAATTCAAACCCGTTTCTCTCCTTTCTCTTCCTCTTCCTCTCATCTTTTCCTTTTTTTTGCGTCGTCGGTCGATTTCCTTTTACGGGTCATCATCATATTTTTTTATTTCTAATATCGATACTACAAAAATATTTTTATAAAACAAACGTTCTTAAAAATACAATATCGATTCTCTATAATCGAATATTGTATAAAAAAGAGCTAAATTAATCTCGTTGATGCTAAAAAATCGTTACATAATTTTCTTAAAACAAAATACAACGATTTTAACGCGGAGAGAGTCAAACATCGTTTTTTTAGTTTAGTTTTTAAAACGATTTACAAAAACCTTCTTTTACCTCTTCTAAAAAAAATCATTCCGAGTATTTAATATCGATTTCATAGTCGAATATTGAATATAACGAATATCGCAAAATTAAGTCGAGTATAAATCATGTAATATTTATACGCGATTTAATAAAGCTAAAATTTTCCGAAAATCAATTTCGAAAACAGCCCGGGACGCGAGTCGCGTGCGTCCCGGGCGAGGCGCGCGGTTCCCTGAAAACGCAACACAGAAATCGATTTCGCTCTATTTTTTATTATTTTTCGAACATCGTTTTTTATACAAAACAACGTCTTTTAACAAATATTTTTCAGATTTCGACTAATATTTTCTCAATCTTGCATATTCATCATATTTGCTATATTATTTCTTCACAAATCGATACAAACTCGTTTGTTCATCTTGTAGCAAATTCATTCTTTTTTTATCGTTTGTCTTATTATACTAAAACGAACCTCACATGCTAAATACAACTTTGACGTTAATTTTCATGCATTAAACGACTTAGCAACCCATTCAATTCATCACATGCTTAGGAAAACAATGTTTGCATATCATTCATCGTATTACTAACGCGCGTATTAAAAAATCATTCGATATCCTAGTAGAGGCCGCTAATGTGCGGGCGGGGTTGGGTGTTATTAGTGAACTTCCCAACATGTACCCTCACCCCTTACTCAGAACCGTGGTTTCCGGATGTCCGAAACCATTGGCAACGAGAGTCATTCAATATACGATAAACCGCTCAAGTCGGCATCGGTATCGAACTGCAAAGGGACGAGCCCAATAAACTCTGACATCGGAAATAGGCCGTATTTTGTATACGGCCCACTACGACATAGAGTGGGCTCGAACGGTTCCGAATAACCATAAAATTCGGTGGCGACTCCAACTTCGATTTAAATTTCAATTTGACCATCTCATATGGAGATTCATTCGCCTCCCCAAACCCGCGCGTGGCCGCGTCGGGGTGGACCTATGTCATGTCCACAACTATCAATGTCAAATGTGCCATGCCCAAATGTGGTATGAGGAAAGGATCGGTAAAGGTCGCGGCACGAAAAATCTAAGGTTCTCTTTATGTTGCTCAGATGAGAAAGTAATGCTGCCATTCCTAAGTGAGCCACCTTCATTGTTGAAGTCATTGTTGAGTCGAGAACATCGCCTTAGTTCTCCGTTTATGACAAATATTCGTGATTACAATTGTGGGTATTCTTTCTCATCCACCGGTGGCATCATCGATAAAACTGTGAACCGTGGTCGTGGCCCATATACATTTAGGATGGGAGACCAGAATGTTCATAGGATTGGCAGTTTGTTGCCTGCTAATGATTCGATTCCTAAGTTTTGCCAGTTGTACATCTATGACACCGAGGAAGAGGTCAACAATCGAATAAATGCTATAATGTAACTTCCTAATTCGTGTGCATTACTTAATTTTGAGTTTATGTATCTATGAATTAACATTTTAGTCTTCTTTATATAACTCTTTTCCTCTAAAAAAAGAGGCGGTGGCCATAGTAGATTTAATGAGGAACTTATGTCACTATTGAAAGAGATGATTGATGAACATAACCCTCTAGCCAAGGTATTTTGTTGGGCAAGGGACAGATTATCGTCAGACGTAGAGATGATTGAAGAACCTTATTAGAGGCTTTGTCATCATTCTTGATCGGGGTCGGCAGCCTGTCAAGAGATCGCCTGCTGGGCAGGCCCTAGAAGGATTCCTGTCAAGCTCGGAAGGCCGGTCCCAAGCTAGAAGCCAAAACAAGAGCATGAAAGCGCTAAGGATGGCAGTCGGCCGCTGGAACCATAAGCCGTCCCAGTCTGCTGGAACCCAGCAGCCGCTGCCCAAAGTCCGCCTGCCCTGGGGGAAGGCCCTGGCCGACAGGGTCAGGACCCCCCGGGGGCCCTCTCGTCATTTCGCCTAAGGTAATTAGGAATGGGTGGATGAGAAGCTGCCACTTGTCACTTCCTTATCCAACCATTCCTCTCCCACTTCTCTCTCTTGTGGGAAGGTATAAATACTCAATCCTTTTCCACAAGAGAGGGGTGGGATTTTCTCTCTCTAGACCCTTACTCCTAAAAAACGCCACCTAGCTCCTCACGAACTAGGTCTCTCAAGGCATTTCGCGGGCTGACTTAGGCATCGGAGAGGGTTCCCTCGGACAACCTCCGAGGCCCTGTGTGTTCATTGTGCAAAGAGCAGGCCGACTCCGCCGAGAAAGTCCGATCCCGGGAGTGAGACGAAAGAGAGGTTCAGGGAAGTCAATCAATCAATTGTTCACCAGCGATCTAGTCACATAGCCCGGATTCAAGGCCGGGTTAATTGTTTTCGTGACCGGAACAATTTGGCGCCGTCTGTGGGGAACTTACGGTTGTGCTCACGAGTTACCCACTAAAATCAACCACTCATAATCACAAAACTAAAACCATCATGCCAGAAATCATTGATGCCAGTGCAGGAACGGGTCCGACGGTCCCACCGGTGACCCCCCTGTATGGTATGCCGCAGTCGGAGAGGGTTCCTCCTGCCACGATCCTAGGGGTAGGGGGAACCAGTCTCCTCGGCGGACCTAACACTGTTGTGACACCTGAGTTGGGGGCACACCCAGGACACGCTCTTAATCTGACCCCAGCTCAGATGGCGCAGACAGCCGCGTTCTTCTCTGCGATGCTGAACCAGGAGTTCACTCCTGAGGACTTGGTAGGCAGGGTCGCATCGGCTCCCAGGCAACCATCCCCAATCAGCAGGGATGAAGCTGGGGGCACGAGGCGGACCGCCGCCAGGAATGCTCAGAGGAAAGCAAGAAGGACGGCACAAGCGTATGCGCATGTGCAAAGGCGCATTACTACCGGCAATCCAGAGCCACCTGTCCAGCAGGCGTTCTCCATTCACACAACAGAATCAGCGTCTGGAGAGCAGGGAGGCTTATCCCGAGGATTACAGGAGCGAATGAGGCCCAGGGAGCCCATGTCAAAACGCTTGGGAGAAAAACCAGGCGGGGTTTTTTCCAGGCTAACACCGGCGGCCAGAGAGCAGTCAGCCTCTGGTTTATCCCAAAGCCTGCAATCAAGGCTCAACCGGGGGCAACCGCTCGATTCTAAGTATCACCAGGGTGAGAGCTTCTGTCATTCTCAGAGAGAGACCCAGGCAAGTCTCCCCTGAGACAGAAGACGAAGCAGCGAGCAGGCCGCCCCCAAGGCACCGCTCCCCCAGTATGAGGAAACCGGCCCATAAACAATGGGATGCTCATGGTAACCAATCTGGGGAGAGCAGGTCACGATTGGTGGGCAGGCCCACAAAAACCCCACTTCATCCTGAGGTACAAGAGTACCCCATTCCAAAAATTAAAATGCCCACCATTAAGTTTGATGGGACAACAGACCCAGAGGACCACCTGGCAGCGTTTGAGAGCCACATGGGCATGTACGACGTAGATGATGCCATCTGGTGCAAAGTTTTCCCAACCACCCTGGTAGGACTCGCACAAGGATGGTTCAGAGACCTCCGCCAGGGGTCAGTCAGGTTCTTCATAGAGCTGGCCGAGATCTTCCTCGAACAATATGTTGGGAATAAAAGAAGACGCCTCACCCGTTTCGATCTTATGACCCTGAAGAAGAAAAAAGGTGAAAGTGTGAGGGAATACCTGAGAAGGTTTGATCTATCCTACCAGCAGGTCAAGGAGATCGATGATTCCACCGCCGCCTACGCCCTGACAATCTCCCTACTCCCAGGGGAAATGAAAAACCAGATGATCAGGGCCCAGCCAGAAACCTTGGCCATGGTCAGGAAAATTGCGGAAGGGTTCATTTTGCAGGAGGAGTTCCACGGCCTGACGGATACCCCTGCAGGCCAAACAAGGCCACAAGGGGGACCGCAGGGTGGACGGGGCAGAAGTGAGCCAGGCAAGCAGAGAGAAGAAGGGGACACTCCCAAGAAGGAGCGCACTGTCTACCAGCACAGGTTTGACAGTTACACTGCCCTCAACAAATCCAGGGCGGAGATCTTCGAACTGGAAAAAGAAACTGCTAAGTGGAATCGCCCGAACAAGCCTCGTAGCCCGAAAGGAGACCCCAAGAAATTCTGCACTTTCCACGACTGCATAGGCCACACCACCGAGGAATGCCGTCACCTGAAAGACGAAATCGAGAAGTTAATCAGGAACGGATGGTTAGCCAATTACGCAGCCAAGAATAAGTCTCAGAAGGAAGTATCTGAAAAACCCGAGGGGTCAGTGCAGAACCGCATGGTGATCCACGTGATTTCAGGGAGCACTGAGGGCCAGCTCAGTCGAAGAGGCCAAAAAAGACAAATGCGTGAACTAAGGAACCAGATCTGCTATGCTGAGAAAGCAGGGAGTCCAAGGGGAGTGACATTAAGCATCACCCCTGATGATGCAGGGCGCGTAGTATACCCGCACAGTGACCCTTTGGTGCTGTCCCTGGAGATCAGCAACCACATTGTGCGGAGGTGTATGGTAGACACTGGCGCATACACAAATCTACTGTACAAGGACGCCTTCGAGAAAATGGGCCTGGAAAAAAGGCACCTACGACCTGCCCCCGGATCGTTATACGGATTCAGTGGAGCAGGCGTGCTGCCCATGGGAGTCATAGACCTACCCGTAACCTTTGGGGAAGGCTCTACTGCCAGGAACGTCAGGGCAACCTTCGTTGTTGTGGATGCAAGATCTGCCTACAACGCCCTAATTGGCAGAGCCACCCTGGACGAAATCGAGGCGGCCATCTCCATCAGGGCCCTCACCATAGCGTATGTCACCGATTTCGGACTAGAAGGAAAAGTGCGCGGGGACCAAGAGTCAGCCAGACAATGCTACTCCGTGGCCCTGCAAGAACACGAAAAAGAAAGAAAAGGAAAAAGGAAGGCTGACAGTTCTCCCAGCAGAGAAGGCGAAATACCAGCCGAGCACCCGGCGTCCGACCACCTGGAGCCAGGGGGCGAAAGCATGCTAGTAGACTTAGAACCAGGGAGGCAGGTCCTAATAGGAGCTGACCTGGAGGAGTCCTACCAGGCTGAACTGGTCAAGCTGCTGAAAGAAAACAAAGACGTATTCGCCTACTCGGCAGACGAGATGCCCGGCGTTGATCCATCATGCATCGTTCACAGGCTGAACGTAAGCATGGACGCTCGCCCTGTAAAACAGAAAAAGCGAAACATGTCCGCAGAAAAAGACGCGGCAATCAAGGAAGAAATTGACAAACTCTTGAAAGCAGATTTTATTGAAGTCTGTGACTACCCAGAATGGCTGGCGAATGTAGTCATGGTCAAAAAATCGTCGGGCGCATGGAGAATGTGCGTGGACTTTACAAACCTCAACAAGGCCTGCCCGAAAGACTGCTATCCGCTCCCCAGAATCGACCAACTGGTAGACGCCACCAGTGGCTATACCATGCTGAGCTTCCTAGACGCCTTTTCAGGGTATAATCAAGTATACTTGTGGCAGCCGGACAGGGTGAAGTGTGCGTTCATCACCAGTTCAGGCACCTACATGTACAAGATGATGCCATTCGGGCTTAAAAATGCAGGGGCTACATACCAGCGGTTAGTTGATAAAGTGTTTGAAAAACAAAAAGGCAGAAACATCGAGGCTTACGTTGATGACGCCATCGTAAAAAGCAAAGAAGACAGAGAGCACCTGATAGACCTGCAGGAAACCTTCTGCTCCCTGCGCACCTACAAAATGAAACTCAACCCAAAGAAGTGTACATTTGGGGTTCGCTCCGGCAAATTCCTGGGGTTCTTGGTCAGCTCTCGGGGGATAGACGCCAACCCTGAGAAAATTCAGGCAGTTCTAGACCTTCCTGAGCCCAAGACCATTAGAGACATCCAGCGCCTGACGGGCCGCATGGCCGCCTTAGCACGGTTCGTCGCCCGATCAGCGGACAAGGCCACTCCTTTCTTCAAGATACTGAAAGGAAACAAACAGTTCAAGTGGGAAAACGAGCAGAAAGAGGCCTTTGAGCAATTGAAGGACCATCTTAAGAGGCTCCCCACCCTGGCAAGACCAGTAGCAGGGGAAAACCTTTTCCTCTACATTGCAGTGACCAATATAACTGTCAGCGCGGTTATATTACGGGAAGAGGCAGGCACCCAACAACCTATATACTTCGTAAGTCATGCGCTGGGGGCAGCCGAGAAAAATTACCCGATGGTCGAAAAAGCCGCCTACGCAGTCATAATTGCTGCCAGGAAACTCAGACCTTACTTTGACGCGCATCCAGTCGTGGTCCTCACCGACCAACCGCTGGAGAAGGTGTTGGAAAAATTTGAAAAATCAGGGAGATTACTGAAGTGGGCAATCGAGCTGAGTGGGCTAGGTATATCTTACCAGCCAAGAACAGCCATTAAGGCCCAAGCCTTAGCAGATTTTCTGGCTGAGTGCTCCCATTCAGGGGAAGAAGAGACCCCTGCCGAGGAGTGGATCGTGCATACGGATGGATCCTCGACAGCCAATGGCACAGGCGCGGGCGTCGTACTGACCAGCCCAGGGGGGGTTGACTTTGAGCATGCGCTCAGGTTTGTCTTCCCAGCATCGAACAACGAAGCAGAGTACGAAGTAGTACTCGCAGGCGTCAGGCTAGCTAAAGCCGCAGGGGCAGAACGGATTGTCCTGGCGACAGACTCCCAGCTCATCGCCAACCAGATCAATGGTGAATACGAAGCAAGGGACCAAGCAATGGCCACATACCTGGAAATGGTGAAAGGAGAGTTGTCAGGCCTGAAATCATATGAGATCAAACAGATCCCCCGCTCCCAGAATAGTCGAGCAGATGCCCTGTCAAAACTGGCAAGTTCCAGTCTACAAGACATACGGAGGTCAGTGTGGGTTGATGTTCTGCATGAAAAATCAACCAGCCTCAGTCTGGCGATTAGCACCGTAGAAGAAAGTCCGGAAAGCTGGATGACTCCCTTCATCCAACTCAAGAAACATGGTGACCTGCCATCAGACGCAGCGCAAAAAAGAAAAATACAGGCTAAAGCAGCCTGGTTCATACTCATTGGGGGGGAACTTTATAAGAAATCTTTTACTTATCCCCTGCTCAAATGCCTACGGGCAGATCAAGCTGCTGAAGTGTTGGAAGATATCCACTCAGGGATTTGTGGGCATCACATCGAGGGGAGATCCCTGGCCCACAAAGCCCTAAGGGCAGGCTACTACTGGCCCACCATGCTGGCGGACGCCAAGAGCCTGACCCAGAAATGCAGAAAATGCCAACTCTTTGCCCCATCAATCCATGCCCCGGCCCAGGAACTCAGACCAATCCTATCCCCCATCCCCTTCGCTCAGTGGGGGATGGACATTCTAGGACCCTTCACGGTGGCCACAGGGGGCAGGAAATTCTTGATTGTCGCCATAGACTACTTCACCAAATGGGTGGAAGCCGAAGCAGTGCCCAACATTACTGAGCCGGCGGTCAGGAAAATGGTCTGGCGAAATATTATCACCAGGTTCGGCCTGCCAAAGATGTTGGTATTTGACCATGGCAGACAATTTGATAATGATCCTCTAAGAATCTGGCTGGAAAGCCACAACATCGCAGTCGCCTATTCAGCCGTCTGTCACCCGCAAACCAACGGACAGGCAGAAGCGGCCAACAAACAAATCTTAAATGGCCTGAAGAAAATGGTGGATGACTGCAAGGGTAGGTGGGCTGACGAGCTTCCCAGTATACTATGGTCAATCCGAACTACCAGGAAAGAGTCAACAGGCCAGACCCCGTTTGGTCTGGTATATGGAGCAGAGGCATTATTACCAATCGAGGCAAGGATCCCTTCTCTGCGCTCCCTGCAGTACGACCGGGCTGAAAACGAAGCTGCAATGGTCGAAGCCTTGGACCTGGTAAATGAGTTGAGGGAGGAAGCCGGTACCAACATTGTTGCCTACCAGCAACGAATGAGGAAAGCCTTCAACACCAAGGTCCGTCAGAGGAACTTCCAGATGGGTGAGTTGGTTCTGAGAAAGACGCAGGCGGTTGGAAAGTCAAGAGAACATGGAAAGCTGAGTGCCAACTGGGAGGGTCCATACCAAGTGACTCGAGTCCTGGGACCAGGCACATACAAAATCGCCAACCTTAAAGGGCAAGAGCTGCATGCTCACTGGAATGCGGACACTTTAAAGAAATACTACGTCTGAAGAAAATTCGAAGATAGTTTTTATTTTTTGCTAAAAACAAATGGCGGAGGACGGTCAAAGAATGTCGACGGCTCCGACCACCCGAAAATGTCACAGTTTTATAAAGAAATGAAGAATATTCAGATTTATACTCGTTGCCTGTTCATACTCGCGTTCTTCACACACAAACGAGCAGGGGGCAATTGGGGGAGGCCCCCCTGTTGCCAAAGTCGGGAAAAATGACCCCCCCAGCAAAAATCCGAGCGCCACCCTGCTTACCTTTGGGCAGGCAGGGGGCAGGCCCCCTGGACTTTGAACAAAAGCCAGGGACAGGCCAGACTAACAAGGACTGGGGGCAGGCCCCCCAACCTTGTATAAAAAACGCAAAAGCTACCCTGCTTACCTCTGGGCAGGCAGGGGGCAGGCCCCCTAGACTTTGAACAAAAGCCAGGGACAGGCCAGACTAACAAGGACTGGGGGCAGGCCCCCCAACCTTGTATAAAAAACGCAAAAGCCACCCTGCTTACCTCTGGGCAGGCAGGGGGCAGGCCCCCTGGACTTTGAACAAAAGCCAGGGACAGGCCAGACTAACAAGGACTGGGGGCAGGCCCTCCAACCTTGTATAAAAAACGCAAAAGCTACCCTGCTTACCTCTGGGCAGGCAGGGGGCAGGCCCCCTGGACTTTGAACGAAAAGCCAGGGACAGGCCAGACTGGCAAGGACTGGGGGCAGGCCCCCCAACCTAGTATAAAAAACGCAAAGGCCACCCTGCTTACCTCTGGGCAGGCAGGGGGCAGGCCCCCTGGACTTTGAACAAAAAGCCAGGGACAGGCCAGACTAATAAGGACTGGGGGCAGGCCCCCCAATCTTGTATAAAAAACACAAAAGCCACCCTGCTTACCTCTGGGCAGGCAGGGGGCAAGCCCCCTGGACTTTGAACGAAAGCCAGGGACAGGCTGTGACAGGCGCGATCAAACAAACAAGGAAAGGATCCCTAAATTTTAAAACAGTTTGCCATAAAAAGCAAAGAGAAATATTCCACAAACAAAACCCATGAAGGGTGGAAAGGTCTTTACAAAGTTGAAGAAGAAAAAAAAAACAAAGTGGCAAATATTACAAACCAAATGGCCATAAGCACTGGCTCAGCACGGAAAGATAAAAGCTTTTATAAGAAAAGAGAAGGGGCGTCACGTAGCATTCTGGTGAGCGTCGGCATCTGCCTCAGGCTGCCTGGTCGCCCGAGCTTCATTCTTAGCGGTATAGAGGCTCCGGAAGGAGTCCTCATCAAAGGTAGGGAACATCTCCCCTATCACCTCCATTACCAACTCCAGAGAGGAGTTGGCACCGCTCGCGAAGCTGGCATCCACTGCAGCCTCAGTCTCCTCAGCCAGGGTCTCTTTCTCCTTCGTCCATTTTCCCTTAGCCTGCTCAAAAGTCAACTTGGCCTTTGACATCTGCTCCTCCAAGTCAGTCACTCTCCCCTTTAAGTGCCCCATCTCGGCCAAAGATAGATTGGCTCGGTCCAACGACTGCCGGCTCTCCTTCAGATCAGCCTCTAGCTTGGCAACCTCCTTCACAGCCATTTCCCCCTGCAGCCTCCATTGACCAGCCTGCTTCTTGGCCTCCTCTAACTCTCCCTCTTGCCTTGTCATCTTATCTTTCAAGGAGCTTATCAAGGAGACATCCCTTTCTACCATGGCCAGGCGGTCGGGAGGAGGAGCCCCAGGAGTAACTGTCAGCTTCTCATCACTCAGGCGGCTGAGAGCCGCCAGTTCCGCAGACGCCAGCATAACCTTGGAGGTACGTTGGATATATTAGAGCACTTGATGAGAAGTTGAGGTCACCATTTTTGTAAGACGGTCGGCCAAGACGGCTCCGGAGTCAGAAAGCAAGCCTGACACATCCACACTGTCACCAGCCGTGTAGTGGAACTCTGCATTCTCCTCTGGGAAGGGAGTGCTTGAAGGCTCACGTGTAGGGCGCTTCGCCTCAGGGGTGGTAACATCCGCCTCCAGGTCCACCACGTCAGCACTAGGGGCCTCCCTCCCTCTTTTCCTCCTCAATTCCAAAGGAACACTCTCCCCAGTCCCCTCGGAATCTCCAGGCTGCGTTCCCTGCGAGATCCGAGGGCCAGCCGGAGAGGCACCCTGTTTCTGACTGGGGGAAGGAGTAGCTCCTGAAGTAACCTCCGCCAACCCCTCATGGATGCTAGGGGTAGGAGTCGCCGGCTTCGACGAAGGCAGCCGGGGTGGGAGAGGTAATCTTCGACCAGCGGCAAAGTCTTTCACGAGCTTCATGAGGGCTTTGCTTCCTTTCCTAAAATTTGCAGGAAGGGAAGGACGCTTTGAAAGAATGTCCAATTCCTCGCTCAGGCCCAACTTCCTGACCTGCTTCTTGGTCCAGCGCCAAGTATAGGAATCTGCAGAAAGGGAAAGGCGGTCATCTAAAAAGCAGGGAGAAATAAAGTCCCTGGAAAATCGTGACAACAAAAAATCCCTAGAACTACCTTCAAGGCCAGGGATCAGGCCCAGGGGAAGCAAATACTCGTCTGTCGTGATGAGCTCCGCATGGGGGAGCCAGAAAGCAGGGCCAAAGTTCCCATGTTTATCCACCACAATCTCAAACTTTTTTTTACCAAAATCTCCTCCTTCTCGCTCAGCCTGACTTCCAGAGCCTTCCCCCCAACACGTGGGTGATACTCCTCGCGCGTCTCCATGCGGGTGTGGACATGGTTCCTAAAATGTCTAGGAATTTTCCACCCTGACGCGCTATGGACATATATAAAGTTATTTTTCCAGTCTTTAAGGCTGCTCATAGCCGGCCAGACCAAGGTGTACTTTTTCTGCCTCAGCAGAGACCAATAACCAGGGGAGCCATCCCCCCCAGATGAGGACACCATTTGAAGACCGACCATGAAACGAAGGGCGTCAATATAAGGCCCCTCGCCATGGAAAAGGCAGGTCCAGGTGTAAGCTACTAAGGATCTAATGGCAGTTGCAGTCAGCTGGGCGATAGCAACGTTCATCCTTCTGAAGGTTTCCTCCAGGAAGGGGTGCAGCGGGAATCGCAGGCCAAATTCCAAGGCCTTATGGTAGACGGCCACACATCCTTCTGGGGGACAGCACACTGTGTCCTTTTCCCCAGGGACTACAACTGTGTACCCTTCCCCGAAATTATAAAATTGTTCAATGGCCTTAGCAGCGTTACTCTCCAAAATCAGGTCCCTGTTCTTAGCCTCAGGATAGGTCTTTAGGGGGACCACATACTTTTCCTTGTCCAAGAAGTAGGTCCTCCCCCTCTCCCTGCGGATGAGGGGGCCGGCGACCCTGGAAGGATCCACCTCCAGGGCCTCGTCATCGGAGTCAACCACATCAAAGGGAGCTGGCTCGGGTGACTCAGCACCCTCCCCCCTGTGATAATCGTCCTCCTCCCTGGGGCCGACCCCGGAGGAAGGAGCTATGTCACGTCGGCCACCGTCGCCGCCCCTAGTTCCCCCGAGCACAGAATTAAAAGAAAGGGGACGGACTCGTGACATATTGGCTATGGAAGGGAAAAAAGAAGTGAAAGATTTAAAGTTCTAACCTAAGGACGCCGATAAAGTTGCCGGAGACAGTGACAAGAGGTGTTCCTTGCTCCTCGAAAAATGCTCGGCAAACGAAAAATATTCAAGAAGTATTAAGGGATGTGAAGTATCAAGAAGAGTAAAAGAAGGGAATGAAGGGAGAGAAGGGTTTATATAAAGCCCAAGAAGTTCGAAAGGCGATCCCCTGACAAAACCCTCAATAGTCGTCCACGTGTCGCACACTGGACACCGACTGTTCACCCTTCCCAAGAAGGGCCTCGAAAGACTAAAAATGTCAGAGAAAGAGCAACCGACGACGTCATTCCCACAAAAAAAAAAAAATACAAAAATAATAATAGACACATATTAAAAATACAGTACACGAACACGTCGCCTGAATTTCATTTCATTAAATCTTACAAGGGAAAATTACATTCAGTACCCAGCAAGGAAAGAAAACGTACAAGGGCCCAGAAATTCCGGCCCAACAAATAAACGCCCTGCTAAGCAGGCCTAATCATCATCCAGGTCAGGAGAAGGGTCCCCAGGGCTACCTGAACCTCCAAAGTCCGAGCCCCAGTCCCAATCTGGGGAGTCTTTGAAGGGATCATCAGGGATCCCATCCTCGTCCCTGTCACTCATACAACCGAGACCCTCACTATCGTCAGAATCTCGACTGCTATCCTCCCAGTCCCTGCCAAAGGTAACAGCCTGGGATTCGTCGCAGGTGCGACAGCCTGTCTTCTTCACAGGCGAAGAGGGACCTGACGCCAAGGAGGAATCAGTGTCAGAGAAGTTGGGGTCAAATTGTTCGGGGTGCAGCCACGGAAAGCACTCATGGCATCCCCTGTCAAAACAGCCCTCTCCCTGGGGGCAGCGCCTAAACCTAGGCGCAGCAGGAGGCGAGGACCTCCTGAGGCGTTTGCTCATCCTAGCAGAAGCCTTCTTACCCGTCCGGCGGGAATGAAGCCGTGAACGGCGACTACGGCGGACAGCTCGATAAGCAGCACGAGCATATTGGAGCCTCCAAAACCCTCTAAAGATGAAAGTAACATATCTAACTCCACGACGAGTCACAAATTTTTTGATCCAAACCATGATTAAGACGAAGAAAGTGGAAGGATTGAAGACAGACTAAGCAGAAAAGTGGAGGAAGCTGGGGTTTTATACAAGAGAAAACACAGCGTTAATGACACTCCAACCACCCTAGAAGAAGAGCCACCAATCAGGAACTCTTCACGGTTCCCGAAAATCCACCTGGAGGAGAAGTGTAATCATTACAAAAGCACTCTAAACTCTCTGCATGCCTGACACAAGCAGCGCTACGTCCCTTGGGAAAGTGCAAAACATTAAATGCTGTAGCAGACATAGAAGTCAACCTCCCTCCAAGCAAGAATCGCCAGCAGAGGAAAAGCCTTACTTTCCCCCTGCTGGCGAAGGCCAATTGATCGGGGTCGGCAGCCTGTCAAGAGATCGCCTGCTGGGCAGGCCCTAGAAGGATTCCTGTCAAGCTCGGAAGGCCGGTCCCAGGCTAGAAGCCAAAACAAGAGCATGAAAGCGCTAAGGATGGCAGTCGACCGCTGGAACCATAAGCCGTCCCAGTCTGCTGGAACCCAGCAGCCGCTGCCCAAAGTCCGCCTGCCCTGGGGGAAGGCCCTGGTCGACAGGGTCAGGACCCCCCGGGGTCCCTCTCGTCATTTTGCCTAAGGTAATTAGGAATGGGTGGATGAGAAGCTGCCACTTGTCACTTCCTTATCCAACCATTCCTCTCCCACTTCTCTCTCTTGTGGGAAGGTATAAATACTCAACCCTTTCCCACAAGAGAGGGGTGGGATTTTCTCTCTCTAGACCCTTACTCCTAAAAAACACCACCTAGCTCCTCACGAACTAGGTCTCTCAAGGCATTTCGCGGGCTGACTTAGGCATCGGAGAGGGTTCCCTCGTACAACCTCCGAGGCCCTGTGTGTTCATTGTGCAGGGAGCAGGTCGACTCCGCCGAGAAAGTCCGATCCCGGGAGTGAGACGAAAGAGAGGTTCAGGAAGTCAATCGATCAATTGTTCACCAGCGATCTAGTCACATAGCCCGAATTCAAGGCCGGGTTAATTGTTTCCGTGACCGGAACAATTCTGAATACCACCATACTGAATACAACAACCGTGATTGTGCTAGTGATGATCATTGCATTCCCCAACAGCTGAGTGTGCCCTGATTTTGTGAACTGTAGCCAAGTGAAAATATGAATAAATTTTTGCTGTTTGGCAAAACTAACCACAAAAATGGGTAGTAGGGAATGTTACCTGATTATAATCAAGTGCCATCGAAACAGCTCCTCGCATCAGACCGGCCCACCAAACAGTAATCTGACAGATAAGACAGACACAGATAGTATAAATGTATAATGCAACTTAGGTAGTATAATCTCTGGTAGTAGGATATGGTAATAAGGAGCAATTACCTGTTGTTTCAGATTAATTTTGTTATTCGGTGAATTTTTTGTTAAGTTGGATAAAAATGACAAGGGGAAGACAAATGTTGCCCGGCCAAGCAGAATTAACCCTAGCAGCACGAAACTCACACTGACTGATGTTCCGGGACTACAGAAAACATGAGTGATGAAAACCAGAATGTGATCGTTTCAATAATCTTTTGATGTTTTTGACTGGAAGTCTTGGATGAAAGGTAAGTTGATCAACAAACATATCTATCATTAATAACCCTCAACTTCTCAATGTCCAAAACATCCATACCCACATAAAGGAAGATAAAATTTTTTGCACCAAATGAAAGTGTTGCAAATGCATGCCTGCAAACATATATAGAAAAGGCGATAAGAAAGCTTTTAGAAAAGAAAAGAAAAAAAAGCAAAATTGTCTGTCTAGGGAGGGAAATCGACAACTTTACGTACTTGGTTGTTACTTGTGAACTCTCAGTCACATTGTGCCAGGTGTAGTGTGACATAACTAATCCACAAAAGAATACAATGAGAATCACACTTAGGTCGAATAACTGCAAGACAAGGTTTGTTTGTAGTGAGTTGTGATAGTTAAAGGAATAACACTGCTTGTTTCTGCACGAAATAGAAGCTTGTCAACTCTTGGGGACTTACTTCAGCAATCATGTATAAGAAATACGCAATCAATATCATCAGAGCGACCTCACGATCAGTAGAGTGCCTGAATTTTGCACTTAATTATTATCAGAATTAAGTGGACAATAAATTTCTAATGTGAAACTCCAAAATGTAATGTAGTGCCAACCTGCCAAAATATAGTGTCTTTATTATGTATGCACTGAACAATCCAGCCTGCAACATCAATACAAGAGCATGCATGAGTCGATAAGATTTTACAGAAGGATACAGTCACACAGATAACAGTACAAAGCCAGGGAGGCAGAAAAGTAAGACGAGTCTCATGAAAACTCCAAGCAAGGTGCTTGTGATGAATAGACAAAAGAAGTTTCCAACAAACTGCCAGCAAACACTTGAAGTAATGTGAGAGCGGTCAAAGTTATGGATGGCATTGAATAACACAATTGAAGTAGCATCATTTACTACGCCTTCACCGAAAACCAGGCTGTACAGCAAAGGCGTCTCCTCTTGATTTAGAACCTAGCCTGCAGCGTGCACACTGAATCTGTCGCTGAAAATATTGCTCCGATTGCTGAAAGTGGAGAATGAAAATCACAAATTAATTAAGGAATGAGAAGAGTATAATCAATCGCTCAAGAGCCGCAAAGAGGGCAGCAGATACCAAATTAATCCACCAATCTGAGAGAACCAATGTTCAACCTCTCAAAAATATGCATAACACCTGATCAAGCAGACAATCAATCTACATTCTTATTGCTTTGCAAAATTTGACTATTAGGGTCCCGGGGTTACGTGGTATGAGATAACTGTTGAGGGCTTACCGAATGATATAATGGCGAAAGAGATGAGGGCACCAACTGCGTCGAAAAACATGGTAATAATGAAATTACGGAAAAATTGCTTCTTTTTCACCTGGAACCTAATTTCAACCAGAGAGATCAGATTCAGACGACATATGGAGTAATTCACATTAGCTTCTACGTAGGAAATACCGAAGTAGGAAGTAAAAAAAGGCAAACCTGACATTAAAAATGATAGGAGGCAAGAGGTAAATAAAGAACAAATCTTCACTAAACACCAGTATCTTCGAACTCTTCCCTCATGATTTCATCAATATCGCCACTCCTGTACATAACCCTGTATTCAAATTCCGACACAGGAATTATGAACAATTCTAAACCCTGGTAAAATGATGCTTACAAAATGGAAAAAAAGTAAGCATTGATGTAGCTTACAATGATGAGAGGAGCGATAGAGTCGTTGATCCAAGGATTATATTCTAACAAATGACCAATAAGGATACAAGAACATAAAAGTGCTACAAACATGTTGACCGACACTACATTAGTATGAACTTCGAGTTTCCAAGTGATTCATCATCACTGAATCCAGCTGATCAATCCCCACTCATACTAGCTTAAATATTATCGAGTTAAAGTTGAACAACTAACGATTTTGTTCAAATACGATAAATCAAGGTAAAGTCCTAAGTGGCGAACATGATAACGATGAACATGTTAATTGATGTTCAATGAAAGCGACAGGAGGGTTCAATGAGGAGTCGATAGTTGAAAGAGGGATTTTCTCTGTGTATTCAAGAGCGTCCTCAAGGATGGAACCACAGTCGCTGTGAAAAGGGCGGTCATGTCTTCCAATCAGAAGAAAAACTCGAAGGAATTCCACACCGAACTCGATCTACTCTCCTGGCTGAACCACACTCATCACAAAAACAACCAAATGAACCCTACAAAAACCTCAAGAATGCAATTTTTACGATAAATCGAGGTAAAGTCCTAAATGTTCATCCTTAACCTCACAAAATCCTCAAGAATGAATTAATTAAAACTACGCTTTTTTCCAGAATTAATCTCATTCAACGCAATAATAAAAACATAATTAAATCAGCACAATAATCGAATCAAACCTGGAATTAGATAAATCCACCAACAGGTGAAAGCCCGAGAGCAACCAATACCTGAGAATAAGTTGGTCAAGGCAACACAAACACAAACAAGCAACGAGACTGCAGATGAGAATTGTACGTCTGTACCCATTGGCCATTACCCGTAAGAGGACTACTGTCTTTAGGTATAATATCACAAACTAATCATCATAGTTGCCAATTGAAGAATACAAACAACAGAGCAACAAAGCGATGACAATGTTTGCAGTAAACGAGAAGAATAGGGAAAATTACCTGGTTCTCAACAGCCTTAGCCATTCTGCGGAACTCTTTCTTCATCACAGACTTGTGTTTCAAGCTTGAGGGCTTATTCTGCTTCCTGGTCTTTGTTGTAGTCAGCACATGCAACCGAGTCTTTGCCTTCTTGCTGGACAGAGACAGTCTTCGGGTTTGCCAAGCTTAACAAATAAAATAATATTCAGATTAAAATGAACTTGCACTAAATTCAATCACCACATAAATACACATCGGTTTCATACGGGGCTTCAAAACATCAGACATTCACACGTAAAATTAAATACTACAGAAGTTTCAAAACAAAACTACAGGAAGAAATCAAACCATTAGTGCCGCCTAATTATATACTCCGTACCTCGAATGTACATTGGTACACGGGTTTTCATTTCTAGTCCGATTTCAATAAAATACTCCCCAAGAGAGGATACCACGGTAATAAAAACAGGTTTTAATAATCCAGCTCCAGCAATTAAATCAAGTTCGATAAACATTAAAAGTAACACAAATATGAGCTTCTGTCGCATAATATACAAAACATCAATGATAGATGAAGCTCGAATACAATCGATATCAAATACAAAACTCACCCATAAACAATTAGATCAATCAAATACACTTAGATCATGTTGTAAGGGTTGTTCTCGATTAACTAGAGATCTCGAGTTTGAATCCGAGTTCGAGACTTAAAGATAAAAGATCGAATCCAGTAAACCCTAACATTTTTACATATAAAATACCGAAATTTAACTTTCAGTTAAATATTAATCTAATAGAAAATGATGAACAAATACTAATCGCAGAATTAAATCTTTTGTTTTCTGATTGCAGATGTTCTCTCACTTTTATAAGAAACAAGAAAATATAAGAAACATTCAACTACTCATCAAAACATTTGAACATAAAACCCCTAATTTTAACACCCAGTTCTTTCAAGACGAAAGAAGAAGAAACACTCAACTAATCAAAAACCTTAACAAGATCAGCAGAAAGGAACAAGAACGATTACAATACAACTCAACAGCGGAAACAAGCAAGAACAAATATAATACAATACAGCTTGTTCATAAACGCGACAGTAAATGCCCAAACATCAATTATGCACGACTTTGCAACCCAAAACTCATTGTAAACCACCGTTTCGCAAGCCGCGGGAATGTACGTTGGAGTTCAATAAGAAAGAAGAAGAAACATCCAACTAATCAATGACCTAAACCAAATCTAAATTTAACTTATAATTAAATATTAATCTAATAGAAAAATGATGAACAAATACTAATCGCAGAATGAAAGAAAACTGTACAATCGATTGCCAAGAACATCAACAAACATAAATCTAAAGCGATTAAAATACCCAAATCAATAAATTAAGTTAAACTAATCATTAACTCCCTTAAAAAAACTGGGAAATAAAGGAGAATTTGTAGGAGTGATATGTTAGGGTGAAGTTTGGGGTGATACGCAGAAGGAAGGAAGAAGAAGGGCGTTCGTAGGAGAGAGGAAGAGGACGACAAAATGGCTACTGTAAAGCACATGAGACGCACATGTCTCACTACTCTATTGTAGCAATAAAAGTATAAAACTCCCCTTTTCCAAATCTCATATATATATAGAGAGATGAGACCAAGGAAGTTGAGTAACGATTGAGAAGTTGGAGAGTTGCAATAGTAGTCATTGATGGTGGATTTGATGAATGGCTCAGATTGGTCCATTCCAACTAATAGAAAAGAAGAAAAAAGAAGGATGTCAGTAAACTGACAGTAGCAGTAGAGAGAAGCAACACTCCCCTCAATCAAACTCTCACTCCTTACAACTTCATGCTCCCTCGTCTTCATCTTCATCCATAAAAAAAAATCATCATCATCTTCAAGATTCATTCATTCATTCAACAAAACAAATATCCTCATCTTCAAGATTTATTCATTCAAAAAAAAAGTTTCTTCATCTTCAAGCTTCATTCATCCAACAAAAAATAAGAACATCTTCATCTTCAAGCTTGATGAATGACGGAAGTTTAATGAATCAAGCTTTATTCATCCAACAAAATATAAGAACATCTTCATCTTCAAGCTTGATGAATGACGGAAGTTTGCATGCTTAAAATGTAATAACTAATAATTAAATGTAAACCTTCAAAATTAAAAAATTCTCTCTGGCGATTTTCGAGCATTTTCGGGCGCAGGCGGCTCTTTGACGTTGAGAAAACTGTTTTGTGCTATCTCTAGTTTACGATTTAATGAGGAAGAAAGCACGTGCTGTAGCGAAGGGTCCTAAACCCATGACCCGAAAAGCGAAGGAGGAATTGCTGCGTAAGAATGCGACGAACACGGATTCTGATCGAGCGAAAGATCGTGTATCGAACAATGAAATGAATAATTCTATTCCTGGTCTGAATTGTGATTCAGAATCAGAAGAAGATGATGATTCCAAATATATTGCTGAAACAAACACTATTCCCGTTACAGAATCTATGGGCAGCATTGGGTGGAAGCAACGGGAAGGGAAAAAAGTTGTCGATGTGGAGGAGGAAGAAGAACTTCTGAAGTTCTCGGAAGATGACATGGAAGATGAAGTCGAGTACTGAAGCAATGCCGTCTACTGCTTCATCATGGGAGCCAATAATCCACCATGGGAAGTAATAGAAGGATATGTGAAGCGAATTTGGAAAGAACACCCAATCGTCAAGATTTCTTTCCTATCCAATGGGATCTTTGTAGTTCGGTTCAAGGAGAAGGATGCTAAGGTAAAAATTCTGAACCATGGCTTCTTTATGTTTGATAATAAGTCACTGATTGTGAAAGAATGGACACTTGACGTGAAATTGGACAAAGAAGATGTGCAAGAAGTGCCTTAAAATTTGGATACAATTGCATGAGTTACCCTTAAAATTTTGGGGTCGTGATGAACTCATTTCGTGTATATATATTTAACCCCATTTTTTCCTTTATTTCCGTGCGTTTTCTGTGTCCTATGAGTCATTTTTATAGCTTTTTATTCTTCTTTGTTATGCTGGGTATTTTGTTTACGTTTTGTAGGAAACGAGACAAATGAAGGCGATGGAGCTACATTTTGGGCAATGACGAGAGTCGAGCCATGAAATCTACAAGGAAGTAGTGATAAAAGTTAGAGGATACTAAGCAAATACTTGAAGAAGGACGTGAAGTGAAGAAACAATAAGAAACAACAAAGAAATAAGTTGGAAAGCTCAAACAAATGCAAATTGAGAAGAAAAGATGATCGCTAAAACAAGGGTCAACTTTATACGTTAATATCTTGAGTTCTACAACTCTGATCGTGCTGATTCAGGTTGCGTTGGAAGTCACTTTCTCTTATCTTTCCAACGGTATATTACACGTCCAATTCCAAGAAGTAACAAAGAAATAGCAAGCATTTCAAATTTGTTGCACAGTGCAGGAAAACCCGAACCAGTCGGGACGGATCCAAACCGGTCGAGACAACCTTGAACCGGTCGGTACAGGCCCGAACCGACCGGTTTGAAGCTGTTTTGCGGGATTTTTAGTGTTTAGACTCCGTAACTTACCATAACTCTTATTCTACGGGATATTCTTTCCTAATTAGTTTCTTCTAGTCCTAAGGAAAGTATGAGTATTATCATTATTAGTATATATACCCTCTTTAGGGTTAGTTTTAATTACACATTCATATTCAGTAGTTTAGTTTAGACTTTTTATTAGTATCGTAATTCTTCTAGTCTGTAATCATACTTTTAGATCGTCAATCTTTCAGTTCAACGTAATTGGTACTTTTCTTATTCGCTTAGTTTCCTATTGTCTTTTATTATGTTTAATTTCTTTATTGCTTTATCTTTTGTTATGAGTAGCTAATTTATTCATCTAGGGTTGAAGAGGATCTATGTTAATTAAATTGGGGATGTTAGTTTAATTAATTGCCTTACTACTTGTTTTGTATTATTGTTTGATTAGTTTGAGACGTTGAACTAGTTGAATGTTTAGGAATCCGAACCTAAGATCGAAAGCCTGGTAAGGGTAGACTTACAAGTAAGTGGGTAGGATAATCTGGTAAGTTACGAGAGCCCGTCAGAATCTATCCTAAGGTTGACATAAGATCCGAAAGGCCGTGTCTTTGCCCTAAATAACAGTGATTTATTGATTGAATGATTAATTAACTTTACCCAATTTAATTGCATAGTGAATCGGAAAGCCCTAGATCCTTTTAATATTGTTAGAACCTCATTAATTTACATAATTGCATTAGTTTAGATCAAACTCAACTAAAACCGGATTTAAATAACTTAGAGTCTAATTTAGATAATTAGCGATGTTCATCCGTCTCTCTGTGGATTCGACCGTTACTTACTGCTAGCTACCTGTTAGTTGTTCGTTAGGATTATTTTGATTAAGGTGATACGACTTTAGCCTTATTAGGTCGATGATTACCCCGGATTGCCTCTTTAGTGAGTCCGTATGTTAAATCCAATTTAGCTATGTATGAGCGCACTAGACTAGTGTATGCAAGGGTCATGGTGTTGGCTAAGGTGGGGCAAAAATTCAAAAATTCAGTTAAATTTTTGGATGAGCATGGGCAGGTTGTTGAAATTCAAGTCAAATACGAATGGAGACCCATTTGGTGTAGTAAATGTAAAGGTTACGGTCATGATGTGAGCAACTGTAAAAAAGATGAATTGAAAAAGACAAGACTAGAGGTTAAGCAGAAGAAGATTGAGGGTGGGGTAATATACCCTCGACAGAGGCAGGCGCCTAAGTCGAGGGTATTAGGCACGTCTAAGCCTATTGCACCTAATGTGAATAATATGCCAGGGAAAACTGCTGTAGTAAAACCGGGGATTTCTTTTGCAGAAATGCTGAAAGGATCACCACCAAGGAAGGAGAGGGTCGAGGAAAAGGATGGGGTCGGTTTAGAGTTGGTAATACATGGTGACAGATAATATAAATACCGGGGTTTTGGAATGTACGCAGCATGTGTAATATAAATAAGCAGCGTGCAATTAGTGATTTCATTAGAAAGCAACAAGTAGACATTTTTGGTTTGCTTGAAACAAAAATAAAGAATAAATCGTATGCAAAAGTTCATTAGAACATTTTCTATGAATGGAGCATAACGACCAATAATCACTGTTATGAAGGGGGGGGGGGGGGGGGGTCGAGTCTGGCTTTTATAGAAGCATGAAAAGGACAACTTGACGATACTGGAGTATAGTAATCAAAGCATTCATGTTAAAGTGTCAACGAGCTTGGGGAAGGATTATTTGCTTACGTTTGTGTACGCTTTTAATTCCGCTCTTGAGAGAATTGATCTTTGGCGAAGGCTTGAATCCTATGCATCGAGGGGACTGTGGATGATGCTGGGCGATTTTAATTGCGTTATCGGTGTGCGGGAACGCCTTGGGGGACCATCCTCGGATGAGGCTATGTCTCAATTCCGTGATTGTTTGGCGAATTGTGAGGTAAGTGATTGCAAGGCTAGTGGGTCTTGGTTCACTTGGAATAATAAGCACAAAGTGGCTGAAACTAGGGTGTATAGTCGCATTGATCGTTGTTTGGTTAATGATGAGTTGATGGGATTATTTCCGAAAGGGTTTGCGAATTTTATGCCTGAAGGTACATTCGATCATTGCCCATGCGTTGTACAATTGGAGCTCCCACCGGTGAGGAAGAATCGTAGCTTTAAGTATATGAATATGTGGAGTAAAGCACCTGAATTTAAGAGCTGCGTGGTTGATGCCTGGGGAGCGACGATTAGGGGGTCGAAGATGTTTCAAATTGTGACTAAGCTTCGGAGCTTGAAGAGACCATTGAAGGAGCTGAATACATCTTGCTTCTCAGACATAGAGAACATGTGTTCTCAAGCCGAATTGAGACTCGAGCAGTTGCAGGTACGCCTGCAAACTGACAGCGACTCGTATGTTATGCAAGAAGAAGTGGAATTGAATGAGTAGGTTCAGACTTTGCAGTCCGCAAGAGCAGATTTCTGGAGCCAGAAATCGAAACAGAAATGGGTCAAAGATGATGATGTTAATTTAGCGTATTTCCACGGGATTTTGAGGGCTCGAAGAGCACATAATGCTATTGCTAAAGTAGCAGATGCAGATGGGCGAGATTGTGAGTCCAAGGAAGCAATTGAAAGAGCGTTTCTTCGCTATTACATGTCGCTTCTGGGTGAATCTCACAGTGTGGAACACGTTAGCGTGAGCTTAGTTCAACGAGGCAATATTTGTTCCGAGGAGCATAAAACTTACTTGGAGGCGAACGTGACTGCGGACGAAATCAAGCGAGCTATGTTTTGTATTCCACAAGACAAAGCGCCGGGTCTAGATGGCTTTTCGAGTCAATTCTTTATTGATTCGTGTGATATTATTGAAGATGACATTGTGAAAGCTATCCAAGATGTCTTTATCTCAGGTAAGCTTCTCAAACAACTAAATTGTGCTAATATCACACTGATTCCAAAAGTGAATAGACCTCAATCTGTGAAAGAATTCCGGCCGACTGCTTGTTGCAATGTCTTGTACAAATGTATTGCTAAAATCATTTGTGCGAGGCTAGCTAGGGTTTTGCCCCAAATAATTTCACCCACGCAAGGGGGGGATTTATCGAAGGGAGAAGTATTGTGGAGAATGTGCTTATATGTCAAGACTTGGTCCGAATGTATAATAGGGGTCGTATATTGCCTCGATGCCTGTTTAAAGTTGACATTAATAAGGCGTACGACAACGTGGAATGGAGTTTCGTGGATCAAATGTTGCGTGCATTAGACTTCCCGAACCATTTCCGCGGACTGATTATGGAGTGCATCAAATCAGGCTCGTACTCTCTTTGTGCAAATGGGGACAATTATGGCTTTTTCCGAGGGAAAAGGGTGTTGAGACAAGGTGATCCTAAGTCTCCGTTACTATTCACGAGTTGTATGGAGTACTTTTCTCGTATTATGACTTATGGCATGATGGAGAGGAACTTCAAATTTCACCCGAAATGTGGAGCGATGAAGCTTAGTCATTTACTCTTTGCGGATGATCTTCTCCTTTTTTGTAGAGGGGAGACGGAGTCGATGGAGTTATTATGGCAGACATTTGCTACATTCACCAGAGCGTCGGGGTTGAGTATAAGCGTAGGCAAGTCCCATGCTTATTTTGCTGGAGTTGATGAGGATCGGAAGTGATGCGAATAAGCTCGAGCCCGAACCAATTGTGCTAGGACCGAATAAATCCCACAACGAGACCATGCACTCACTTGGGTTATTCGAACCAAGCCCAGTAAAGCTAGGCGTGTGCATGCTTACCCATGTCCCAAATATGGTCTAGGTGCACTAAAGAAAATAAAGATATTGTGTGCAATATGGAAGATATGCGGGTGATCTCAAGCGTGATCCTTACTCCAAATAATCAAGAACAATCTTCTCATATTTGGCAACAAAATGAAAGAGTATCAAGGTTGATTTGATATTTATTTCATGGGGGATATGTGTGAGATCTACAACCCAAATAAAGAGGCAATCTTCTTTTAATTAGGAAACAAGAATAATAATGATCTCTTCAACATCATTTCAAGATATACCTAGGATAAGATATTATATTATCTAGATTAGTTACTAGTTTTAATTTGATTAGTATCTCGTAATATATTCGAGATTATATTCATGTAAGGCTATAAAAGCCACGTCCCATACTAGCATTTGAGAGGGACGATTAAGCAATAAAATTTCAGCAACGTTTTGATTTTAAATCAACTCTTGTGTTTTATATTTTGAGAAAGTACTTCGAAATCGCGTTGAGGAATTGGTGCGCTAATCTCTACGGTATTAGTTTCAGATTCAAGGTCGAATTCGGGCTAAATATCTTTGGTTACGTTGTCTTTATTTCATCACAAAATCCTTACGCAATTCAAAGTATTTTCTTTCCTAAAATAGGCGTGCCACAAACAACCTTTACTACGAACCAAGGTTACATTAACCTTAGTTCAATTTCACTCCAAAATCCACGTCATCAACCAAGGTTACATTAACCTTCGACCCAACTTTCATTTCTTATTCTAAATCGCTTCCGCATTCGCATCATTTTGGTATCAGAGCCGTGTTTAACGACATGGGAGATAACGAAATCAACGACAACAATGATGCAGGCAGCATCAATACTGGAGGGAGTAATGACAACAATCTCATCCAATAATTGCTTCGTGCCTTGCGCAATTTGCCCGAGAACAGACCTGGGGGAGGTGCCAGGAGATTCGTGGATGTGCCCAAACCCCATGACGAATTCAAAGTCACGGAGTTGCCTGAATTCGGGGGAGGGATTGATTCGGAAGAGTACTTGGACTGGGAACGTCAAATCGAGAGAATGTTCGAATTCAAAGATGTCCCCGATGAAAAGCGTTGCAAGTATGCTATCTTGAGGCTAACAAAAAGTGCGTCCCTACGGTTTAAAAGTATGAAGACTAGGTGAGAACGGGAGGAAAAGCCTAAGATCCGGTCGTGGGAGGAACTCAAAAATAAGTTGCGCAAGAGGTATATTCCTAAAAGTTACAAAATCGACTTATATCGTAAGGTAGCCGAGTTGAAACAAGGGGCCATGTTAATTAGTGCGTATATTGAGGAGTTCGAAAAGGCATCTTTAATGTGTGAGTTAGAAGAACTCGAGGAACAAAAGATGGCTAGGTTTTGTAGGGGTTTAAATAGTAACATAGCTGATGTGGTGGATTTACATCCTTATGCCTCGTTTGATTTTTTATGCTCTTTGTGTTTAAAAGTAGAGGGCCAACAAAAACGACGAACTACTCCGACCACTAAAACAAACACTTGGACAAAATCCGAAACACCCAATAAATTCGGAGGGTCTAGTTCAAGTCAAACCCCAAAATCCGTAGTTGCCCCCAAACAACACCTAAAACAGACACCAAGTCCAAAGACATGTCTAGGGTCCGTTGTTTTAAGTGTCAAGGATTTGGTCACTTTCAAAGCGATTGTCCTAATGAAAGAGTCATCACATTAAGAGAGGCAATTAGCTATCACGATGAATTGATGGAGGGTATTAGTGACGAGGATGAACCATCATATGTCACAAATGAGGATGAGTTAGAGGGGGACGACGTGCTCGAGTTTGTAGCACCAAGTCATGTTGAGTTTTTGGTCTTACGTCGTACTTTGCACACCGTTGTTGAACCGGTTGTGGCCGAACAACGTGACCAAATCTTCCACAGTAAATGCTTGGTCAAAGACAAATGGTGTAACGTGATTATTGATGGGGGGAGTTGTACCAACGTCGCCTCACAAGACATGGTTAAGAAATTATCCCTAACCACCACACCACACCCGAGACCCTATACCTTACATTGGCTCGAAGATGGGAACCAAGTCGAGGTAACTAAACAAGTCCGCGTTGGTTTTACGATGGGTCCTTACAAGGACGAGGTGGTTTGCGACGTTATTTCCATGGATGCTTGTCACATGTTATTAGGCAGGCCATGGCAATTTGATCGCAAAGTCCTTCATAAAGGACGAAGCAACGAGCATGAACTCATGGTGAATGGTAAGAAGGTCGTCCTAAGGCCTATGGCGCCGAAGGAGATTCGTTCGATTCATTCTAATCGTACTAACAAGCCGAGTTTATCAATGTTTGCTAGTGAAAGAGACGTGGAGTAAGTTTTGGCTAGAGGAGAGCAAGTGTACGCGCTTGTGGCGTCCAACCTGTCCACAGTTTCAAAAGGGAATAACCTTGAACAAGGTTACATTAACCTTGACCAAGTTTAACCCTGACTCTGTTGAACGCGTTATACCACTATTGCGTGAGTTTGATGATGTTTTTCCAGATGATTTACCAGCGGGTTTACCTCCATTGCGGGGAATCGAGCATCAAATTGATCTCGAACCCAGTGCGTCCTTACCAAACAAGGCGGCCTATAGGAGTAACCCCGAAGAAACCAAAGAACTCCAACGAAAAATTGAGGAGTTAATGGAACGAGGGTGCGTAAGGGAAAGCATGAGCCCGTGCGCGGTTCCAGCTTTACTCGTCCCTAAGAAAGATGGCACATGAGAATGTGCATCGATAGTCGAGCAGTGAATAACATCACCATAAAATATCGATTCTCGATAATTCCGAGACTCGATGATATGCTTGATGAACTTCATGGCTCAACCATCTTCTCCAAAATTGATCTTCGAAGTGGTTATCACCAAATTCGAATGAGAGAAGGAGACGAATGGAAGACCGCATTCAAAGCCAAACATGGTTTATATGAATGGTTGGTCATGCCTTTGGGCCTTACTAATGCACTAAGCACTTTCATGAGGCTTATGAACTAGGTTCTAAAGTCCTTCATTGGAAAGTTTGTGGTCGTGTACTTGGACGGTATCCTAGTATACAGCAAGGGCATTGAAGAGCACCTACGACACTTAAGACAAGTGTTCGAAACTCTAAGAGTGCAAAAACTGTACGGCAAAGCCGAGAAGTGCTCATTCTTGGCCGACAAAGTTATATTCCTTGGATACGTTGTATCTTGGGATGAAGTTGCCCTGGATCAAGAAAAGGTGGAGGCTATTCGTTCTTGGCCTATCCCTAGTACGGTGACTGAAGTACGTTCATTCCATGGATTGGCTTCATTTTACCGACGGTTTATTTGTGATTTCAGCATGGTTATGAGCCCAATCACGGGTTGCTTGAAAAAGGGAGCGTTTGATTGGAACGAACAAGCTCAAAGGGCGTTCGAGAAGATCAAGGAGTTACTATGCAACACACCTATACTCGCTCTACCCGACTTCTCTCAACCGTTCGAAGTTGAGTGTGACGCAAGTGGTGTGGGAATTGGGGCTGTCTTAATCCAAGGTCAACGACCCATTGCTTACTTTTCAGAGAAATTGGGGGGCGCTCGTTGTAATTACTCTACATACGACAACGAGTTCTACGCGATCGTTCGAGCACTTGACCATTTGAGTCACTACCTTCACCCTTGTCATTTTGTACTTCACTCGGATCACGAGTCTCTCAAGTACATACATGGGCAACAAAAGCTCAACCCGAGACATGCAAAGTGGGTTGAATTCCTTCAATCATTCCATTTTTCATCAAAATATAAAGAAGGCAAGAGTAATGTAGTAGTTGACGCTTTATCACGGAGATATGCGCTACTTACCACGCTCGAAGTGAAGTTACTAGGGTTCGAGTTAATGAAAGAATCCTATGTGCTTGATGATGAACTAAGGGAGATATTCGAGGAATGTAAAAAAGGTGGATACAAGGAATACACGATATAAGAGGGTTTTCTATTTAAGGGAAATCGACTTTGTGTTCCGAAGCATCTAATTCGTGAGTTATTAATTCGCGAAGCACATGGTGGTTTAGCTGGACATTTCGGAGTTCAAAAGACGCACGACATCTTACACGAGCACTTTCATTGGCCAAAAATGATTGGTGATGTCCAAAACATCATAGGCAAGTGTGTTACTTGTCACATGGCGAAAAGCTCTTTTAAAGCGGGAGCCTACATGCCATTACCAGTTCCGGAACGACCATGGGAAGATGTGTCGATGGACTTTATAGTGGCCTTACCTCGTACTCAAAGAGGAAGGGATGCAATTATGGTGGTCGTTGACAGATTTTTGAAGATGGCGCATTTCGTGGCTTGCCATAAAACGGATGATGCTAGTAACGTCGCGGATCTGTATTATCGCGAGATAGTCCGTTTACATGGAGTCCCGATGACTATTGTGTCCGATCGTGACTCAAAATTCTTGAGTTACTTTTGGAACACACTTTGGAGAAAGGTCGGTACTAAGCTACTGTTTAGCACTTCGCATCACCCTCAAACCGATGGGCAAACGGAAGTGACAAACCGTATTTTAGGGACTATTATTTGAGGTTTGGTGAGTAAAACTCAAAACTATTGGGATCTTAAGCTTGCACATGCGGAGTTCGCTTATAATCGATCTCCCACCTATGCAACTAAGCACTCTCCCTTTGAGGTAGTTTATGGGGTGAACCAGTATTTACCTATCGAGTTACTCCCTATTCCTAAAGGGAAATTTTTTCACAAGGACGCAGAGGACAAGGTCAAGGCTATGACAAAGCTACATGATCAAGTCCGAGCTAGAATTGAGAAGGTAAATGAAACCTACAAAAGGCGAGCTAACAAAAACCGACCGACTAAGGTATTCCAACCCGAAGACTTGGTATGGTTACATTTACGCAAGGAAAGGTTTCCGGGAAAACAAAAGAACAAGCTCATGCCGCGAGCCAAGGGTCCGTACAAGGTCGTTGACAAGGTAAACGACAATGCATACAAGATCGAGCTTCCAGAAGACTATGGAGTCCACGCTACATTCAGTGTAGGGGACTTAAGTCTGTACTTAAGCGATGATGGCCTTGCGGAATTGAAGTCAATTCCTTTCGAAGAAGGAGGGAATGATGCAAATAAGCTCGAGCCCGAACCAATTGTGCTAGGACCGAATAAAGCCCACAACGAAACCATGCACTCACTTGGGTTATTCGAACCAAGCCCAGTAAAGTTAGGCGTGTGCATGCTTACCCACGTCCCAAATATGGTCTAGGTGCACTAAAGAAAATAAAGATATTGTGTGCAATATGGAAGATATGCGGGTGATCTCAAGCGTGATCCTTACTCCAAATAATCAAGAACAATCTTCTCATATTTGGCAATAAAATGAAAGAGTATCAAGGTTGATTTGATATTTATTTCATGGGGGATATGTGTGAGATCTACAACCCAAATAAAGAGGCAATCTTCTTTTAATTAGGAAAAAAGAATAATAATGATATCTTCAAGATCATTTCAAGATATACCTAGGATAAGATATTATATTATCTAGATTAGTTACTAGTTTTAATTTGATTTGTATCTCGTAATATATTCGAGATTATATTCATGTAAGGCTATAAAAGCCATGTCCCATGCTAGCATTTGAGAGGGACGATTAAGCAATAAAATTTCAGCAACGTTTTGATTTAAATCAACTCTTGTCTTTTATATTTCGAGAAAGTACTTCGAAATCGCGTTGAGGAATTGGCGCGCCAATCTCTACGTTATTAGTTTCAGATTCAAGGTCGAATTCGGGATAAATATCTTTGGTTACGTTGTCTTTATTTCATCACAAAATCCTTACGTAATTTAAAGTATTTTCTTTCCTAAAATAGGCGTGCCACAAACGACCTTAACCACGAACCAAGGTTACATTAACCTTAGTTCAATTTCACTCCTAAATCCACGTCATCACCCAAGGTTACATTAACCTTCGACCCAATTTCATTTCTTATTCTAAATCGCTTCCGCATTCGCATCAGGAAGGCTGCTGTTATGCAGTTCTCCGGATGTGTTGAAGGTACGATGCCTTTTCAATATCTTGGATTACCGATTCATAGTACTCGATTAGGAAAGAATGATTGTGAAAAATTGTTAGCCCGTATTACCTCGAAAATTTCTAGTATTAGTGCCCGGAAGCTCTCTTACGCGGGGAGATTGACCTTGGTTCAGGCTGTGTTATCTCAATTTCATAACTACTGGGCTATGGTTTTTATCATCCCGGAATTTGTTATGGCCCGGATTGGTTCTCTATGTCGCAATTTCCTATGGGATGGTGGTGTGGAAGGCACTAATTGAGCTCTAGTGAGTTGGGAAAAAAATTGTTGTCCTAAGGAGGAAGGAGGATTGGGGCTACGTGACTTGGCTACTTGGAATGAGACAGCTGTGGCTAAGCAGGCTTTGTGGGTGCTTGATCAACCAGATCGATTATGGGTTCGATGGGTTAATAGCATTTACTTGAAAGGTACAGTGTGGCGTGATTATCAGCCCCATGCTGATGTCACGTGGGCGTGGAGGAAGATATGTTAGGCGAAGGAGAAGATTAGACATATGTATGAGAATGGTGTTTGGCACGGATCGTGTACCCATTATTCGATCTCGAGGGCTTATGAGGAGCTTCGGTCTCATAAACCGAGGGTCCCGTGGTGGCGGCTCGTGTGGAGTGGTTGGAGTATCCCGAAACATAGCTTTATATCATGGCTAGTGTTTAGGGAGGCTTTAAACACGAGAATGAAACTTTTGAGGTTTGGGGTCGCAGATTCCGACCTTTGTTATTTTTGTGACTCGCCGGTGGAAACCTTTGTTGTTGGAGATCGCGAGTTATTGGCTTGTTGAGTGAGTGGGTGAAGAAGCGAATCCCGAGCAACAGGGGCTTGTCATGGGCGAATAACATGAGAGGATCAAAGCTTCAATGTAACATTCTTCGAGCAATGATCAATGCGACGATCTATCATACTTGGAGACAACGGAATGTGTGCAGAATTGAAGGAGCAGTACAGCAGCCACAATGTACGGTTAAGATGATTAAGATGGATGTTAAGAATAGAATAATGTGTAAGATCAAATATCCCATTCATGCTAAAGATGCTAGATGACTACATAAATTGATGTAGTCATTACCCTCATAAATTGGTTACGCATTCTATATATATATACTTACCCTTTACAAAAAAATAATAATTTAAAGTAAGAATATTTTATGATATAATAATATTAGGAGATATGTAATATATCTTCCCTATTATTATGCTAATATTTCTTTCCTATAGTTGTGGTCTTATTGAAAATCGAGTCTTTAAGAGATATGCTATCACAATAATATCGGATTAAATAAGGAGTATTTCCATATTTACTCAACTTTGATGGAAGGTCGAGATTAACGTAATCTAAAACCCTAATAGAAACCTGGTGCTCTCCCTGCCTATACAATGGAGTCTTCCCCATCAGAAACTCTATGCATGAATAACAATAACAACACTTATTACATTATAGGACAAGAGACGGAAAACCATACCTATTATTATTATTATTATTATTTGAAGATTATTCGAAGTCATATTATTATTTATGAAGTCGTCTTATAGAGATCTAATATCATTCGTATTAGATTTTGACTTATTTTGTAATGAGCTATGTCTTAATCTCGTCTTAATTAATATTTTGTGACTTTCATGTTGTTCTAAGATTTATGAAAATTATGTTTTATTTATGTCATGTTAATAATATGCTAATATATGGTATCGGAGCTTAGGTTATCGAACTCATGATTGTCCATTAATTAAGATTATGGATATTATATATACTCCTTAATTCTGCACTTCCTCAATTCGACACTCTCTCATTACTGTATGAGATTGGAGATTAATTATTGGCGGCATAATAAACATCGATCAACCACACCTCCATAAGTTCTTTGCTTGATTTTGTACAAGTTGTAATACGTGGCCTTATTTTGCAATACAATTTTGCATGTTAGTCATGTAATCATACGTATGATTTTGTACTAAGCAACCATGTATTACGGTGTAGAATGAACCTGAGATGATGATCGCGCTCCAAATCAGATCGGTCGTTTAGCGAAGGATGGAGGATCAAACAATATTTATAGACTCGCAAAAACACAAAAACAACGATATTGAGTATTCGTGGTATGTCGAGGTCGGTCCATAGGGAACAGAACGATATTGAGTAAAAAGCAACGTGTTAGGGATTTAGAGGGGGTTTTAAGGGTCGAGTCTATGCTAGAGATGCGGTAAAATACAAAAATTAAATAACAAGAGAAATGACAAGAGATGATCAATCTAGGAAAAGGTGTGGGGGGGAAGTCGGGAATCGGAAATTGGGATCTAAGAAAATTGGAATCGGCTCGGTCACAACATTGATAAAGGGAGAATGCCACCTTTCGATTTCTTCACCCGACCCACCTAAAAACCCGCTTTCTCGGCAAAGAAGGGTAAGTCTCAAGTTAAGGTAATTTCTACCCCGAGTTTCCCCATATTGATAGAAATGAGTCAAGGTCGGTCTAGTTGGTCGGACTAAAACAACAATGACACAACAACCTAAAGCAAGATAAACCAACAAGCAATCAACCAACCAAAAACTCCTCAATTCAAATAATCCAAGATCCTCCTCCCTAAACCCCCTAACACGAAATCTACTCACAATGCAAAATGGAAACTAATAAAACAATAATAAAGGAGAAAACAACTAAAACATGCACAGTAATTAAATCTAGAGATATTGACAACAAAACGATAAGAAAATTATGATCTACCAAATAAACTATAAATTGATATAAGAATAATAAAAGTAGGATTATTGAAAATAACACAAAACAATAAAAGTGATCTAAGAGCAACAAAAACGAAGTCTAGAGAAAATACCAACACAACAATAGATAAAATTGCAATCAACAAAATGAAAATTAAACGATCTAAAACAACATAAATAAAGATGATCCAAACAAAACAATAATGAAAGAACAATATTAAATCTAGCCTAGAGATTAGGAGAGGAAAGAAATATACCAACTATGAAGATCAACAATAAAGAAGAAGATTGCATAAATAAATAAATGAAGCTTGATAAAGAGCGTAAAGGATTTGTCACTACAATAAGCAATGTTGTTCTTATTTGATTGGATCGAAACGACTTTACTATCGAACCCCTGCGTGTCTTTATTAATTTTTGACCGCAATCAGGCATTCACCATCTATTTTCATTGTTCGTGGATTACTCAGAAGCAACGAGGGATCACTTAAAGAGACATGATCATAGAATAAATTCTCTTCACACGAACCGAATTCCTTAAGGTCCCCGATGGGCTACTTTGAAGTTCCAGAGGAAGCTACTAAGACAGTGGTTTTCTCAGCTTTCTCTTTCTCAGGCTAGACTGGAGCAGGGGGAGGGGAGACCTTCACGTCCGGTTCCCCTTAATAATCTCCAAAAATCTTCAATAAAAACTTGAATAAATCTTTTACAAAGCTTGAATGTAAATCTAGAGAATTGATGAAGAAAACTATGAAGATCTACTACTAGCTTACTATCTACGTTAGAGGAATTATAGAGAACTACTAGAATGATCTACTAAATTGATGGTAATTAGTGTGCTAATGAAGATTGCCTAGGTAACTAACTAGGGTATGCATATATATATATATATATATAGTAAAGCCTTAATGGATCCTTAGCCCAAAGCCCAAATCCAACTTTTTTGCTCCATTAGTGAGACAATTACCCTTTAAATCTTCATGAGGTGGAACTTCACCCTGTCATATACGGACCAATACCGCCGGGTGAAACTTCACCCGGTGGTTTTACCCGGTGAACTTCTTACAGTTTGCATTTTTGGACACCTTTACCGTCGGTTCGTCCCTTCAACTCACATCGAAATACCCGTGAGGTAGAGTATTCTCATGCAAGGCAAGTCGAGGCTTGCTCAAAATGGTGGATATGACTGAACACACAAAAACACGTAACACGAAAGAGTAGACGCATCCAAAACAAAAATAAAACACCGAATTCCTCATCGAGACGGCGGGGAAGACACCGATTACTAACCTAAAACAATCATAAACTTCCAAGATAAATCACCCACGTAGACAAGGACCAAAGCCTAATACTATGACATTAAAGCAATAAAGACGTTGATAACTTATCTAGGTCCTTCTAATCTTCTAAAGGGATACGACGAGAAGTAAAATGGAGTGGAAAAAGTGAACCATGAGTTCGTTCGACACTGTAGGTAGGTGCAATCCCGCTCTCTTTGGCTAAGCCAAGAGGGTCGTTCCAAACTTGAATTTCCTAAATTAGCCCAAACAAAAAGTGGAGTGTTTACAATTTTTGGTGGATCGACTAATCACCGCTATCTTCCTACCTCGGGACTCGGTCCTCTAGTAGGCACTTTACGGCGACGATTCGGTCAAGGGTTTTTTTTTGAAGGAGATGTTTTTGATGATATGATTTTCATTTGAAGCTCCTTTTCTCTCCCTTGTTTTTCATATTTTTATGCCCTTTTTTCTTGCTTTGGTTTGCCCTTTTTGGCTTTTTGATGTGGTTCGAAACCAAGCTTGGAGGTTATTTTTGTGTAAACTTATTGTGGTGATGTATAGGTGAGATAATCGAGAACGCGCGTCATTCCCGGATAACCCACAAAAAGGTGGAAAGAATTTGGACTAAAGGTGCAATGGTCATTCGAGCAAGGTCACCTAGAAAACGGGATGCGGAAACCAAGGCCTAACTCCTCCATGGGTGGTCAAGGTGGTCAAATGCAAACCCCAAAGTAAACCTCTAGTAGCTAGAAAAGGTGGACTCAAGCTAAAGGATCAACAAGTTCATTTATTTAGAGTCATTATACTAGACTAAGGTCCAAAATCTACAATGGAATGTAAACTCTTGTAATAAGTTTGTAATCCGGTTTTCGAAAACATTTAGTCCTAGACACAATATACAAAAGTAAAAGGAACACACGAAAAAGAAAAGGCAAATAGAAGAAAACACAAGTAAAGCCATGTACTCCATACTCCATCGACATTCAAGCACAAAATCAACCACAATACCCAAAATGCTCATCTTCGAGAGCCTCCCAATAGCAACAACTTAACTCCTCTATCAAAGTAAAGAAGAAGGCGAAAAGGAAGTTACCAAGCGGGTTGCTTCCGTAATCTCTTCAAATTGTGCTATCAAGGTGGTGGTTATCCTTCAAGATTAGAGAACAAGACCATACACGGGACACGAAAACATAACGAAAACGAGAAAAGAAAAAGGAAAAAGAAAAGAAAACCTTTTTGGTTTTTGAAAATTTTCAAAATTTTATGGTTTTTGGAAGATTTTTGAGAAAATAAAAGATAGTAGTCCTCCCCCCCCACACACTAAAACTGTGCATTGTCCTCAATGGACAAGTAGGGGAAGATCGAAAAAGACGGAATTTTTTTTTTTTTGGATTTTTATGATTTTTCAAATGTTTTTGGATTTTTCAAAATTTTTAAGAAAAGAAAAAGGACAAGAAAATAAAGAAAGCGATAAAATAGTGGCGGGCCTAGGTGCAATCACATCACCTAGACCCTAGCCAAGTGGCTAAGAAATTGAAAATAAAATGGAATAAGATAAAGGAAATTAAAAGAAGGGGTGAAAAATTGGGCGTAGGTGTAGTCACGTCACCTAGCCCGGATTAAAGAAAATTTGAGAAAATTGAGAAGAATTTGGATTTTCACAAAGGTCAATGGGGTAATCACATCGCCTAAAGACTGGGAACAATACCAAGGCCGCTTCGACCGCAACAATGGGACAGTGGGACAGCTTGCAATTTTTGTTTAGAGGTAAAACAATCTGTAGACACCCGCATTTGGCTGCTAGTATCTATAGCGGTCTCCGACAAAACACCCGATGATGATCGGACGCGAACGTGCTTTAACGCGCTCGGATATGGGCTCGGAATCAGTAGTATTTGGCATGAGCTTTTGACGGAGTACAAATATCACAAAACCAACCTCAAATTCATGCCCAGTGGGTCGTTTCCATTCAAATAAGACTAATTTGGGTCAAAACTGACACTGAAACTAAAACCGTCTTTTAGCGACCGGGTCAAAACCAGGGGCGGATCTAGGAGTGCGCACCCTGCGATTTTCAATTTTTTTGAAAACAAATCACTATATCAGATCATATACAATTTGTACGCGTTGAAGATCACTGTGATGGAAGTGTTGCACTGGTAAGGAGTGTTGTCGTTGATTGGTTTTGTCTGCGGTTCAATTCACCTTGTGCGCAATTTTTCTTTTATTATTTTTGCTCTATTACAAATTGGGCTTCTCATTCCTGATTCCAAATTTTCCCTCTATCACAGTTGGGCTTCAGTAAAAGTGGTTTATCTTTTGGATTTCGAGTTTTTTTATGTCTATTTCGTATCGTATTGTTCATGTGAATTACGGATTACAAGTTAATATAGTAATAATCCCAATTCGAAGAAATTCTCGTTTTGAATTTTAATTGAATTCTTATTTTGTATACTTATTTACGTTTTTGCTTGCAATTTTAGTTTCACTATGTTGTGACTTGATTAATTTTCAATATTTTGTACTGTTTTTTTGGAAACTTTACGTGTATCGTGTTTTTTTAATATTTATGATGTAATCCGCATTTGGTCAAAATAATTTTGACTTTCAATAATTCATGGAGACAAATTTCATAAGTAACGAATTTTCATCTCAAATTCATTGTCTTGATGAGATCTTCAATTTGGGAAAACATAAACAGTAAGTTTTGCAACTTGTTTTAAGAGATATGGTCGCTCAAACATTTCTTTTTTTACCGATAATCCGTACATCTTGACCACCTATAAATCTTTGTCGTGGGTTCCAAAAGTGGTTCTTTTTTTCCGAATTAATCGTTCTACGAGATCTTCGGTTGTAAATAAATGTATGGAGTAGTCAATATCCCAATTTGTAATTGAGTGTTATCGTCATTTAAAGATAATTTGACCGAAAAAACAAATATAACCAAGTACGGAGTAGAACATAAAAAAACATACGAGTAGCATTCCGTGTAAAAAAAATTTGTTTAAGTGTGCACCCCCAATACTAAATTCCTGGGTCCGTCACTGGTCAAAACCCGGTCAAAGACGAGTCCGACATAAAAAATCAGCCACATATACATTTTAGAAGAGAATCCAAGCAACTAAACCTCTTCAATTTAGGATAAGATTTCCTTCCTAAACTCTATCCTCCGTTTTGACCCACTCGATCGAGTGGTTCAGGCCCACTCGGTCGAGTAGGCTTGCGAACCGGGCGAACCGACCTTGGACCGGGCACTTGATCAAGTGCACTTACACCACTCGATCGAGTGACTCTAAATCGGGGTCATTCTTATAAATACCCCGCCCATGCTCTTCACAATACACAACTTTACAATCACCCATCATTCTACAACCTCTCTAACCTTTTCGCAATCCTACACAGCACAATCAAACTCTCATATCCCCTCTACACACAACACAACACAACATTAGCACATCCCGAGATCAAAACTTGTCAAAGACCGAGAGCAAAACTCGTCAAATCCCCTCCCCAATCATACACACCATAACTTGCCTACATATCTCGACGCTCTCGTGCCTTTGCCACTACTAGACGAGCCGTATTCCGAGACTAAAGCATGTAGGTTGAGGGTGTGATTCAAATCCCGACGTCTGTTTCTCCCTTCTTCTTTTCCGTTTATATATAATACACACACACACATACATACATATATGTATATATGTATGTATATATATATATATATATATATATATATATATATATATATATATATATATATATATGTAGAGGGGGGATCAGGGGAGTTAGAAACTCTTGGAGAGTTGCTTAGTGTTGATCCCCTCCATCCATTCATCCTAATATGGATGGTGGATGGATGGGGTTCAATTATTAAAAAAAAGGAGACAATGAACTGACATAGCAGCAGTGGAGAGAGGGAAACATCCCCTCACCCAAATCAATCCCTACATTACATCTCTCATACACTTCTCAATCCCCTCATTTTCAATTCATTTCTCAACTCAATTCATTTCTCTCTAACAAAATCCCAACAAATAATCACCATTAATAACTCCGACCACACCATTAATAACTCCGACCATACTCCGTCAACTACTCCGACCATACTCCGTCAACTACTCCGACCATACTGCATTTTTAACCTAACATACTCCGTCAGTAACTTCGATCATCATACGAAGGTATCTTCATCTTCATCTTCATCTTCATGCTTCTTTTTCTTCATCATCTTCATATTCATATTCATATTCATCTTCATCTTCATCTTCATATTCATCTTCATCTTCATGCTTCTTTTTCTTCATCATCTTCATATTCATCTTCATCTTCATGCTTCTTTTTGTTTTTCATATCTTTTTTTTGTATTTATAAAATTATTTATCTTTATTATCCACAAAAAAAAAGAACAACTTCATCTTTAAGATGAATTTGAAGATGAAGTTGTTCTTTTTTTGTGGGATGAATGAATGTTGAAGATGAAGATGAACAAGTTATTTAGTGCGTAATGTTCTTACAGAATTGCAAGACCACACACTTTCAGTTGTACAGTCACACTCATTATGTTGTAGAATCACGCAGCTGTACGCTCCTTGTAGTCACATATTCAGTTGTATAGTCACACTCATTATGATGTATAATCACACTCTTTATGTTGTAGAATAACTCAGCTGTAGAATACCTTCACAATCATTTCATCTTCATGCTTGTTTTACTTTTCATACCTTTTTTTGTATTTGTAAAATTATTCATCTTCATTATCCAAAAAAAATGAAGATTAAATATGGATTAAAATGAAGGTTGAATATGAATGAATGAAGGTTGAATATTTAATGAATGTTATAATTTAGTTGTATAGTCACAGAGATTATGTTGTATAGTCACACAGTCGAAGTTGTATAGTCATACTCGTTACGTTGTAGGATCACAGTCATTATGTTGTAGGATCACACCGTTTATGTTGTATAGTCACACAGTTAAAGTTGTATAGTCACACTCATTATGCTGTACAATCACGCAGTTGTACAGTCATTGTAGTCACATATTCAGTTGTATGTGTGATTTAGATTGATTGTGTGTTTTGTTGCAGCGAAATGATTGGTGGAAAGAGGAATGTTGGTAAAAGGGGCGGTGGGAAGAAGAAGGTCGTGGAAGATACAGCGATCGACCATGTAATTGGACAATGTATTGTTGCGAAGATTAAAATGAAGGTTGAATATGAATGAATGAAGGTTGAATATTTAATGAATGTGATTGGGGTTGGCAGCCTGTCAAGTAATCGCCTGCTGGGCAGGCCCTAGGAGGATTCCTGTCAAGCTCAAAAGGCCAGCCTCTGGCAAGAAGCTCAAGCAAGAGCATAAAAGCGCTAAGGATGGCAGTCGGTCGCTGGGACCATAAGCCATCCCAGCCTGCTGGAACCCAGCAGCCACTGCCCAAAGTCCGCCTGCCCTGGGGAAGTCCCTGGTCGACAGGGCCAGGACCCCCAGGGGCCCTCCCGTCATTTCGCCTAAGGTAATTAGGAATGGATGGATGAGAAGCCGCCACTTGTCACTTCCTTATCCAACCATTCCTCTCCCACTTCTCTCTCTTGTGGGAAGGTATAAATACTCAACCCTTTCCCACAAGAGGGGGGTTGGATTTTCTCTCTCTAGACCCTTACTCCTAAAAAACGCCACCTAGCTCCTCACGAACTAGGTCTCTCAAGGCATTTCACGGGCTGACTTAGGCATCGGAAAGGGTTCCCTCGGACAACCTCCGAGGCCCTGTGCGTTCATTGTGCAGGGAGCAGGCCAACTCCGCCGAGAAAGTCCGATCCCGGGAGTGAGACGAAAGAGAGGTTCAGGGAAGTCAATCGATCAATTGTTCACCAGTGATTCAATCATACAGCCCGGATCCAAGGCCGGGTAAATTGTTTCCGTGACCGGAACAATTTGGCGCCGTCCGTGGGGAACTTACGGTTGTGCTCACGAGTTACCCACTAAAATCAACCACTCATAATCACAAAACTAAAACAATCATGCCAGAAATCATTGATGCCAGTGCAGGAACGTGTCCGACGGTCCCACCGGTGACCCCCCTGTATGGTATGCCGCAGTCGGAGAGGGTTCCTCCTGCCACGATCCGAGGGGTAGGGGGAACCAGTCTCCTTGGCGGACCTAACACTGCTGTGACACCTGAGTTGGGGGCACACCCAGGACACGCTCTTAATCTGACCCCAGCTCAGATGGCGCAGACAGACGCTTTCTTCTCTGCGATGCTGAACCAGGAGTTCACTCCTGAGGACTTGGTAGGCAGGGTCGCATCGGCTCCCAGGAAACCATCCCCAATCAGCAGGGATGAAGCTGGGGGCACGAGGCGGACCGCCGCCAGGAATGCTCAGAGGAAAGCAAGAAGGACGGCACAAGCGTATGCGCATGTGCAAAGGCGCATTACTACCGGTAATCCAGAGCCACCTGTCCAGCAGGCGTTCTCCATTCACACAACAGAATCAGCGTCTAGAGAGCAGGGAGGCTTATCCCGAGGATTACAGGATCGAATGAGGCCCAGGGAGCCCATGTCAAAACGCTTGGGAGAAAAACCAGGCGGGGTTTTCTCCAGGCTAACGCCGGCAGCCAGAGAGCAGTCAGCCCCTGGTTTATCCCAAAGCCTGCAATCAAGGCTCAACCGGGGGCAACCGCTCGAATCTAAGTATCACCAGGGTGAGAGCTTCTGTCACTCTCAGAGGAAGAGACCCAGACAAGTCTCCCCTGAGACAGAAGATGAAGCAGCGAGCAGGCCGCCCCCAAGGCACCGCTCCCCCAGCATGAGGAAACTGGCCCATAAACAATGGGATTCTCATGGTAACCAGTCTGGGGAAAGCAGGTCACGGTTGGTGGGCAGGCCCACAAAAACCCCACTGCATCCTGAGGTACAAAAGTACCCCATTCCAAAAATTAAAATGCCCACCATTAAGTTTGATGGGACAACAGACCCAGAGGACCACCTGGCAGCGTTTGAGAGCCACATGGGCATGTACGACGTAGATGATGCCATCTGGTGCAAAGTTTTCCCAACCACCCTGGTAGGGCTCGCACAGGGATGGTTCAGAGACCTCCGCCAGGGGTCAGTCAGGTTCTTCATAGAGCTGGCCGAGATCTTCCTCGAACAATATGCCGGGAATAAAAGAAGACGCCTCACTCATTTTGATCTTATGACCCTAAAGCAGAAAAAGGGTGAAAGTGTGAGGGAATACCTGAGAAGGTTTGATCTATCCTACCAGCAGGTCAGGGAGATCGACGATTCCACCGCCGCCTACGCCCTGACAATCTCCCTACTTCCAGGGGAAATGAAAAACCAGATGATCAGGGCTCAGCCAGAAACCTTGGCCATGGCCAGGAAAATTGCGGAAGGGTTCATTCTGCAGGAGGAGTTCCACGGCCTGACGGATACCCCTGCAGGCCAAACAAGGCCTCAAGGGGGACCGCAGGGTGGACGTGGCAGAAGTGAGCCATGCAAGCAGAGGGACGAGGGAGCCACTCCCAAGAAGGAGCGCACTGTCTACCAGCCCAGGTTCGACAGTTACACTGCCCTCAACAAATCCAGGGCGGAGATCTTCGAACTGGAAAAAGAAACTGCTAAGTGGAATCGCCCGAACAAGCCTCGTAGCCCGAAAGGAGACCCCAAGAAATTCTGCACTTTCCACGACTGCATAGGCCACACCACCGAGGAATGCCGTCACCTGAGACGAAATCGAGAAGTTAATCAGGAACGGATGGTTAGCCAACTACGCAGCCAAGAATAAGTCTCAGAAGGAAGTATCTGGAAAACCCGAGGGGTCAGTGCAGAACCGCATGGTGATCCACGTGATTTCAGGGGGCACTGAGGGCCAGCTCAGTCGAAGAGGCCAAAAAAGACAAATGCGTGAACTAAGGAACCAGATCTGCTATGCTGAGAAAGTAGGGAGTCCAAGGGGAGTGACATTAAGCATCACCCCTGATGATGCAGGGCGCGTAGTATACCCGCACAGTGACCCTTTGGTGCTGTCCCTAGAGATCAGCAACCACATTGTGCGGAGGTGTATGGTAGACACTGGTGCATACACAAATCTACTGTACAAAGACGCCTTCGAGAAAATGGGCCTTGAAAAAAGGCACTTACGACCTGCCCCCGGATCGTTATACGGGTTCAGCGGAGCAGGCGTGCTGCCCATGGGAGTCATAGACCTACCCGTAACCTTTGGGGAAGGCTCTACTGCCAGAAACGTCAGGGCAACCTTTGTTGTTGTGGATGCAAGATCCGCCTACAACGCCCTAATTGGCAGAGCCACCCTGGACGAAATCGAGGCGGCCATCTCCATCAGGGCCCTCACCATAGCATATGTCACCGATTTTGGGCTAGAAGGAAAAGTGCATGGGGACCAAGAGTCAGCCAGACAATGCTACTCTGTGGCCTTGCAAGAACACGAAAAAGAAATAAAAGGAAAAAGAAAGGCTGACAGTTCCCCCAGCAGGGAAGGCGAAATCCCAGCCGAGCATCCGGCGTCCGACCACCTGGAGCCAGGGGGCGAAAGCATGCTAGTAGACTTAGAACCAGGGAGGCAGGTCCTAATAGGAGCTGACCTGGAGGAGTCCTACTAGGCTGAACTGGTCAAGCTGCTGAGAGAAAACAAAGACGTATTCGCCTACTCGGCAGACGAGATGCCCGGCGTTGATCCATCATGCATCGTTCACAGGCTGAACGTAAGCATGGACGCTCGCCCTGTAAAACAGAAAAAGCGAAATATGTCCGCAGAAAAAGACGCGGCAATCAAGGAAGAAATTGACAAGCTCTTGAAAGCAGATTTTATTGAGGTCTGTGACTACCCAGAATGGCTGGCGAATGTAGTCATGGTCAAAAAATCGTCGGGCGCATGGAGAATGTGCGTGGACTTTACGAACCTCAACAAGGCCTGCTCGAAAGACTGCTATCCGCCCCCCAGAATCGACCAACTGGTAGACGCCACCAGTGGTTATTCCATGCTGAGCTTCCTAGATGCCTTTTCAGGGTATCATCAAGTATACTTGTGGCAGCCGGACAGGGTGAAGTGCGCGTTCATCACCAGTTCAGGCACCTACATGTACAAGATGATGCCATTCGGGCTTAAAAATGCAGGGGCCACATACCAACGTTTAGTTGATAAAGTGTTTGAGAAACAAAAAGGCATAAACATCGAGGCTTACGTTGATGACGCCATCGTAAAAAGCAAAGAAGACAGAGAGCACCTGATAGATCTGCAGGAAACCTTCTGCTCCCTGCGCACCTACAAAATGAAACTCAATCCAAAGAAGTGTACATTTGGGGTCCGCTCCGGCAAATTCCTGGGGTTCTTGGTCAGCTCTCGGGGGATAGACGCCAACCCCGAGAAAATTCAGGCAGTTCTAGACCTTCCTGAGCCCAAGACCATTAGAGACATCCAGCGCCTGACGGGCCGCATGGCCGCCTTAGCACGGTTCGTCGCCCGATCAGCAGACAAGGCCAATCCTTTCTTCAAGATACTGAAAGGAAACAAACAGTTCAAGTGGGAAAACGAGCAGAAAGAGGCCTTTGAGCAATTGAAGGACCATCTTAAGAGGCTCCCCACCCTGGCAAGACCAGTAGTGTGGGAAAAACTCTTCCTCTACATTGCAGTGACCAATATAACTGTCAGCGCGGTTATCTTACGGGAAGAGGCAGGCACCCAGCAACCTATATACTTCGTAAGTCATGCGCTGGGGGCAGCCGAGAAAAATTACCCGATGGTCGAAAAAGCCGCCTACGCAGTCATAATTGCTGCCAGGAAACTCAGACCTTACTTTGACGCGCATCCAGTCGTGGTCCTCACCGACCAACCGCTGGAGAAGGTTTTGGAAAAATTCAAAAAATCAGGGAGATTACTGAAGTGGGCGATCGAGCTGAGTGGGCTAGGTATATCTTACCAGCCAAGAACAGCCATCAAAGCCCAAGCCTTAGCAGATTTTCTGGCTGAGTGCTCCCATTCAAGGGAAGAAGAGACCCCTGCCGAGGAGTGGATCGTGCATACGGATGGATCCTCGACAGCCAATGGCGCAGGCGCGGGCGTCGTACTGACCAGCCCAGGGGGGGGCTGACTTTGAGCATGCGCTCAGGTTTGTCTTCCCAGCATCGAACAACGAAGCAGAGTACGAAGTAGTACTCGCAGGCGTCAGGCTAGCTAAAGCCGCAGGGGCAGAACGGATTGTCCTGGCGACAGACTCCCAACTCATCGCCAACCAGATCAATGGTGAATACGAAGCAAGGGACCAAGCAATGGCCGAAATGGTGAAAGGAGAGTTGTCAGGCCTGAAATCATATGAGATCAAACAGATCCCCCGCTCCCAGAACAGTCGAGCAGATGCCCTGTCAAAACTGGCGAGTTCCAGTCTACAGAACATACGGAGGTCAGTGTGGGTCGATGTTCTGCATGAAAAATCAACCAGCCCCTGTCTGGCGATTAGCACCGTAGAAGAAGGTCCGGAAAGCTGGATGACTCCCTTCATCCAACTCAAGAAACATGGTGACCTGCCATCAGACGCAGCGCAAAAAAGAAAAATACAGGCTAAAGCAACCTGGTTCATACTCATTGGGGGGAACTTTATAAGAAATCTTTTACTTATCCCCTACTCAAATGCCTACGGGCAGATCAGGCTGCTGAAGTGTTGGAAGATATCCACTCAGGGATTTGTGGGCATCACATCGGGGGGAGATCCCTGGCCCATAAAGCCCTAAGGGCAGGCTACTACTGGCCCACCATGCTGGCGGACGCCAAGAGCCTGACCCAGAAATGCAGAAAATGCCAACTCTTTGCCCCGTCAATCCATGCCCCGGCCCAGGAACTCAGGCCAATCCTATCCCCCATCCCCTTCGCTCAATGGGGGATGGACATTCTAGGACCCTTCACGGTGGCCACAGGGGGCAGAAAATTCTTGATTGTCGCCATGGACTACTTCATCAAATGGGTGGAAGCCGAAGCAGTGCCCAACATTACTGAGCCGGCGGTCAGGAAAGTGGTCTGGCGAAATATTATCACCAGGTTCGGTCTGCCAAAGATGTTGGTATTTGACCATGGCAGACAATTTGATAATGATCCTCTAAGAATCTGGCTGGAAAGCCACAACATCGCAGTCGCCTATTCAGCCGTCTGTCATCCTCAAACCAACGGACAGGCGGAAGCGGCCAACAAACAAATCTTAAATGGCCTGAAGAAAATGGTAGACGACTGCAAAGGTAGGTGGGCTGACGAGCTTCCCAGTATACTCTGGTCAATCCGAACTACCAGGAAAGAGTCGACAGGCCAGACCCCGTTTGGTCTGGTATATGGAGCAGAGGCATTATTACCAATTGAGGCAAGGATCCCTTCTCTGCGCTCCCTGCAGTACGACCGAATGGCCGAAGGCTTGGACCTGGTAAATGAGTTAAGGGAGGAAGCTAGCACCAACATCGTTGCCTACCAGCAACGAATGAGGAAAGCCTTCAACACCAAAGTCCGACAGAGGAACTTCCAGATGGGTGAACTGGTTCTGAGAAAGACGCAGGCGGTTTGAAAGTCAAGAGAACATGGAAAGCTGAGTGCCAACTGGGAGGGTCCATACCAAGTGACTCGAGTCCTGGGACCAGGCACATACAAAATCGCCAACCTTGAAGGGCAAGAGCTGCATGCTCACTGGAATGCGGACACATTAAAGAAATATTACGTCTAAACAAAATTCGAGGATAGTTTTTGATTTTTGCTAAAAACAAAAGGCGGAGGACGGTCAAAGAATGTCGACGGCTCCGACCACCCAAAAATGTCGCAAATCTTATAAAGAAATGAGAAAGATCCAGATTTATACTCGTTGCCTGTTCAAAACTTGCGCATTCACACACAAACGAGCAGGGGGCAATAGGGGGAGGCCCCCTGTTGCCAAAATCAGGAAAAATGAACCCCCCAACAAAAAATCCAAACCACCCTGCTTACCTCTGGGCAGGCAGGGGGCAGGCCCCCTGGACTTTGAACAAAAGCCAGGGACAGGCCAGACTAACAAGGACTGGGGGCAGGCCCCCCAACCTTGTATAAAAAACGCAAAAGCCACCCTGCTTACCTCTGGGCAGGCAGGGGGCAGGCCTCCTGGACTTTGAACAAAAGCCAGGGACAGGCCAGACTAACAAGGACTGGGGGCAGGCCCCCCAACCTTGTATAAAAAACGCGAAAGCCACCCTGCTTACCTCTGGGCAGGCAGGGGGCAGGCCCCCTGGACTTTGAACAAAAGCCAGGGACAGGCCAGACTAACAAGGACTGGGGGCAGGCCCCCCAACCTTGTATAAAAAACGCAAAAGCCACCCTGCTTACCTCCGGGCAGGCAGGGGGCAGGCCCCCTGGACTTTGAACGAAAAGCCAGGGACAGGCCAGACTGACAAGGACTGGGGGCAGGCCCCCAACCTTGTATCAAAAACGCAAAGGCCACCCTACTTACCTCTGGGCAGGCAGGGGGCAGGCCCCCTGGACTTTGAACAAAAAGCCAGGGACAGGCCAGACTAACAAGGACTGGGGGCAGGCCCCCCAACCTTGTATAAAAAACACAAAAGCCACCCTGCTTACCTCTGGGCAGGCAGGGGGCAGGCCCCCTGGACTTTGAACGAAAGCCAGGGACAGGCCGTGACAGGCGCGATCGAACAAACAAGGAAAGGATCCCTGGATTTTAAAACAGTTTGCCATAAAAAGCAAAGAGAAATATTCCACAAACAAAACCCATGAAGGGTGGAAAGGTTTTTACAAAGTTGAAGAAGAAAAAAACAAAGTGGCAAATATTACAAACAAAATGGCCATAAGCACTGGCTCAGCATGGAAAGATAAAAGCTTTTATAAGAAAAGAGAAGGGGCGTCACGTAGCATCCTGGTGAGCGTCGGCATCTGCCTCAGGCTGCCTGGTCGCCCGAGCTTCATTCTTAGCGGTATAGAGACTCCGGAAGGAGTCCTCATCAAAGGTAGGGAACATCTCCCCTATCACCTCCATTAGCAACTCAAGAGAGGAGTTGGCACCGCTCGCGAAGCTGGCATCCACTGCAGCCTCAGTCTCCTCAGCCAGGGTCTCTTTCTCCTTCGTCCATTCCCCCTTAGCCTGCTCAAAAGTCGACTTGGCCTTTGACAGCTGCTCCACCAAGTCAGTCACTCTCCCCTTTAAGTGCCCCATCTCGGCCAAAGATAGATTGGCTCGGTCCAACGACTGCCGGCTCTCCTTCAGATCAGCCTCTAGCTTGGCAACCTCCTTCACAGCCATTTCCCCCTGCAGCCTCCATTGACCAGCCTGCTTCTTGGCCTCCTCTAACTCTCCCTCTTGCCTTGTCATCTTATCTTTCAAGGAGCTTATCAAGGAGATATCCCTTTCTACCATGGCCAGGCGGTCGGGAGGAAGAGCCCCGGGAGTAACTGTCAGCTCCTCATCACTTAGGCGGCTGAGAGCCGCCAGTTCCGCAGACGCCAGCATAACCTTGGAGGTACGCTGGATATATTGGAGCACTTGATGAGAAGTTGAGGTCACCATTTTTGTAAGGCGGTCGGCCAAGACGGCTCCGGAGTCAGAAAGCAAGCCTGACACATCCACACTGTCACCAGCCGTGTAGTGGAACTCTGCATTTTCCTCTGGGAAGGGAGTGCTTGAAGGCTCACGTGCAGGGCGCTTCGCCTCAGGGGTGGTAGCATCCGCCTCCAGGTCCACCACGTCAGCACTAGGAGCCTCCCTCCCTCTTTTCCTCCTCAATTCCAAAGGAACACTCTCCCCAGTCCCCTCGGAATTTCCAGGCTGCGTTCCCTGCGAAATCCGAGGGCCAGCTGGAGAGGCACCCTGTTTCTGACTGGGGGAAGGAGTAGCTCCTGAAGTAACCTCCGCCTCCCCCTCATGGATGCTAGGGGTAGGAGTCGCCGGCTTCGACGAAGGCAGCCGGGGTGGGAGAGGTAATCTTCGACCAGCGGCAAAGTCTTTCACAAGCTTCATGAGGGCTTTGCTTCCTTTCCTAAAATTTGCAGGAAGGGAAGGACGCTTTGAAAGAACGACCAAGTCCTCACTCAGGCCCAACCTCCTGACCTGCTTCTTCGTCCAGCGCCAAGTAAAGGAATCTGCAGAAAGGGAAAGGCGGTCATCTAAAAAGCAGGGAGAAATAAAGTCTCTGGAAAATCGTGACAGCAAAAAATCCCTAGAACTACCTTCAAGGCCAGGAATCAGGCCCAGGGGACACAAATACTCGTCTGTCGTAATGAGCTCCGCATGGGGGAGCCAGAAAGCAGGGCCAAAGTTCCCATGTTTATCCACCACAATCTAAAACTTTTTTACCAAAATCTCCTCCTTCTCGCTCAACCTGACTTCCAGAGCCTTCCCCCCAACACGTGGGTGATACTCCTCGCGCGTCTCCATGCGGGTATGGACATGGTTCCTAAAATGTCTAGGAATTTTCCACCCTGACGCGCTATGGATATATATAAAGTTATTTTTCCAGTCTTTAAGGCTGCTCATAGCCGGCCAGACCAAGGCGTACTTTTTCTGCCTCAGCAGAGACCAATAACTAGGGGAGCCATCCCCCCCAGATGAGGACACCATTTGAAGACCGACCATGAAACGAAGGGCGTCGATATAAGGCCCCTCGCCATGGAAAAGGCAGGTCCAGGTGTAAGCTACTAAGGATCTAATGGCAGTTGCAGTCAGCTGGGCGATAGCAACGTTCATCCTCCTGAAGGTTTCCTCCAGGAAGGGGTGCAGCGGGAATCGCAGGCCAAATTCCAAGGCCTTATGGTAGACGGCCACACACCCTTCTGGGGGACAGCACACTGTGTCCTTTTCCCCAGGGACTACAACCGTGTACCCTTCCCCGAAATTATAAAATTGTTCAATGGCCTTAGCAGCGTTACTCTCCAAAATCAGGTCCCTGTTCTTGGCCTCAGGATAGGTCTTTAAGGGGACCACATACTTTTCCTTGTCCAGGAAGTAGGTCCTCCCCCTCTCTCTGCGGATGAGGGGGCCGGCGACCCTGGAAGGATCCACCTCCAGGGCCTCGTCATCGGAGTCGACCACGTCAAAGGGAGCCGGTTCGGGTGACTCAGCACCCTCCCCCCTGTGATAATCGTCCTCCTCCCTAGGGCCGACCCCGGAGGAAGAAGCTATGTCACGTCGGTCACCATCACTGCCCCCAGTTCCCCCGAGCAAAGAGTTAAAACAAAGGGGACGGACTCGCGACATATTGGCTATGGAAGGGAAAAAAAGGAGTGAAAGATTTAAAGTTCTAACCTAAGGACGCCGATAAAGTTGCCGGAGACAGTGACGGGAGGTGTTCCTTGCTCCTCGAAGAATGCTCGGCAAACGAAGAAGATTCAAGAAGTAATAAGGGGTGTGAAGTATCAAGAAGAGTAAAAGAAGAGAATGAAGGGGGAGAAGGGCTTATATAAAGCCCAAGAAGTTCAAAAGGCGATCCCCTGACAAAACCCTCGGTAGTCGTCCACGTGTCGCACACTGGACACCGACTGTTCACCCTTCCCAAGGAGGGCCTCGAAAGACTAAAAATGTCAGAGAGAAAGGTCAACCGACGACGTCATTCCCGCATTCAAAAAAAAATAAGTAATAAAATACATATAATAAACACATATTAAAAATACAATACACAAACACGTCGCCTGAATTTCATTTCATTAAATCTTACAAAGGGAAAATTACATTCAGTACCCAGCAAGGAAAGAAAACATACAAAGGGCCCAGAAATTCCGGCCCAACAAATAAACGCCCTGCTAAGCAGGCCTAATCATCACCCAGGTCAGGAGAAGGGTCCCCAGGGCTACCTGAACCTCCAAAGTCCGAGCCCCAGTCCCAGTCTGGGGAGTCTTTGAAGGGATCATCAGGGATCCCGTCCTCGTCCCTGTCACTCAAACAGCCGAGACCCTCACTATCGTCAGAATCTCGGCTGCTATCCTCCCAGTCCCTGCCAAAGGGAACACCCTGGGATTCGTCGCAGGTGCGACAGCCTGTCTTCTTCACAGGCGAAGAGGGACCTGACGCCAAGGAGGAGTCAGTGTCAGAGAAGTTGGAGTCAAATTGTTCGGGGTGCAGCCACGGAAAGCACTCGTGGCATCCCCTGTCAAAACAGCCCCCTCCCTGGGGGCAGCGCCTAAACCTAGGCGCAGCAGGAGGCGAGGACCTCCTAAGGCGCTTGCTCATCCTAGCAGAAGCCTTCTTACCCGTCCAGCGAGATTGAAGCCGTGAACGGCGACTGCGGCGGACAGCTCGATAAGCAGCACGAGCATATTGGAGCCTCCAAAACCCTCTAAAGATGAAAGTAACATATCTAACTCCACGACGAGTCACAAATTTTTTGATCCAAACCATGATTAAGACGAAGAAAGTGGAAGGATTGAAGATAGGCTAAGCAAAAAAGTGGAGGAAGCTGGGGTTTTATACAAGAGAAAACACGGCATTAATGACACTCCAACCACCCTGCAAGGAGAGCCACCAATCGGGAACTCTTCTCGGTTCCCAAAAATCCACCTAGAGGAGAAGTGCAATCATTGCAAAAGCACCCTAAACTCTTTGCATACCTGACGTAAGCAGCGCTATGTTCCTTGGGAAAGTGCAAAACATTAAATGCTGTAACAGACATGGAAGTCAACCTCCCTCCAAGCAAGAATCGCCAGCAGAAGAAAAGCCTCACTTCCCTCCTACTGACGAAGGCCAATTGATTGGGGTCGGCAGCCTGTCAAGTAATCGCCTGCTGGGCAGGCCCTAGGAGGATTCCAGTCAAGCTCAAAAGGCCAGCCTCTGGCAAGAAGCTCAAGCAAGAGCATAAAAGCGCTAAGGATGACAGTCGGCCGCTGGGACCATAAGCCATCCCAGCCTGCTGGAACCCAGCAGCCACTGCCCAAAGTCCGCCTGCCCTGGGGAAGTCCCTGGTCGACAGGGCCAGGACCCCCAGGGGCCCTCCCGTCATTTCGCCTAAGGTAATTAGGAATGGATGGATGAGAAGCCGCCACTTGTCACTTCCTTATCCAACCATTCCTCTCCCACTTCTCTCTCTTGTGGGAAGGTATAAATACTCAACCCTTTCCCACAAGAGGGGGGTTGGATTTTCTCTCTCTAGACCCTTACTCCTAAAAAACGCCACCTAGCTCCTCACGAACTAGGTCTCTCAAGGCATTTCACGGGCTGACTTAGGCATCGGAGAGGGTTCCCTCGGACAACCTCCGAGGCCCTGTGCGTTCATTGTGCAGGGAGCTGGCCAACTCCGCCGAGAAAGTCCGATCCCGGGAGTGAGACGAAAGAGAGGTTCAGGGAAGTCAATCGATCAATTGTTCACCAGTGATTCAATCATACAGCCCGGATCCAAGGCCGGGTAAATTGTTTCCGTGACCGGAACAGAATGTTTAGATAATTTGTTCTGAATCGTATGTATAATCATCTTTCTAATTATGAATGTGACTTTGCTAATGATTATTGAAGAATAATTGACTGTATGGCTTTTATTTTCCATTTTACGGTTTCAGTTTTGTAGTTACACACTTTAGGTTGTATAGTCACACTCATTATATTGTATAGTCACACTCATTATATTGTAGAATCACACAAATTCTTGCAGTGATTAGTGTATGTAATCATCTTTGCTAATGATGATTGAAGTATAAATAAGTACGAGTATAATTTAGTTGTATAGTCACAGAGATTATGTTGTATAGTCACACAGTTGAAGTTCTATAGTCATACTCGTTATGTTGTAGGATCACAGTCATTATGTTGTAGGATCACACAATTTATGTTGTATAGTCACACAGTTAAAGTAGTATAGTCACACTCATTATGTTGTACAATCATGCAGTTGTAGAGTCATTGTATTGTAGAATCACACAAATTCTTGCAGTGATTAGTGTATGTAATCATCTTTGCTAATGATGATTGAAGTATAAATAAGTACGAGTATAATTTAGTTGTATAGTCACAGAGATTATGTTGTATAGTCACACAGGTGGAAGGACAAGTGATTTTGCTATAGACCTCGCGTGATTAATTATGAAACCAGAAAATAGCGATGAAAATATATTTACATTGGACAAAGTCCATCCTTTACATATAGTACGTCAAACATAAAAACATTCTAACCCACCAAACATCATTTACACATAGTACGTTCATCCTAAAGCAAATATTTTATCTCACATAAACACACAAGAGCTTAACAATGGTCTCCGGTACGTGCGCAACAATACATTGTCCAATTACGTGGTCGGTCGTTGTATCTTCCACGACCTTCTTCTTCCCACCGCCCCTTTTACCAACATTCCTCTTTCCACCAACTATTTCGCTGCAACAAAACACACAATCAATCTAAATCACACAACACAACTGAATATGTGACTACAATGACTCTACAACTGCATGATTGTACAGCATAATGAGTGTGACTATACAACTTTAACTGTGTGACTATACAACATAAACGGTGTGATCCTACAACATAATGACTGTGATCCTACAACATAACGAGTATGACTATACAACTTCAACAGTGTGACTATACAACATAATCTTTGTGACTATACAACTAAATTATACTCGTACTTATTTATACTTCAATCATCATTAGCAAAGATGATTACATACACTAATCACTGTAAGAATTTGTGTGATTCTACAATATAATGAGTGTGACTATACAATATAATGAGTGTGACTGTACAACCTAAAGTGTGTGACTACAAAACTTAAACCGTAAAATGGAAAATAAAAGCCATACAGTCAATTATTCTTCAATCATCATTATCAAAGTCACATTTATAATTAGAAAGATGATTATACATACGAATCAGAACAATTATTTAAACATTCATTAAATATTCAACTTTCTTTCATCCATATTCAACCTTCATTTTTTTGTGAATAATGAAGATAAATAATATTATAAATACCAAAAAAAAGAAGGAATGAAAAATAAAACAAGCATGAGGATGAAGATGATTAATTATTTTAAAGATGCTCTAAAAAGATAAAAACAAATACCTGAAAATCATCGAGGTTCGGAAGTAGGGATTTGACGAACGTGGAAACTTGAACGTAGATAAAAAAATACCTGAAAAAAGTCACACACTTTAAGTGGTATAGTCACACACTTTAAGTTGTACATTCACACTCAGTATGTTGCATAGTCACACTCATTATGTTGTAGAATCACGCAGCTGTAGAATACCTTGGGATTAGGGTATCATGCGTTTAACCATCTTCATTTTCATGCTTGTTTTATTTTTCATACCTTTTTTTTGTATTTATAAAATTATTCATCTTCACTATCCACAAAAAAAATGAAAGTTGAATATATATGGATGAATGAACGACTATGACTTTAAAAAAATGAAAATATCGAAACATTCATTAAATATTCAACATCCATTCATCCATATTCAACCTTCATTTTTTTTGGATAATGAAGATGAATAATTTTATAAATACAAAAAAAAGTATGAAAAATAAAACAAGAATGAAGATGAAGATGATTCAACGAATGATACCTTAATCCAAAGGTATTCTACAGCTGCGTGATTCTACAACATAGCGAGTGTGACTATACAGCATAATGAGTATGACTATACAACTGAATATGTGACTACAATGAGTGTACAGCTTCGTGATTCTACAACATAATGAGTGTGACTATACAATATAATGAGTGTGACTTTGCAATTCTGCAAAAACATTACGCACTAAATGACTTGTTCATCTTCATCTTCATCTTCAAGCTCCATTCATCTCACAAAAAAAGAACAACTTCATCTTCAAACTTCATCTTAAAGATGAAGTTGTTCTTTTTTTTAGATAATGAAGATGAATAATTTTATAAATACCAAAAAAAAGAAGATATGAAAAATAAAAAGAAGTTTGAAGAAGATGAAGATTATCGAAGATGAAGATGAGGATGAAGAAGAAGCTAAAAAAATGAAGAGGATCAAAGTTTATGCATAAACATACCTTGGTATAATTATCCTTCCTGTTGTGTTAAAAACGGAGTATGATCGGAGTTGTTGACAGAGTATGGTCGGAGTTATTAATGGAGCTTATTTGATGGAGTTTTGTTAGGGAGAGATGAATTGAATTAGGGAAATGAATTAATAAGGAGAGGAGGGAAGTAATGAAGAAGGGAGAGTTTGATTGAGGAGAGGATGCTCCCCTCTCTCCACTGCTGCGAAGTGTGATTGAGGGGAGGGTTGCTTCCCTCTCTCCACTGCTGCTTGTCAGTTTGCTGTATTCTTTCCTTTTTTTTTTCTTTTTTACACATCATCCATCTAAGCCATCCATTCCACCCAAATCAAGGGCCATAAATACAACTTCCCAACTTCCCATTTTTCACCAAACTCACTTGATCCTAATTCTATGTATGTATATGTATGTATATGTATGTATATATATATATATGTATGTATATGTATGTATGTATGTATGCATGCATGTATGTATGCTAATTAATCGATAATAACGATACTAATACTAACATTTTTATTTTGTTACTAACCTTTTATTTATCACAATCTAACATTTTAATTTTCGTTCTTTTATTTATCGTCATTAACAATTAATACCGCATATAATTACATATAAACCATTTTTGGGTCGAACATGTTTAACTACGGTTTCTGCTTCAAGTCCGTTTAATCCATTTACAAGTCGTAACAGTGGTGGCCTTCTTTTGAGGAGCGCCGCCCTAAACACTTAAGGGCGTAATGCGATCGTGGTAATACGTAGTTGAACACGTCCGATACCATTTTTGAGAATGGTACGAAACCTGTTGACGCCGAATTAATTGTCACACGATCCGAGAGGATCGATTACGACATTATGACGCGGAAGGAATTAATTTCGTCCTAATCCGATTCAAAACAATTTTACAACGTCATTTTCAAATTTCCCGATATCGGTCTCGTAATCATAAAATACTGTTACGAGTACCGAAAAACAGAGTTGAATATAAATCATGCAATATTTTTATTTGGCTCGGTTGGCTATCGATTTCAAATTCAATAAATTCGGAGTTACCTCCTCACGAATTTCGAACAACAGTTCGAACAGGGGGCACTCGATCGAGTGCCATAGCCCACTCGATTGAGTGGCACCCAAAAAAAAGAGGCAAGGGGTCTGCAATAGGGTCACTCGATCGAGTCCCGCCTATGACTCGATCGAGTGGTCCCTTTTATGCTAGAACGCGAGTTTCATACGTCGTGTTAGCCTCGTCAAATATTTTTACGACCTTGGTCGTCACATGTAAAGACTATCAGGTGCCCATCTTTCAAAAGCATGCATCGCGTCTTTATTCTAATCTATTCATATCATCATTACTATTTTGATTGTTCCGATTTCCGCGCTTGTTGTATTGTAATTCCGGGTTGTATTCCGCTTGTGTAACTTGTAACCTATTTTCACTTTGTTTTGCTTTTATTTGTTCGCGTTTTACCGTTTACAAATGAACCTCGCATGCTAAATCACTTTGACGTAAATTAAATGCATTAAAATGACGTAGCAACTTATTCAATTTTTCGCATATCGTAAAACGCTGTTTACATAACATTCCACTTAATCACTAGCGCGCGTATTAAAACTCGAACAATATCTTAGTAGAGGCCGCTAAGTGCGGGCGGGGTTGGGTGTCCTTTGTGAGCTTCCCAACACGTATCTTCACCCCTTACTCAGAACCTCGGTTTCCGGATGTCCGAAACCGTTTGCGCACGAGAGTCATTTGATATACGATACCCAAAAACTCGGCATCGATATCGTAATGCAAAGGGACGAACCCCACAAGCTCTAGTATCGAAGTGGGCCTTACTTTGTGCACGGCCCACCAAAATATAGAGTGGGTTCGAATGGGCCCGAACTCCCACAAAGTTCGGTGGTGACTCCAACTTCGATTTAAATTTCAACCCGAGATCAATCTTACGTGGCAAACATTTCGCCCCCCAAACCCGCGCGTGGCCGCGTCGGGGTGGACCTATGTCATGTCCACACAATCACAATGATCATGATAATGATAATGGAACAAGGAACAAAATTAACCCAAGGACATGCAATTATAGACGATTAAAGACTTATCGACACAACCCGCACACACACACACACACCACTACCTACCGACTCCGGGAGAGGGTCTAGAATGAGTAATTGTCCGACACATAAGAAGTGGTCGGAGACCCGGGGTAGGATGGTATACCCTCGGAGATGGTGCACGAGAAAACTCCTCTGGACCATCGCTAAGCGTGAGGGCATAGTCAGGTTCAATCTCACAAAGGTCTTAGATCGTACGACCTTCGGGCAATGTGTAGTGCGCATACTCCCAAACACCCCTTCCTCCCGACTCAGTCTTGGTCAGTCGGAATTCACCAGGTCCCAAAGGTAGGTACCAATTGTGGTGAACAAAGATAGTGGTTCGGTGAGTGTTGGAAACGATTAAAGCTCTTCCATGGCTAATGTAGACGAGGCGTTGATGGGGTACATGAAAAATCCAAGTCAGAAAATAGGCCTCGTCAAGCCAAATGGAATTGTCAAGCGAGGTAAGGTGGTCGGTCGAATAACCCAATTTGTTTGCAATTATCGTTACAAGACCTCCATATTCTACGAAGGGGCATTGAGTGACAATGATATGGTGAAAGTGAAACGCTACGACAATGGATAGGTTTAAGGGGTTAGGGTTACCGAACAAAGAGTCACAGATTAATTGCAAGACACACACATCAAGATTAGCGATATTGTCGGTCGAGGGTAACAAGCTATGGGAGAGCATCTCGGAAAAGTAATGAATTGCGGGGTTACAGATTTTGGAGACAAAAGATGAATTAGGCTCATAACCCCTTTGACAGCGTGATATGCGCTTCCAAAGATCTCTTCTGGACACACAAGCTTGTAAATTGCTCGAGGGTTCAGTAAGTTCGGAACCCGATGAGGGTAGGCCTAGCGCAAGGCCGAACTTGGAAATAGTCAAACGATGGGGTTTATCGAATAGTCTAAATTTAACCGCTCTTGGTGTGGTCGGATTGTCAATGGTAAAAGTTCCTAGGAACTCACAAGTAAGGTCTTTGTAGGTATAAGCCGCGAGGCTAGGGAGCTCACTAGTTCCGGTCCTCGACGATAACTCTTTAATATCGTCTACAATTCCTAGATTGGTCATTGTGTGTGGACAAGGCCACCTAGTGCTCTGAAATATCTTTTCAGAGAAGGTTCGAGCTAAAGAAGTATTAAGGCATTGATCTTCATCCAAATATTTGCTCCATGAGGAAATCCAAGTTCATCCCTTATCAAAACTAACAAACTCAAAGAATATGATACATATATACAAGGTGGTTGTTGAGGCTACCACCAAACCTACATCAATTTGAGAAGTGGTCAAACAACGCTCCCCAATGGGAGCTCATCAAGTTTCACGGTAACAAAGGTCTCACAAACGTGACCGGGATAATACATTAACCATAAATTTCCCGATTTCTGGGCTAGAAATCTCTATTGATCTGTATGGTTGCACCTTGGTCACTTCGAATGGACCCGGCCCTTTCGATTTCAACTTACCGGGGAAAAGCTTAAAATGAGAGTTGAATACCTTATCACCAACGGAGAAGTCCTTACGAAGTATTCGAGAATCTTTGAATTTTCGTAGGCTTCAAGTCTTAATTCTTCCAATTCTTGTAGTTGGAGAAGGCGGTTATTTCCAACAATATTCTCGTCAAAGTTTAGCTCTTTGATAGCCCATTTGGCTTTGTGTTCTAATTCCACCGGTAAATGACAAGCTTTTCCATACACAAGACGATAAGGAGTGGTTTCGATCGGCGCTTTGTAAGCCGTTCTCAATGCCCAAAGGGCGTCATTTAATTTCAATGACCAATCCTTTCGGTGTGTATTTACAACTTTTTCCAAAATTCCCTTGATTTGACGGTTGGAGATCTCGGCTTGCCCATTTGATTGAGGGTGGTAGGCTAAGGACATCTTGTGAGTGATACCATATTTCCTAAAAAGGTGTTCAAAGGTATCTTTCCTAAAATGAGAGCCTCCATCGCTAATTATGGCTCTAGGCATACCGAATCTCGGGAAAATTACATTCTTGAAAAGCTTGATTACAACCTTGCAGTCATTGGTGGGAGAAGCTAAGCCCTCGATCCACTTTGAGACATAATCAAGCGCGACTAGGATGTATTTGTTGCCAAAAGAGGATGTGAATGGACCCATGAAATCAATGCCGCAAACATCGAACAATTCAATTTCCAAGATAGGTTGAAGGGGCATCTCATTTCTTCTTGTTATGTTGCCACTTCTTTGGCAAGCATCGCATGTGAGAATGAAAGCTCTAATATCTTTAAACATGGAAGGCCACCAAAACCCGCTTTGGAGAACCGTGGCAATTGTCTTTTGGTTGGCCAAGTGTCCACCATAAGGTGTCGAGTGAAGGTGCTTCACAATATCAAATCCTTCGTCAGCCGTCACACATCATCGATAGATTCCATCTATACAACGGCGGAACAAATAGGGCTCATCGCAATAATAGCATCGGCCTTCATAACGTAGTTTCTTCCTGTGGATGTTCGTCCGCACCGCCAGGAGCTCCGCGCGCGCCTGCGCGGGACCGACCCGGTTTTTCAACGTGTGGCGGTGGCCACCCACGCGGCCCCCTCTCTGTCGGGGGCCGGTCTGATCTCGTGTACGGGGCGATGTCTTGGATCTCGATTCGGATGACGATCCGGACTTATACTAGATGAGTGCGGGCACCCGTGTTTCCGTTTGGAATCGATCGAGTCGTGGTTGTAAATGTTTAAAGGCCGATTCACTTGGTAAGGCGACCTTTTTAGTGAACTGAATTCGTTGCCGATTTGTGGAGTCGCCACCGAGTCAATTATGGGGACTCAGAAACCTTTCAAGTCAACTTTGATCCCTAGCCGGCTCAAAGTTCAGGGGCACGGGGCCTAAAGATAAAGACTTGTACCCTTAAGCACTCCATGCCTGGAATGACTCTCATTGCCAATGGTTTCGGACATCCGGAAACCGTCGATTTTGAGTAAGGGGTGAGGGTACGTATTAGGAAGCCAACATCCGATAGATGTCAACACCCAATCCTGCCCGCACTATAGCGGCCCTACTAATCAATCGGTGGGTTGATAACCTAGTCCTTTTGTTGAGGCGGAAATACTGTAACATCCGTTGTGTTCACCCTATACCTTTTACTTTGTCAGTTGTTTAAGGACAAGTAAGTTTTGTCGTCGAAGTAGTTGTATTTACATTCTTTGCATGCGATTTCACGTGACAAAAAGGCCATGAAAAGATGCACGTAGGAGAGTAGAGAGTACTAATATTATACGTATTAGCAAATCAGTTTTAACGGGATAATACGAATATTAGTCGTTCTCGTGATATATCATACCTGGTATTTTGCTTAAGATGCGTCGACTCGGTATTAATAGAGATGCGTCGAACCTAATAAGGCGAGCACCCGGACTAATACGGAACCCGACCATCACTTTGTTCAGTTTTACTTATTTTACGTTTTGAATTCCGTGTTAGGTGATTTAGCATGCGATTATAAGGTCCTAAAAGCGGTAAATCATACGAACAACTGTAATGCGAATGTAAGTAAATCACATTATGAGGAGTTGCACCCTCGGAGTATACACTAAACGGGACACGATGCATAGATAGTTGAGAACGGATCTCGGATTTACTCGGGTCTATTTAGTGTATTTTAGTATTTGCGGTCGAAGTTGGGACGTTACGTGTTTTAGTAGATGTTTGTGGACCTAGTGTCCACATCTAGTGTTGTCGTAGTGCATAATAAAAGAAAGTACAAATATGGAAAGTTTTGTTTAGATGACAACCTAGTGACGATTCTACTTCAAGGTGGATCCTCCTAGTGATTTCGGCAGAGCTTCGTTACCGTTCACCCTTTCTGCGGCTATTCCGGCAGAGCTTCGTTACTATGGACTGGTTCTGCGGCTAATCCGGCAAAGCTTCGTTACTAGACTTGAGCTAGTCGAACACAGGTACCTCGGTATCGAGTGGGGTGCTCGAAGGTGAGGAGTAGCATCGATGTCGCTTTTATCGGAACTACGATCGAGTGGATCGTTTGCCTCGGGTGTCGGAGTGCGAGCCCTTAGCAAGAATGTGGAGGGAGAAGAGAAGAGTTGAGATGTGTGGAATGAATGAGGCAAAGGGGGGTTATTTATAGGTGTTTTCGGCCCTTGTCGCTCATATGGACGCCTGAGTTGAGGCGTACCGAGACTCAGGCGCCTGGTCTTAGGCGCGGGGAGTCTAAGACGCGTGAGGTGAGGCGGTTGGAATTTTGAAGATACGATTTTGATACTTTCCAAAACCGAGAGTGAGAGTATAATACATATCTTAGGTCTTAAGGCTTCCCGTGTTTACCGAACTTGGTGGGCCTCGGGTGTGCATCCCAAGGTTTACTTGGCGCGGTGCTGACTCGGTTCGAGTTTTGGGACCGACTCGGGGTCCCAGTGTAAGAATTGACTCTAATTAGTGTCTATGTGATCGTAACGACACGACTAAGGCTGCCATCATGTTAGTTTTAATTTTTCCGAGTAATTATTTGATCCGTTCTATAGAAAAACTACCTAAAACATCGCGAACCCGCGTCGCGTTGCAGTTCTATCGTCATGGGGTGTTTGCTAGGCACCTCTGCAGCCACCGGGTCGAAATCTGGGTGTCTACAGAAGCCCCCACTTTGACTGAGGCTTGGACAAGGCGATAGTCAAAGTATAGCCGCCCAGGTCAATCGAAGATTACGACCTGGTGGCTGTCCGGTCGGGTCGTTTTGAGTCCATTGGACTGCGTGTTGAGGCTCGCCAGCCATAGCTTAGAAATCATACCTGACGTCTTTGCTTGCGGTTTCTTGCTTGGGCCCGGGCCGCTGCTTGTCATCTTGTTCTTCAGTTCTTCATGCTTAAGCGCTTTGCCCTTTCGGATTGTTTGGGTTCGTTTAATTTTTAATGTTTTTGTGTTGTAGGTAACGCGTTAAGCGTATGTGCAAAGGATGCTCATATGTGTTGGCTTCCATTTGAACAAATACTTTTTGGGATGCTTGTGAACCCTTGATAAAATAAAACGTTCGAGGGCGTCAGTCTCCACTCGAGCGGTCGTCTTCGGGACGCTTGTGACCCCTAGGGTTAAATGTAGTGAAACAAAAATGTTCGAGGGCGTCAGTCTCCACTCGAACACCTGTCTTAGGGAAGCCTCTGACCCCTAGGTCAAAACAAAACAAGATAAATTACTCGAGGGCGTCAGTCTCCACTCGAGTAGCTGTCTTTCGAGATGCCTCTGATCCCTAGGACAAAACAAAATGAGATAAACTACTCGAGGGCGTCAGTCTCCACTCGAGCAACTGTCTTTCGGGATGCCTCTGACGATACCCCTAGGACAAAACAAGATGATATAAACTATTCGAGGGCGTCAGTCTCCACTCGAGTAGCTGTCCTTCGGGATGCCTCTGACCCCTAGGACAAAACAAAACAAGATAAACTATTAGAGGGCGTCAGTCTCCACTCGAATAGCTGTCTTTCGGGATGCCTCTGACCCCTAGGACAAAATAAGATAAGATAAACTATTCGAGGGCGTCAGTCTCCACTCGAATAGCTGCCTTTCGGGATGCCTCTGACCCCTAGGACAAAATAAGATGATATAAACTACTCGAGGGTGTCCGTCTCCACTCGAGTAGCTGTCTTTCGGGATGCTTCTGACCCCTAGGACAAAATAAACCATTCGAGGGCGTCGGTTTACTCTCGAATGAAAAATGGTGTGGAGGTATCAGACTCCTTCGAGGGCGTTGGTATCCACTCGAAAAATTGCTGTGGAGGTTTCAGACTCCTTCGAGGGCGTTGGTATCCACTCGAAAAGAATGTTTTTGAGGGCGTTGGTATCCACTCGAAAAATTGTTGTGGAGGTTTCAGACTCCTTCGAGGGCGTTGGTATCCACTCAAAAAATTGCTTTCGAGGGCGTTGGTATCCCCTCGAAAAATTGTTGTGGAGGTTTCAGACTCCTTCGAGGGCGTTGGTATCCATTCGAAAAATTGCTGTTTGTTTATCCGTTTTAGTTTGTTTTGTGATTTTATCTTATTTTGTTCGGGTTTGTTCTTGCTTTGTTTTAGTTTGTTATGCATTTGAGATTTGTTCAGAGTTTGTTTAGATTGTTTTGTTACGCGTTTGGGTGCGGTGTTCGAGTTAAGTGCGGCTCTTATGCTTGTCTTATTATCGAGTGTGTTGTCGATGTCGATTAGTAATTGTTCCATTACTTTTGTTTTGTTTGTCTTAAAAGATGTGTGTTTTATCTGTATCGAACTTTGAGTCTCGTTTGTTTTTGTTTTAGTCTGTACTGGGCTGCTCAGACGCGCACCCATCAGCGCCCTAATACTCAGGCGCCTAGCCCCCAACGCATTAGGACTCGGGCGCGTCACTAGGGGCGGTCGGATTTCTGTGGATTGAGTCTGTTTAAGTTGGCGAAGGTTGGGAGATTTGTTCATTCGTCTCACAAACCAAACGCGTCACCCCCTTCGCCTTAAATCGTCTTATCTATTTTTCTTGCCAAATTTCGTCTCGATTTCCACCATACGCGACAATGTCGATTCCGGGTAAGTGTTCTTTTCTTGTTTATTGTCGGTTTTGTTTGATTTGGTTGATTGTGAGCTTGTTTTGTTGAAAACCCTAGAAAATCGATTTGGGTGTTTTTGATTTACTAAGTTTCGATGCTTATGCTTAATCTCATTGTTAAATTAGGGTTGATTAGAGCTTGTTAGGGTAGTTATAAGTTCGATGAGGGTTTTCGAGGTACGCCAATGGCTCCCTATGGAAATGTGTTTGGAATGCTAGGGTTAGGGACCATTTTCCCGATTATTCCCGTATTTGTTTTGTGTAATCTTGCTCAAATAGTGTTTGTGAGGATGTGGGTATCTTCCTCGTCGATTTTTATGGGTTCTCCGTGAGGTTTTGTGTGTCTTAAGACGGACCAAAAGGTGTCGTAATGATGCAAGATTTTCCCGAAACCACTTCCATCATGACCGGGATCGAAAATGGGTGCTAGCGGCCTTTTCAGAATTTTGATATCCTTATCCGAAATTTTGACCCTATTTTAACCTGTTTAAGCTGCTTTAGCCTGACCTGAAGCACGAATTTTTTGTTTTTTGTTTGATTTTGTAGTTAGAGGTAAGACCGAGCGTCCAGATGGAACTCCTAGTGGTGAGACTGCCAGGACGAGTTCACAGACTCCCCGAGGGATTCGCAGGAGACGACGAAGTATCTCGTCTCAGCGTCGCGACCCCGAGGCCATTAATGAGGCTGATTTTGATAGAGTGAGGAAGCGTAGGCTTCCAGAGACGGTTGCTAGGAGGGCTCATGTTCCGGTTCCTGTACCGGAGAATGAGGAGATTGGTTATGAGGATCCCGAGTGGGCTCGGGATTGGGATGGTCATCAGCTGTTATTTCACCTCGACCTTCATATTTCTCACCGCATCGTGCGAGGTCTGGTGAGTGTCCTATTTGTGCTTATTAGTTATGTCTTAGATCTTTGGCTCTGGCTAGGTTAGGTTTGTTTTGTTTATACTTGTATTGCTTCGGTTTGCAGCCCCCAAGCCCAATGAGGACTTTCTCCGGCTTTACTACGTGTCTCGAGATTTATTTTCAAAAGTTGACCCCCGCGGTAAAGGGGATTATCGCGAGGACCGCTCTAGGTCTCGTGGTTGAGCAGTGGGTTAGGTTGGTGGGTTGCAAGACTAAGTGCAACCTTATGGTGATTAGAGCGATGATAGATCGCTTCCATGATACTACCTCGACCTTCCACATGGCTTTTGGGGAGGTCGGGATGACCCTAGAGGATTTTGGAATGATTACTAGTTTGCCCTGGGGGCCGGATAGGATTAGGTGGGTCGTCGAAGGCCCTAGGCTAGATAGTGATGAGGTGTGGGGCCTCATCGGGGATTGTTTGGAGCGTGAGGCATTTAGTGCGCCTCATGCTCTGGTGAGCTCGTACATCACCGATCACTTCGAGCGGGTGGCGGTGTTAGAGGGTCGAGAACCCAACACGCCGGAGCAGGATGCCCGGTTGTGGTTGTGGTACTTCCTAGAGTCGACCCACTTCTCGGATAAAGGCGAGAGGTTTAGCACTAGGATTTTGCCTCTACTAGCTGCCCTGGCTCAGTTGGGTCGTTATGATTGGGTAGCCGCGGCTTTCACGGAGATGACTCGTTGCCTGCAAATCATGGTGAGGCCGTTGGCGATAGAGTCGACCTCAGCTGTGCCCGTCGTGGGTCTGGGCCTTACACTGGAGGTTAGTTACTATTCTCACCCTTGTATCTCAAGTTCTACTTAGTTTTTGGCTTAGTGTTGCTAAAGGTATTTGGGATTTTGCAGGCTTGGATCTATTCCTATTTTCCCTGCCTTGCACCTAAGACGGTGCGAGTTCACCCGAAGAGATTTCCGGCGGGGATCTAGTGGAGGTTGACTCAGCCTAAGAGTACAACCAACCACTACCCGTCGGAGAATGCGCTGGTCAACCAGCTAAGCCTCAGGGATGTAAGTTTTCTTTTTATGTCCTACTTAGGTTAGTAGCCCCCAAGGTTTAGGATTTATTGAGGTGTTGGTTTTATTTGTGTAGTTTGTGGCCCGTCCTTGGGACGATTATGAGGGCATGTCGGAGTATGTGGCCACGGAGCTGAGGCCTCAAAGTTATAGGAGGATGCTCCTTCCTGCGTTGTTTCGCCCAATTTGGTATCTGGGCGAGGGGTTGGTGCGTCAGTGTCTATATAACAATTTCAGGGTGCCAGTTGATCCTCCCCGGACCATGTTCAAACCACCGACCACCGCAGAGGTCCTCGAGGATAGGGACGGAGAAGGAGGCGATGCGCTCTCGGTGCCTGGTGCCTCCTACCTATCTCAAGTCACCCGGCGGATAGCTTGGTACCGCCTCGTGGTAATGTTCTAATTTTTGGTTCTAAGGTTTGTTTTGCGATTTATTGTTTCCTTGCCCTCTGACCGACCAATCTGTTGCTTTCTCAGATGGCCGATCCAGCTGATGATATCCAGCCCCCAAATTTTCCCCTGACGCTGCTTAGGGTGGATGCGGCTGGGATACCCTTCACCGAGCCTCTCCCCCCATGTTCTACCGAGGAGATGGAGGCCGGGATAGAGTGGCGTGACCGGATGTACCGGGTGAGTTTTGGCTTTTGTTCTTTGTTCGGGTCTTGAGAATTAGGGTCGGTTTGCCAAACTTCTATGATTTCGTTTATCGGGTTTCCTCGGCTTGCCATCAGCGGTTGTGGCGGGCCGCCAACTGTTTCCGGGTCTATGCCTCCACTACTACAAATCCCTTGTTTTCTCGACGCTTTAAAGTGTCGTAAATTTAATTCTCGTTGCTTTTAGAAAGCGTGGAGATTTTGGGCGTCAGGAATTCTCGACGCATTTTTGTGTCGTCGTTCTCGACACATTAAAGCGTTGAATATTTATTCATGACGCCTTTTTGCGTCACCACATGTACCATAAAAAATGCAACCTCAACGCTTTTCTATGTCGCGTTTTTTTTCCCAGCAATACTTTTTTCTAAGCGCAGGATTTTCTACGGTTAAAAGAGTCAAGAAATGGTAATATAAAAATCACTTATCGACACTTTGACATCATAAAAGCGTCGAGAATCTTTTCACAAATAATATATTAATAATATATTTCGATCCAACATCCGACTACTCCTTGCGATTCCAGATCGAGCAGACCTTATTGTTAATAATTACTCCGTTTAACAATAACTACATACAAATTAATTTAATAAAGGTTAATAAAACAAACACTTAATTAGAATAATCTCCAATCATACATTTCTCAATCAAGTAATGTTTTATAAGACGAACACCTAGAATAATCTCTACCCAATCATATACGAGTATTTCACAATCCAAAGTAGCAATAAAAAAATTCTATACAATTATTATTTAAAAAGGTACGTGTCTTCGTCCGAAAAAACATTCAATTTAAAATGTCCAAGTTCAAAATAGTGAGCCGATTTTGTCATCCATCAATTTCACCATCATCTCCCTTTTTGTGTTATAGAACGTCCTGCAATGGTAAAAAAAATGGTAAGGAATACTGAATAGACTATATAATGAACCATAAATAGGTGGGAAATATAAAGGCATATTAGAGAAATTAAATGCCTGCGGATCAGCCATGCTATGCAAGTTTGTCTTCGCCATATTTGCACTATCAATAAAGGCCTACTTGTCTGTTGAGAACCCATTTCAACATACGTGTAAGTATACGAGAAGATTGGCCACAAACTGTTCCAAATATTTAAGTCGAACGACATGGGGGAAGAAATAACCTGAATAGACAACTCCTCCGATGAGTGATTTTGCACTCGAAATTTTCTTTTCATGGACGAGCACAAGCGGATTTTCAAGTTCCTATCAAGGTGATTCTTAAGGGGTATGTCGACAAATATAAATATCAGTCAAAAATGGAAGAAAATAGTTCCGTATTTCTACTGAAGGTTGCTTACACATTTCTGAGTTTTCTCATCAGTAATGAAATAAGGAGAAATATATATAACCCCTCGCAAGCTTCATGCCTTCCACCACTTCCAACTCGTTATCCAACGTGTTACCATCCTAATCATTAACGGCTTATTATTTTTATTAACTTTCCCAAAGAAATTTGAGAGGACTAGTTACAGATTTGAAAGATTCGAATAGTAACTTACAGAAACAGTAATAACACCTTCCTTGCCAACTTTCTCTATCACCCAAGCGATAAGTTCACCTATTTCACGCTCGCCATTAGCAGAAATAGTAGCCACCTGTTGACAACAAATATCATCAGTTCACGGACCATTGTTCCCATAAATAGCTTCTCGTATACAAACAGTGAATTACACTATAGTGTAGCATTACAAACAACCCCACAATTAAGTACGTTTAACGGGGTGATCCCTCTTCGTGAAGCCACGAAACGGGTAAACATTACCCAAGTGCATGTCCTACGACTCTAGCAGATGTGGAGAACAAATCAAACCAATAGTATTAACTATTAAGATTGCAAAACAATGTTTTTCACAGTAAATGCAAGCCTGAGAACAATGTGGCGTTAGCTCTTAGATAGTACTAACCAGCAACTCTGACTCGCCTCCCCGAAAGTCAGACCGATTAATGCGTTGGCAGTATCTGAAGAGCATTTCAAGTATGAATAACGGAAATCCCAAAAAGCTATAAAAAATAAAAACAATAGACAACTCTACCACAAAACATTCTATGTATATGACCTACTACAAATGAATCTGTAAAGAGGATGAAAGATAGTTCCATGACTCCACCCAAAAGACAACTTATTATTGATACACAAGAAATCAATAATTGCATATGCAATCAATACATAATGAACTTGATAAAACATCATAATATGGAAGAAAACGGATCCCAAATACAAGCATGTTCTCTTTCTCGATTTGATGTTAGAGTGGTGCCCTTGTTCACAGCCATTCCTTTGACCTGATACATACACTCACTTTATTAAGGTACATGAGAAGTAGAAACCTTTGCAGTTCTACCAGATTGTTTGCACTGAACTTTCCTTCTTATTTCAGATGATATAATCCACATCTATTATAACACAGGTTTGATATCCAGATATACATTGAATTGCACCTCGTGTAGAAATTTCATGAAAAGAATCACAAGCTTAACATGTTTAGTCCAAATGTTTGTGCCAGGAGTTGAAGTGGAGATAATGAGTTGCATTTGTTTGTACAGTGTTTTCATACCGTTGTGATCCACATTGACGGATACTCCACCTGTGTCACAGGCTGACTTCTCTTATCATACGCAGGCAAGTCAAGAGCCATGCAGCATCAGTCGTCAATGAGTCAAGATTCACAATTTGACATAGCTTTGGGCCCCTAGTTAACACTTAACATCCATGGGCTAAGTAATGATGCTTGTTATCCATACATACTGGAATCGTCCAAAGTTTAGCTAGCACTCAATCTTTGCCATACATGTCTTACGCTAAGGTCGGAAGCTAAGAAAGTGGACCTAGAGGTTTTTTTTTTATCCAAGGTTCCTCCGTCTTAACCACTAGAATAGAAGATTGTAGAGATCATATGTTGGGAAACAATTGCAATTATAATGTTAGGAAAAGCACAAGCACACATATATTTAAAATCCAATGGTAATTTCGATTAAATGATCATAAATCTATAAAACTGATGTACATGATATTTTTATATCAAATTGTTGACTAAAAACACCACATTTTTCCAACTAAGACACATTGTCCTGAAACGAATGAAATACTCCCTCCGAGTTCCTATTTTTGTCCCACTTCCTTTTTGAGCTGAGTTTGATTTTTGTCCCATTTTCCTTTTTAGGCCATCAATGTGTGGTTCACATTTCCTCTCTCATTTCTCTCTCTTCCTTCTTTTTTTTGAGCCACTCATTTCCCCTTCCTTATTTTCCACCCCAAAAGCTTTTGGACAATAATAGGAACTCGGAGGGAGTATAAATTATTAGGTGTAAAATACCATATAAACGTGTAGAACACAAAAGGAGAAATGGGTAATCAAATTACACGGAAGATTAAGAGACGAACGAAAGCATAATAGTGAGAACGGAGTAAAAAAAATGGAGGAACGAATAGAACGTGAATTCGATAAATAGCAACAACAGTAGAGAAGTACAAGCACAGTAGACACAAACCGCAACATCGAGAAACAATGATAATCGAAATACGAACAAAAGCAGGGAAATACGTGATTCGAAGGAAAAAGTAAGAAAGGAACGAAGAATAGGAGTGCAATAAACAGCAGCCATGCTCGACAAACTATTCAGAAGCAGGACACAAATAATGACAACAACGAGAAGCACCAAAACGAAAAATAACAGCAGCATGAGTAAGGAATACCATAATACGACGACAGTATGGTACATACAGGACAACACGCATAAACCGAAGCATGGTACAGTAAACATCAACATGGTATAATAAACATACAATAACATCAGAAGCAACAGAGACAAGATGGTACATTAAATAGAAATGGAGTACGGATACAATAGCAGGACAACACGCAGACATCAACAGTGTCGCACAACAGAAACATCCAGCAACATCCATGACAGGAAGAACGAATAGCAGCAGTATACTTGACGCAGTACATAACACGACGCCGAGAAACAGCAGCAATGCGCATCAAATTATAACCAAGGCAAGAAACTGCACGCGAGTACAACGAATATAGAATAAACAAAGATTTTGGAGTGGTGTAGCAAATGGAGGTGTAGGTCATATAAGAAGAAACAACAGATGTTCACAGCTGTGCTTGCTATCATTTATGGGATATGAACTGAGAGGAATTGTTGCAGACTGCAGGGCTGTGTGAACTGTGGTAATGCGGCAGATTAGAGAAGCTGTAATGCTCATGGCTGATAGGCGTTAATTGACAACTACTAGTAGATAATTTGTAAGTAGTAGGATTATAGGAGTAATCAGGAAGAATGACACTCTATTGTACGAAGTAGTAATATATTTGTATGTAGTAGGATTATATGAGTAATCGGGAAGAATGACACTTTATAGGCGTTCATTTTTTGTATCAATATATTTACAATTTAGCAAAAAAAATATAGAAGAAACAAAATAAACAATACACCAGCATATATCGTGAACAAAACAATCAAAATAAATTAATCCGTAAGAAATTAATCAATGAAAATAAATTAAAACCGATGAGAATCAAAATAAACTAATCGATGAAAATTGTACCTGATAATCCTTGAGAAATTTCTGAATGAAGGTGAAGGGTTCCGACAATCGACCCACATGTATCATGAACAACTCAATGAATTAACGTACAACTTACCAACAAAAAACTCACAAAAAAAATCAACATAATAAACAACTAGTAACATAATCACAATGAAGTTAAATCAATTCAAATCGACAAAGTTGATGAATTGAACAAAAAAATGAAGAAATTAATTGATGAATCAACGCACCTGATGTTAATCTGCGACATAAGGCGAAGGATTATGAAACTCAGAGCAGCGACTGAATCTTGGATTTGTCGAGATGAGCAACGATGATGAAGGTAGCGTGATGAATAATGGGGTCTAGAGTGTAAACAATGATTGAAATTGAACAATCAGTAATAGATAGAGACTAATATGGAGCAGTGGATGGAATAGCAATGGAACATTGGAGTTGATTTAGCTAGGTTTAAATTTGAATAATCGGTAATGAAATAGAATGAATCGATAAGCATTGATTTAGGTTAAACTTTGAAGATCCCAAATTATGAAGCGGGATTGTTTTTTAGATAAAAGCGGGATACCAAAATTTTATTTAGCGCTCATTTAGATATTTTTAGAGGGTTTGGTTTATTAAACATATAAAATATATACTTTCTCGACACATGAAAGGGTCGAAAAGCAAAATTAGATAGAAAGAGGGTAGACACTTATAAAAGCGTCGAGCTTAAAGCGTCAAGAAGTTAAGGGATTTGTAGTAGTGCTCGACGGTTTCCCGTGACACTTCGGGACCTCGATCGGTAAGTCTGCGTGACCAAGGTGGTTTTCTAGGCTGCTTGTGTGTTTTCCTAACGTTTAAGTGTGTTTGTAGGATGTCCCGGATATGGTGGGGCAGCTGGAGACTCGGCTGACCGAGCTCAAGGCGGAGGCTGCTAAGGCGCAACAGCTCCTGTAATCCCAGGCCGAGGAGATTGCTAACCTTAAGGAGGAGCTGGCTCGGTCTCAGGGTGAGACCTCTGCGCAGGGTGAAGTTAGGCATCGAATCGAGAGGGAGGCTGAGGCTGAGGCTACGGGTGCTACCGAGGAGATTGGAGGAGTCCCCGAGACGGCTACCTTAGACATGCCGTCGGGGATGGATGGTAGTAAGTCTCCTCTTCTAGACTTGGAGGATCTAGGTTTAGATGATGACATTTGTGAGGTTGTGATAGCCATTGGCGCAGCTTCTAAGGGTCCTCCCTAGCCTCGATTTGTGTATGGATTTGTATACGTTGTATATTTTCTTTAAGTTTTAGTATTTGAAATTGTTGGATTAGTCTTGTGTTTTCGTTTGGCGAATTGTTTATCTAGATTGACAAGTAATCACCTTTGCGTTCATTCATTTGCGATCTGACCTAGTTTAGGGTGCGTTGGCGTTGCACAGAGGTACGAAAACAATTCCTTTTGGATGTTTTGAAAAGCGTTAGTTTGAGCCGGGAATCGGATAAGATAATACATCGATTAAAATGTTTTGACTCGAGATGGACGAGATGTAAAATGCTAACGTAAAACATTAACGTGTTCTGACCGAGTATATTAGGAGATGAGTGTAGTTGCTTTGACATTCAAAACGAAATCGAAGTTAAAATTCGGGCAACTTTTGAGAAAAAAAGTTAGACCACTTTTTGCATAATCATAATATTGCCTTATTAGGCTACAGATGCGACTTGATGGTAACCGTTAATAGGCTACAACACGCCTAGGTGGGGTAGCTTGTCCCAAAAAAAATAAAAAATAAAAAAAGTCTCGTGCGTCCGACAGATGAACTCGCGTTCCTGTGGTCCCTGCATGGGTACTTCGGTTTTCGAAGCGGGTTTTAGCGGCTTCGGAAGGTCGTTCCCGATGTCCGAGGTGTCATGTGGTAGCTATGTTTATGATGCGGGATTGGTGTTTCTACCTTTGGGGTTGCTCTAGATGCTGCCTGCCTAGATATGGGTGCCTGGGCTAAGGCTCTCCGGTTCTGGGTCGCCTGGGCTCGGGCGCCTGGGCCAGGGCGGTTCGGGTCCAGGTTATGGAAATTTTCGTCGTTTCCTAATTCTTGTGGAATTAGGGCTATATATACGGGTTGTGGGTGCTCGTTTTAGACATACTAGAATATCCATAGGATCTAGAACATCCATATTTAGGGTCATGTCGGGTTTCGGGAATATCCTTTCCGAATGGGCGAGTTCTTTTAAGAAATGTGACCCCAAGGTTTGTTAAAATGATGGTTTGTCAACGGTTGTTGTGCTAAGTCGAGTCAAGAAACAGGATGACTTCTTATTGGCATGTTCTAAGTTTTGGGACTCGAAAAGCCACGTTTTTGCTTTTCCCGGGGGAAAAATTTGTTCTCTGTCCGAAGAGATAGATGCTATAGGTGGGTGGAGTTCGATTCGACCTTGTATGCCTTATGGGGATGATGCTTACGTGGAGCGGTTTTACCACTTTTTGGACCTTTCTTCATTGGAGGAGGCTAAAGGTTACTTTGGTAGGGATGACATTAACTTAGAGTTGCTTTCTAGGACATTCTCACAGGTTGGTTCTCATCATGTTTCGGCCATAGCGTGTAGGTGTGCTTTTAACGTTGCGATGGCTTGTTATTATCTTTTTGAGGATGCGATGGCGTGTGAAGGTTGGATAACCCTCGAGTTTTGGATGTGGTGATGGGAATGGAACATGGACGATCACCCTCTTTGCTTATTTTGGGTGAGCTTATTTTAGGTCTTAATTCTCGTGCTCTACTCCACAATACATCTTTTCGAGGTTCCAGGATCATTTTACAGGTGTTTTTTTGTGCTATGTTTCTCTGTAGCTTGGTTTTCTTTGTTTTGTTTTTTTGTGGTTGCTTCGGTTTGGAGGTGTGATGTTTCGTCGTGTTTTGTACAGGTTTGGTTACAGGAGCAGCTTGGTTTGGTCGACCCTCCCCGATGCATCAAAGGTTATAACTACAGGGGTTTCACGGGCCGGAAGACGGTGAAGGTGTGGAGCAAAGATCACAAGGAAAAGGATTGACTTTCCTATTTGGCTAAAGGGGATGTGGTCATCCGGTGGTCCATCCCATGGTGGAATATTAGTGGGCGTACCGGGTTTCCATTTTCGTCTTCGACCGGGGCTTTGTTAATACTATCCATGAGGGATCAGGTTTATATTTACTCGGGCATGTTGTCAAACCAAATGAGTGTTAAACCTTCCATTCCAAAGGATGTTAAAGTTACTGCTAGTTCAGACCCATGGACAGAGGATTTGCTTAGGGAATTTAGGGCATCTTGGGAACAGAGGTTCTTGCGTCCCGTTTTTCGACCGACCGAAAATGCTTCCGTCTGGCGGAGGGTTTGTGAACACCCATCAGGACAGAGCAACTTAATAGTTAGGAAGACAGCATCGCTAAGAGGTGAGGAGGTGACTCGAAGGACTGTCACTAAGCGCCTGACCAAAGACAGTATTACCGATCCTAGTTCCATCAGTTCATCTAAGCGGGCCAAGACTAACGGGACCCATATTAAAAATGCGGAAGAGGAAGGAAAGTGGGCTTGGTTGGGCTCGCCTTTGGCTAGGGCGATAGAAGCTTGTATTCAGAAGATCGAGGATGAGAAGCACAAGCGGGTTCACCCGAATGACAAGGGGAAGAAAAGGTTGGACCGGTAGAGCTCAACCATTTTGTATTATGTATTATTAGTTAGTATTATATGGCGTATTAGTACTAGTTTTTGTGGAGTTTTGACACGTTGTTGATTTCTGGGACATCCGGGTTTTAGATACTTGATGTAAATGCCTCGACAAAGGCTCGATTTAACCAAATTTTATTATTAATGAGAAGCACATTGTTATTATTTTTTTTGTGGTGGCTCGCAACTCGATTCTTCATTTTACCTGGAGTGCCCTTTCGGGTTTTCACTACGTCCTCGGCTCACCCTTTTTGTTTTTTTTTGTTTTTTTTGCTTTTTTTTTTTTTGTTTTTTTAGACGGCTCGCAGCTCGATTCTTCATTTTGCCCGGGGCGCCCTTTCGGGTTTTCACCCTGTCCTCGGCTCGTCGTTTGTGCTTCGTCATTTTAAATCACTCACTGGCCGGGTCGTGGGGAGAGTCCTGGTTTATACATGAATCGAGTAATCGATTTTTTTGTTTGGTTGTTTGGTTGTACCCGGAGAAGGGTTGCCTACGTATCCGCTTTTAGACGGAATCAAACCATGTTCGTAGTTCTTTCGAAAAATGTGAGTGATTTTGCTTTAGACTCGTTTATGCCATTTATCGATGCGAACTTGGATTTTTTTGTTGTTGTTTTGTTTTGTTTTTTTTTGCTTGGCTTTCCCTTAACTCGGAGGTCGGGATGCGATTGTCAGGGTGTCTACGGGTAGTATCGTTTGAGTTGATCCATGTTGGTTGGGGTTGAGAACTCCTGACCGTCTAGGTCGGTGAGGATCACGGCGCCCCCCGAGAGTATTTTCTTAATGAGGTAGGGGCCCGCCCAATTCGGTTTGAATTTCCCTCTAGGGTCGACGAGAGGGGGTGCTCTAATGCATTTGATTACTAAATCTCCCTCGTGTATGCTTCGGGATTTCATTCGTTTGTTAAAGGCTCGCTGGATTCGTTGCTGGTAAGCTTGTACATAGGATAAGGCATGTATCCTACGCTCATCTAAGAGTACTAGCTCGTCGCATCGTTTTTGGTTCCATTCTTCTTAGGGAATGCCGCTTTCGGCCAATATCCTTAGTGACGGTACTTCTAGCTCTACGGGTTGGACGGCTTCAGAACCGTAGGTTAGGTAATATGGTGTGGCTCCGGTGGGTGTTCTATAGGATGTTCGGTATCCCCATAAGGCGAAGGGGATTTTGTTTGGCCAATCCCGATAGTTGTCTCTCATTTTCTTAAGGATTGTGGTTATGGTTTTGTTGGCTGCTTCTACGGCCCCGTTTGTTTGTGGTCTATAGGGTGAGGATTTGTATTTTTGTATTTTATATTTGTCGAGGAGTTTTTGGGTGTCGGCTCTGAAGTGAGCCCCCTGGACACTGATGATTTCGTGAGGTATACTGTAGCGGCAAATGATGTTATTTTGTAAGAATTTGACTACTTGTTTTGAGGTTAGTACGGTGTAAGAGGCGGCTTCTACCCATTTGGTGAAATAATCGACGACCACTAATATAAAGCAGTGTCTGCCTGTCCCGGATGGGTGTACTTTTCCTACGATGTCTATCCCCCAATTAGAGAAGGGTCATGGTGTGGCTATAGTGTGTAGAGGATATGGAGGTAGGTGTTGGATGTTGGCAAATATTTGGTAATTGTGGCAGTGGCGAACATGGCGTCGACAGTCTGCCTCTAAGGTAATCCAGTAATAGCCCAGTCTCATTATTTTTCGGGCTAGTAGGTGTGTACTCATGTGGTGTCCGCACTCTCCGTCATGTACCTCTTCCATGACTCTCTCGGATAGGTTTTTGTTTATGCACCTAAGGAGGACTCCTTGTGGGGTTCGTTTGTATAGTTGTAGACACTCAAATTTGAACCTGGTGGCTGCAGAAGTGCCCAACAAACACCCGATGACGATAGGACTGCAACGCGACACGGGTTCGCGATGTTATAGGTGGTTTTCCTATAGAACGGATCAAATAATTACTCGTAACAATTAAAAAGTAACATGATGGCAGCCTTAGTCGTGTCGTTACAGTCACATAGACACTAATTAGAGTTAATTCTGACACCGAGACCCCGAGTCGGCCCCGAAACTCGAACCGAGTCAACATCGTGTCAAGCGAGCCTCGGGATGAACACCCGAGGTCCACTAAACCCACGGCGCTAGGTCAAGCCGTGGGAAGCCTTAACACCCAAGAAACATATCATACACCCGTCTCACGGTTTTGGAAAGTATCAAAACCGTATCCTCAAAATCCCAACCGCCCCACCCTACGCGCCTGGGTTTCACCACGCCTTAGCCCAGGCGCCTGAGTCTTGGTGCGCCCCAGCTCAGGCGTCCATATGGGCGACGAGGGCCAAAAACACCTATAAATACCCCCTCCGCCACATTCATTCGACACACAAACATTCTTCTCTTCCCCCTCTAAACTCTCGCTAAGGGCTCGCACTCCGACACCCGAGGCAAACGATCCACTCGATCGTAGTTCCGATAAAAAAAGCGACATCAACGCTACTCCTCACCTTCGAGCACCCCACTCGATACCGAGGTGCCTGTGATCGACTAGCTCAAAACTAGTAACGAAGTTCTGCCGGATTAGCCGCAGAACTAGTCCTTAGCAACGAAGCTCTGCCGGAGTAGCTGCAGGAAGGTCAAACGGTAACGGAGTTCTGCCGGAGACACTGGTCAAGCCAGGAGGATCCGCCTGTTGATCGAGTCGTCACTAGGTTGCCATCTAAACAAAACTTTCCATATTCGTACTTTCTATTATTATGCACTACGACAACATTAGATGTGGGCGCTAGGCCCACAAGCATCTACTAAAATACATAACGTCCCAACTTCAACCACAAATACTAAAACACACTAAAATAGACCCGAGTAATTTCAAGATCCGTTCTCAAAACTATCTATGCATCGAGTCCCGTTTAGTGTATACTCCGAGAGTGCAATTCCTCACAATGTGATTTACTTACATTCACATTTACAGTTTTTCGTATGATTTATTGGTTTTATGACCTTATAATCGCATGCTAAATCACTTAACACGGAATTCAAAACGTAAAATAACTTAAAACTGAACAAAGTGATAATCGGGTTTCGTATTAGTCCGGGCGCTCAGCTTATTAGGTTCGACCTATCTCTAATAATGCCGAACCGACGCATCTTAAGCAGAATACCAGGTAAGGTACACCACAAGAACGACTAATATCCGTATTATCGCGTTAAACCTGATTTGCTAATACGTATAATACTAGTACTCTCTACTCTCCAACGTGCATCTTTTCATGGCCTGCTTGTCACGTGAAATCGCATGCAAAGAATGTAAACACTACTATTTTGACGATAAAACTTATCTGTTCTTAAAACAACCGACATAGTAAAAGACATAGGGTTAAAACAACGGATGTTACAGTACTTCCACTACAACAAAAGAACTAGGATATCAGCCCACCGATTGATTAGTAGAGGCCGCTATAGTGCGGGCGGGATTGGGTGTTGACATCTATCGGATGTTGGCTTCCCAATACGTACCCTCACCCCTTACTTAGAATCGCTGGTTTCCGGATGTCCGAAACCATTGGCAATGAGAGTCATTCCAGGCATGGAGTGCTTAAGGGTACAAGTCTTTATCTTTAGGTCCCGTGCCACTCAACTTTGAGCCGGTAAGTGATCAAAGTTGACTTAAACGGTTTCCGAGTCCCCATAATTGACTCGGTGGCGACTCCACAAATCGGCAACGAATTCAGTTCACTAAAAAGGTCGCCTTACCAAATGAATCGGCCTTTAAACATTTACAACCACGTCTCGATCGATTCCCAAACGGAAACTGGGTGCCCGCACCTGTCTAGTACAAGTCCGGATCGTCATCCAAATCGAGGTCTGACACTTCGCCCCGTATGCGAGTTCGGACCGGCCCCCGGAAGGGAGGGGGCCGCATGGGTGGCCGCCGCCACACGATGAAAACAAGGTCGGTCCCGCGCGGGACGCCGGGCGGTGCGGACGGACGTCCACAGTTTGCGACTCTGCTGGGGACTTGGAAACAAATTTCCAGCGGTGGTGTAACTTGAACGAGGTCGGTGAAGCTCATTTCTTAGTTCCTAGTTGTGGTCAGTACATGTTTTGACCCTAAAAAGCCCACCCTATCCGATATCAGGACCAATCGACCTCTTCGCGGTAAGATCTTTAGGGACACGCGGAGAGATCCTCGGTTGACGCTCCGGCCGCCTAACGCGTAACCCGCGGGATTAATAAGCGGATAGTTCCGAACGGACGGTACGACACTCGTCTCCCCAGATCATTGTCAATACCTAAGTAAAGACTATTCGTGGGCGGTAGCCTACCCTGACCTACCCGTGTCTGCATCCTGCATGTGTGTATGCATTCCTAGTTATGTGTAGCGTGTTTGAACAATACAACCCAAATAAAACACTAAAAATCTGGATTCAACCACGCCAATATATTCAACCGCACCCAATTCCATTTTTCGAAAATACTTCATTTTTTCAAAACGACCATTTAAACATCAATATTCTGTCAAATCGTGATTTCTAAAAAGGAAAACGTTTTTAAATGCCGTTACCATGGCAAAATTCACACTCACTGATTTAAAAAAAAAGGCTTTTAGTGTCATCACCTTGGCCAAATTAAAACCCATTAGCAATGATTACCGTTAATGCAACCGAAACTCCCAATTAATGGGGTTAAGGCCGCCACGCGGTCACATTTTATTTCAAAAAAAAACTTTTTACACACATACCGTTAGTACAACCGAAGCTTCAATTAATGAAGTTAAGAAACTCAAAAAGCGGTTACATTTTCAAAACACTTTTTTTACAATGCGCACCCCCACCGTCTAATGTTAGTTAAGTACAACCGATGAACGCGGGTCACTAATTTTAAAAGTTTTTTTTTTCAAAAAAGCGAAAAGTTTATAAGAAACACTATTCACCACCTAAATCCCTCACTAAGGATTTAGTCGCACCTTTAATGAAGCTGTCATCAGACTCCACGCTCCATCACGAGCATCACGCACCCCGCGAGTATCGAACTAGCTAATTAATAGTAGTTTTGATAGAAGCATCACGTAATTATTTTCAAAAAAAACGTTTCTCTTAAAAGAACCACGTTCCTTAAAAAAAACATATTTACGTTTCGTCATCATTTCCGATGCACACACATAGCAACGCACCTACACGCCGCAGACGATATCGTCACGCCATCACTATTTTCACAAGCCATCCTTTTCAAAATTTGCAAAACTGGTCGTTTTCGAAAGAAACATACATCCAAATTCTTTGATCCTGAGCCGGGATCGTGATCAAACTCTTACGTCGTACAACCGTGTGTTTAACTGTCTATGTTAGCTACTAGGATCACCTCTACTCAGGGTCTTACATTTTCGGGTCGTCTCATTTTGAGAAGTCCTCTTTAAACCTTACCACCAAGGCTTGTGTCAAATCGTCTCGTTACAGAGACAGAAAACTCCATAGGTATTTCGCCAGATACACTAAGAGTCTAAAGCACCTGAATCCCTAAACTAATGACTACACACACTAGGGTCAAGGGTCTCAGTTCCGTGTCACTCAATCATGAGCATCCTTCGAGTCCGTAAGACGTCCGAGGAAATCTTCCTAATCCACGGCACCATCTTGCAGAAATCTATCCCCAACATGTCCGCGGAACCGGGAGTGATTGAGAACCTCTGCACCGACGTTAACGCCTTAGCTGAAGTGGTGCACAATATCCAAACCTCGACAGACCATCTGTCCTGCTTCATTCGTTGCATGGATAGCCGCCTCTACTTTCTCGAAAATAAGGACGCAGAGAGCGAGCCGAACTACAGTCCGATTAACTACCATACACACACCCCGAGCGAATCACCTAGATACTCCGTACGGGCAAAATCCCCTGAGAACGACAAAGAAATAACCTCGACTCCTCACAAGATACTACCTAACAAAGCCAAAACACCCTGCAGAGAGTTTACCAAACTCGGCTCAACATATACTGAGACCCTTAAACACTTAATAGATCAAGGGCTACTCAAACCTCAGGGTCCCACCCCAGACCCGCCGGCTGGCAAAAGAAATAAAAAGTGGAGTCCCAATGCTTACTGCCTATTCCATCGGGGCAATGGGAACGACACTGAGGCATGTTTCTCGTTGAAGCACGCTATTCAAGACCTAATCGAGGCAGGAACTTACTCCCCGACAAAACGACAAAAGACCGACTTTACCTTCTCGGTTGCCGAGGGAGAGATAGTTACGTCGGTAGTAGTCACAAGTCACTCCAAGCCCCTTGACAAGCTGGCCCCAAGAGCCGCCTCCAGGCGCCGCTCAAGAAGAGCATCTTCCGAGGGATGCGACAAACAATGAGACCCGGGAAGCACGAGGGGCCGACGTCACAACGCGACCAGGCCGCATGACCGGTCTTAGTCAGAGTCTAGTTCATCTTGGGGCCTAGACTAGAATAGTAATAAATGTCTTATTTCATCGAGTCAAGGGAGGTGCGGGGGAACATGTCCTCCACCTCCCTCAAACAAAATCACGGGCATCTAGCCCGTCTAATATTATCAATAAAACAGTTATCGTTTTTACAAACATGCCTCGACAATCGCTTAACTTTCTTTCAACAATTTACTTTAAACGCTTAAAAACTCGACTTTATGCCAATTATCGATAACAACTGACTAAAATGCAAGGGCCACCACAAACAGCCCACCCAACTTCACCCTAAGAAGGAAATCGGGAATAACAACCTTAGACTCAAACAGCCACCGACCAAACAACAATAAACTCGGAAGCAAACAAACCGCCACCTCACCAGACTTACCAACAACACAGCCGAATACGAAGCCTGTCTAATAGGTCTAAAAACATCCATATCTCTAGGAGTCAAAAAAACTTAGAGTCCACGGAGATTCATTCTTAGTAGTCAACCAAGCCACGGGTAATTGGAAGGTTTATAGCAAAAGCCTAACCCCATATCAAACTAAAGTAGAAGCAATGTCTAAGGAATTGACCAAAATCGACTTCATGCACATACCCCGCGAAGAGAACCAATTCGCTGATGCATTATCCAAACTAGCCTCACTAATAAACATGCTCGATCACCTCTTCTCCATGCCTATCTATGTAGAAAGAAGCGAACAACCAGTCTACATCCACAACCTCGAAACTGACGACACCACCGAAGAACCTTGGTACAAAGCAATCCTAGACTTTAAAACCCATGGGTCATATCCACCCGACACTAATGCCAAAAACAAAAGAGCCCTACAAATACAAGCCACCCATTACGTCCTGAATCAAGGCCTACTGTGTACAAACGAACCCCATAAGGAGTCCTCCTTAGATGCATAAACAAAAACCAATCCGAGAGAGTCATGGAAGAGGTACATGACGGAGAGTGCGGATCCCACATGAGTGCACACCTGCTAGCCCAAAAAGTAATGAGATTGGGTTATTACTGGATTACCTTAGAGATAGATTGTCAACGTCACGTTCGACACTGCCACAATTGCCAAATATTTGACAATATCCAACACCTACCTCCTTATCCTCTACACACTATAGTCACACCCTGGCCCTTCTCTACTTGGGGAATGGACATCATAGGGAAGGTACACCCATCCGGGACCGGCGGACTTTGCTTTATTCTAGTAACCGTCGATTACTTCACCAAATGGGTAGAAGCCGCCTCTTACACCGTACTTACCTCAAAACAAGTAGTCAAATTCTTGCAAAACAACATCATCTGTCGTTACGGCATACCTCATGAAGTCATTAGCGACTAGAGGGCTCACTTCAGGGCCGACACCCAAAAACTCCTAGACAAATACAAAATCCAAAGACACAAATCCTCACCCTATAGACCGCAAACCAACGGGGCCGTAGAAGCAGCCAACAAAACCATCACCACAATCCTTAAGAAAATGATAGACAACTACCGGGATTGGCCAAAGAAAATCCCCTTCGCCTTATGGGGGTACCGAACATCCTATAGAACACCCACCGGAGCCACACCATATTACCTAACCTACGGTTCCGAATCCGTCCAACCAATAGAGCTAGAAATACCATCACTAAGAATATTAGCCGAAAGTGGTATCCCTGAGGAAGAATGGAACCAAAAACGACACGACGAGCTAGTACTCCTAGATGAACGTAGGATACATGCTCTATCCAACGTACAAGCCTACCAACAACGCATCCAACGAGCCTTTAACAAGCGAGTAAAATCCCGAAACGTACACGAGAGAAATTTAGTGATCAAATCCATTAAAGCACCCCTTCCCGTCGACCCTAGAGGGAAATTCAAACCAAACTGGGCGGGCCTCTACCTTGTTAAAAAAAATACTCTCGGGGGGCGCCGTGATCCTTACCGACCTAGATGGTCAAGAGTTCTCAACCCCGATCAATATGGATCAACTCAAACGATACTACCCATAAACACCCTGGAAACCACGTCCCGACCTCCGACTTAGGGGGAAACAAAAAACAACAACAACAACAACAAAACAAGAAAAATCATGTTCGCATCGATAAATGGCATAAACGAGTCTAAAGCAAAATCACTCACACTTTTCTAAAGAACAACGAACATGGTTTGATTCCGTCTAAAAGCGGATACGTAGGCAACCCGTTCCCTGGGTACAACCAAACAACGGAAAAAAGAAAAACAAAAATCGATTAATCGATCCATGTATAAACCGGGACTCCTTTTACGACCCGACCCCCGAGTGATTTAAAATGACGAAGCACAAACGACGAGCCGAGGACGGGGTGAAAACCCGAAAGGGCGCCCCGAGCAAAATGAAGAAACGAGTTGCGAGCCGTCGTAAAAAAAATGACGAGCCGAGGACGGCGTGAAAACCCGAAAGAGCGCCCCGGGCAAAATGAAGAAACCAGTTGCGAGCCGTAAAAAAAAACAAAAAAAAAGCAAAAAAAAAGCAAAAAAAAAATAAAAAAGGGTGAGCCGAGGACGGAGTGAAAACCCGAAAGGGCACTCCGGGTAAAATGAAGAATCGAGTTGCGAGCCACCACGAAAAAAAATAAAATAAAAATGTGCTTCTCATTAATAACAAAATTCGGTTAAATCAAGCCTTTGTCGAAACATCTACATCAAAAATCCAAAGTCCGGACATCCCGGAAGTTAACAATGTGTCAAAACCCCACAAAAAACTAGTACTAATACGCCACATATTATCAACTAGTAATACATAATATAAATAGCTTGACTCTACCGGTCCAACTCATCCTCACCCTTACCGTTCGGGTGTGATCGCTTGCGTTCTTCCTCCGCGATTTTCTAAAAGCAAGATTCTAACGCCCTATCCAAACGTGAGTCCAGCAAATCCCACTTTCTTTGCACTTTCACAACCTTAATATGGGTCTTGTCAGTCTTGGCCCGTTCAGATGAACTGACTAAACTAGGATCGGTCCCGCTGTCTCAGGGTAGGCACTTGGTAACGGTCTCTAGAGTCACCTCCTCGCCTCTTAGTGGTACCGTCTTCCTAGCTTTTGAGTCGATCTGCCCCGACGAGTGTTCGCAAACCCTCCGCCGGATAGGAGCATTGTCAGTCGGTCGAACACCCTCAATAACAACGGGACGCAAGAATTTATGCTCCTAAGAAATCCTGAACTCCCTAAGCGAATTCCCCGTCCATGAGTCAGAAATAGAGACAATTTCAGCATCCTTTGGAATAGAAATCTGGACACCCATTTGATGTGACAATATGCCCGGGTAAACACGAACTAGATCCCTCATGGATAGTATTAGCAAAAACCATGACGAAGACGAAAATGGAAACCCGATACGCCCGCTAGTGTTCCACCACGGAATAGACAACCTGATGATCAGATCCCCTTCAGCCAAATAGGAAAGCTAATCCTTTTCCTCGAGAATTTTACCCTACAACTGCACAATTTTCCAGCCCGTGAAACCCCTGTAATTATAATATTTGAAACACCGGGGAGGGACCACCAAACCAAGTCGTTCCTGCAGCCAAACCTGTACAAACCACTACAAAACATCACAACCATAAAATAAAACCAAAAACCGGGGGGGGGGGGGGGGGGGGGACAATACAAAAAAACACACCTGTAAGATGATCCTAGAACCCCAAAGGTGTCCCTTGTAGCCGGACAGTAGCATCAAGACCCAGAACGAGCTCACCCAAAATAAGCAAAGAGGGTGACCGTCCATGTTCCATTGCCATCACCACATCCAAAACCCGAGGATTACCCCAGCCTTCACGTGACCTCGCATCCTTAAAAAGATAATAACAAGCAATATCAATGTTAAAAGCACACCTACACGCCAAGGTCGAAAGGTGACGAGAGCCAACCTGTGAGAACGTCTTAGAAAGTAACTCTAAGTTAAGACCGTCCGTACCAAAATAACCCTTAGCCTCCTCTAGCGAAGAAAGGTCAAAAAATGGTAAAACCGCTCCACATAAGAATCATCCCCATAAGGCACACAAGGTCGAACCGAACTTCACCCGCCTATAGCATCTATCTCTTCGGGCAAAGGGCAAATTTAACCCCCGGGAAAGACAAAAGCATGGTATTTCGGATCCCAAAACCTAGAACATGCCCGCAAGAAGTTATCTTGCACCTTGACTCGACTAAGCGCGACAACCACTGACAAACCATCATTTGAACTAACCTCGGGGTCACATTTCTTAAAAGAACTAACCCACTCGGAAAGGATTTTCCCAAAACCCGACATAACGCTAAATATAGACGTGCTAGACCCTATGGATACCCTAGTATGTCTAAAACAAACACCCACAACCCGTATATATAGCCCTAATCCCACAAGAATTAGGAAACAACGAAAATTTCCAAAACCCGGGGCCCCGACCGCAACGGCCCGCGTGCCCGAATTTCCGGGCGCCCAAACCCAGGCAGTCCGGAGGTCAGTTGCCTCAGCCCAAGCGCCTGTAGTCATGTAGGCGACATCCCGAGCAACCCAAGGATAGAAATTCAAGCCTCCGTTATCATCGCAGCTATCATCCTCAACCCCGGACATCGGTAACGACCTCCTAAAGTTGCTAACACCCGTCCGGAAAACCGAAATACCAGTGCAAGAGCTGCGAGAACGTGGATCTACCCGTCGGACGAACAAGACTTAGACGTTTCTTTAATTGTTTTTAGGGGGATAAGCTACCCCACCTAGGCGTGTCGTACCCTTTTGACGATTACCGTCGAGTCATGTTTGTAGCCTAACAAGGCAATATTATGAGTATGTAAAAAGTAGTCTAACTTTTTTTCAAAAAGTGCTCGGATTTTAAATTCCGATTTCGTACTAAAGCTCATCCCCTAACACATGCGGTCAAAACACGCTAATATCCTACGTTAACATTTTACGTCTCGTCCATCTCGAATCAAAACATTTTAATCGACATAGTATCCGATCCGATTCCCGGCTCAAGCTAACGCATTTCAAAATCCCCAAAAGAAACCATTTTCGAATTCTCATGCAACGCTAACGCACACTAAACCGAGTCACATCGCAAAACGAATGAACGTAAAAGTGATTACTTGTCAACCTAGGAAAACAATTCGCCAAAGAAAACGCAAGACTAATCCAACCGATTCAAATACTAAAAATCTAAAACAAATATACAAAATATACAAATCCTTATACAAATCAAGGCTAGGAAGGACCCCTAGAAGCCGTGCCGACGGCAATCACGATCTCACAAAGCTGATCATCTAACCCTAGGTCCTCCAGGTCTATAAGAGGAGACTCACTACCGTCCATTCCCGACAACATATCTAGAGTAGCTGTCTCAAGAATCCCTCCAACCTCCTCCGTAGCACCCCCAGCCTCAGCCTCAACCTCAGCCTCCCTTTCGATCTGATGCCTAGCCTCACCCTGTGTTGAGGTCTCGCCCCGGGACCGAGCCAGCTGCTCCTTTAGGAAGGCGATCTCTCAGCTCGAGACTGCAGGAGTCGTTGTACCTCAACCTCTCTCGCCGCCTCGAGCTCGGTCACCCAAGTCTCCAACTACCCCACCATATCCGGAACATCCTACAAATACACTTAAGCATTAGGAAATACACCAACAGCCTAGACAACCACCTTAGTCACGTAAACTCACCGATCGAGGCCCCGAAGTGTCACGGGAAATCCTCGAGGCATAGGCCCGGAAGCGGTTGGCAGCCTGCCACAACCGCTGATGGCAAGCCGAGGAAACCTGAAAGTGCAACCATAAAAGTTAGGCAAACCGACCCTAATTCTTAGAACCCAAACGAGGAACACAAAAAAAACTCACCCGGTACACCCGGTCACGCCACTCAATCACGGCATCCATCTCCTCAGCAAAACACGGGGGAAGGGGCTCAGTAAAGGGTATCCCAGCCGCATCCACCCTAAGTAATTTCAGGGGAAAATCTGGGGGCTGGATTTCATCAGCCGGATCAGCCAGCTGAGAAGACAACAGATTGGTCGGTCAAAGGGCAAATAAACAATAAATCGTAAAGCAAATCTAGAAACCACAATTACAACCTTACCACGAGGCGGTACCAAGCTAACCACCGGGTGACGTGAGATAGGTAGGAGGCACCTGGCACCAAGAGTGTGCCGCCTCCCTCTCTGTCCCTATCCTCGAGGACCTCTGCGGCGGTCGGTGGTCTGAACATGGTCCGGGGAGGATCAACCGGTACCCTAAAGTCGTCATACAAACACTGACGCACCAGTCGCTTGCCCAGATACCAAACTGGGCGAAACAACGCAGGAAGAAGCATCCTACTATAACTTCTAGGCCTCAGCTCCGTAGTCACATACTCCGGCACGCCTTCGTAATCAGCCCAAGGGCGGGCCACAAACTACACAAACAAAATCAATATCCTAGTATATCCCGAACCTTGGGGGCTATTGAGCAAAATAATCCATAAAAAGAAAAAAAAGGAAACTTACATCTTCAACGCGTAGCTTGTTCACTAACGCATTCTCCGACGGGTAATGGCTGATTGTGCTCTTAGGCTGAGCAAGCCTCCACTCGATCCCCGCCGAAAATCTCTTTGGGTGCACCCGCACCGTCTTAGGTGCCAAACACGGGAAGTAGGAATAGATCCAAACCTGAAAAAATCCCAAAATAACCTTAGCAATATCAAGCTGAAACTAAGTAGAGCCTCAAATAAAAGAGTGAGAACAATAACTAACCTCCAGTATAAGGCCCGGACCCACAATGGGCACAGCTGAGGCCGACTCTATCACCAGCGGCCTCACCATGACTTGCAGGCAGCGAGTCATCTCCGCAAAAGCCGCGGTCACCCAGTCGTAGCGTCCTAGCTGAGTCAGCTCAGCCAGGAAGGGCAAAATCCTAGTGCTGAACCTCTCGCCTTTGTCCGAGAAGTGGGTCGACCCTAGGAAGTACCACAACCACAACCGGACATCCTGCTTCGGCGTGTTGGGCTCCTGACCCTCCAATACCGCCACTCGCTCAAAGTGGTCGGTGATATAAGAACTCACTATAACGTGAGGCGCACTATATGCCTGACGCGGTAAACAATCCCCGATAAGGCCCCGCGCCTCATCGCTATCTAGACTAGGGCCCTCGGCGGCCCACCTAATCTTATCCGGACCCTCGGGCAGACCGCTAATCATACCAAAATCCTCTAGGGTCATCCCGACCTCCCCAAAAGCCATGTGGAAGGTCGAGGTAGTATCATGAAAGCGATCTATCATCGCCCTAATCACCATAAGGTTGCACTTGGTCTTGCAACCCACCAACCTAGCCCACTGTCCGACCACGGGACCTAAAGCAGTCCTCACGATAATCTCCTTTGCCGCGGGGGTTAACTTCTGAAAATAGATATCGAGACACGTAGTAAAGCCCGAGAAAGTCCTAATCGGCCCTGGGGGCTGCAAACCGAAACAATGCAAGGATAAACAAAACAAACCCAACCTAACCCGAGCCAAAAATATAATAGCGATAATAAATCTGAGACACAACCCAATAAGCATGAATAGAACACTCACCAGGCCCCGCACGATGCGGTTAGAAATGTGAAGGTCAAGGTGAAACATCAGCTGATGACCGTCCCAATCCCGAGCCCATTCAGGATCCTCATAGACAGTCTCCTCATCCTCCGGTACAGAAACCAGAACGTGAACCCTCCTAGCAACCATCTCCGGAAGCTTACGCTTCATCACTCTGTCAAATTCAGCCTTGTTAATAGTCTCGGGGTCACGACGCTGGGACGAGATGCTCCTTTGTCTTCTGCGAATCCCTCGGGGAGTCTGCGAACTAGCCCCGGCAGCCTCCACACTAACACTAGCCCTAACACTAGCACCAACCGAGAAAGTTCCCTCGGGACGCTCGGTATCATCTCTAGCTATAAACAAAAACAAAAAAGAAACATAACCCTAGTCAGGCTAAATCAGCTTAAACAGGTCAAAATAGACTTAAAATTTCGGACAAGAATATCAAAATTCCAAGAAAGCCTCTAGCACAAGTTTTTGATCCCGGTCACAATGGAAGTGGTTTCGGAAAAATCCGACATCGTTACGGCACCTTTTGGTCCGTCTTAAGACACAAAACCTTATGGAAGGTCCTAAAAGTCATCCTAGCCTATAAGAACTGACAAGGAAGCTACCCACATCCTCATAAACACTATTTGAACAAAATTATGCAAAACAAATACGGGAATAATCGAGAAACGATCCTTAAACCCTAGCATTCCAAACACATTCCCATAAAAGGCCATTGTCGCACCTCGAGCATCCTTATCAAGATCATAACTAACCTAACAAGCTCTAATCGACCCTAATTCAACAATGGAACCAAGCACAAGAATCGAAACTTGGCAAATAAAAAACACCCAAATCGATTTTCTAGGGTTTTTCAACAAAACCAACTCATAATCAATCAAATCAAACAAAACCGACATTAAGCGAGCAAAGAATACTAACCCGTAGTCGACATTGTCGTAAATAGCAGAAACCGAAATGAAATTTAGCAAAGAAAAGTCGAGAAGGCGATTTGGGGCGAATGACTTGACGCGTTCATGTTTTGTGGTTGAATAAACGAGCTCCCCAACTTTCGCATTACTTAAACAGACCCGGATCACAAAAATTTGACCGGCCCGAGTGACGCGCCCGAGTCCTGGCTCGCTGGGGGCTAGGTGCCCGAAGACTGAGCTGCAGACAGACGCGCGCCTAAATAGTCTGGCACAGATTAAAATAAATCGAAGCAAACGAACTCAAAGTCGATACATATAAAACATGCACCTACTAAGACAAGAAAAATAACAATAATGAGACAACTATTAATCAACATCGATAATACACTCTCGATAATAAAACAAGCATAAGAAACGCACTTAACATAAACGCTACACCCGGACGCGTAACAAAGCAAATCTAAACCAAACTTATCTAAGTAAACTTTTCATGGCCTGCTTGTCACGTGAAATCGCATGCAAAGAATGTAAACACTACTATTTTGACGATAAAACTTATCTGTTCTTAAAACAACCGACATAGTAAAAGACATAGGGTTAAAACAACGGATGTTACAGTACTTCCACCACAACAAAAGAACTAGGATATCAGCCCACCAATTGATTAGTAGAGGCCGCTATAGTGCGGGCGGGATTGGGTGTTGACATCTATTGGATGTTGGCTTCCCAATACGTACCCTCACCCCTTACTCATAATCGACGGTTTCCAGATGTCCGAAACCATTGGCAATGAGAGTCATTTCAAGCATGGAGTGCTTAAGGGTACAAGTCTTTATCTTTAAGTCTCGTGCCACTCAACTTTGAGCCGGTAAGGGATCAAAGTTGACTTGAACGGTTTCCGAGTCCCCATAATTGACTCGGTGGCGACTCCACAAATCGGCAACGAATTCAGTTCACTAAAAAGGTCGCCTTACAAAATGAATCGGCCTTTAAACATTTACAACTGCGTCTCGATCGATTCCCAAACGGAAACACGAGTGCCCGCACAAGTCTAGTACAAGTCTGGATCGTCATCCAAATTGAGGTCTGACACTTCGCCCCGTATGCGAGATCGGACAGGCCCCCGGAAGAGAGGGGGCCACATGGGTGGCCGCCGCCACACGATGAAAACCGGGTCGGTCCCGGGTGGGCACGCGCAGGGCGCCGGGCGGTGTGGACGGACGTCCACAATAGTAGTCCTTGATTCAGGACATAGTGGGTGGCTTGTATTTGTAGGGCTCTTTTGTTCATGTTATTAGTGTTGGACGGATATGACTCGTGGGTTTTGAAGTCTAGGATTGCTTTGTACTAAGGTCCCCCGGGGGTATCGTCAATTTCGAGGTTATGGATGTGGGTTGGTCGTTCGCTTCTCTCTACACAGATAGGCATAGAGAAAAGGTGATCGGGCATGTTTATTAGTGAGGCTAGTTTGGATAACGCATCGGCGAATTGTTTTTCTTCACGGGGTATGTGTATGAAGTCAATTTCGATGAATTCCCGGGACATTGTTTCCACTTTGGTTTGGTATGAGGTTAGGCTTTCGCTATAAACTTTCCAGGTACCCGTGGCTTGGTTGACCACTAAGGGTGAATCTCCGTGTACTCTAAGGTTTTTAATTCCTAGAGATGTGACTACTTTTAGACCTATTAGGCAGGCTTCGTACTCGGCTGCATTGTTGGTAAGTCCAGTTGGATGAAGGTTTGTTCGTTGCAAGCTTATTGTTGTTTGGTTAGGGGGGTCAGTGGTGGGTTGAACCTAAGATTGTTATTCCCGATCTCTTTTTTATGGTGAAGTTATGTGGGCCGTTTGTGGTTGCCCTTGCATTTTAGTCAATTGTCATCGATAATTGGCATAGAGTCGAGTTTTTTAAGCGTTAAAGTAAACTGTTGAAAGAAGTTAAGCGATTGTCGAGACATGTTTGTAAAAGAAAAAAGAGAGTTGTTTTATTAATAGATAGTAAAATGGGCTAGATGCCCGTAATTTGTTTTTTGGGGGAGGTGGAGGACATGTCCCCTCACACCTCCCTAGACTCAAACGTTATTATTATTATTATTATTATTATTAAGTCTAGGCCCTAAGATGAACTAGACTTCGACTCGGACCTGCCATGCCTCTAAGCGTCAAGGCTTCCTCCCGGGAATAACGCCTTGATGGTGCCACTTATCTTTACTATCACAGACGCGGTTGTTTCGCCACCAGCCCCACCATCAACAGGTTGTGGTGTCTGCGTCTTCACCAGAGGGAAAGTTTCGGCATCCACCAGGTCCTGAATGTCGTATTTGAGGCGATCACAGTCTTTCGTATCGTTTCCCCTACCCTGATGATACAAGCAATAGGCACTGGGATCCCAATCCGCCCCCCGGGCCTCACGGGGCGGATCCGAGGGAGGGACGAGTTGGGATAATTGCCAGTCCTCGTTGGCAATTCTGAGGGCCTCGGCATAGGTCATGCCCAGGTCGGTAAGGCTTCTAAAAGGGTGTCCCCCAAGGGCTGGGACAAACCTAGCTAGCCCTAGTCTCATCCTGCCCTTAGGGATGAAAGGCTTTTCTTCCACCTCCTCTTGAGGGAGGTTTCGTATCCCATTGGCTGCGCCCTCAAGCTTGCCAAGCTGGAGCAAGATGTTGTCATGGGCGATAATTATTTGGGCCATGTTATTCTGAAGTTCTTTAACAAGCCCTAGCATTATCTTGAGCGGTTCGGTATTGTCGTTGGAGGAAATTTCTAGATCTGCGAAATAGGACCGAAGGTGAGACTGAATTCACCGGACGATTTAGGGACTCGAGGAATGCTTGCAATCAAACAACGCGGAAACGAGACCCTTGACTCACGCGTGTGTGCGGTAACAGGTTTAGGGACTCAGATGCTTTGGACTCTTGGTGTATTCGGCGAAACGCTTATTGAGTTTTAGGTCTCTGCAACGAGACGATTTGACGTAATCCTCGGAGGTGAGGTTTAAAGAGGACTTTTAGAGATGAGACGACCCAAAATGTAAGACCTCGAGTAGAGGCGATCCGAGTAACTAACACAGACAGTTAAACACACGGTTGTACGAAGTAAGAAGTTGATCGCGATCCCGGCTCAGGATCAAAGAATTTTGATATATGTTTTTTTTCAAAAACGACCAATTCTTTGCAAAATTTTTTTTGAAAAGGGTGGTTTGCAGAAATAGTGTAACGATGGCGGGATGACATCGCTTGTGACGTGGAAGTGTGTTGCTATATGTGTGAATCGGGAATCCGACGATGACAAAAATGTAAATGTTCTTTTTTGAAAGGAGCATGATTCTTTAGAGGAACCGGTTTTGAGAATGATTACGTGATGCGTTTATCGAAACTACTATTAATTAGCTAGTTCGATACTCGTGGTGTACGTGATGCTCGTGGTAGAGCATGAAGTCTAATGACGGTGTTTTAAAGGTGTGACCAAATCCTTATTAAGGGATTTAGGTGGTGAATAGTGTTTTAGAAAACTCCCTTTTTTTTAAAAAAAACTTTTAAAACTAGTGACCCATGTTCGTCGGTTGTGTTAACTAGCATTTAACGGTGGGAGGATGTATTGTAAAAAGTGTTTTGAAAGTGTAACAATTTCGGGTTCCTTGACTTCATTAATTGAAGTTTTGGGTTGTGTTGACGCTATGTGTAAAAACATTTTTTTTTTGAAAATAAAAATGTAACCGTTTGGTGTACCTTGTTCCCATTGATCGGGAATCTCGGTGGTATTAACGGTATTCGTTGTTGACGGGTTTTACTTTAGCCAAGGTGATGGCATTGAAAATATATATATTTTTTTAAAGTGTCGAGTGTAAAATTTGCCACGATAACGGCATCTAAAAATATTTTTCCCTTCTTAAGAAATCATGATTTGACCGGAGTATCGACGTTTTTTAAAAAAAAGGTCGTTTTGAAAAGAGGAGGTATTTTTTCGAAAACAGAATTGGGTGCGGTTGAATATGTTGGCGTGGTTGAATCCATATTTTTAGTGTTTTATTTGGGTTGTTTGCGAACACGCTACACATAACTAGGAATGCATACACTCATGCAAGATGCAGACACGGGTAGGTTAGGGTAGGCTACCGCCCACGAATAGTCTTTACTTAGGCATTGACAAATCATCTAGGGAGACGAGTGTCATACCGTCTGTTCGGAACTATCCTCTTATTATTCCCGCGGGGTACGCGTTAGGCGGCCGGAGTGTCAATCGAGGATCTCTCCGCGTGTCTCTAAAGATCTCACCGCGAAGAGGTCGATAGGTCCTGATATCGGTTAGGGTGGGCTTTTTAGGGCCAAAACCTGTAGTGACCACAACTAGGAACTAGGAAATGAGCTTTACCGACCTCGTTCAAGTTACACCACCCCTGGAAATTTGTTTCCAAATCCCCAGTGGAGTCGCCAAACTGTGGACGTCCGTACACACCGCCCGCACTTTCCGTGGCTAGACTATTTGCCACGGTAAATTTTCCGTGGCGCAAGTAGCCGTGGCAACAAAATTCCGTGGCGCAAGTGATGATTTTTTGTAGTGCCGGCGCCCCGCGCGGGACCGACCCGTATTATAACGTATAGCGGCGGCCACCCACGCGGCCCCCTCCTTGTCGAGGGCCGGTCCGATCTTGCGTACGGGGCGATGTCACGGACCTTGATTTGGATGACGATCCGGACTTGTACTAGACGGGTGCGGGCACTTGTGTTTCCGTTTGGAATCGATCGAGTCGTGGTTGTAAATGTTTAAAGGCCGATTCATTTGGTAAGGCGACCTTTTTAGTGAACAGAATTCGTTGCCGATTTGTGGAGTCGCCACCGAGTCAATTATGGGGACTCGGAAACCGTTCAAGTCAACTTTGATCCTTAGCCCGCTCAAAGTTGAGGGGCACGGGACCTAAAGATAAAGACTGTATCCTTAAGCACTTCACGCCTGGAATGACTCTCATTGTCAATGGTTTCGGACATCCGGAAACCGTCGATTCTGAGTAAGGGGTGAGGGTACGTATTGGGAAGCCAACATCCGATAGATGTCAACACCCAATCCCGCCCGCACTATAGCGACCTCTACTAATCAATCGGTGGGCTGATAACCTAGTCCTTTTGTTGTGGCGGAAATACTGATACGGTATACGCTTTCAATTCACCAGTTATTTTCAAAGGTAAAAAACGAAACTATTAGTAAATTTATGATATTATGTATTGAAACGTAATATTTTGTTATAATAATTGTACCGTAAGACATATATATACCATTTTTTTGAGGTTTTTTTAATATATTTTATTATATCAATTTATATAAAACGTAAAGTTGCTTAAAAACAATTAATTACTCTTAATTAAAATGAAAAAAATTGTTTAAAAAAAAGAAAAATAGAGGAAAAATATAAAACCGGATACCGGATATCCGAAAAAACCGGATATCCGAAAAAAATCGGATCGGATACGGATCGAGAATTTTTTTATTTTTAAAACCGGATATCCGATACGGTTTACAAAACCGGATCGGATATTCGGTTTTGCTCACCCCTAACCGTAACATCCGTTGTGTTCACCATATACCTTTTACTACGTCGGTTGTTTAAGGAGAAGTAAGTTTTGTCGTCGAAGTAGTGGTATTTACATTCTTTGCATGCGATTTCACGTGACAAGCAGGCCATGAAAAGATGCACGTAGGAGAGTAGAGAATACTAATATTATACGTATCAGCAAATCAGTTTTAACGCGATAATACGGATATTAGTCGTTCTCGTGACATACCTTACCTGGTATTCTTCTTAAGATGTGTCGGCTCGGTATTAATAGAGATGCGTCGAACCTAATAAGGCGAGCACCCGGACTAATACGGAACCCGACCATCACTTTGTTCAGTTTTAGTTATTTTACGTTTGAATTCCGTGTTAGGTGATTTAGCATGCGATTATAAGGTCATAAAAGCGGTAAATCATACGAACAACTGTAAATGCGAATGTAAGTAAATCACATTATGAGGAGTTGCACCCTCGGAGTATACACTAAACGGAACACGATGCATAGATAGTTGAGAACGAATCTCGGAATTACTCGAGTCTATTTAGTGTATTTTAGTATTTGCGGTCGAAGTTGGGACGTTACGTGTTTTAGTAGATGTTTGTGGACTTAGTGTCCACATCTAGTGTTGTCGTAGTGCATAATAAAAGAAAGTAAAAATATGGAAAATTTTGTTTAGATGACAACCTAGTGACGATTCGACTTCAAGGCGGATCCTCCTAGTGATTTCGGCAGAGCTCCGTTACCATTTACCCCTCTTGCGGCTACTCCGGCAAAGCTTCGTTACTATGGACTAGTTCTGCGGCTAATCCGTTAGAGCTTCGCTACTAGGCTTGAGCTAGTCGATCACAGGCACCTCGGTATCGAATGGGGTGCTCGAAGGTGAGGAGTAGCATCGATGTCGCTTTTATCGGAACTACGATCGAGTGGATCGTTTGCCTCGGGTGTCGGAGTGCGAGCCCTTAGCGAGAATGTGGAGGGAGAAGAGAAGAGTTGAGATGTGTGGAATGAATGAGGCGAAGGGGGGTATTTATAGGTGTTTTCGGCCCTCGTCGCCCATATGGACGCCTAAGTTGAGGCGCACCAAGACTCAGGCGCCTGGTCTTAGGCGCGGGGAGTCTAAGACGCGTGAGGTGAGGCGGTTGGAATTTTGAAGATACGATTTTGATACTTTCCAAAACCGAGAGGGAGAGTATAGTACATATCTTAGGGATTAAGGCTTCCCGTGTTTACCCTAGCGCCGTGAACTTGGTGGGCCTCGGGTGTGCATCCCGAGGTTTACTTGGCGCGGTGCTGACTCAGTTCGAGTTTCGGGACCGACTCGGGGTCCTGGTGTCAGAATTGACTCTAATTAGTGTCTATGCGATCATAACGACACAACTAAGGCTGCCATCATGTTAGTTTTAATTTTTTCGAGCAATTATTTGATCCGTTCTATAGAAAAACTAACTAAAACATCGCGAACCCACGTCGCGTTGCAGTCCTATCGTCATCGGGTGTTTGTTGGGCACCTCTACAGTCACCAAGTCCAAATTTGGGTGTCTACACTTCCTCTCTTGCTTGGAATAATCGTCTGGAATAAAATGAGACACTAAGCAATTGACGATATCGGCATACCAAGGTGTAATAGTTTCAATAGCCATCAAGGCCTCGTCTCTTATAGGTTCATTGATGGGTATACCATCATCTTCATTGCTTTCTTTACTAACTGTTAGTCTACTAAGGTGATCCGCTCCAAGTTTTCCGATCCGGCTTTGTCTTTAATCTCAATGTCAAATTCTTGTAAAAGGAGAACCCAGCAAAAAAGTCGGGACTTTGTCTCCTTTTTGGACATGATATAACGAATGGCCGCATGATCGGTATGAATAATGACTTTGGAACCGGTAACATATGTTCGAAATTTTTCCATGGCATAGACAACGGCTAGCATCTCTTTTTCGGTTGTGGTATATCTTGATTGGGCTTCATCTAGGGTCTTGCTTGCATAATAAATCACATGTAACTTCTTATCAATCCGTTGACCTAATACGACACCAACGGCAAAATTGGAGGCATCGCACATGATTTCAAATGGAAGATTCCAATCGGGTGCTTTGATAATTGGAGCGGTGGTGAGAGCGGTCTTTATCCTACAAAAAGCCTAAAGACACAAGTCATCAAAAACAAAAGGTGCATCTTTCATAAACAAAGAAGTTAAAGGCCTGAAAATCTTAGAAAAGTCTTTAATAAACCGTCTATAAAAACCGGTGTGACCTAGAAAACTCCTCACCCCTTTGACATTTGTTGGTGGTGGTAAGTTCTCAATCACGGAGACTTTAGCCTTATCAACTTCAACTTCTCTATTAGAAACAATATGACCTAAGACAATACTTGTTCAACCATAAAATGACATTTCTCCCAATTTAAAACAAGTCTATACTCTTCACATCGAGCTAACACTTGATCAAGATTTTCAAGACAAGAATCAAAAGATGTACCATGGACACTAAAGTCATCCATAAAAACTTCCATAGATTTTTCAATAAAATCGGAGAAAATAATCATCATACATCTTTAAACGTTCCCGGTGCATTACAAAATCCAAATGGCATCCTTCGATAGGCATAGGTGTCATATGGACATGTGAAAGTAGTCTTCTCTTGGTCATCGGGGTGAATGGGAATTTGAAGAAATCCCGAATGACCATCGAGGGAACAAAAGTAAGAATGATGCGCTAATCGTTCAAGCATTTGATCAATAAAGGGAAGGGGAAATGGTCTTTGATGGTGGTCGTGTTTAACTTTCAAAAATCTATACACATGCGCCAACCGGTGATGGTCCTAGTAGAAATCAACTCAACCTTTTCTCCTTTCACAACCGTCATTCCTCCTTTTTTCGGCACAACTTGTACGGGGCTAACCCATTTACTTCCGGTAATTGGGTATATGATGTTAGCCTCATACAACTTGAGGACTTTCTTCATGACAACCTCTTTCATGGTGGGGTTCAACCTACGTTAGCCCTCAACCGAAGAACGGTGGTCATCATCAAGAATGATCCTATGCATACAAACAGTTGGGCTTATGCCTTGGAGGTCGGCAATGCTATACCCGATGGCCTTTTTGTGTTTTCTCAAAACAATCAAAAGTTTTTCCTATTGAGGTCCATCAAGTGTGTCATTGACGATAACGGGATAATTAGTTCCCTCAAGAAAAGCATATTTGAGGGAAGAGGGAAGTGCTTTAAGTTCAAGATTAGGAGGGGAGGATACCATACTCTTACCCACCGGTAGTGGTTCTACCTTTTCTTCACGTAAGCACTCATCTTCAAAAGGTGGGGAATTAAGTGGTTCCTCTTCTTTCTCATCATCTATCAAGATATACTCAACCAAACTATCAATAACTTCAAGGGAATATATTTGCTCAATCATTGGTTGTTTAAAAGCTTGAGAAAGGGAAAACTCTACCGACTCGTTCCCTATGTTAAATGACAACTTCCATTCTTTACATCAACTATAGTACCACCGGTATCCATGAAAGGTCCTCGGGCATATCCATGACAACAAAGTCGGAGGGGTTGAAAAACTTACCAACTTGCATGAGTACGTCCTCAAGTATCTCAAGTGGGTACTTGACGGACCTTTCCGCAAGTTGAATTGACATACTAGTGGGCCTCATCCCCCCCACACTAAGTCTCTTAGCAATTGAATAGGGTAACAAACTAACACTAGCCCCTAGGTCGCACAAAGCTCAATTAACAACAACATTTCCAACCCGACAAGGGATGGAAAAGCTACCGGGATCCTCTAGTTTCTTTGACATTTGATTCATAAGAATGACACTACATTATGCCGTAAGAGAGACACATTCTTTATCCTCTATTGTTGTTTTTTTAGTCAAGACTTCTTTCAAAAACTTAGAATAAAGAGGCATTTGAGAAATTACCTCGGTGAAGGGTAATTCTACCTCCACTTTCTTCAACATATCCACAAAACGGCTAAATTGGACATTCTCCTTATATGGCTTAGCTCGTTCGGGAAAAGACATTGGTGGGACAAAAGCGGGAGGCGGTGGAACATTAGGTTCTTCTTCTTCTTCGGCTAAACGCTCCGCCTCTTTTCTTTTTGCTTCTTCCGCTTCAATTTGCTCCTTTTTCTTTATTTTGAGTTCTCTTTGTTCAATTTCCGCATTTTGGAGAATATCAAACTCCACTTGTATTCCCGGGTTTTGTTTGGGGGAAGTGAGAGATGTTGCTTGTGGTGCACTTTGTTGATTAACTTTGGATGTGGTGCTTTTAGTGTTCAAGTTCAGGTTTTTGTACGGATCCTCAAGTTCTTTGCCACCTCTCAAAATGACGGCATTTGCTTGGTGTGGAGGGTCTCTTGGGTTTTGGGGTTGCCCGGGAAAACCATAGGGTGGATGAATTGGGGTGGCTAAGGCTTTTGTTTCTTCTTGTGATTCCCAAACCTTTAGCCTAGCTTGGGTATCTAGATTCTCGCTCCATAAATGCCCAATGGCTCTTTGCAAATCACTTGTATTATCCCATGGAACTCCTCCTTGACCATATTGAAAATTGCTTGATTGACCATGGGATTGAGAGGGTTGACTAAATGGTTGTTAATTGTAACCTTGATTACCTTGAAAAATACCTTCGAACCCTTGATTGTATCCATGATTAAAGTGGTTACCATGTTGATTTTGCTAATTGTTGTAATTGTTTGGAACATGGAAGTTGCTACCTTTTTTATTGAAGTTGCTCCTTTGGTGGGGAGGTAAATATGGGGGCATATTTGGAGGACCTTGATTAAAGGGCCTTTGTTGACTTTGATTAAATGGCCTCGGTTGACTCCCTTGGGCACGTGGCATTGAATTTTGAACATTTTGGTTTCCATAAGAAAAATTGGGATGAAACCTTGTGCCGCCATTGTAAGTATTAGAAAAGGGATCAAATTGAGGTCTTTGCCCATACACTTGTATAGCTTGGACTTCATTTGGCTCTTCAAAATAAGTTTTTTCATTAGGAATATAAGAGCTAGAATCATGGTCATAATCGCCACAATGATCACATTGAACTTCCCATGTTATTTGTTGCTTAGGAGGTGATGGTCGTTGCCTAGTTGGAACACTCCCTTGAATTTGGTACATACCTCTAGGAGTAGGCTTAGAACTCAATGCATCCATTCTCTTTGTTAATTCTTCAACTTGTGCTTCAAGTTTCAATTCATTAGAACTCTTAGATGAGTTCACTTCAACTTTCTTTCTAGAATCTCTTGATTGACCTACTCTAGAATCACTCATTGACATCTTTTCAATAAGATTTTTAGATGCCTCATCGGTAAGGGAAGAGAAGTCTCCTCCGACGGCCGAATTGAGGTTTTTCTCGTGTAGACACCCGCATTTCGACTGCCAGGTGTCTATGGCAGTTCCCTAAAAACAGCCGATGATGATCGGACGCTAACATGCTTCTATGCGCTCGGATACGGGCTCAAATCCATTAATCGCTGGCTAACACACTTACAGAGTACAAATATCACAAAATCAACCTCAAATCCAGGCCCAGCGGACCATTTCGAGTCAAACAAGACTAATTTGGGCCAAAACCGACACCGGAAATAAAACCGACTCTTTTACGATTGGATCAACCCTAGTCAAAGTCATTTCCGAAACATGCAAAACAAACCCTCAAGCATCAAAAGTCCAATTCAAACACAGACCCATTAAATATCCATTATCACGGACCAAAACGAGTGACCCGCGTGACCCAGCTGGGCCACTCGATCGAGTGCCCCACCCACTCGATCGAGTGGACCCTTATTCCAGCCCGACGGCTGACGCACAAGCCCACTCGACCGAGTCAGCTGCCTACTCGGTCGAGTAGCCCTAAACCGGAACCCTAGCTTTTCCTATATAAACAACCCTTTGCACACACTTCAAGACATCTTTTGAAACATCTTTACACCCCAAAAATCCAGCCCTAATTCAACTCCTCTTCAACCCTAACACACCCTAGGCAAACCTCAAGCAACACACTAGCAAAAACCCTAAACCTAGTTTAGGAATCAACAAACCCGAGCCACCATAACTTAACCTTCATCCACCTCGAAGACTCTAGTGTTAAAGCCACGGTTACGAGTTCTAATCCGAGACAAGAACATGTAGGTTGAGGGTGTCAAAACCCCGCTTCTTCTCTTTTTTCTTTCTCTCTCGCGTCACGTCGTCTTCATACGGGTCGTGTTTTTTTATTTATTCTATTGTTACCATCGCACCATTAATACCGATAATATTAATATCAAAACATTAAAATACCTATCAATTTGTGTCGAGTATGAGTGATATCGGAATGAGGAAACACGAACATACAAGTGTACTGCACACAGCGTTGACGGTCGCTCGTTCCGATATCCCGATTACTTGATCATTGAGATAGGTCAATTTCAACAATAATTTTCATATCGTTTGTACCATTATTGTTATTCGCATGTCATATCGATTTCATCAAAACAAAACATCGTATTTCAATAAGGGTCGAAACCCATTGACACGGATCCGACATCACAATCCCTAGTGATTTATTTCGATGTCGGAGAAGTCGAGGGAATCAAGTCTTTTTTTATACAAGTAAGCGTCGATTTTAGATTCGATACCAATTCCATAATTGGATATCGAATCTAACAATCGAGTCATATGAATTAATTAACGTGATTTGTTCATATCACGATAATTAATTTAAAACGACTAAAATCAGTTTTTTTTTTTTTTACTCTAATATTCCATATCGATTCAAATAATCGAATGTGGGATACAATGAGTATTCAAAATTAGAATCGAGTATAAATTCAACAATATTTATATTCGGTTCAACAAAATTCGCGATTTATAAAAAACCAAGTCGAACATAAATTGTGCAATATTTATGCCCGATTCGGTAAAATCGTTGAATTATCAAAAATCAAAAGCAATTTCAAAATCAACAATTAAATTTGCAAACGAATTACAATTCGTACAGGGGGCACTCGACCGAGTGCCTAGCCCACTCGGTCGAGTGGCGTCCCAAAAATCGAACCAGAATGTTTTTCACGACCTCCACTCGATCGAGTCTCACAGTGACTCGGTCGAGTGGCCATGTACTCGACCGAGTTAGTCAATAACTCGGCCGAGTATGGTCTAAAACGCGGAACAGAAACCTCTTTTCAGGATCTACTCGATCGAGTCTATCGACCACTCGATCGAGTAACCTCATAACGATTAACACAATAAATCGTACATTATTCTATTTTCAAAACCCGATAGTATTTCACGACTTAGGTCAACACGTGCATAATTAATCACGTGTATACTATCCTTTCAAACCATGCATCATCTTGTACATCATTCAATTCAATTCGATTCATAATTCGCAAACTGTTATTATCGTTATACCATTACTAACAAGTTTGTTAGTTTCTTGTCAATTTATTTTTGTTTATTTTATTGTACTAAAATGAACTCACATGCTAAATTTAACTTCGACGTTAGAATTAGTTGCATTAAATTGACATAGAAACCCTTTCAATTTCTCGCATGCTTAGGGAAAACAATGTTTGCATAACATTTTCCCGTTCAACTAACGCGCGTATTGGAAAGTCATTTGAATTCTTAGTAGAGGCCGCTAATGTGCGGGCGGGGTTGGGTGTCCTTTGTGGGCTTCCCAACACGTACCCTCACCCCTTACTCAGAACCTCGGTTTCCGGATGCCCGAAACCGTTGGCGCACGAGAGTCATTCAATACACAATATCCGATAACGTCGGTATTGGTATCAAATGCAAAGGGACGAGCCCAATAAACGCTGACATCGGAAATGGGCCGTATTTTGTATACGGACCACTACGACATAGAGTGGGCTCGAATGGTTCCGAATAACCACAAAATTCGGTGGCGACTCCACTTCGACCTAAATTTCAATTCGATCCGTTTCATATGGAGATTCATTCGCCTACCCAAACCCGCGCGTGGCCGCGTCGGGGTGGACCTATGTCATGTCCACAATTTGGCGACTCCGCTGGGGATTAACTGATGTGTGACTTACCATCGGCATCCTCAGGGTGAGACTCGAATAGAAATCATTTGACTAGTACATGATGCGTTTTAGTTTTACGGTTCATGCATAACCCATATTTTCCCGGGCCGGTACTGGTGACCGACGTCCCACTATACCATTGATGTACTCCAATATGGATATGTCAAAAGGTGTCCATAGTCGATTCGAGTGGGTTTCGCGGCATGTTCTAAGCTCAATTCGACTTAGAGAGTCCGTCCCGATCAACATCTAGACTATGTACACTGGTATAGACCCTTTCAGACCGACCGAGACTTAGTGTAGAGCATACATGGCGTCGTTATAATGATTGTGTGACTATGTGGTACTTGGTTTCCAAGTCGTTTTCAAAAATGTCAACTTTTCAAAAATTGCATCCTTTTCAAGATATTCAATTTTCAAAACCCGAGATATACCGAATTCTGATTACGCGGTGTTCTTACAGACAGGCCAGCCACAACCCGACATCAACGCAAGATGGAAGAATTGAAAAATGCCCTAGCCAAAATCGAGACTCAACTAACCTCCATCCTTGCTAACCAAGCAACTTCTGACAATCGCCTGAGCACCGTAGAGAAGACGGTCCCAGTTGAAGGAGCTGATTCCGCCGGGCCCATAGCCGAATTGGTCAGTGTTGTTCGCAGGCTCGAAGAGCAAGTTCACCTATCAACAAGCAACTCAATCCACTCCGAAAATGCTCGCATTTATGCACCTTTGAGTAACGAGCTACCTGCCAACCTCAACTTGACGGGAATTCCTATGTTTGAGGGTACCGAAGACCCGGTCCATCACATCCGGGCCTTCAAAGACTTCATGGCGGTCAAAGGAGTAAAGTCCACTATGTTTAGGCACCTATTCCCTTCCTCCCTGGAGAAGCATCCCAGGGCCTAGTTCTACAGGCTCGACCCCAAGAAATACGAGACCTGGGATGATGTGGCGACCGAATTCGGTCGGAACTACGCCGATAACACTGAAATCCAGACTACAATGCGTACTCTGGAGGTAATGGCCCAAGAGCCCAAAGAAGGGTTCACAAAATACTTGCAGAGATAGAGGGCCGAGAGTGTGAAGCTGGTTGACAAGCCCTGCGAGAAGGCCCTAGTGGAAGCCTTCGTCAAAAATCTACTCCCATCCTACCGGGTCCATCTCCGGTATGCTATCATCCCAAACTTCGCTGTCCTTACTGAAATGGGCACGAGAATCGAGGATGACTTGAGACTAGAGAGCCTGACTAAGGCCTCTACCAAAGGCTATCAAGGGGCAAGTTCATCTACGATCAAGCCCACACCTGCAGTTGCAACTCGCAGCATCTTTGACGAGGTAAACCTGCTCGACACCTCATCTAAGAAGAATACACCAAATCGGGTATTCACAGATATAGGGACTACCTATACTTACGCCTTACAAAGGCTATCATCAAAGGGCCTGATCCAGCCGATAGGCCCAACTGCAGAACCTCCAGTAGAAAAGAGGCCCAAAACTTACAATGCCCAAGCCTACTGTCAGTATCACCGGGGTAACGGGCATGATACTGAAAAATGTTGGAGGTTAAAACACCTGATCCAAGATCTTATCGAGAGCGGGAAAATCCCGTTGCCCGGAGACAAGCCGAGCAACAAAGAAAACCCGTTCAGCGCCCATGCTATATTCACAGGGGAAGTAGTCGACTGTTCTCACCTCATTTCTCCTCTTATCCCACAAATCAATGGGATATGGTTCGATGACGAGGACGACGTGTATTTAACCAAAGGGGAAGCTGTCCCCATCACCCTTGAAGAGGTCCGAAAGGCTAAATCCAAAGCCTTAGCCACCAACCACCTCGCCGCAGCCGGGCACTCTACTCCTATATCTGTCACTGAACTTACCAGGACGGAACCTACCCTTGAAGAACCGAGCGCCGACACGGCTCTGGTCCAACAAATGAAGAGGGTTCGAGCTGATTTAACCATATGGCAACTATTGGTCAGCTCGCAAGCTCAACGGGAAGCACTGACTAAGGCTCTCAATGAAATCAAGGTCGATTCACAAGCTACCCCTTCTAAAATGGTAGCCACTATTATGCCTTTTCTGAAGGGCAAGTCAAAGGAAGAAGGCCCACTCATAACCTTCTTTGAAGCTGATCTGCCACCATTTGGGCCCAATCACAATCTGGCCCTATACATCACGGTCATCTGCAAAGGTAAATATCTCCCGATGACCCTTATCGACGATGGATCAGCCGTGAATGTCCTTCCTCTAAGGACCGCAAAAGCACTCGGCATCACCGATGCCGATTACCTTCCGACGGCGCAGACTATCCAGGCTTTCGACGGAAGCCCAAAACCTGTCGCCGGGGCCGTGAAATTGAAGATCATAACAGGCCCAATCGAAAAGGAGTTGGAATTTCAGGTGATAGATGTCACCTCATCATTCAATCTCTTGCTGGGAAGGCCTTGGATCCACGTAGTCAAGGCCGTGTCATCTACCCTCCATCGAAAAGTCAAGATGCCCCTTAAAGACGGTATCATCACGCTGGAGGCGACCCCAATTACCGTAGAAAGCTGCAACGCTACGGGCCGGGCCAACCCCCGAGGATTTGATTTCGTGGGCATGATCGAAGAAGAATATCTCTTTAGGCCCTACTTCACAACTAGCATCGACACGATGCTACAAAATCTGGGTTACCTACCCGGAATAACCTCAAAGCCATATCTTCCAGCTGGGAAGATTATCGAGGTCCTAAATGATGGCGAATCACATTTCGGATTGGGGTATGCTATAACCCCGGAAAACGTGGTTCGGGCCGGTATTCACAAGGCCATCGACATTTTCAAGGGTACTTACATAAGCCCTTATAGCCCGAAGTTAACGGATTACTTCGTCACTCCAGTCTTCGGAGCTATCCAAGTGGGCCTTTACCGACCCACCGTCACATATCCCGAGACCAAAAAGGCTCGGGAATGCAATTTCATCCCTGATGATATATTCACCATCGTCCAGGCCGAATCAAAAGAGGGCGAAAACAACTCCGAGCCCGTGCTGGGGCTCTTATTCGGAGAAGACAAGGCCATCCCCGCTCCGAAAGACGACTTGGTCAACCTGATCCTTCGCAGCGATCGGTTTGACCCAACCAAGCTAATCACCGAGGTCGGTACCAACACCGAGACGAGGGCTTGGAGGAAGACCATAAAATGGACCGACTGTCAAGGAAGGGTCTACAAACTGACCACCGGCGAGGGAGACATGCCGGATACCGAGTCGGAGTCAGAGTCAGAGTCGGAGTCTGAGTCCGAGTCTAGAGGGTCTGGTGCTAAAGTCGAGTCTGTAACCCCTCTTCCCTTATCCACTGAGGTCTCGGGGCCTGTCCCAAGACCTCTCCCTATCCCGCCACTGACCAATGATCAGATGGCAGCTCTATTCGAGCTATTTTCAAAATTTACCATCAATAATAATAACGAACACCGTTCTGCTTATGACTTGTCTTATTTCCAAAATTTTCGCAATTTCAAAAAATTTATATGCAATGACATTGAGAAACCCGACGAACAGGTACCCCTACCTCAACATCTGGTCGAGCAGCTCGAGCAAAGGGAATCCCGAGATCCGGTAATCGAAGAAACCGAGTCCATCAACGTGGGAACCACTTTAGAGCCCCAGATGCTCAAGCTGGGCCTATCTTTAGATCCAGAGGAGAGAAAACAATTCGCAGACCTCCTCCAGGAATTCAAAGATGTCTTTGCATGGTCCTACAAGGACATGCCGGGTATAGACCGGGAGATAGCCGAACACCGAATACCCATCAAAGATGGGTGCAAGCCGGTAAAGCAAAAACTCAGAAGAATGAAGCCCGAGTGGTCTCTTAAAGTCAAGGAAGAGGTCGATAAACAATTTAAAGCAGGCTTTATACAAGTGTCTGAATATCCAGACCGAGTTGCAAACATCGTGCCGGTACCCAAGAAGGACGGCAAGGTGCGGGTTTGCGTGGATTTCCGGGATCTTAACAAGGCAAGCCCAAAAGACGATTTTCCGTTACCACACATCGACATACTGGTGGATAACACGGCCGATCATGCCCTTCTATCGTTCATGGACGGGTATGCCGGGTACAATCAGATTAAAATGGCAGAAGAAGACATGGGTAAGACCACCTTCATTACACCTTGGGGTACTTACTGTTACACCGTCATGCCATTTGGGCTTATCAACGCCGGGGCTACTTATCAACGAACCGCCACTACTTTGCTCCACGACATGATGCATAAGGAAGTGGAGGTCTATGTGGACGACATGATCGTCAAATCCAAGGACCGAAGCGGGCACATTTCAGCCCTAAGAAAGTTCTTCACCCGGCTACGTAAATACAACATGAGACTGAACCCACAAAAATGCAGTTTTGGGGTAACGTCGGGCAAATTACTGGGCCATATCGTTAGCCAACGCGGCATCGAGGTCGATCCAGCTAAAATCAAAGCCATCACCGAGATGCAACCACCCAAAACCGAAAAAGAAATACGGGGGTTTCTCGGGAAAGTCCAATACATCAGCCGGTTCATTTCAAAATTAAGCATGGTATGTGAGCCCATTTTCAAGAAACTGAAGATAGGGGAACGAGTACTGTGGGACGACAAATGTCAAGCGGCTTTTGACAAAATCAAAGAGATTATGTCTGCTCCGCCGGTACTAATGCCACCTCAACACGGTCTGCCTTTGTCATTATACCTAACGACGACGGAGACGGCCATGGGGGCTATGCTGGCCCAGACAGTCGATTCAGAAGAACGGACTATTTACTACATCAGTAAAAAGTTCCTCGAATATGAGTGCAAATATACAATGCTCGAAAAGACGTGCCTAGCATTGGTTTGGGCCACTAAAAAGCTCCGACATTACATGCTCAGTCACGAGGTACATGTGTTATCCAAAATGGATCCTATCAAGTACTTATTCGAGAAGCCCATCCTCAAAGGCAGGATGTCAAGGTGGACTTTAATGTTATCCGAGTTCGACCTCAAATTTATACCATTAAAAGCCATCAAAGGCCGGGTAGTTGCCGAGTTCCTCGCTGACAGCCCAATATCCGAAGAAGGCCACACCGATACATGGGCCTTTCCTGATGAAGACATATTCCATACCGATACGGAGGTGTGGGATCTATATTTCGATGGGGCATCCAACTTCCGAGGATTTGGGGTCGGAATCCTGTTAATTTCACCCCGAGGGGAACACACTCCCTTATCCATCAAGTTGGACTTCGACGTGACCAACAACGCAGCCGAATACGAAGCATGCATTCACAGGTTGCAAGCCGCCGCTGATTTAGGGGTAACAAACCTCCGGGTCCACGGTGATTCATCATTGGTCATCAATCAAGCACTCCAAAAATGGAAAACTCGGAACGCCAAACTCGTGGCTTACCAAGCACGGGTAAGAGTTCTAGAAAAACAATTCCAAAAGGTAGAATACATTTATCTGCCCCGGGAAGAGAATCAGTTCGCAGATGCACTTTCCAAATTACCATCTTTACTGAACATCCCGGATCACCTGACCAGCATGCCAATCTGTGTCGAAAGACGGTCCGAGCTAGCCTACATCCACGCCATTCAGGATATCGAGATAACTGACCCGGAACCATGGTATCAAACTGTTCTAATCTACTTGGCAACGGGAGAATATCCCCCGGGAACTGAAAACCGGGCCAAGAAAGCCATGCGGAGATTGGCAACGCAAATCGTTCGCACGGACGACGGGCAACTGTACAAAAAGACGGCACAGGGGCCTCTGCTCCTATGCATCGATAAAATACAGGCCGAAAAGGTAATGGCCGAAGTACACGATGGTTAAAACGGCCCGCATATGAACGCCCATATGCTAGCCCGCAAAATTATGAGGCTCGGGTACTATTGGAACACCATGGAAACAGACTGTCAGGTGTATGTCAAACACTGCCATAACTGCCAGATCTTTGCCAATGTACAACATATGCCATCTTCCCTCTTATATACCATGACATCACCATGGCCATTTTCGACATGGGGTATAGACATAATTGGAAAAGTGCATCCTTCCGGGACAGGAGGTTGTAGACACCCACATTTTGACCGCCAGGTGTCTATAGTAGTTTCCGACAAACACCCGATGATGATCGTACGCAAACATGCTTTAACGTACTCGGAAATGGGCTCGAAACATGGATATTTAGCTTGGGCTTTTTAAGGAGTACAAATCTCACAAAACCAACCTCAAAATCAGGCCCAGTGGGTCGTTTCGAGTCAAATAACACTAATTTGGGTCGAATCCGACACCAGGGGTAAAACCGTCTTTTAGCGACCGAGTCAAAACCCGGTCAAAGATATTTCTCGAGACTTTTAGGCTGACTGTGAGGTCTCACACGTCCTATTTGGACTCTAATTCTACAAAAATCAGCTACACAAAATAATAAATAAATTCGTTTAAGGGTAGAATTCGATCTCGAGTAGGAATCCTATCCGAGAACCGATTCAAACACCCAACCGAGTGTAAAACACTCTGCCAAGTAGCATGAACCAGCCGGTTTTCTTCTTTTCTTCCCTCACAAGAAAACGGAATTCTCGTTCTTCTCAGCTTCTTACTCAAGCGGTAATTCTAGCTCAAACGGGAATCCTATTCAAAAACCGATTCGAGCATCCGACCGAGTGTAAAACACTCGGCCAAAACAGCCCAAATCTGCCGAGTTTCCCTTTCTTCCTTCACAAGAAAGCGGAATTCTTATTTCCCTCAGATTCATACGTTTCCTATCCTAAGTGGTAGTCAAACTGTCCTAAGCCAAGGTCGGGAATTTCCTATAAATAGCCCCTTGCATCCAACACAATTACACACGATTTTTATCAACGATAATACATATCAACTTTCTATCATCCCGACACAAAAAAATACACCTAGCATCGAGAAACCAATAGTACACCCAAAACCCAAAGGAAACCGGCTCCGATACCCGACACCCTTCACACGTTTCACGTCAAAACCGTGCCACCCTAAACCGAACCTAGCATCACTCGACGCTCCCGTGCCTAGCCACATTCCGACGAGCCCCGATCCGAGTCAACAAAAGCATCAATTTCATTCTTCTATCGTTTGTTTTATTATACTAAAACGAATCTCACATGCTAAATTCAACTTTGACGTTAGATTTTTCATGCATTAAACGACAAAGCAACCCATTCAATTCCTCGCATGTTTAGGAAAACAATGTTTGCATAATCATTCATCGTATTACTAATGCGCGCATTAAAACGTCATTCGATATCCTAGTAGAGGCCGCTAATGTGCGGGCGGGGTTGGGTGTTCTTAGTGAACTTCCCAACACGTACCCTCACCCCTTACTCAGAACCGTGGTTTTCGGATGTCCGAAACCATTGGCAACGAGAGTCATTCAATATACGATTAACCGCTCAAGTCGGCATCTATATCGATATGCAAAAGGGGCGAGCCCAATAAACTCTGACATCGGTAATGGGCCGTATTTTGTACACGGCCCACTACGACATAGAGTGGGCTCGAACGGTTCCGAATAACCATAAAATTCGGTGGCGACTCCGACTTCGATTTAAATTTCAATTTGACCATCTCATGGAGATTCATTCGCCTCCCAAAACCCGCGCGTGGCCGCGTCGGGGTGGACCTATGTCATGTCCACAATTTGGCGACTCCGCTGGGGATTTTCTGATGAGTTAATAACCTTCAGTGTCCTCAGGGTGAGACTCGAATAGAAATCGTTTGACTAGTACAATGCGCGTTTTAGTTTTACGGTTCATGCATAACCCCATTTTCCCGGGCCGGTACTCGTGACCGACGTCCCACTATACCGTTGATATAGTCCAAATTGGTTATGTCAAAGGTGTCCATTAGCCGATTCATATGGGTTTTACGGCATGTCCTAATCTCAACTCGAGTTAGGGAGTCTGCCCCGATTCTTGATAGGTTATGTACACTGGTATAGACCCTTATAGACTTACCGAGACTTAGATTAAGAGCATACATGGCGTCATTATACTGTTTCCATGACTACGTGCTACTTGATCCATATCTTTTTCAAAAACCGTCATCTTTTCAAAATTTGCATCCTTTTTCAAATATCCAATTTCAAAACCCGGGTCATATACCGAACTTAGGACTTATGATTTTACTCAAAATAGCCTTTTTCTAGCCGGTATTATGCCCAATTCAAAACTCGAAATTATTTTCGAAACTCTCAAAAACCGTCATTCGGCCCATTTCTTTTCTTTTCGAAAAAAAGGCCGGATTCTCCACCCCGGATTTTTTCGGGCTTTTCAAAAATCATATTTCAAAACTTCCTCTTCTTAGACTTCTCGTATTTAGCAGTGTCGGGTCGTGTCATAAGTCGTTGAAGTCTCTAGCGTCGAAACTCCGTCGATCTTACATCGCGGATTTTCCCCCTATCCTAGTCCGCCTTATTTTACTAAGGCAAGGCCCACCTACGTAGGACATACTCCTACAAAGGTTGGCCCATTTACACAATCGAGTCTAAAAGTCTGGGAATGTCTCACGTGAACCTTCCTTCGGACAGGGCCCAACCCACAGCGTTGGATCCTAAGGGAGGCCCACCTTTCACAAGTCACCCGTCTAAGTGTCTTTTCCGAGTCAACCTTTTACAAGGCGTAGCCCTATAACAAAAGGTTCACGGTCCTTACGTCTAAGGGTCACTCACTCGAGTCTTAACAAAGTCTTCAGTCCCAGTCAGGGGCTACCCTTCAGCAGAGCGATCATTCACGGTTGCTCTAAGGGTCATGTCTTGCACGTGTTGTCTCACGTATCCCACTTTCGAGTCACTTAGATGCCACACCATCTGGGTCCTATCAAAGTCCTTAGTCTCACTTGGGGGCTATTCTCCGATGGAGTGATTAAATCACAGTCACTACGAGAATCGAACCCTACACATTTATCTTAGGAGAGTCTAACCCGAGTCAAACTGGAGTCGTCTCTCCTCTCGCGCTATTTCCTATGCCTTGGTGAAATTGAGTTCCGAAGCAACTTCTCTGATTACGCGGTATTCTTACAGACAAGCCACCGGTAACCAGATGCCAGAAAATGCAAGAAACTTTGGACCAATTGACAACCTCTCTAGCTGAGCTTGAAGCCCAATTGACGGTTATCAGGGCCGAACAAACGACCATTGCCACCCGTTTGAGTGCCGTGGAGCAAAGGACTCTTAAGGTCAGGAATGAAACTACTGGGCCCATAGCTGAACTGGTCAGCACCGTTCGCAAACTTGAAGAACAGGTCCACTCGACCACCAGAAACACCATCCTCACGGAAAATGCTCGTACCTACTCGCCCTTGACCGATGAACTGCCCGCTAACCTCAACTTAACGGGCTTACCAATGTTTGACGGGACGGAAGACCCGGTACTCCATATTTGGGCTTTCAAGGACTTTATGGCTGTTAAGGGGGTCAAATCGACCATGTTCAAGCATCTCTTCGCTTCCTCTCTGGAAAAGCACCCGAAAGCCTGGTACTACAGGCTTGATCCCAAGAAATACAGAACCTGGGACGATGTCGCAACAGAATTCGCGCGAAACTACGCGGATAACGCCGAGATCCAGACTACGATGCGTACTCTGGAGGTTATGACCCAAGAGCCCAAAGAAGGTTTCACCAAGTACCTTCAAAGGTGGAGGGCCGAAAGTGTGAAGTTGGTAGACAAGCCCAACGAGAAGACACAAGTGGAGACGTTCATCAACAACCTCCTCCCTTCCTACCGCGTCCATCTTAGGTATGCCGGCATTTTAAACTTTGCAGTGCTTACCGAAATGGGCATTAGGATTGAAGATGATCTTCGACAAAATGAAGATCTGGGTGAAGCGTCTATTGAAGGCTATACTGGACATCAACTTGAGTCCTTAGAAGCTGAATTGACAACACCATCCGAGAGTCTAGATTTGGTTTGAGTCCGAGTCTGAGTCCGAGTCTAGGGTGTTCTATTTCCTTCAATTTCAAAGTCAGAGTCAGTTGTACTCTGTCCTCTTTCTTTTTCAAAATTCAATAAAATAAGCTTTTCTATTTCTCATATATACTTTCCTTATGTGTTTCCGAGAACATGATGAACACCATCATACACTGTGAGCACACGCACGTGACTATTATAGGCACATCTATAATGACTGCAGGAAATGAGACCCGTGTTTTCCTTTACCTGTTCCATGTCTGGTATAGAAAGCCACATAACTACCCTTAGCAGGAGCGGTATCGAATCCTATGACAAATCTAGGTAATCCCCTAGTTTGGGTTAAAAAGACGGGAGGCAAGCCCATTTCCCACAATAAAACACCCATCCAGTAAGACTAACCGATCCTTACCTTAGGTGTTAGTCTGACCAAAAAAAGCAAACGGCCAAAACAAAAGAGCTGGCCATGACAAAAAAAACTGGACAAAAAAAATCAAGAGTCCAAGGGAAAAAAGAAAAAAGCAAAAGGCCCAAAACAAAAGAGCTGGCCATGATCAAAAAGAACTCCCAAAAACCCATGACCATGATCAACGGTCAATTCAAGTGAAAGCCCCATGACCAGGGTACGGTCAAAATTCATACCATCAAATAAGGGAGAGATAATCGAGCTGGTCAACTAACACCACATCTAGCCTTCCCACATTACAACCCTCAAGACCTTCCCGAGACCCAGGCCAGAGACAGCCCGGAATTTTGAGGATTCAAGCTCCATAGGATACCCCTAACCATTAGGGCCAGACATGGAAATCAGATCTCGCATTATCAAAACTTATCCCGATCAAAGTTCGAGCCATTTTACTCGACTTCCCCTTTACATAACAAAATTCACAATCACCATACAAAGACCCGAGAGCAAAACTCGTCAAATCCCCCCGAGAGCAAAACTCGTCAAATCCCCCCAAGAGCAAAATTCGTTAAAATCCCCCGAGAGCAAAACTCGTTAAAATCCCCGAGAGCAAAACTCGTTAAAATCCCCGAGAGCAAAACTCGTTAAAATCCCCGAGAGCAGAACTCGTTAAAATCCCATCCCAATTCTCCTCATTCAAACCAGTTACCAACCCCAAACACGGGAACTCAACTTGCAGTCGGCATAGAACATGCCTAAATAGTTCACACCACCTCTGGGGGCCATCCTGGAGAACGCTCACAGTCACAGGATCAATATCCTAACCATTCTAGCCCTTTGATCAAGACATCACTAGGAATGCACCTAGCCTACACCATCGCTATGGCTAGTTACACACAAAGTCCTAATAAACTAGGCACCATAATCCACTGAACTACGGCTTGGTTTGATTTCACCACACGTGAATACGTAGGCAGCCTTTCAACAGAGGCACAACCACCCACATTGACACAAATTCAAAAAACACCATTATTCCGGTCACAACACTGTCATGTTCTCAGCAGCAAGCTTTGTCATCCTGGGGGCTTCTCTTAGACAGAAAACCTCCATCCACTCACAAAATCCAGATAAATTCAAAAAATATAGCCTCCTTTCTGTAGTGTGTCCTAATACTCGGCTCACTCGAGGACAAGAATCTGTCACGACTCGAAGCAATACCCACTTTAGGAATGTACCCTAAAGATAAAAAAGGATTCAAAAGAGCACTAGTCTACAACATTCCACTGCTAAGTCCTGCAAAAACAGTCTCATTACAGACTACTGCAACTCCCCTATAACGCATCCTTCCTATTCTGAGGATTCGACCGTGTTGTCACTCGCCCAGGCTACGGAATAGCGCAATTTAAGAGTCTTGTTAGGTGGCCCACCCCCTACCGAGTCACGGTCCAACCCCTTGAGAGTCCAGTCATGTCTGTCAACTCGTCCGGTGTGGACATGACATAGGTCCACCCCGACGCGGCCACGCGCGGGTTTGGGGAGGCGAATGAATCTCCATGAGATGGTCAAATGGAAATTTAAATCGAAGTCGGAGTCGCCACCGAATTTTATGGTTATTCGAAACCGTTCGAGCCCACTCTATGTCGTAGTGGGCCGTGTACAAAATACGGCCCATTTCCGATGTCAGAGTTTATTGGGCTCGTCCCTTTTGCATATCGATATAGATGCCGACTTGAGCGGTTAATCGTATATTGAATGACTCTCGTTGCCAATGGTTTCGGACATCCGGAAACCACGGTTCTGAGTAAGGGGTGAGGGTACGTGTTGGGAAGTTCACTAAGAACACCCAACCCCGCCCGCACATTAGCGGCCTCTACTAGGATATCGAATGACGTTTTAATGCCCGCGTTAGTAGAACGATGAATGATTATGCAAACATTGTTTTCTAAGCATGTGAAAGATTGAATGGGTTGCTAAGTGGTTTAATGCATGCAGAATTAATTGATGTCAAAGTCAAATTTAACATGTGAGATTCGTTTTAGTATAATAAAACAAATGAAATAAAAGGATGAATTTGCTACAAAACAAACAAACGGGTTAGTATCGGTTTGTGAATAATAATAGCAAAATAAAATATGCGAGATCGAAAAAAATAAATATTAATCGAAATCTGAAAATATCGGTGAAAAGAACGTTGTTTTGTATAAAAAACGAAGTTCGAAAAATAATAAAAAAAGACGGAAAAGGCCGCGGCATAACAGCCGGCCGCGCGACTCGCCCGGGACGCCGGCGGGTCGCGTGGTGGCCTGTTTCGGGTCCGGTTTTCGAAAAACTCGATGTTCGTATTAAATCGCATATGAATATTGCATGATTCGTACTCGACTTAATATTTTCGATATTCTTTATATTCGATAGTTGACTACGAAATCAATATCGAATACTTAGAATAGTTTTGGAAAAGATGTAAATTTTAGAAATCGATCGAAGAATAAAACGAACGAAAACGTAAAAAAGAAATCTCGGATTCCAGGCCTGCGCGCGAGTCGCCTGGGCATGGCGCGACTCGCGTGCGGGTCTGTCCGCTTTTGTATTTTTGTTCGAAAATTGTTATTTTGAACGAAAAGTAAAAGAAAAGAATTTTGACAAAAAAGATGTAACGATTTCTGATATCGTCGAAATCTTAATATAATTCTTTTTGATATAATATTCGATTATGGAAGAATCGATATCATATCTTTCAGAATATACGTTATGAAAATAGTTTTTCGTTAATAACGATATTAGAAAAATAATAAAAGAACGACTCTTGACCCATAAGAAACGGACGAAGAAGAGAAAGGGAGAGAAAGGAAGAAATTGGGTTTGATTACACCCTCAACCTACATGCTCTTGTCGACTCGGATCGGGACTCGTCGGAATGTGGCTAGGCACGGGAGTGTCGAGGCAACGTCGGTTGGGTTAGGGCGGTACGGTTTTGACGGGTGAAGGGTTCGGGTATTGGGCCGGTTTTCCTTCGGGTTTGTGACGTAATATCGGTTTCTCGATGCTAAGGATTTATATGTGTCGGGATGATAGAAAACTATTGCTGAAAAATCGCGTGTGCGTGCGTGAATTGTATTTTTTTGGTGTATGGTTGTCTGTAAAAATTGATGATGCAAGGGGCTATTTATAGGAAATTCCCGACCTTGACTTGGGAGAGTTTGACTACCGCTTAGGATAGGAAACGAGGGAATTTGAGGGAAATAAGAATTCCGCTTTCTTGTGGAGGAAGAAAGGGGATCTCGGCTGTTTTGGGCTGTTTCGGCCGAGTGTTTTACACTCGGTCGGATGCTCGAATCGATTTTTTAATAGGATTCCCGTTTGAGCTAGAATTACCGCTTGAGTAAGAAGCTGAGAGGAACGAGGATTCCGTTTTCTTGTGAGGGAAGAAAAGAGGAAAAACCGGCTGACTCCTACTACTTGGCCGAGTGGTTTACACTCGGTTGAGTGTTTGAATCGGTTTTCGGATAGGATTCCTACTCGGGATCGAATTCTACCTTAAACGGAATTGTTTATTATTTTTTGTATGGCTGATTTTGTAGAGTTGGAGTCCGAATAGGACGTGTGGTATGTCACGGTCAGCCTACGAGTTTCGGGAAATATCTTTGACCGGGTTTTGACTCGGTCGCTAAAAGACGGTTTTACCCCTGGTGTCGGATCCGACCTAAATTAGTGTTATTTGACTCGAAACGACCCACTGGGCCTGAATTTGAGGTTGGTTTTGTGAGATTTGTACTCCTTAAAATGTCTAAACCAAATGTCCATAATTACGAGCCCATTTCCGAGTACGTTAAAGCACGTTAGCGTCCGATCATCATCGGGTGTTTGTCGGAAACTACTATAGACACCTGGCGGTCAAAATGTGGGTGTCTACAGAGCCCCCACTCTGACTGAGGCTTGGACAGGGCGAAAGTCAGAGTAGCTACCAGGCCAATCAAAGATTAAGACCAGGCAGACTTCCGGTCGGGTCGTTTAAAGTCCATTAGACCTGCGTGAAGGGCCCGCCGGCCATGGATTAGAAATGTACCTGAACTGATGATGATAACTCCGTGGGGAATTGAACTTGTCGCATGAGACTTAAAATGGGCCTGTATGTGGGCTCATCTTGTTAAATGCCGTTGGGGAGTTATGCAAATCGCATGGTCCTGCTTGAGCCGTCCTGTACATATTTATGCAAAGCTGCAAAATTTTGCATGTAACATTTGTAGGAAAAATGACTCGTGCTGGGGAATAAAAATGATTTTTGCTGCATTTTGAAATCGAAGTCCTGAAAGCAACTCACGTGCTAGGAGATAGGTTTCCAAGATTGAAAGAGGTGGAAAAGAAATTTGCCGTTTAAATAGACTAAAATTTGACCTTGTCGAAAAGGATTTTTTTTTCAAATGGCTAAGTTTTGCAAATTTTAAAATGAGAATTTGAAAAGAGAGGCCTACCGGCAGACTCGACTCTGGACGCGACAGGACGAGTTGACAGACACGAGTTGGACTCTTTAAGGGTTGGACCGTGACTTGGTAAGGAGGTGGGCCACCTAAGATGACAAGACTCTTAAGTTGCGCTATTCCGTAGCCTAAGCGAGTGACAACACGGTCGAATCCTCGGAATAGGAAGGATGTGCTATGGGGGGATTGCAATAGTCTGTAATGAGACTGTTTTGGCAGGACTTAGCAGTGGAATGCTGTAGGCTAGTGCTCTTTTGAATCCTTTTTGATTTTAGGGTACATTTCTAAAGTGGGTATTGCCTCGAGTCCTGACAGATTCTTGTCTTCGACTGAGCCGAGTACTAGGACACACTATAGAAAGGAGGCTAGATTTTGAAGGTATTTGGATTTTGTGAGTGGAAGGAGAACTTCTGTCTAATAGAAGCTCCCAGGATGACAAAGCTAACTGTCGAGAACATGACAGTGTCGTGACCGGAATGATGGTGCTTTTTGAATGTGTGTCAATGTGGGTGGTTGTGCCTCTGTTGAAAGGCTGCCTACGTATTCACATGTGGTGAAATCAAACCAAGCCGTAGTTCAGTGGATTATGGTGCCTAGTTTATTAGGGCTTTGTGTGTAACTAGCCATAGCGATGGTGTAGGCTAGGTGCATTCCCAGTGATGTCTTGATCAAAGGGCTAGAATGGTTAGGATGTTGATCCTGTGACTGTGAGCGTTCTCCGGGGTAGCCCCCAGAGGTGGTGTGAACTATTTGGGCATGTTCTATGCCGACTGCAAGTTGAGTTCCCGTGTTCGGGGTTGGTAACTGGTTTGAATGAGAAGAATTGGGATAGGATTTTAACGAGTTCTGCTCTCGGGGATTTTAACGAGTTCTGTTCTCGGGGATTTGATGAGTTTTGCTCTCGGGGATTTTAACGAGTTTTGCTCTCGGGGGGATTTGACGAGTTTTGCTCTCGGGGGATTTGACGAGTTTTGATCTCGGGGATTTGACGAGTTTTGCTCTCGGGGGTTTGACGAGTTTTGCTCTCGGGTTTGCGTATGGTGATTGTGAATTTTGTTATGTAAAGGGGAAGTCGAGTAGAAGGGCTCGAACTTTGATCGGGATAAGTTTTGATAATGCGAGATCTGATTTCCATGTCTGGCCCTAATGGTTAGGGGTATCCTATGGAGCTTGAATCCTCAAAATTCCGGGCTGTCTCTGGCCTGGGTCTCGGGAAGGTCTTGAGGGTTGTAATGTGGGAAGGCTAAATGTGGTGTTAGCTGACCAGCTTGATTGTCTCTTCCTTATTGGATGGTATGAGTATTGATAATTTTGAATTGATCGTTTTCACTACGGTCATGGTTTTTTGAATATTTTTTGGTTGACCTCTTAGCCCCGGTCTCGGGATTCTTCATTTGGATTGACCGCTTAACCTCGGTCATGGGTGCCTCTTTTTTTTGATAATGGCCTGCTTTTTTGTTTTGGCCTTTTGCTTTTTCTTGTATTGGACTTTTTTTCTTTTTTGTCCAGTTTTTTTTTTTGTTGGTCAGACTAACACCTAAGGTAGGGATTGGTTGATCTTATTGGATGGGCGTTTTATTGTGGGAAATGGGCTTGCCTCCCGTCTTTAACCCAAACTAGGAGATTACCTAGATTTGTCATAGGACTCGATACCGCTCCTGCTAAGGGTAGTTATGTGGCTTTCTATAACAGACATGGAGTAGGTAAAAGGAAAACACGGGTCTCATTTTCCTGCAGTCATTATAGATGTGCCTATAATAGTCACGTGCGGGTGCTCACAGTGTATGATGGTAGTGTTCATCATGTTCTCGGAAACACATAAGGAAAGTATATATGAGAAATAGAAAAGCTGATTTTATTGAATTTTGAAAAGAGGACAGAATGCAAATGACTCTGACTCTGATTTGGAAATGAGGATGTAGGGTATCCTAGACTCGAACTCAGACTTAGACTCAAATCAAATCCGGACTTTTGGATACTCGGTTGGTATATGTTCTTTTTTGATAAGGTCATTGATTGGAGAAAACGACAGGTGCCACGACTCGCCTAAACTCGACTTTGCGCAAATGCAAGAGAGGGTGTCAAACTAGACACGGCCCGGGGTGACGGGAATGACTAGGATTCTCGGACCGGGAAACCCGAACGTTGATCTAGACAAAGTAACGACCGCGAATTAGACTCGAGCCGCAGAAGGGTGAGTCCGAAAATGGGGTGACCGTGTTTGACTGCTCGAGTGGAGGACAACCCCCCCGAGTGAGACTAAAGACTCTGGTAGGACTCGGATGGTGTTGACACCTAAATGGCTCGAAAGTGGGGTACGTGAGACACGTGTAAGACCGGACCCTTAGAGCAACCGTGATTGACCGCTCTGATGAAGGGTAGCCCCCGACTGGGACTGAAGACTTTGTTAAGACTCGAATGAGTGACCCTTAGACGTAAGGGCTGTGAACCTTTTGTTATAGGGCTATGCCTTGTAAAAGGTTGACTCGGAAAAGACACCTAGACGGGTGACTTGTGAAAGGTGGGCCTTCCTTAGGATTCGGCTATGTGGGCTGGGCCTTGTTCGAAGGAAGATTTACGTGATACATTCCCAGACTTTAGACTCGATTGTGTAACTGGGCCAACCTTTGTAGGAGTATGTCCTACGTAGGTGGGCCTTGCCTTAGTAAAATAAGGTGGACTGGGATAGGGGGAAAATCCGTGATGTAAGATCGACGGAGTTTCGACGCTAGAGACTTCAACGACTTATGACACGACCCGACACTGCTAAATACGGGGAATCTAAGAAGAGGAAGTTTTAAAATATGAATTTTTGAAAAGCCCAAAATGAATCGGGTGGAGAAATCCGGCCCTTTTTCGAAAAAAGAAAATGAGTGGGCCGGATGTCGGGTTTTGAAAGTTTCGAAAATGTTTTCGAGTTTTGAATTGGGCATAGTACCGGCTAGAAAAAGGCTATTTTGAGTAAAATCATAAGTCCTAAGTTCGGTATATGTCCGGGGTTTTGAAATTGGATATTTGGAAAAGGATGCAAATTTTTTTAAAAATGACGGTTTTGAAAAAGATGATGTGGATCAAGTAGCACGTAGTCATGGAAACAGTATAATGACGCCATGTATGCTCTTAATCTAAGTCTCGGTCAGTCTATAAGGGTCTATACCAGTGTACATAGCCTATCGAGAATCGGGGCGGACTCCCTAACTCGAGTTGAGATTAGGACATGCCGTAAAACCCATACGAATCGGCTAATGGACACCTTTGACATAACCAATTTGGACTATATCAACGGTATAGTGGGACGTCGGTCACGAGTACCGGCCCGGGAAAATGGGGTTTATGCATGAACCGTAAAACTAAAACGCGTATTGTACTAGTCAAACGATTTCTATTCGAGTCTCACCCTGAGGACACTGAAGGTTATTAACTCATCAGAAAATCCCCAGCGGAGTCGCCAAATTGTGGACATGACATAGGTCCACCCCGACGCGGCCACGCGCGGGTTTGGGGAGGCGAATGAATCTCCATGAGATGGTCAAATGGAAATTTAAATCGAAGTCGGAGTCGCCACCGAATTTTATGGTTATTCGGAACCGTTCGAGCCCACTCTATGTCGTAGTGGGCCGTGTACAAAATACGGCCCATTTCCGATCTCAGAGTTTATTGGGCTCGTCCCTTTTGCATATCGATATAGATGCCGACTTGAGCGGTTAATCGTATATTGAATGACTCTCGTTGCCAATGGTTTCGGACATCCGGAAACCACGGTTCTGAGTAAGGGGTGAGGGTACGTGTTGGGAAGTTCACTAAGAACACCCAACCCCGCCCGCACATTAGCGGCCTCTACTAGGATATCGAATGACGTTTTAATGCCCGCGTTAGTAGAACGATGAATGATTATGCAAACATTGTTTTCTAAGCATGTGAAAGATTGAATGGGTTGCTAAGTGGTTTAATGCATGCAGAATTAATTGATGTCAAAGTCAAATTTAACATGTGAGATTCGTTTTAGTATAATAAAACAAATGAAATAAAAGAATGAATTTGCTACAAAACAAACAAACGGGTTAGTATCGGTTTGTGAATAATAATAGCAAAATAAAATATGCGAGATCGAAAAAAATAAATATTAATCGAAATCTGAAAATATCGGTGAAAAGAACGTTGTTTTGAATAAAAAACGAAGTTCGAAAAATAATAAAAAAGACGGAAAAGGCCGCGGCATAACAGCCGGCCGCGCGACTCGCCCGGGACGCCGGCGGGTCGCGTGGTGGCCTGTTTCGGGTCCGGTTTTCGAAAAACTCGATGTTCGTATTAAATCGCATATGAATATTGCATGATTCGTACTCGACTTAATATTTTCGATATTCTTTATATTCGATAGTTTACTACGAAATCAATATCGAATACTTAGAATAGTTTTGGAAAAGATGTAAATTTTAGAAATCGATCAAAGAATAAAACGAACTAAAACGTAAAAAAGAAATCCCGGATTCCAGGCCTGCGCGCAAGTCGCCTGGGCATGGCGCGACTCGCGTGCGGGTCTGTCCGCTTTTGTAATTTTGTTCGAAAATTGTTATTTTGAACGAAAAGTAAAAGAAAAGAATTTTGACAAAAAAGATGTAACGATTTCTGATATCGTCGAAATCTTAATATAATTCTTTTTGATATAATATTCGATTATGGAAGAATCGATATCATATCTTTCAGAATATACGTTATGAAAATAGTTTTTCGTTAATAACGATATTAGAAAAATAATAAAAGAACGACTCTTGACCCATAAGAAACGGACGAAGAGGAGAAAGGGAGAGAAAGGAAGAAATTGGGTTTGATTACACCCTCAACCTACATGCTCTTGTCGACTCGGATCGGGACTCGTCGGAATGTGGCTAGGCACGGGAGTGTCGAGGCAACGTCGGTTGGGTTAGGGCGGTACGGTTTTGACGGGTGAAGGTTTCGGGTATTGGGCCGGTTTTCCTTCGGGTTTGTGACGTAATATCGGTTTCTCGATGCTAAGGATTTATATGTGTCGGGATGCTAGAAAACTATTGCTGAAAAATCGCGTGTGCGTGTGTGAATTGTATTTTTTTGGTGTATGGTTGTCTGTAAAAATTGATGATGCAAGGGGCTATTTATAGGAAATTCCCGACCTTGACTTGGGAGAGTTTGACTACCGCTTAGGATAGGAAACGAGAGAATTTGAGGGAAATAAGAATTCCGCTTTCTTGTGGAGGAAGAAAGGGGATCTCGGCTGTTTTGGGCTGTTTCGGCCGAGTGTTTTACACTCGGTCGGATGCTCGAATCGATTTTTTAATAGGATTCCCGTTTGAGCTAGAATTACCGCTTGAGTAAGAAGCTGAGAGGAACGAGGATTCCGTTTTCTTGTGAGGGAAGAAAAGAGGAAAAACCGGCTGACTCCTACTACTTGGCCGAGTGGTTTACACTCGGTTGAGTGTTTGAATCGGTTTTCGGATAGGATTCCTACTCGGGATCGAATTCTACCTTAAACGGAATTGTTTATTATTTTTTGTATGGCTGATTTTGTAGAGTTGGAGTCCGAATAGGACGTGTGGTATGTCACGGTCAGCCTACGAGTTTCGGGAAATATCTTTGACCGGGTTTTGACTCGGTCGCTAAAAGACGGTTTTACCCCTGGTGTCGGATCCGACCTAAATTAGTGTTATTTGACTCGAAACGACCCACTGGGCCTGAATTTGAGGTTGGTTTTGTGAGATTTGTACTCCTTAAAATGTCTAAACCAAATGTCCATAATTACGAGCCCATTTCCGAGTACGTTAAAGCACGTTAGCATCCGATCATCATCGGGTGTTTGTCGGAAACTACTATAGACACCTGGCGGTCAAAATGTGGGTGTCTACATCCGGTCGCGTCCAGAGTCGAGTCTGTTAGTAGACCTCTCTTCAAATTCTTACTTCAAAATTTGCAAAACTTTGCCATTTGAAAAAAAAACTTTTCGACAAGGTCAAATTTCAGTCTATTTAAACTGCAAATTTCTTTTTCACCTCTTTCAATTTTGGAAACCTATCTCCTAGCACGTGAGTTGCTTTCAGGACTTCGATTTCAAAATGCAGCAAAAATCATTTTTACTCCTCAGCGCGAGTCATATTTGTTTCGCCTACGTGTTGCATGCAAAATTTTATGTAGCTTATACAGGTACAAATCACGACAGCGCAATTCACATAACTCCCCAGCGGCATTTAACAAGATGAGCCCATATACAGGCCCACCTAAGTCTTATACGACGAGTTCAATTCCCCACGGAGTTATCATCAGCTCAGGTACATTTCTAATCCATGGCCGGCGGGCCCTTCACGCAGGTCTAATGGACCTTAAACGACCCGACCGGAAGCTACCGAGTTTTAATCCTTGATTGACCTGGTAGCTACTCTGACTTTCGCCCTGTCCAAGCCTCAGTCAGAGTGGGGGCTCTGTAGACACCCACATTTTGACCGCCAGGTGTCTATAGTAGTTTTTCCGACAAACACCCGATGATGATCGGACGCAAACATGCTTTAACGTACTCAGAAATGGGCTCGAAAAATGGATATTTAGCTTGGGCTTTTTAAGGAGTACAAATCTCACAAAACCAACCTCAAAATCAGGCCCAGTGGGTCGTTTCGAGTCAAATAACACTAATTTGGGTCGAATCCGACACCAGGGGTAAAACCGTCTTTTAGCGACCGAGTCAAAACCCGGTCAAAGATATTTCCCGAAACTTGTAGGCTGACCGTGAGGTCTCACACGTCCTATTTGGACTCTAATTCTACAAAAATCAGCTACACAAAATAATAAATAAATTCGTTTAAGGGTAGAATTCGATCTCGAGTAGGAATCCTATCCGAGAACCGATTCAAACACCCAACCGAGTGTAAACCACTCGGCCAAGTAGCATGAACCAGCCGGTTTTTCTTCTTTTCTTCCCTCACAAGAAAACGGAATTCTCGTTCTTCTCAGCTTCTTACTCAAGCGGTAATTCTAGCTCAAACGGAAATCCTATTCAAAAACCGATTCGAGCATCCGACCGAGTGTAAAACACTCGGCCAAAACAGCCCAAATATGCCGAGTTTCCCTTTCTTCCTCACAAGAATGCGGAATTCTTATTTCCCTCAGATTCCTACGTTTCCTATCCTAAGCGGTAGTCAAACTCTCCTAAGCCAAGGTCGGGAATTTCCTATAAATAGCCCCTTGCATCCAACACAATTACACACGATTTTTATCAACGATAATACATATCAACTTTCTATCATCCCGACACAAAAAAATACACCTAGCATCGAGAAACCGATAGTACACCCAAAACCTGAAGGAAACCGGCTCCGATACCCGACACCCTTCACACGTTTCACGTCAAAACCGTGCCACCCTAAACCGAACCTAGCATCACTCGACGCTCCCCTGCCTAGCCACATTCCGACGAGCCCCGATCCGAGTCAACAAAAGCATCAATTTCATTCTTCTATCGTTTGTTTTATTATACTAAAACGAATCTCACATGCTAAATTCAACTTTGACGTTAGATTTTTCATGCATTAAACGACATAGCAACCCATTCAATTCCTCGCATGTTTAGGAAAACAATGTTTGCATAATCATTCATCGTATTACTAACGCGCGCATTAAAACGTCATTCGATATCCTAGTAGAGGCCGCTAATGTGCGGGCGGGGTTGGGTGTTCTTAGTGAACTTCCCAACACGTACCCTCACCCCTTACTCAGAACCGTGGTTTCCGGATGTCCGAAACCATTGGCAACGAGAGTCATTCAATATACGATTAACTGCTCAAGTCGGCATCTATATCGATATGCAAAAGGGACGAGCCCAATAAACTCTGACATCGGAAATGGGCCGTATTTTGTACACGGCCCACTACGACATAGAGTGGGCTCGAACGGTTCCGAATAACCATAAAATTCGGTGGCGACTCCGACTTCGATTTAAATTTCAATTTGACCATCTCATGGAGATTCATTCGCCTCCCCAAACCCGCGCGTGGCCGCGTCGGGGTGGACCTATGTCATGTCCACAGAGGTCATTGCTTCATTCTAGTGGCCATCGACTACTTCACCAAATGGGTCGAAGCCGAGTCATACCGTGTCTTGAACGCAAAGCACGTGGCCAAATTTATCCAAATTAAAATAATATGCCGGTACGGGATCCCTCACGAGTTCGTCAGCGATCACGGGACCCACTTTCAAGCCGAAACTGCCGCATTGCTGGCAAAATATAAAATTCAAAGGCATACATCTTCGCCTTACCGACCTCAAACAAATGGAGCGGTAGAAGCGGCCAATAAAACAATTGTCACCATACTTAAAAAGATGGCTGAGAATTACCGGGACTGGCCCGACAAAATACATTTTGCCCTGTGGGGATATCGAACCTCAATCCGCACCGCGAGCGGGGCAACCCCGTATTACTTGACATACGGAATGGAAGCGGTCCAACCAGACGAGCTAGAAGTGCCTTCCCTCAAGATTTTACTTGAAAGCCAAGTACCTGAAGCAGATTGGGTCCAAGCCCGATACGATTCGCTGGTCCTTTTAGACGAACGGGGATCACGGGCCCTCAACAATATCCAAATATATCAAAAGAGAATCCAACGGGCTTTCAACAAAAGAGTTTGACCCCAAAACATCAAAGAAGGGGATTTGGTCCTAAAATCGGTTCGTGCCTTACTACCGGTTGACCCAAGGGGTAAATTCAAACCCAACTGGGCTGGGCCATAGTTAGTCAAGAAGGTCTTATCAGGAGGAGCGGTGATGCTGACAGACTTGGACGGGAACGAATTTGTCAACCCAACCAACTTGGACCAGTTGAAGCGCTACTACCCATAAACCCCATCTCAATGTCATTTGCAAAAATTTATAAAAATTTGTCTTTTTATAGATTTTCAAAAATTATAGACAAGTCAATAAGCTAGAGTTAATTATTCTACTGTCGCACATCTCGAATTAATAATCTTGATGTATTTCGAAAATTGCAAAAAGAAATCAATCAAATCAAATTTCGAACTACGTTTGGTTTGATTCCGCTATTTGTGGATACGTAGACAACCCCTCAAAAGGGTACAACCACTGCAATAAACGAAAAGACGGGAACAGTGTTCAATAATATGTCTTTTATTAATATCTCGATAAACTCGGGATTACACAAAAAAAAAAAAAAAAAAAAAACGCCAAAACGGCATACACACAAAAATCACACCACAAAAACAATATTAATATGCAAATAATAAAATAAGAAGACTAATATTCGGGCATCTTCCCCTTTCCCTTGTCCTTCGGGTCACGTGGAGCCCGAGGTCGCCGAGGTGAAGGTGAGCGCTCCCTAATCACGAGGGGAATCTCCTTAGCCCGAACCCGCTTCTTTGGCGACGGGTCTTCAATCACAGTCTTCGGCCCAAGTCGGGCCCGCACATGTTCGGGTAGCCTATCCCGTGGGCCAAGTCGGTCCTGCACGGCTAGCCTAGGGCCTAGTCTTATTTCCAAGTCCGTCTGGGAGCTCACTTTCCCCCAAGCACCTTTAGCACTAGACCCTTCAGCTTGAGTCTTAGTCTTTTTCTTGTGACCTGACATTAGACGAACTAGGGTAGCTGGAGTATCCCCTTCATCAAAGAACCCTTTGTTGTCTTTGGCTTGCTCTCTTCTCAGCAGATCGAAGGCTTCATCGACTTTCAAAGCAGCTCGGGCTTTGGCATCTCCTGCTTTGGTCCACTTCATGTAAGAATCTGAAACCCAGATTGAGTGGCGATATTTGACAACGGGCCAAGTATGCCGTGTGTACCATCTTTGCATCCAGGTATCACACATTACGTCGGTCAGTTGGGTAGGGTCACTCACAACTGCTTCAATTTCAGGGATTCGCTGGGTCCATCCATACTGCCTTAGTATGCGATCTGGGTAAAGATGAACCGTCTGCCTGAGAGAAAGGATCACCTGATAGCGGGCTCTGTCCCTCGGATCCAAGCCACTCCAAAGGTAGATGGGCCACCATGGAACTACCCATCGGATTAACGGACCACCATGAAAAGACAAAACCTCGTCCCAATACTTTTGCGTAATCTGACGAGAAAAGTCAATGGCCCGCCTCCTGGTCATCACCTGGTTATGACGATAGTTACCCGCATCAAGGGGAGGATCTATCACTGATAGCCTCTCATAAAGCCAAATCTGCAAAAAGGAAGCAAAAACATGAGTTTCCAAGGCAAAGTAAGTGTTCGCCTAAGGCCACTCGGTCGAGTGCCCGGGATACTCGATCGAGTGGTACCCCTGAACGCGAACAGGGGGCTTTTTACGAGGGCACTCGATCGAGTAGCACCTCCGGAGACAGATCAGGAGGGTTTCATCGAGGGTACTCGACCGAGTGCCTGGGTGACTCGAAAAAAAATTTCGCAAAAAAAATCGAAAAATTGAAAAAAAAAGGCATGTGACATACTTGCAACAAACGGGTGCTCCCGGTAAGACGAATTGATGAGTCTCTCTTACGATTGTCCAATCCTTGGATAATCTCGCCCGTGATCAGCCAAGCCGGGCTATGTTCAGTCCCCATCAAATCTACCACGGTCAAGAGACGGGTGCTTCCCATGCAAGATAGCAAATCCATGTGACCCTCGAGAGCATATACATGGAGCATGCAAAAAGAGAAAGCCCTACGACCGTAAGCCGGTCTAACCCGAACATCGAGAGGATTCATAAATTTCTCAGCCAAGTCGATCAGAGATATATTATCACCCTCCATCATACGGGACACCTCATTGTGGGAGAGCCCCAAGAATTCTCTCAGCTTCCTCCTCGGGTCATAGATCGAGTACGGGACGGCGGGACGGAGTATCGGGTTCCATCCTCCTATAGCTGCAATCTCCTCAGGTAAAGGGCAAACTTCACCCCGGGGAAAAGCGAAGACATGGTATATGTCATCCCAATAAGCTAAGCAAGCATCCAGAAAATAGCGGTCAACCACCATCTGACGGAACGGGTACAATTGGGTTATCCCCGTCTGATTCAAAGCCACCCTATCAGCATCCCTAAAGCGACGGGACCACTCCTGCAACATCACACTCAACCTATCAATTCCCATGGCTAAACTTCTAAAGAAAAAAGACAAGGAGAGACTTCCTCTTGACTTAAGAGAAATAAAGAGACTTTCTTTTAAGAAGAATTTGATTTGTGAGGAATTTATGAAGAAAATCAAGAGCAAGAAGGGGCTATATATAGCATTAGCCTTGCAAACTATTTAGGAAAATTTCCTAAATCTCAATAAGAATCAAACCGCAATCCTAGTCTCAATACTAGCGCGGAAATCTCCATCCCGAGCTTTCCTAATCTTTGTTAGGAGTCAAAATATCAAAGTGTTCTAAATTCAAAAATCTCAAAATTTTCAAGATTTTAAAATTTTCAAAATTTCAAAAATCATTTCTCCCCAGCGCGAGTCATTTTACTGCCTATGTGTTGCATGCATTTTATGTAACTTGAACAGGTACGACTCAAACAGGGACATGGAAACCACTGTACCTCCCCAGCATTTTCACGGGATGGGCCAACATACAGGCGCACCCAGGACTTATGCGACAAGCCCAATTCACCACGGAATTATCGGCATCAGCTCAGGTATAACTTCTAACTCATGGCTGGCGAGCCCTTCACGCGAGTCTAATGGACTATAAACGACCCGGCCGGAAGTCCGCCAGGTTTCAATCCTCAATTGGCCTGGTGGATACTCTAACTTTCGCCCTGTCCAAGCCTCAGTCAGAGTGGCGGCTCTGTAGACACCCGCATTTCGACTGCCAGGTGTCTATGGCAGTTCCCTAAAAACACCCGATGATGATCGGACGCTAACATGCTTCTATGCGCTCGGATACGGGCTCAAATCCATTAATCGCTGGCTAACACACTTACAGAGTACAAATATCACAAAATCAACTTCAAATCCAGGCCCAGCGGACCATTTCGAGTCAAACAAGACTAATTTGGGCCAAAACCGACACCGGAAATAAAACCGACTCTTTTACGATTGGGTCAACCCTAGTCAAAGTCGTTTCCGAAACATGCAAAACAAACCCTCAAGCATCAAAAGTCCAATTCAAACACAGACCCATCAAATATCCATGATCACGGTCCAAAACGAGTGACCCGCTTGACCCAGCTGGGCCACTCGATCGAGTGCCCCACCCACTCGATCGAGTGGACCCTTATTCCAGCCCGACGGCTGACGCACAAGCCCACTCGATCGAGTCAGCTGCCTACTCGGTCGAGTAGCCCTAAACCGGAACCCTAGCTTTTCCTATATAAACAACCCTTTGCACACACTTCAAGACATCTTTTGAAACATCTTTACACCCCAAAAATCCAGCCCTAATTCAACTCCTCTTCAACCCTAACACACCCTAGGCAAACCTCAAGCAACACACTAGCAAAAACCCTAAACCTAGTTTAGGAATCAACAAACCCGAGCCACCATAACTTAACCTTCATCCACCTCGAAGACTCTAGTGTTAAAGCCACGGTTACGAGTTCTAATCCGAGACAAGAACATGTAGGTTGAGGGTGTCAAAACCCCGCTTCTTCTCTTTTTTTCTTTCTCTCTCGCGTCACGTCGTCTTCATACGGGTCGTGTTTTTTTATTTATTCTATTGTTACCTGATAAGTCGATATTTATGTGTATTTTTATCCCTTTAATATTATTAATTTTATGTCGTCTTTCGTAATATTTGAGTTAAAATGATTATTTTATATAAGTTGGGTTTATTATTGAACTTTTGATATTTTTGTCCCAAATTGAGTTTTTAATATATATTTTAATTAATTAGTAATAACCCACATGAATTAAGAAAAAGACTACTAAAATCGTATGTATGTTTACAGGTCTAATTCCATCATCTAATGGGTCGAAATCAAACTTGAAATCATCCGCCCATTATGGAAAAATAAGGAAAGAAAATCGGGTGTAAAAAGGAAAGAAGAAGATGTTGAATTGGAAGAGCAGGATCAATTAATTAAGGAAAGAATAAATTCACTAAGACCAAATTCAACCCTATAAAAGAAGGTATTAGGGCTTTAGAGAATAAGGGGGAGAACAAGGAGGAACAAACACGTAGAAATAGGGCGAAGGCCTTGGCCTTCATGGCCAAGGTCGGTATTCAACCGGATTGTAATGCGGGACGCGATCAATTCAACTCCTTACTTACCTAATGGTTGTATCTATCTATCTTATTTAGTTTATTTATCGTTTAATTAATTATTTTATCTAATCTTTCAGTTATTCGAACATGTAATGTACCGATTATTGTCAATGAGTTATGAGATTATGTTATTGTTTTAACGTTTAATTAGTACTTTGATATTCGTATGAAATTCACGATTTGACTATTGTTTTCATGTTTATTAATTTAGCCTGATCACCTAGATTATTTACATGAGTCGATTGTTAAATTAATAGTGTTTTAAATTAGATTGCAGCGTTCTGGTCTAATTTAAGTGCTAGAATTTTGTATGATGATTGAGTTATATTTAATTGCAGCGTCCTGGTTTTATATAATTCAATTGATGGGTATTCTTAATGCGACTAAATTTGTTAAGTTAATTCGTGCGTTCATGGTTAATTTGATAGATTTGGTTAGGATTAAACTTGCGTGCGTTCACTGGGTTTAACGAGTCAAAACGATAAAACTGGTAATTTGCGTGCGTACAAGGGATTAACTGGTTACCGATCTATTTGAGTCTAATTAATTGAATCGATGATTAATCCGACTATATCATATATTGCATGTCTCGAATATTGTTATGATTAATTTTTTTTATTATTATTATGTTTTTTTTATTTTATTATTATTATTTTCAAAACCAACAAAACCCCCTCTATGTATCTATACTATTAAATAATAAATTTCCTAAGATAATAACGTCAGTCTCTGTGGGATCGACCTCTACTTACCCTATCTACCGTAGAGTTAGTAGTGTTTATAAATTTAATTTTGACTGCGAAAACGACACGCATCATTACCATCGCACCATTAATACCGATAATATTAATATCAAAACATTAAAATACCTATCAATTTGTGTCGAGTATGAGTGATATCGGAATGAGGAAACACGAACATACAAGTGTACTGCACACAGCGTTGACGGTCGCTCGTTCCGATATCCCGATTACTTGATCATTGAGATAGGTCAATTTCAACAATAATTTTCATATCGTTTGTACCATTATTGTTATTCGCATGTCATATCGATTTCATCAAAACAAAACATCGTATTTCAATAAGGGTCGAAACCCATTGACATGGATCCGACATCACAATCCCTAGGGATTTATTTCGATGTCGGAGAAGTCGAGGGAATCAAGTCCTTTTTTATTCAAGTAAGCGTCGATTTTAGATTCGATACCAATTCCATAATTGGATATCGAATCTAACAATCGAGTCATATGAATTAATTAACGTGATTTGTTCATATCACGATAATTAATTTAAAACGACTAAAATCAATTTTTTTTTTTTTACTCTAATATTCCATATCGATTCAAATAATCGAATGTGGGATACAACGAGTATTCAAAATTAGAATCGAGTATAAATTCAACAATATTTATATTCGGTTCAACAAAATTCGCGATTTATAAAAAAACCAAGTCGAACATAAATTGTGCAATATTTATGCCCGATTCGTTAAAATCGTTGAATTATCAAAAATCAAAAGCAATTTCAAAATCAACAATTAAATTTGCAAACGAATTACAATTCGTACAGGGGGCACTCGACCGAGTGCCTAGCCCACTCGGTCGAGTGGCATCCCAAAAATCGAACCAGAATGTTTTTCACGACCTCCACTCGATCGAGTCTCACAGTGACTCGGTCGAGTGGCCATGTACTCGACCGAGTTAGTCAATAACTCGGCCGAGTATGGTCTAAAACGCGGAACAGAAACCTCTTTTCAGGATCTACTCGATCGAGTCTATCGACCACTCGATCGAGTAACCTCATAACGATTAACACAATAAATCGTACATTATTCTATTTTCAAAACCCGATAGTATTTCACGACTTAGGTCAACACGTGCATAATTAATCACGTGTATACTATCCTTTCAAACCATGCATCATCGTGTACATCATTCAATTCAATTTGATTCATTATTCGCAAACTGTTATTATCGTTATACCATTACTAACAAGTTTGTTATTTTCTTGTCAATTTATTTTTGTTTATTTTATTGTACTAAAATGAACTCACATGCTAAATTTAACTTCGACGTTAGAATTAGTTGCATTAAATTGACATAGAAACCCTTTCAATTTCTCGCATGCTTAGGGAAAACAATGTTTGCATAACATTTTCCCGTTCAACTAACGCGCGTATTGGAAAGTCATTCGAATTCTTAGTAGAGGCCGCTAATGTGCGGGCGGGGTTGGGTGTCCTTTGTGGGCTTCCCAACACGTACCCTCACCCCTTACTCAGAACCTCGGTTTCCGGATGCCCGAAACCGTTGGCGCACGAGAGTCATTCAATACACAATATCCGATAACGTCGGTATTGGTATCAAATGCAAAGGGACGAGCCCAATAAACTCTGACATCGGAAATGGGCCGTATTTTGTATACGGACCACTACGACATAGAGTGGGCTCGAATGGTTCCGAATAACCACAAAATTCGGTGGCGACTCCACTTCGACCTAAATTTCAATTCGATCTGTTTCATATGGAGATTCATTCGCCTACCCAAACCCGCGCGTGGCCGCGTCGGGGTGGACCTATGTCATGTCCACACCTTGGTTCCTGTCGGGGTGGACCTATGTCGCCTACCCAAACTCGCCCGAGTAGGCGACCCGCCCGGGACGCGCGCAACTCGCGTCCCTGTCTGTTTTTGAAATTGATTGTTTGAAAAAAAAACGATGATTTTATTAAATCTCGTACAAATATTGCACAATTTGCACTCGACTTAATATTCTCGACATTCGTCGTATTCGATATTCGATTATGAAATCGATATCGAATACTCAGAATAATTTTGAAAAAGGTGAAAAAGGTTTTAAGAAACCTTTTTGTAGAAAAAAAATTGTTTAAGAAAGATTGAGAAAAACGAAAAAAAGAAGGCCGCGGAATCAGGCCTCCGCGCGAGCCACCTGGGAGTGGCGCGGCTCGCGTGGACTGCTATCCCGGTTCGGTTTTTTTTCGAGAAATTGTTAATTTTGCTAGATCGCGTACAAATATGAATTAATTTATACCCGATCTATGCTCTCGATATTCGTCGTATTCGATATTCGATTATGAAATCGATATCGAATATTCGGAATGATTTTTAGAAAAGGTTTTCTAAAGTTGTTTTGAAAAGAATTTGAACGAAACGAAAAAAAGAATGTTAGTTCTCTCCGCGTTAGAATCGTTGTGTTTTGTAAAAAAAAGTAACGATTTTTAGCATCAACGAGATTAATGTAATTCTTTTAATACGATATTCGATTAGAGAATCGGTATCATATTTTTAAGAATATTCGTTATATGAAAAATAGTTTTGAAAAATAGTTTTGTAATGACCCATAAAAAATGATGACGACGTGGGACGGACGAAAAAAAACGAGAAGAAGAAGGAGAGAAGAGAAGAGAAGTCGGGTTTGGTTACACCCTCAACCTACATGCTCTTGTTGACTCGGATCGGGGCTCGTCGGATTGTGGCTAAGGCACGGGAGCGTCGAGTTAATATCGGTGAGTTTGGGTGATTTGGTTCGGACGTGAAGGGTGACGGGTATAGGGGTCGGTTCCTTCGGGTTTTGGATGTAGATTGTCGGGAATTGTATGTGTGTTGATGTGTTTCTCTCTGCTAGGAAAAATCGTGTGTGTGTATGTTGTATCTTAACGTGTCTTTAATGTGTATCTCAAGGATCCTATTTATAGGAGAAGTTAAGAGAGGTATCTTGCTTGGACAACAAGAAATACCGGTTTGGATAGGAGACGTAAGAGTTCGAAAGGAATAAGAATTCCGTTACTTGGTGAAGAAGAAAGGGAATCCCGGTTTGGGAAGAGGAGCTCGGCTGAAACAGGCTACTCGGCCGAGTGTCCTAAGCTCAGTCGAGTGTTTAATTCGGTTTTCGGATAGAATTCCTACTTGAGATCGAATTCTACCTTTAACGGAATTGTTTAATATTTGTGTAGCTGATTTTTTATGGAGTTTGAGCTCGAATCAGCCACGTGAGGTGACACGGCTGACTCACGTGTCTCGAGAAAATATTTTTGACCGGGTTTGACTCGGTCGCTAAAAGACGGTTTTGCCCCTGGTGTCGGATTCGACCCAAATTAGTCTTATTTGACTCGAAATGACCCACTGGGCCTGATTTTGAGGTTGGTTTTGTGAGATTTGTACTCTGTAAAAAGCCCAAGCTAAATATCCACGATTTTGAGCCTATTTCCGAGTATGTTAGAGCACGTTTGCGTCCGATCATCATCGGGTGTTTGTCGAAAACTGCTATAGACACCTAGCAGTAAATGTGGGTGTCTATATATAGAAATCCATCACCTTATCGATATTATTTATAATATAAAATCATCATCGTAACTTATTTTAATTGTTTCGATGTGGAATAATTTTAAGTTTGCAGTCTTATTAAGATCTTTTTTAAACTCAAAAGTTTTTTTAAAAACAAATCAAAAAAGAAGACTACAAATTCATGACCTCATCATAATTTAAGAAAACAATGATATAGAATTCCATCATAGTTTTTTAAAAAAAAACAAAAGTTTTTTTGTTGGTTGATATTTAAAAACAATGATTACTCTTATTTTGTAGAAATTCATAGCCTCATCATAATTTTTGATGTAATGAGGGAGTATTACTTAAGTTGGTTAATGTCTACGAATTTTTTCTTATTACTTTTATTTATAATATAGAATTTCATCACCTTATTATAATTTTTTATTTAAGTACATAGTCTTAGCAACTTTTTTAAGACTCAAAAGATTTGTTTGATGACCTTTATAATTTTTCGAATATGGGATAAGTCTTACTTAAGTTTATAGCCTTAATATATTTTACTCCCTCCGTCCACTATTTATCGCCCCACTCCATTAAAATACTCCTCACATATATTCATGAAGTGGGGCGATAAATAGTGGACAGAGGGAGTAATTAAGACTCAAAACATTTTTGGTTATAATATCTAAGAGCACGTGATTACTACGGAGTATTATTTATAATATAAAATTTCACCACCTTATTACTGAGATTATTTTTACTTGATTGATATTTAAGAACGAATGAATAGTCTTATTTATAATATAAAATTCATCAACTAATCATAATTTTTCGATGTGCGATAATTTATTTAAGTTTATAGTCTTCCATTTGTTTATAATATAGAATTTCATCATCTCACTATAATTTTCAATGTGGGATAATTTTTAAATTTGTAGTCTTATATATTAAAAGTTTTTTGGTCGATATTTAACCGAATGATTACTAATATTTATAATATAGAATTCCATCACCCCATCGAAAAGTCTTATATATTAAAAGTTTTTTTAAGACTAAAAAGTTTTTTTGTCGATATTTAACACTGAATGATTACTATGGAGTAATATTTATTATAATATAGAATTCCATCATCTCATCATAATTTTTTGATGTGGATAATTAATTGAGGTTTATAGTCTTAAGAACTATTTTTGAGATTCAGAAGACTTTTTGGTAGATATCGAAGAACGAATGATTACTCTTATTTATAATATAGATTTTATCATCATATTATAATTTGTCGATGTGGGATAATCTTACAACTATTATAGGTAATAAATTCATCACATAATGTGAAACAAATAATATAAAGTTTATACTCTAATGAAAGCATTTTTTACCAAGAATCTAATTATTTCATTTTTATAATTTATTTTACGATGATATTTTTAAAAAATGAACTCTAAAGGTTTTTAACTCAGAATTGTAAAACATCACATTAATATAATAAATTAAATATATGTCATAATAATTAAAAGATTCTCTAATTGATTTTTTTATTATTATTTTTGATACTTTCCTAATTTGAGGTTTGATGAAACGGATCAATGAGATCGCCCGAAAAATACCTAATATATATATATATATATAATATATATATATATATATATATATATATATATATATATATATATATTAGATTAAAGTCTGTGCGCTGCACGGGTTTGTTGACTTAATTACATTGATGATGTACCTTCGTTAAATAAGAAACTTAATCAAACTATATTCTTACAATAAATAAGATGATCACATGATATTAGTAATAAGAGCTTATTTTAAAACTTAAAAGAACACATAATTGCTCTTATTTATAATATAAAATTTCATCACCTTATTATAAATTTTCGATGTGAAAATAATTTTACGTTTGTAGTCTTATTAAGAGATTTTTTAAGACTCAAAAGTTTTTTATTGATATCTAAGAACGAATGAATTTTTTAACTGATATCTAAGAATCAAAGATTAGTCTTATTTATAATATAAGATTCTATCGCCTCACTATAAATTTTCGATTTAGGATAATTTACTCAAGGTTTATAGTCTTAAGATCTGCTTTTAAGATAAAAAAAAAAAACATGATTACTCTTATTTATAATATAGAAGCATCGCTTTATTTTAATATTTTCGATGTGGGATAATTTTAGGTTTGTTGTCTTTTTAAAAGCTTTTTAAAACTCAAAAGATTGTTGGTTGATATTTAAAACCGAAAAATGACTCATTTATGATATAGAATTTCATCACCTCATCATAATTTTTCGATGTGGTATAATTTACTTAATTAAAGTTTAAAGTTTTAAGAGCTATTTTTAAGACTTAAAAGAGTTTGTTTTTATATCTAAGTTAAAAGGACAAACTATTACTCTTTATTTATATAATCGAATTTGATCATCTTATTATATATTTTGGATGAATGATTACTGTTATTTATATAATAAAAAAAAATTCACCTTATTATAATTTTTCGATGTAGGATAATTTTACTTAAATTTATTTAAGTTTAGATATAGTCTGATTAAGAACTTTTATTTATAGACGAATGATTACACTTATTTATAATATATAGAATTTCATCAACCCATCTTAATTTTTCGATGTGGGATAAATATACTTTAACTATATAGTCTTAGTCTTAGGAACTTCTTTTTAGTCTCAAAATATTGTTATTTAATATCTAAGAACGAAAGATTACACAAAATTCTATCACCTCATTATAGTTTTTCGATATGTGACAGTCTAATTTAACTTTATTTGTAGTCTTATTAAAAACTTTTTTAAAACTATAAAAAAAAATTGTTGATATCTAAGGACGAATGATTAGTCTTATTTATAATATAGATTTACATCACTCTTCATAATACGATGGAGTTCTATTACTCCGTATATAAATAAAAGTTTATAGCCTTGAGAGTATTTTAAGACTCAAGAGTGTTTTTAAAACTCAAAAGAGAAGAGGTATAATTTTTCGATGTGGGATAATTACTTAAGTTTATAGTCTTAAGAGTTTTTTTAAGACTCAAAAGATTTTGATCGATATCTAAGAATAAATAATTAGTTTTATTTATAATATAGAATTCCATCACCTTATTATAATTTGTCGATTTGGGATAATTTAACTAAAATTTGTAGTCTTATTTATAATATAGAATCATCACCGTAACTTATTTTAGTCGTTTCGATGTGGGATAATTTTAAGTTTGTAGTCTTATTAAAACTTTTTAAAAATTCAAAAGTTTTTTAAAAACAAATAAAAAAGACTAAAAATTCATGACCTCATCATAATTTAAAAATAATGATATAGAATTCCATCATAGTTTTTTAAAAAAAAACAAAAGTCTTTTTGTTGGTTGATATTTAAAAACAGTGATTACTTTTATTTAGTAGAAATTCATAATCTCAACATAATTTTTCGATGTGGGAGAATTGCTCAAGTTGGTTGACGTCTAAGGAATTTATTTTATTAGTTTTATTTATAATATAGAATTTCATCACCTTATTATAATTTTTTTTATTTAAGTGTATTGTCTTAACAAATTTTTTAACACTCAAAAGATTTATGTTTAATGAAACTTTATAATTTTTCGAATGTGGATAGTTTTACTTAAGTTTATAGTCTTAATATATATTTTAAGACTCAAAAGAATTTTGGTTAATATCCAAGAGCACATGATTACTACGGAGTACTCCACTATTTATAATATAGAAATATATCGTCTTATTATAATTTGTGGGATAATTTAACTAAAATGTGTATCCTTATTATTTATAATATAGAATCATCATCGTATCTTATTTTAATTGTTTCGATGTGGGATAATTTGAAGTTCATAGACCTTTTTTGAAACTCAAAATATTGTTGGTTTTTTAAAAACTCAAAAGAAAGGGAGTATAATTTTTCGATATGAGATAGTTTACTTAAGTTTATAAACTTAAAACTTAAAAGTTCTTTAAGACTCAAAAGATTTTGATTGATATCTAAGAACAAATAATTAGCCTAGTCTTATTTATAATGAAGAAATTCATCGCTCGTTTTATTATAATTTGTCGATGTGGGATAATTTAACTAAAATTTGTTTTCTTATTTATAATATAGAATCATCACCGTACCTTATTTTAATTGTTTCGATGCGGGATAATTTTAAGTTTGTAATCTTATTAAGACCTTTTTTAATCTCAAAATATTATTGATTGATATTTAAAAACAATGATTACTCTTATTTAGTAGAAATTCATGATCTCATCATAATTTTTCGATGTTAGCGAATTACTTAAGTTGGTTGATGTTTAATGAAGAATTATTATGTCTTATTTATAATATAGGGTTTTTTTTCACCTTATTATAATTTTTTACTTAAGTGTATAGTCTTAATAACGTTTTTAAGACTCAAAAGATTTTTGTTTCATGAAACTTTATAAATTTTCAAATGTGAGATAGTTTTATAAGCTTATAGTCTTTATATATTTTTAAAACTCAAAAGATTTTTGGTTAATTAATATCCAAGAGCACATAATTACTCTTATTTATAATATAAATTTTCATGATCATCTTATATAATTTTTCGATGTGACATTATTTCTACTTAAGTTTGTAGTCTTATTAAAAGACTTAAAAGTTTTTTTGATTGATACTCCCTCCGTTCCAATGAATTGTTCGTCTTTCCTTTTGGCACCAAGGTTAAGGGAACCAATGAGGGAGTGACATGTAGAGCAAAACTCATGAGAATGATCAAATTGCATATAAAAAACATTCCTAAAAAAGAAAGGCAAACAATTCATTGAGACGCCCCAATATGGAATAGGCAAACAATTCATTGGGACGGAGGGAGTATTTAAGAACGAATGATTAGTCTTATTAATAATATAGAATTTATCAACTTATCATGATTTTTTGATGTGGGATAATTTATTTAAGTTTATAGTCTTCCATCACCTCATCAAAAATTTTCAATGTGAAATGATTTTAAGTTTGTAATATTACATATTAAAAGCTTTTTTAAGAGTTGAAAGTTTTTTGTCAATATTTAAAATTGAATGATTACTATTATTTATAATATAGGATTACATCACCTCATTATAATTTTGTGTCGATATTTATTTAAACCGAATGATTATTCTTCTTTATAATATAAAATTTCATCACCTAATCATAATTTTTCGATATAGGATAATTACTCAAGGTTTATAGTCTTAGGAACTCTTTTTGAGATTCAAAAGATAATTACTTAAGGTTTATAGTCTTAGGAACTCTTTTTAAGATTCAAAAGACTTTTGGTAGATATTGAAGAACGAATTATTACTCTTTATTTATAATATAGAATTTCATCATCATATTATAATTTGTCGATGTGGGATAATTTTAAAACTGTTATATGTAATAAATTCATTACATGATGTGAAACAAATAATATGAAATTTGGTTTTTAACTAAGAATTGCAAAACATCCCATTAATATGATAAATTAAATGTTAAATATATATTATACTCCCTCCGCTTCTCTATGATGTTCCACATTTGATTGTGGGAAGAAATTAAGAAAATGGATATATGTGGAGGAAAATGAAGATAGAGAAAAGGAAGTGGGGTCACAAGCAATAAGAACCACAAAATATTTACTAAAAAGAAAAGTGGAACATCTTAGTGAAGTTTTCTAAAAAAGAAATGTGGAAGATCTTAGTGAAGGGGAGGGGGTAATAATTAAAAGATTCTCTAGTTGATTTTTTATTATTATTTACGATACTTTCCTAATTTGAGATTTGATGAAACAGACTAATGAGATCGCTCGAAAAAAGCCTAATATATATATATATATATATATATATATTGATTCCTTAGACCTTGGTCAAATATTATTATAATATATATTACCTAGTGGCATCTACCAGTTGGTCTATTCTGGGCAGGGAGTAGCAGTCCTTTGGGCAGGCCTTGTTAAGATTTGTGAAGTCTACGCACATTCTCCATGCGCCTGACGACTTTTTCACCATCACAAAATTTGCCAACCACTCGGGGTAATCGCAGACTTCGATGAAATCCGCTTTCAAGAGTTTTTCTATCTCCTCTTTTATCGCCATGTCTTTTTCTGCGGACATATTTCTTTTCTTCCGCTTTACAGGGCGGGCCTCCGGATTAACGTTCAGCTTGTGAACAATAAAAGCCGGGTCGATCCCTGGCATCTCATCTGCCGAGTAGGCGAACACGTCCCTGTTTTCTCTCAAGACTGCGACCAACTCTTTCTGGTAGGACTCCTCTAGGTCGGCCCCTATGAGGACCTGCCTCCCTGGTTCTAAGTCCACCAGCATGCTCTCCCCTTCAGGCTCCAGGTGGGCTGCTGTTTGCTGAGCAGCCGGGATTTCACCCTCCCTGCTGGGGGAACTATCGGCTTTTCGTTTTCCCTTTCTTTCCATTTCATGGGCTTGCAGGGCCACAGGATAGCAATGTCTGGCTGACTCCTGATCCCCGTGAACTTTTCCTTCCATGCCAAAGTCTGTCACATAGGCTATGGTGAGGGCCCTGATTGATATGGCGGCTTCGATTTCGTCCAGGGTGGCCCGCCCTATCAGAGCGTTGTATGCAGACTTTGCATCCACCACAACAAATGACGCCCTGACATTCCTGGCAGAGGCCCCTTTCCCCGAACGTTACTAGCAAGTCGATAATCCCCATGGGAAGTACGCCTGCCCCACTGAACCCATACAGAGATCCAGGGGCCGGCTTAAGGTGTCTTTTTTCTAAGTTCATTCTTTCAAAGGCGTCCTTGTACAAGAGGTTTTTGTAGGCGCCAGTGTCCACCATGCATCTCTTGACAATATGATTGCTAATCTCAAGAGTTAAGACCAAAGGATCACTGTGTGGGTATATTACTCTCCCTGCGTCTTCAGGGGTGATGCTCAGGGTCGTGCCCCTCGGGCTTCCTGCCTTCTCGGCGTAGCAAATCTGATTCCGTAATTCGCGGATCTGCCTTTTCTGTCTTCGTCTGCTTGTTCGTCACTCTGCATCCCCTGACACTACATGAATTATCATGCGATTTTGGGCCGAACCCTCAGGCTTGTCTGTCGCCTCCTTTTGGGACTTGTTCCTCGCTGCATAGTTACTCAGCCAGCCGTTTCTTATGAGCTTTTCTATCTCATCTTTTAGGTGCCGACACTCCTCAGTGGTGTGGCCTATGCAATCATGGAACGTGCAGAATTTTTTAGGATCCCCCTTCGGGCTGCGCGGCTTATTCGGACGATTCCACTTTGCTGTTTCCTTCTCCAGCTCAAAGATCTCTGCCCTCGGCCTGTTGAGGGTCGTGTAGCTGTCAAACCTCGGCTGGTAAGCTGTGCGTTCTTTCTTGGGGGTATCCCCCTCCTCTTTCTGTTTGCCTGGTTCGTTCCTGCCACGTCCACCCTGCGGTCCCCCTTGCGGCCTTGCTTGGCCTGCAGGGGTGTCCGGCAGGCTGTGGAACTCTTCCTGCAGAATGAACCCTTTGGCAATTTTTCTGGCCTTGGCCAAGATTTCAGGCTGGGCCCTGATCATCTGGTTCTTCATCTCCCCTGGGAGCAGGGAGATTGCCAGGGCGTAGGCGGTAGTTGAGTCATCAATCTCCCTGACTTGTTGGTAGGACAAGTCGAATCTCTTTAGGTACTCCCTGACGCTCTCGCCCTTTTTCTGCTTCAGGGTCATAAGGTCAAACCGAGTGAGCCGTCTCCTCTTGTTCCCTGCGTATTGTTCAAGGAATGCCTCGGCTAACTCTATAAAGAAGCTAATCGACCCTTGGCGAAGGTCCCTGAACCATCCCTGTGCAAGTTCTACAAGGGTGGTTGGGAAGATTTTGCACCAGATTGCATCATCCACATCATACATGCCCATGTGACTTTCAAATGCCGCCAGATGGTCCTCTGGATCTGTAGTCCCGTCAAACTTGACGGTGGGCATCTTGATCTTCGGGATGGGATACTCTTGTACGTCAGGATGGAAAGGAGTCTTCGTGGGCCTGCCTACCATTCGTGACCTGCTTTCCCCAAACTGGTTACCGTGGACATCCCACTGTCTAGGGGCCGGTTTCCTCGTACTGGGGGAGCGGTGCCTCGGTGGTTGTCTGCTGGTCGTCTTGTCCTCTGTGTCAAGGGAGGGTTGCCTGGATCGCTCTCTCCGGGACTGACCGAGGTTGTCATCCTGGTAATACCTTGATTCGAGCGGCTGCCCCCGGTTAAGCCTAGACTGCAGGCTCTGGGACAGCCCTGGAGCTGGCTGGCCTTTTACTGCTGGCGTTAACCTGGAGAAGACTCTGCCCTGCTTTTCTCCCAGGCGCTTAGATGCAGGCTTCCTGTGCCTCATTCGATCCTGCAGTCCCTGAGACAGACCCCTCTTCTCCCTGGACGTGGACTCCGTAGTGTGTATGGAGAACGCCTGTTGTTGAGCAGGCGGTTCCTGGCTGCCTGCTGTGATACGCCTCTGTACCTGTGCGTATACTTGAGATGTTCTCCTAGCCTTCCTCTGGGCGTTTCTGGTGGCGGTTCGCTTAGTACCCCCAGCCCCCTCTCTGCTTACTGAGCGGGGCTGCCTGGGGGTCGTTGCGACCCTGCCTACCAGGTCTTCAGGGGTGAATTCCTGGTTGAACATTGCGGAGAAGAAGGCGGCTGTCTGTACCATCTGAGCTGGGGTTAGGTTCAGGGTGTGCCCTGGATGTACCCCCTGCCCTGGTGCCACAACTGTATTTGGCATGCCCAGAAGACTGGTTCCCCCCACCCCCAGGATCACGGCGGCGGGAGCCCTCTCTGGCTGCGGCATGCCGTATAGAGGGGTCACCGGTGGGACCGTCGGACCTTCCCCTATTGGTTAATTTTTATTTGGGAGTGGTTGATTTTTTGTGGGTAATTCGTGGATACAACCAGATCTTCCCCCACAGACGGCGCCAAATTGTTCCGGTATCGGAAACAATTAACCCGACAACGAATTCGGGTCTCTAAGATGTAATGCTTCTAATGTGACGATCGCTCAATTTCCTTCGGTCTCCCCTTCTCTTCACTCCGGTGATCGGACCTCCCCGGCGAGAGTGAACTACTCCCTGCACAATGAACGCACAGGGCCTCGGAGGTGTCCGAGGGAACCCTCTCTGATGCCTAAGTCAGTCCGTGAAAATGCCTTAAGAAACCTAGTTCGTGAGGAGCTAGGCGGCGGTTTTGGAGTGAAAGTCTAGAGAGAGAAAATTCAACCCCTTTCTTGTGGGAAATGGAAGAGTATTTATACCTTCCCACATGAGAGGGAAATAGAAGGAGGATGGGTGGATGAGGGGGTGACAAGTGGCTTCACCTCATCCACCCATTCTCATTTACCTTAGGCGAAATGACGAGGGGGCCCCTTGGTGGTCCCTGCCCTGCCTGCGGGGATTTCCCCAGAGGACAGGCGGGTAGGGGTTCTGTGAAGGCCGGGTTGAGCAGGCCGCATCGCCCTGCCGGGCAGGCGACTGTATGAAGTTGTCCCCAGGGGGTTCTCTTTTTAGTGATTTACTCCGATTGTCAGCCGGGTTGGTTCCCGGGTTCCTTGGGTTGGGTCTTATGAGGGCCTGCCTAGCAGGCGGTCCGGAGCAGGCTACCGACCCTCATCAATAATTTTTCAATGTGAGATAATTTTTACCGTTTTATATATATATATGTGTGTGTAAACAACAAAATTATTGTAATTTTATATTTTTAGAGTTTCTAATATTGATTATAGGGTTAATAAATAAATACTTGTAAATATTTAAAAATTCATCAAATAGAACTGACTACACGTTCCACACAGTGTCTGTTAAATTTTTGTAGTATTTTGAGGTGATAATTGACTATTTATATAGCGATAATTTTTTTAATCTCAGGTGTAGTAGGATTGTTTTTTCCTATACGAATCTAATATCGCTTAAATCTGATGTGGAATGGGATTAACTTATCCTATACAAATTCCTATATTCTTATTTAAATTAAAAAATATATTAAAACTTTTAATTAAATAATTTAAAAAACTCCGACCAATCATATCGCTCGAAAAGTTCCTACTTTATTAATATATATTGACTAGATGGAAAGCCCGTGCGATGCACGGGCCGATTTTTACACGGGCCGATTTTTAGTACAATGATATTGACACCAACTTAGAGGATTGCATAAATTTGTGAGACTACGCAACCGTAGAAAATAAGTCGAAGGTAAGAGTATGTTTAATGATAAATGAATAGCATCCACATACGTGAATGTATTTTTTGGGAGGTCATACATGCGGTAAACGTCAAATTAAATTGTACGCGTGCATTGTATTTAAAACTCGTAATATCTCTCTTTAATTTTGTCGATATAGAGTTTTTCTAAGACTCAAAAGATGTTTGGTTAATATATATATATATATGGATGAATGATTACTCTTATTTATTATATAAAATTTAATCAGCTCATCAAAATTTGTCGATGTGAATAATTTCACTTAATTTTATATTCTTAAAAATTAATGATCAAAAGATTTTTCTTGTTGATATCTAAGAACGAATGATTATTCTTATTTATAATATAGAAATATCACATTAATATAATTTTTCGATGTGAGATAATTTTACTATTTCTATATGTAATAAATTCATTACTTTTTCAAGCAAATACTATGAAATTCATAACTTTATAATAATTCACACATGTTTATAGTCTTAAGAGCTTTTTTAAGACTCAAAAGAGAAATTTTTACTTAAGTTTATTATAGTCCTAAGAGCTTTTCTAAAACCCAAAAAATGTTTGATTTATATCTATGAAATTCATGACTTTGTAATAATTTTTCAATGCGAGAAATTTTACTCAAATTTATAGTCTTAAGAGTTTTTTTAAGACTTAAAAGTGTGGAATAATTTTACTTAATTAAGCTTATGGTCTTATTAATTTTTTTTAAGACGCAAGAGAGTTTGTTTTTCATCTAAGTTATCAAGAACGAACGATTACTCTTATTTATATATTAGAATTCGATCACCTTATTACGGAGTATACTTTTGGACAAATGATTATCTAAAACAAATGATTTCTCTTATTTATGATATCTAATCATAATTTTTCGATGTGGGATAATTCTACTTAAATTTATAGTTTTAAGAACTCTTCTTAGGACTCAAAAGATTTCTGATTGATATTTAAAGACGATGATTATTTTTATTTATATAATAGAATTTCATCACTTTTTTGTAATTTTTTGATGTGGGATAATTTTTACTTCAATTTATAGCCTTAAGAGGAGTATTATAAGATTCAAAAGAGGTTTGAATAATATCTAAAACAAATAATTTCTCTTATTGATGAGGTAGAATTTCATCACCTCATCATGATTATTCGAGGTGGGTAATTTTAATTAAGTTTATAGTCTTAAAAAATTCTTTTAGGACTCAAAAGATTTATCGTTGATATCTAAAAATAAATGATTGATTTTACTCCGTATTTATATAGTCTTAAGTACTCTTATTCATATAATAAAATTCGATCACATTATTATAATTTTTCGATGTGAGATAATCTTATCTTAAGTTTATAGTCTCAAGCACTTTTGTACGTAAGACTCAATTTTTTTTATATCTAAGAACGAATGATTTATCTTATTTATAATACAGTATCAAATTTCACCACCTCATAATTTTTTGATATAGAATAATTTTGAGTTAAGTTTAGATATAGTCTTAAGAACTCTTTAAATAATTTTACTTGAGTTTATAGTCTTAGGTTTTTAAGACTCAATTGAGTTTTAAAAGATATCTAATAACGAATGATTAGTCATAATTTAGAGGAATGATTACTTTTGTCTTATTGTAGAATTAATTATTCTTATTTCTTATTTATAATATATTTCTTTCACCTTGTTATAATTTTTCGATGTGAGATTATGTCACTTAAGTTTGTAGTCTTATGGGATAATTTACTGTCTTAAAAACTCCTTTTAAGACCCAAAAAAACACATGCTTACTCTTAGTTATAATATAGAATCATCATCTTATTATGGGACAATTTTATGTTTGTAGTCTTATCAAAAAAAAATTTAAGACTCAAAAATTTTTTAGTCGATATTCAAAAACAATGATTACTCTTATTTATATTATAGAATTCCATAACCTCATCATAATTTTTCGATGTGGTATAATTATTTAAGGTTGTAATCTTAAGAGTTATTTATGACTCAAAAGATTTTTGGTGGATATCTAAGAACGGATGATTACTATTATTTATAATATAGAACTTCACCCCCTTATTATAATTTGTCGATGTGGGAGAACTTTACTATCTTTATATGTAATAAATTCATCACTTTTTCGAGCAAATAATATGAAACAAATAATATAAAATTTATACTCTAATGAAAGCATTCTGTGGACATGACGTAGGTCCACCCCGACGCGGCCACGCGCGGGTTTTGGGTAGGCGAATGCACCTCCATATGAGAATGGATCGAATTGAAATTTAAGTCGAAATGGAGTCGCCACCGAATTTTATGGTTATTCGGAACCGTTCGAGCCCACTCTATATCGCTATGGACCATACACAAAGTATGGCCCATCTCGGTTTTAGAGTTTGTTGGGCTCGTCCCTTTGCATTGCGATACCGATACCATCTATACCGGTAATCGTGTAAAGAATGACTCTCGTGTGCCAACGGTTTCGGGCATCCGGAAACCGAGGTTCTGAGTAAGGGGTGAGGGTACGTGTTGGGAAGCCCACTAAGGACACCCAACCCCGCCCGCACATAGCGGCCTCTACTAAGACATCGTTTGACTTTCTAATATGCGCGCTAGTGATTCGGTGAAATGATATGAAAACAGCGTTTTAGCTAAGCATACGAATTAAATGTGAGTTACGTCATTTTAATGCATCTAATTTATTGTCGAAGTGATTTAGCATGCGAGGGTTCATTTATAAACGGTAAAACGTAAATAAATAAAGCAAAGCAATAATAAATCGATTACAAATTACACGGGCGGAATACAACCCGGAATTCACAATACAACGAGCAATAAAAGTAGAATAATCGAAATATATAGCCAAAATGATAAGCAATAGTTAGAAACGGACCCGTGTATAAACTAGACCGTGAATTTGCGTAGGTGGACGAACTTCAATTAAATACATATTGTTTTATGTATTAATCGAAGGACGGGGATATAGGACCTAAGCGTGGTGCTAGCCCGATCCCAAATCCCGATGCCTTGTCTCAACTTATCATGTTGGTAAATTGGAGCCTAAATTAATTATGCGTTGGATGCGACTACGGAGTCGTCAACGCAAGATTAATAGTGAGACCGTCGATCAAAGTTGTTTATGTGCGATGATATGCATGTATTTTGAAAAGGAGATCACGTGATTGACTTTACACGTGTCGACTAAGTCGCTTTTAAAAAAAAAACGAGGCTTGAATGCTATAAAAAGAGCCCTCGGGTTTCTGGGCTACAGGACCCACTCGATCGAGTCGGGGCTGACTCGGTCGAGTGTGTCCTTAAAAAAAGGTTTCTACCCACGATTTGGGGTGCTACTCGGTCGAGTAGCAGGTGTACTCGGCCGAGTGGCACCTGTACGAGTTATGACTCGTGTGCTTTTATGCGTTTTGAATCGAGGGTTGGCCGAATTAAATAAAAATATCGACGAATTTAGATTTAGTTCGGTTTGCCGGTATTACAATCATGTCTTATATGATTATAATGCGGTTATCGGATTTTTGTAAAAGGAGTTGTCGTTAGTTTTAGAAATTTGATTAGTGACGAAATTGCGTCCCTCTACGTCACGACATCGATATTAATCCTTACAGATTAGGTGATGTCGATTTTCGTGTCAACGGGTTCCGTACTAATCTTTGAAATGGATTCATACGCGTTCAACTACGAATGATTGGGATCGTGTTAATAAACGAACCCTAAAAAAATGATCATCGTAGTCAAACGAGTTCGGATCCGAGTTTTGATATTATTACGCAAAAATATATATATATACACATATGCGGTACATAATATTATAATAAAATGTACATAACGATAATTAAAATGCGATAAGTAAAATGTTAGCGTTAGATGTTAGATGCAAGAAATAAATGTTAGATGTTAGTAATGTCGTTACTATCGACTAAATATAATACTATAAGCATAAATATAAATATACATAAAAGATCGAGAAAAAGGATGAAGAAGGAAAAGTCGGTGTTGAATTGTCACACCCTCAACCTACATGTTCTTATTTCTCGGGATACGGTTCGTCAAACGGCGGCAATGGCACGGGAACGTCGAGATGTGTAGGAGGAGTTGATGGTGTGTATGTATGGCTCGGTTTCGTGTGTATTGTGATGTCGAGAATGGTGTTGCAAAGTGTAGGGTGTAAGATGAGTGCAAGGTTGGCTGAATTTTTGAAGGGTGAAAAGTGTTCCAAGAGTTGTGTTTGTGTCAAAGGTTGACGGGTATTTATAGGGATCCCCGACACATGGGTCACTCGACCGAGTGGCGCGGGTGCACTCGGTCGAGTGCCCTCGCGGATGCACCTGGACCATTTTTGTGAGGCTCCACTCGGGTTATTTTGGGCGTGATTGCCTTGATTTGCTCTTGATTGATTGTGATTGATTTGGCATTAATTTGGATTGATTTGGCTGATCTTGGCTGATTTCGAACGTATCAGGTCGCTTTTTGTGTCGGGTTTGTCTTGACCGAGTTTTGACCCGGTCGCTAAAAGACGGGAATTATTTTTGGTGTCGGTTTTGACCCAAATTAGTCTCATTTTGCTCGGAACGACCTACTGGGCCTGAATTTGAGGTTGGTTTTGTGAGATTTGTATCCCGTTAAAAGCCCATGCCGGACATTATTGATTTCGAGCCCGTATCCGAGCGCGTTAGAACATGTTAGCGTCCGATCATCATCGGGTGTTTTTTGGAAACTACCATAGACACCTGGCAGTCAAAATGCGGGTGTCTACAGAGCCCCCACTCTGACTGAGGCTTGGACAGGGCGAAAGTCAGAGTAGCTACCAAGTCAATTAAGACATGGTAGATTTCCGATCGGGTCGTTTATAGTCCATTAGACTCGCGTGAAGGGCTCGCCAGCCATAAGTTAGAAATCATACCTGAGCTGATGATGATAACTCCGTGGGGAATCGGACTTGTAGCATAAGTCCTGGGTGCGCCTATATGTGGGCTCATCCCGTACCATTCCGGGGAAAATGCCGCCTTGGGCTTCCGCTGGGGAGATTTTAGAGGGTTGCATGTCCCTGTTTGAGTCGTACCTGTATAAGTCACATAAAATGTATGCAACACGTAGGTAGTAAAAATGACTCGCGCTGGGGAATAAAAATTTGGATGATTGAAAATTTTTGAAAAATTTTAGAATGTATATATTTTGAATTTTTGAATTTTGACAGACTGCTCGGGATGACTAAATTCCTGTGTCTGTGGGAAGAGTTATGGGTCGGGCCTGTATGTCTAGGCCCGCTTGGGCCAAGGAGGCACAGCTGCAGGGGATGCTCCAGGGTTTTGATGTTATAAATACATCACCCTGGCTCCTTCCTTTGTCACAACTCAAAAAAAGCTTCATCTTCTCCTCAAAAGAAAACCTTATTCCTTTCAAGAAAAGCTTTATCATGGCTATCGATCGTCTGATCAACATGCTGCAAGATTGGGCACACCGTTTTAGGGATGCGAGCAAAGTAGCTTTGAGGCAGTCAGGCATATTCCAATTGTTCACGTTCCGTCAGATGCACGTGGACCGTCATTTCCTTGACGCCTGTCTGACCTTCTGGGATGACACTTACCACCTTTTTGCCTTCCCTCGGGGCGAGATCTGTCCTCTCCCTGAGGAAATTGCTGCCATAGGAGGGTGGAGTCCATTGCTCCGTCCTACCGTCCCTTTCTCAGTTCGGGACCCCAGGAGGAAACTACGAGAACTTTTGGGGCTTTCCCACGCTGAAGTATCCCGCATGCTTGAAGGGGATACCATTTCTCTGCTTGCCTTAGCTGAGAAGTTTATGAACTCGTATGACATCCGGGTTACGCCCATTCATAGCCGTAGGGCGTTCGCCTTCTGTATGCTGCATGTGTATGCCTTCGAAGGCCATATGGACCTGCTGTCTTGCATGGGTAGCGTTCGTCTTCTCGTCATTGCCGACCTTATGGAGATGGAGTGTAGTCCCGCATCGTTGATCACAGGGCAAATTATTCAGGGCTTGGACAACCGAAAGAGGGATGAGTCAGCCCGTTTCACTGGGAGCACCCGTCTGCTGCAGGTATATCGCTTTTCTCCTTTTCGATTTTTTTTTTCGATTTTTTTTTTTCCGATATTTTTTTTTTTTCGCGATATGCTGCTACATGGGGGGCATTCGACCGAGTCACCCTGGCACTCGATCGAGTGCTCTCGTAAAGGAGCATTCTGCCTCGTTTTAGGGGTGCCACTCGATCGAGTGGCCCCGGTACTTGATCGAGTGCCCTTATGCGGACGCTGAATTGTCCGGAATCTCATAAACGTTGCTTTTCTTTTCAGCTTTGGCTATTTGAAAGGTTGTCAAAGATCGAGCCTCCTCCCAACCCGAGTCAATATTGGTTCAACCAGGTGATGACAAGGAGACGGCCTACCGACTCGTCCTGCCTGACTACCCAGAAATATTGGGAGGAAGAATTAACATTCCATCGTGGTCCATTGATACGATGGGTGGTTCCATGGTGGCCAATTTATGCTTGGACGGGTCTAGCGTCTGGAGACAAGGCCCGCTACCTGGTGATTCTGTCCTTTAGCCACACAGTTCACCTCTATCCTGACCGCATACTCAGGCAGTATGGGTGGACTCAGCGCATCCCGGAGAACGAGGCAGTTGTGAGTGCACCTACCCAGCTGACCGACATTATGTGTGACACCTGGATTCAGAGATGGTATACCCGAACTACTTGGTCCGTTCCCAAGTCGCTTCATTCTACCTGGGTGTCTTATTCTTATGAAAGGTGGACCAAAGTCGAGACTGCCGAAGCTCGTGCTGCTCTGAAGGTTGATGAGGCCTTCGACCTGCTTCGACGGGAGAAAGTTAAAGATAACAGAGACTTTTTTGCTGAAGGGGAGGTTCAAGCTCCGATAGTCCGTCTGAGGCCAAGTCAGAGGAGAGGAGCTAGGACTCGAGCTAGGGGGTCCGATGCTAGAGGTGCTCGGGGGGAAGTGAGCCCCCAGACAAATTTGGAGAGGAGGCCAGGAGCCAGGCCTTTAGTCCAGGACCGACTTGGTCCTAAAGACAGGTTGCCAGAGCATATACGGGCTCGACTTGGGCCCGTGACAATAGCTGAAGATCCTCTGTCGAAGAAGAGGACTCGGGCCAAGGAGGTTCCCGTGGTTATTCGGGAACGATCTTCTCCACCCCGGCGACCTCGGGCTCCACAAGACCCGAAGGATAAGGGCAAGGGCAAGATGCCCGGATACTAGTCGCATGCTATTATTATTTAGATATTATTACTATTTTTGTTGTGTGTTGTTTTTTTTGGCTTTTTGTAATTTTGAATTACCGAGTTTATCGGTGTTTGTTTTATGGAATAATAAAAGTACTATATTAGTGAAACCGTTTCTGTCTTTTTCGTTATTGCGGTGGTTGTGCCCTTTTGAGGGGTTGCCTACGTATCCACAGTTAGTGGAATCAAACCAAACGTAGTTCAAGCGCAGATTTATTTTGCAATTTCGAAATACACCAAGACTATGAGTTCAAGATGTGCGACAGTAGGATAAATAATCCTAACTTATTGACTTGCTTATAAATTTTGAAAAAAGGTGTTTTTAAATAATTTTTGCAAATGACATTTGAGATAAGGTTTAGGGGTAGTAGCGCTTCAGCTGGTCTAGGTTGGTCGGGTTGACAAATTCATTCCCGTCCAGGTCCGTCAGCATTACTGCTCCTCCTGATAGAACCTTCTTGACTAGGTATGGCCCAACCCAATTGGGTTTGAATTTTCCCCTTGGGTCAACCGGTAGTAAGGCACGAACCGATTTTAGGACCAAATCGTCTTCCTTGATATTCCTGGGCCTAACTCTTTTGTTAAAGGCCCGTTTGATTCTTTTTTGATATATTTGGATGTTATTGAGAGCCCGCGACCGTCGTTCGTCCAAGAGAACTAACGAGTCATATCGAGCTTGAACCCAATCTGCTTCGGGCACTTGGCTTTCTAGTAAAATTCTGGGAGACGGTATCTCCAACTCGACTGGCTGGACCGCTTCCATGCCATATGTTAAATAATATGGAGTTCCCCCGGTTGCAGTTCGGATCAACGTCCGGTATCCCCACAGGGCAAAGGGTATTTTGTCGGGCCAGTCCCGATAATTATCAGCCATCTTTTTAAGTATGGTGACAATTGTCTTATTAGCAGCTTCTACCGCTCCATTTGTTTGGGGACGGTACGGCGAAGATGTATGCCTCTGGATTTTGTATTTCGCTAGCAAAGTAGCGGTTTCGGCTTGAAAGTGTGTCCCATGGTCACTGATAAACTCGTGTGGGATCCCGTATCGGCATATTATTTTATTCTGGATAAACTTGGCCACGTGCTTGGCGTTCAAGACACGGTATGATTCCGCTTCGACCCACTTGGTGAAATAGTCGATAGCTACCAAAATAAAACAGTGACCTCCCGTCCCGGAAGGGTTCACTTTCCCAATTATATCGATTCCCCATGTCGAAAATGGCCATGGCGAGGTCATGGTGTACAGTAGGGACGATGGCATGTGTTGAACATTGCCGAAAATTTGACAATTATGGCAGTGTTTGACATATGATTGACAGTTGGCCTCCATACTGTTCCAGTAGTATCCGAGCCTCATGATCTTTCGGGCTAGCATATGGGCGTTCATATGCGGGCCGTTTTCACCGTCGTGTACTTCGGCCATCACTTTTTCGGCCTGTGTTTTGTCGATACATAGGAGTAAAGCCCCCTGTGCCGTCTTTTTGTATAACTGACCATCGTCCGTACGAATGAATTGGGTGGCCAGTCTTCGCAAGGCTTTCTTGGCCCGATTTTCAATTCCTGGTGGATATTCTCCCGTAGTCAAATAGGTTAGAACAGCCTGATACCAAGGCTCTGGATCAGTGATTTCGATATCTTGAATGGCGTTAACATATGCCGGCTCGGACCGTCTTTCGACACAGATTGGCATACTGGGCATATGTTCCGGGATGTTTAGTAAGGATGCCAATTTGGAAAGTGCGTCCGCGAACTGATTTTCTTCACGTGGGAGATAGATATATTCTACCTTCTGGAATTGCTTCTCTAGAACCCTTACTCGTGCTTGGTAAGCCACGAGATTGGCATTCCGAGTTTTCCATTTTTGAAGGGCTTGATTGATGACTAGGGACGAGTCCCCGTGAACCCGGAGATTTGTAATTCCCAAATCAGCAGCCGCTTGCAACCCGTGGATGCATGCTTCATACTCGGCCGCATTGTTTGTTACATCAAAGTCTAATTTGATGGATAACGGTGTGTGTTCCCCTCGTGGTGATATAAGGAGAATACCGACTCCGAACCCTCGAAAGTTGGATGCTCCATCGAAATACAGATCCCAAGTTTCGGTGTCAATATGGAATATGTCTTCGTCCGGAAAGGCCCATGTATCGGTGTGGCCTTCTTCGGATATTGGGCTGTCAGCAAGGAACTCGGCAACTACCCGGCCTTTGATGGCTTTTAATGGTACAAATTTGAGGTCGAACTCGGATAACATTAAAGTCCATCTTGACATCCTGCCGTTGAGGATGGGCTTCTCGAATAAGTACTTGATAGGATCCATTTTGGATAACACATGTACCTCGTGACTGAGCATGTAATGTCGGAGCTTTTTAGTGGCCCAAACCAGAGCTAGGCACGTTTTCTCGAGCATTGTATACTTGCATTCGTATTCCAGGAACTTTTTAATGATGTAGTAAATAGCCCGTTCTTCTGAATCGACTGTCTGGGCCAGCATAGCCCCCATGGTTGTCTCAGTCGTTGTTAGGTATAACGACAAAGGCAAACCGGGTTGAGGTGGCATTAGCACTGGCGGAGCAGACAAGATTTCCTTGATTCTGTCAAAAGCCGTTTGACATTTATCATCCCATAGCACCCATTCCCCTATCTTCAGTTTCTTGAAAATGGGCTCACATACCATGGTTAGCTTTGAGATAAACCGGCTGATATATTGGACTTTTCCGAGAAACCCCCTTATTTCCTTTTCGGTCTTAGGTGGTTGCATCTCGGTAATGGCTCTGATTTTAGCTGGGTCGACCTCGATGCCGCGTTGGCTAACGATATGGCCCAGTAATTTGCCTGATGTTACCCCAAAACTGCACTTTTGAGGGTTCAGCCTCATGTTGTACTTACGTAAACGGGTGAAGAACTTTCTTAGGGCAGCAACATGTCCATCTCGGTTTTTGGACTTAACAATCATGTCATCCACATAAACCTCCACTTCCTTATGCATCATGTCATGTAATAAGGTCGTGGCTGTTCGTTGATAAGTGGCCCCGGCATTAATGAGCCCAAACGGCATGACGGTATAACAATAAGTACCCCATGGCGTGATGAAAGTAGTCTTACCCATATCTTCTTCCGCCATCTTGATTTGGTTGTACCCGGCAAACCCGTCCATAAATGATAGAAGGGCATGATCATCCGTGTTGTCCACCAATATGTCGATGTGTGGCAACGGAAAATCGTCTTTTGGGCTAGCCTTGTTAAGGTCTCGGAAATCTACACATACCCGCACCTTGCCGTCCTTCTTGGGTACCGGCACGATGTTTGCAACCCAGTCTGGATATTCAGACACTTGTATAAAGCCTGCTTTGAATTGTTTGTCTACTTCTTCTTTGACTTTGAGAGACCACTCGGGCCTCATTCTTCGAAGCTTCTGTTTTACCGGTTTGCATCCATCTTTGATGGGTATGCGGTGTTCAGCTATTTCCCGATCTATCCCCGGCATGTTCTTGTAGGACCATGCGAAGACATCCTTGAATTCTTGGAGGAGGTTTGTGAATTGTTGTCTCTCCTCGGGATCTAAAGATAACCCTATCTTAAGCATCTGGGGCTCTAAGGTTGTTCCCACATTGATAGACTCGGTTTCTTCGATTACCGGGTCTCGGGATTCCCTCTGTTCTAGCTGCTCGATCAGATGCGGAGGCAAGGACACCTGTTCATCGGGTTTCTCAATGTCATTGCAAAAAATATTTTTGAAATTGGAAATATTTTGAAAATAAGACAAGTCATAAGCGGAACGGTTTTCGTTATTATTGATAGAAAATTTGGAAAACAGCTCGAAGAGAGCAGCCATCTGATCATTGGTCAGAGGCGGGATTGGGAGTGCCTTCGGGACAGACCCCGAGGCTCTAGTGGTAGTGACTATAGGGAGGGGGGTTACAGTTTGGACTCTAGCACCAGACCCCTTAGACTCGAATACAGACTTAGACTCAGACTCAGACTCGGAATCAGTGTCCGGCATGTTTCCTTCCCCGGTGGTCAGCTTGTAGACTCGACCCTGGCTGTCGGTCCACTTGATGGTCTTCCTCCAGGCTCTTTTCCCAGTATCAACACCGACTTCCGAGATCAGCTTTGAAGGATCGAACCTGTTGCTTCGAAGGATCAGGTTCACCAGATCTTCCTTGGGGTTCGGAATAGCTTTGTCTTCCCCAAACAAGAGCCCCAGCACGGGCTCGGCATTGTCATTACCCTCCTTGGATTCAGATTGGATGAGGGCAAATATGTCATCTGGAATGTAGTTGCATTCCCGAGCTAGTTCAGTCTTGGGATATGTGATAGTTGGTTGATATAGGCCAACTTGAATAGCCCCGAATACTGGTGTGACGAAATAGTCAGCTAACCTTGGGCTATAAGGGCCCAAGTAGGTACCCTTGATGATGTTGCAAGCTTTCTCAATGCCTGCCCGGACCACATTTCCCGGGGTTATAGCATACCCTAGACCGAAGCGAGATTCTCCGTCATTTAGGACTTCAATAATCTTCCCAGCTGGAAGATATGGCCTCGAGGTAGCCCCCGGCAAATATCCCAAATTTTGTAGCATTGCGTCAATGCTTGTGGTGAAATAGGGCCTGAAAAGGTACTCTTCTTCAATCATCCCCACAAAATCGAATCCCCATAAGTCGGTGTGGTCCGTGGCGTTACAGCTAGCCACAGTCATAGGGGTTGCTTCTAGGGTGATGATGCCGTCTTGCAAAGGCATTTTGATCTTTCGGTGAAGAGTAGAAGACACCGCTTTTACAGCATGAATCCAAGGCCTTCCCAGGAGTAGATTGAAAGAGGAGGTGACATCGATCACCTGGAACTCTAGCTCATTTTCAATTGGACCCGTTGTAATTGCTAATGTAACGGCCCCGGAAACCGCCTTTGGGCTTCCATCGAAAGCTTGGATAGTGTGGGCGGTTGGTATGTAGTCAGCCTCGGTGATACCGAGGGCTTTGGCAGTCCTTAGAGGGAGGACATTCACAGCAGACCCGTCGTCGACTAGGGTCATTGGTAGGTACTTACCCCGGCAGATTACCGTGATATACAGAGCCAGATTGTGAGAGGCCCCGAACGGTGGTAGGTCGGCATCCGAGAAGGTGACTACCGGGCCTTCTTCTTTGGACTTGCCCTTGAGGTAGGGCAGGATAGTGGCTACCATTTCAGTAGGGGTAACCTGGGAGTCGACCTTAATCTGATCGAGAGCTTTTGTAAGTGCCTCTCGGTGTTCTTGTGAGCTAACCAAGAGTTGCCATATGGTGAGGTCAACTCGGGTTCTCTTCAATTGTTTGACAAGAGCCGTATCGGTACTTGGCTCTTCGATGGCTTCTTCCGTCCTGGCAAGTTCAGTGACGGTTACCGGGACTGAGATGTCCTTAGAGCTAGTGGCTGAATAAGGACGACCGGTGGTGGTGAGGTGGTTACTGGCTAAGGCCTTGGACTTAGCCTTCTGGATTTCTTCGGGAGTGATAGGGACAGTTTCCCCTTTGGTGAGGTACACATCTTCCTCATCATCGAACCAGATTCCATTGATTTGTGGGATGAAAGGAGAGATAAGGTGAGAACAGTCGATCACTTCACCGGTGAAGATAGCATGAGAGCTAAAGGGGTTGTCCTTGTTGCTTGGCTTGTCCCCGGGCAACGGTATTTTCCCGCTCTCAATTAAATCCTGAATCAGATGCTTCAGCTTCCAACATTTCTCGGTATCGTGCCCATTGCCCCGATGATATTGGCAATAGGCTTGGACATTGTAGCTTTTGGTGCGTTTTTCAACTGGGACTTCAGGAATTGGGCCTATCGGTTGGATCAGGCCTTTGGAAGATAGCCTTTGTAAGGCATATGCATAGGTAGTCCCTATATCAGTAAATACCCTAGGAGGGGTAGTCCTTTTGGATGAGGCATCCAAGAGATTAACCGTGTCGAAGATGCTTCGGGTTGCGGTCGGAGGCTTGGTAGTGGATGAGGAGGCTCCTTAATATCCCTTGCTAGGGGCCTTAGTCAGGCTCTCTAGTCTTAGATCGTCTTCAATCCGCATGCCCATTTCAGTAAGAGTGGTGAAATTGGGTATGACTGCATACCGGAGGTGGACCCGGTAGGAAGGGAGGAGGTTCTTGACAAAAGCCTCCACTAAAGTCTTCTCACTGGGCTTATCGACCAGTTTCACACTTTCAGCCCTCCAACGTTGGAGGTATTTGGTAAAGCCCTCCTTAGGTTCTTGGGCCATAACCTCTAGAGACCGCATTGTGGTCTGGATCTCGGTGTTGTCAGCATAGTTCCGAGCAAATTCCGTAGCCACATCATCCCTGTCGAGAACTTCTTGGGATCTAGCCTGTAGTACCAGGCCTTTGGGTGTTTCTCTAGAGATGCAGCGAAGAGGTTTTTGAACATGGAAGAGTCCACTCCCTTAATGGCCATGAACTCCTTGAAGGCCCGTACATGTAGTAATGGGTCTTCAGTCCCTTCGAACATGGGTAAGCCCGTGAGATTCAGGTTTGCGGGCAGTTTGTCACTTACCGGCGAGTACTCCCGACTGTTTTCCCGGTGAATATTGTTACTTCCAGTCAGGTGGACTTGCTCTTCCAATCGGCGAACCGAGCTAACTAGTTTAGCTAGGGGTTCCGTGACCCCAGTATTTGGAGTCCTTTGCTCCACTGTAGCCAGACGAGTGATGATAGCAATTTGCCCAGCCCTCATTTCATTCAGTTGGGCTTCGATCTCGGCCTGTTTGTCGACCATGGCGTCCACAGAGGTTTTCAGACTGCCTAAAGTAGCTTCCATCCTGCGAGTGTGCCTGGTTGCCGGTGGCCTGTCTGTAAGAACACCGCGTAATCAGAAACTGAACCCGGACCTTGGAACCGAAATAGTACATCCCGAGCAGGGAAAAGACTAAAACGACTTGAAAGAGACTCTTAGACGGGTGACTCGTGGATGACGGGCTTTCCTTAGGATTCGATGGGTGGGCCGAATCCTGTTTGAAGGAAGGTCGATGTGAGACGTCCCCAGACTTTGGACTCAAATGTGTAAACGGGCCCTCCTTTGTAGGAGTATGTCCTATGTAGGTGGGCCTTGCCTTAGTCTAATAGGCGGACTGGGATAGGGAGGAAACTTTTGATGTAAGATCGACAGAGTTTCGACGCTAGAGACCTCGACTACTTATGACATGACCCGACACTGCTAAATACGGGAAGGTCCTAAGGGAGAGGAAAGTTTTGAAAATGATTATTTTTGGGAAATCCGAGAAAGCTCGGGGAAAGGCCCGATTTTTTTCAAGAAAATCGGAAAATACATCAGGCCTCGATTTTGAAAGTTCGAAAATATTTTCGAGTTTTGAATTGGGCAGCATACCGGCTAAAAAGTGGGCTATTTTGAGTAAAATCATATGTCCTAAATTCGGTATGTGTCCCAGGTTTTGAAATTTGAATATATTTTGAAAAGACGCATTTTTGAAAATGACGGTTTTTGAAAAAACGACACGGAAACCAAGCAGCACATAGTCACGCAAGCATTATAACGACGCCATGTATGCTTTACACTAAGTCTCGGTCGGTCTATAGAGGGTCTATACCAGTGTTCATAGTCTAGACGAGAAACGGGACGGACTTCCTAAGTCGAGTTGAGCTTAGAACATGCCGCAAAGTCCATACGAATCGACTATGAACACCTTTAACGTATCCAAGGCGGAATACATCGTGGTATAGTGGGACGTCGGTCACCAGTACCGGCCCGGGAAAATATGGGGTTCTGCATGAACCGTAAAACTAAAACGCATATTGTATTTGTCAAATGATTTCTATTCGAGTCTCACCCTAAGGATGCCGATGGTTAGGCACTCATCGGTTAATCCCCAGCGGAGTCGCCAAATTGTGGACATGACGTAGGTCCACCCCGACGCGGCCACACGCGGGTTTTGGGTAGGCGAATGCACCTCCATATGAGAATGGATCGAATTGAAATTTAAGTCGAAATGGAGTCGCCACCGAATTTTATGGTTATTCGGAACCGTTCGAGCCCACTCTATATCGCTATGGACCATACACAAAGTATGGCCCATCTCGGTTTTAGAGTTTGTTGGGCTCGTCCCTTTGCATTGCGATACCGATACCATCTATACCGGTAATCGTGTAAAGAATGACTCTCGTGTGCCAACGGTTTCGGGCATCCGGAAACCGAGGTTCTGAGTAAGGGGTGAGGGTACGTGTTGGGAAGCCCACTAAGGACACCCAACCCCGCCCGCACATAGCGGCCTCTACTAAGACATCGTTTGACTTTCTAATATGCGCGCTAGTGATTCGGTGAAATGATATGAAAACAGCGTTTTAGCTAAGCATACGAATTAAATGTGAGTTACGTCATTTTAATGCATCTAATTTATTGTCGAAGTGATTTAGCATGCGAGGGTTCATTTATAAACGGTAAAACGTAAATAAATAAAGCAAAGCAATAATAAATCGATTACAAATTACACGGGCGGAATACAACCCGGAATTCACAATACAACGAGCAATAAAAGTAGAATAATCGAAATATATAGCCAAAATGATAAGCAATAGTTAGAAACGGACCCGTGTATAAACTAGACCGTGAATTTGCGTAGGTGGACGAACTTCAATTAAATACGTATTGTTTTATGTATTAATCGAAGGACGGGGATATAGGACCTAAGCGTGGTGCTAGCCCGATCCCAAATCCCGATGCCTTGTCTCAACTTATCATGTTGGTAAATTGGAGCCTAAATTAATTATGCGTTGGATGCGACTACGGAGTCGTCAACGCAAGATTAATAGTGAGACCGTCGATCAAAGTTGTTTATGTGCGATGATATGCATGTATTTTGAAAAGGAGATCACGTGATTGACTTTACACGTGTCGACTAAGTCGCTTTTAAAAAAAAACGAGGCTCGAATGCTATAAAAAGAGCCCTCGGGTTTCTGGGCTACAGGACCCACTCGATCGAGTCGGGGCTGACTCGGTCGAGTGTGTCCTTAAAAAAAGGTTTCTACCCACGATTTGGGGTGCTACTCGGTCGAGTAGCAGGTGTACTCGGCCGAGTGGCACCTGTACAAGTTATGACTCGTGTGCTTTTATGCGTTTTGAATCGAGGGTTGGCCGAATTAAATAAAAATATCGACGAATTTAGATTTAGTTCGGTTTGCCGGTATTACAATCATGTCTTATATGATTATAATGCGGTTATCGGATTTTTGTAAAAGGAGTTGTTGTTAGTTTTAGAAATTTGATTAGTGACGAAATTGCGTCCCTCTACGTCACGACATCGATATTAATCCTTACAGATTAGGTGATGTCGATTTTCGTGTCAACGGGTTCCGTACTAATCTTTGAAATGGATTCATACGCGTTCAACTACGAATGATCGGGATCGTGTTAATAAACGAACCCTAAAAAAATGATCATCGTAGTCAAACGAGTTCGGATCCGAGTTTTGATATTATTACGCAAAAATATATATATATACACATATGCGGTACATAATATTATAATAAAATGTACATAACGATAATTAAAATGCGATAAGTAAAATGTTAGCGTTAGATGTTAGATGCAAGAAATAAATGTTAGATGTTAGTAATGTCGTTACTATCGACTAAATATAATACTATAAGCATAAATATAAATATACATAAAAGATCGAGAAAAAGGATGAAGAAGGAAAAGTCGGTGTTGAATTGTCACACCCTCAACCTACATGTTCTTATTTCTCGGGATACGGTTCGTCAAACGGCGGCAATGGCACGGGAACGTCGAGATGTGTAGGAGGAGTTGATGGTGTGTATGTATGACTCGGTTTCGTGTGTATTGTGATGTCGAGAATGGTGTTGCAAAGTGTAGGGTGTAAGATGAGTGCAAGGTTGGCTGAATTTTTGAAGGGTGAAAAGTGTTCCAAGAGTTGTGTTTGTGTCAAAGGTTGACGGGTATTTATAGGGAGCCCCGACACATGGGTCACTCGACCGAGTGGCGCGGGTGCACTCGGTCGAGTGCCCTCGCGGATGCACCTGGACCATTTTTGTGAGGCTCCACTCGGGTTATTTTGGGCGTGATTGCCTTGATTTGCTCTTGATTGATTGTGATTGATTTGGCATTAATTTGGATTGATTTGGCTGATTTCGAACGTATCAGGTCGCTTTTTGTGCCGGGTTTGTCTTGACCGAGTTTTGACCCGGTCGCTAAAAGACGGGAATTATTTTTGGTGTCGGTTTTGACCCAAATTAGTCTCATTTTGCTCGGAACGACCTACTGGGCCTGAATTTGAGGTTGGTTTTGTGAGATTTGTATCCCGTTAAAAGCCCATGCCGGACATTATTGATTTCGAGCCCGTATCCGAGCGCGTTAGAACATGTTAGCGTCCGATCATCATCGGGTGTTTTTTGGAAACTACCATAGACACCTGGCAGTCAAAATGCGGGTGTCTACACATTCTCTACCACGAATCTAATTAATTCATTTTTATTATTTTATTTACGATAACTTTTTTGTTAAACGAAATTTAAAGATATTAAGATGAAAATTATAAATATCACATTAATATAATAAATTAAATATATTATTGTAATAATTAAAAGATTCTCTATTTAATTTTTATTATTATTAATGATACTTTCCTAAATTGAGCTGTGATATAACAGACCAATCACATCGCTCGAAAAGTTTCTTCTTTTTATATATAATATATATATATATATATATATATATATTTTGATTCCATAGATCGTCCAACTCATCTCTTATCAGTTTAATCATCCATCACTCATCAAAGTCTTAAATAACAAAAGAGGAAGGGAGAAACATACATAATCATAATCATAATCATAATAAAAGATGGAAGTTGTTCAGGTGTGGCAAGAGCGATTCATCAAACACATGACTTCTTTATACAGAGAGGTATCTCCTGGCTTCAAATTCTCCATTTATTCAACGATCTACAGTCTACTGATGATGATGATGATGATGATGTTAGAATTGCAGGGATATTTGGATGACCAGTTCAAACAACTGCAGATATTGGCAGATGAGAGCAGCCCTGATTTTGTTTTTGAAGTTGTGACACTCTTTTTTCAGGATTCTGAAAAGCTTATTGAAAATTTGGCAAAGGCTCTGTAACTCCCTTCATTTCCCTAATTTCTCTTTTCAATTTCTGTGAGTGTGAATCTCGGAATATCATTCTATGTTGTGTTCTGTTTACACAGTGACCAGCCTCAGGTGGACTTCAACCAAGTATCAAATCATGCTCATCAGTTTAAGGGCAGTAGTTCTAGGTACGTACTACTTATATCTCTTCTCCTCTTCTCCTTCCACCATCGCACAACAATTTCTTCATCCTTTATATTAATACGAATTTCGTCAACTCCATAAGCTGAACCAACCCAAGGACTACTATTTCTATGGATGTTTTTGTTGATGATACGAGTTCTAAAGCCAGGGGCGTCTTAATAGATTTGGAGGCTCAGTTCGAGTCTCGAGTTTGAGGCCCTTGTATGAATGTAATATAAAAAAATAGAGAAAATAAAATTGCATCCAACAAGGTTTGAACCCATGATCTTTCAAGCAAAAGGGGTAGACTCAAACCACCACACTACAAGCCACATGTGTACGTATTATCTCATAATTTTACATATAGAGTAACTATTCAGAAAGGGGATTATGAGGCCCAACAAAATTGGAGGCCCAGTTCCCCTGCTCACCCTGAACCTCCTCTGAGCCGCCCCTGTCTAAAGCGCACACAAATTCATACGTGTACCAACTAGTACTCTATATGTTTTGTGGCCAAAAACAACTCTCTCACCTTCACTACAACTTGGATATTTGCCCAAGGCACGCCTATACCTTAGTCAATGATGTATAAGTTGCTGAATTAAGCTCAACTCCAAATTCAAAGTAATTCTCGAACTTTGGTGATCACGCACATCGAATTGTTTCAACATAAGAGAATGGTTTCCTTTATCCTAAACTTATCCAATAATATCCCTATATACAGCTGAACATAATCCTCACCTATGGGTTTTAGGAAACTCAAAGTTCTCCTAATTACTCTCTGAATCCCGTGTAGTCGGTCTACGGCTACTACTACTACTACTAACTGCTACTGCTGCTACTGCTGCTACTGCTACTACTACGGTTTATTAATGTGCCCCCCTTGCCTCTTCTTTTAGTGTGTTTAGAACAATAATTCTTTCCTTTGCCTTGACCCCCAAGTAACGTTGTTCATGTCGCCCACAAATTCTTTTTGACTCTCGAAACTGGCCTCCTATGCCGCCACCTTTGTCTTGAACATCATACTTGAATTCATCAAGACTCGAACCAAGAATTTCAAGATCGCTACTCAAATTCGTATCAGTTGAAGTTCCTGCCGTGGTGGTATGTGATACCTGAGTCTTGATTGTTTGACTGAGTTTGTTTTATGCTTCTATATATTACAGCATCGGAGCAAATAGGGTCAAAAACCAATGCGTCCACTTCCGCGCTTATTGTGAGGAGAAAAATCGTGATGCGTAAGTAGTTTAACTCTACCTTTAATCGAAGTTTTTTCCCATTGGATTGCTCCTACAATTTGCCGATCATGTTGTCTGAACTAGTGTGAATATTAATACCACCTCTGCCCCTTAAAGATTGTCCTATTCCCTCATTATATTGATATATGTTTGACACATGATGCTGTCGTTTAGACCATTGATGAAGTGGTAGTGATAAATTGTCCGGCTACTGGTCTCTGGGGAAGATTGGAGGAGTTGGTTGTTGTATTATAATTCTGTTTTAAGATCCACTTTGACAATGGAACTTTGATGTCATTGATGATAAGAGAAATAAAAGGTCCAAGATGCCTTCTGCTCGTAATACTAATATCAGTAACAAGAGGTGAATGTGTTGCAACAAGATTAGCTCAGTGACTCAAAGATGCTAATAACGCCCTAAGATTTGAAAACCAATAGGCTGCCTCCAAACGGTTCATAAAGAAAATATCTCACTCCGTATATTATACATTAATTTTACTGCCTACAACTGCGTAAAGAGTGGTTGATGTACAACAACCCCCAGTTGTAAGTGCCAATAGGGCGTCTCTTTAGAAGATTTATAGACAAAGATTCTTCAGTGATTGCATTGCCTTCACAAAATAAGAAATGCAAACACTTTAGTTAGTAATTTTGATTTGTACCATTATATTCCAAATCAAAATATTGTAAGGTAATAAAATATCTTTTGGCATGAACTTTTGTGTATGGATATTAGAACTTGGGAGGGCTCTAACAGATTATCATTTATGAGACTACAAGGATATGTTTTTTTGGCATTGATATACATGAGATTTAGATATCATCATTCAGCCAAATCATGTTCTCTTTTTTTTCTTCTTCTTCTTCTTCTGAATAACAGTGGAAACACTGCTGCTACCACTTCAATCAGTATTGCATTAGGCAAACTCCTGCGCATACATGACAGGCTGCCAACCATACACACTAAATCTGCTGACTCTGAATCAACAAGAAATAATAATTCAAACTTAGCATCAAACTAGTAAGCATTATGTGAAGCATCTTCGAATAAGTTGCTTCACAACACCCATGAAAATTCAGAAGCGCCGTGTATCATTGCATTCTACTCAACATTCAGAATAAGTGATAGTGTTATTGAATATTCGTGTGCTCAAGGTATCTGTCCCCTTCTTCCCCCAATTCGTTTCCAGCCTTATCAACCCTTTAACAAGAAATAAAAAATAAAATTATGCTAGTACAAGAATCAGGAGCCCCTGTCACTCTGTCACTCCAGCACAGTTTCAGTATTAAGGCGATTAAGGCGATTAAGCATTTGTACTTTGGTTTATCTCATTTGTTCTAATAGTTAAAAACTTAAAGTGTTAAATATAGTCAAAGTAACCAGTTAGCAACTTTACTCGTGTTAGCAACATAAAGGCTGTCCATAATAACCCAAGATGAACATTGTGTGGAAGAGTTTACATTGTACTTTGACACGTGAACTTGACATGTCCCAAAGACAAAATATGGGGTTCATATTGATGTTTCTCTATTAATTTTTAAAATAGGTCAACATGAAACAACTCAACTTGGATTGACATTTTGTTAGCAACTTACTCTGGCCTTTCACTTCAAGGGTCTTGTCCGTGTCTAACACGGCATGCAAGGATATGGGTGTGCAATGTGACCATACCTAGTGGACACATTTTTTGCTTGAACAAACGAAAGTAGTGCAACTGACAAAAAGTAGCTAGAGACTTGTCTATGAAGTGTATATGTTAGTATGATCTTTGACTATTTTAAGCAACTCTAAATATTTAACACGAAGTATCTCTATTTAATTTTTGTAAACCTTCCTGTGGGACTAGTATACTAATTTTAGCACAAAGGTCTCCATTGCGTAGATTGTGAGTCATGGCCAGTTCAACCATATTCTTACTACATCTGAAATTTTTATGTATAGCATTGTCTAGAATCTACCTTAAAACACAAAAGAGCATAAACTGGACACAAATAGTGGGTCAGTATCAAGATTTCTGAGCATGTTTAGTTAACAGGTTGAGAAGATTAATTAAATTAATGGGTTAAGTAAGTACAAGGTTTTTAAACTGTGTTATTCTCGTCATGATTCGCCTTAGTTTGCTATAATGCTAAGTTGCTAACTCACGACTTATTTGACGACTATAATTCTAAGTCCTCCTTATTTGCCTAGGATGAACCTGAAAACTGGTGTTATAAGCCAATATCAACCTGCTAACTAGCTTACTTTGTGAGGAATAACTGGTGATTGATTAATCTGATGCCTGGTGTTTCTTTTAACTTTAAGCACCTGAAATAACCGAGTTAACTGCTTTTTTTCTACTGTGTGATAACAAAATAATACTTTTAATTTAATCCGTTTTAAGATATGTTTTTTGTTCCAGAGAAAGGTAGAAAGTATCTGAATTTATTGAACCTTTCAAATGTTATTTCCAGTATAAAGCTAGCAACTCAAACATAAGAACAGTCAACGGTGTTTGTTTGCATTTATGATCATATCACCTTCAAAGTTAAAAAAGTTTATGTTTAATGGTAACTTGGTTACTTTATAAGACTTATTTCATGCTGACACAGCTTTTACTCTTTTGTAACAAATAACCCCTTATTTAAGAAGCTATATTACTCTGACCCTGCGACCTGGCTCCAAATGTAGGGCGCGTCATTGTCTCAGAGACTCAGACACACCGATTTGGTGAGATTGTTTCATAACCTTCATTTGACATGGTCACGAGAGTGGTTATGATAGTGTTAAACTTCCCTTCATGATTAAATTTTTATCAAGGACTCTTATAAGCTCCATAGATCGAGGTGATAGAGGTCTAGCGAGAGAAATATGCCGAAAGAGTTGATCATGATTAAATTTATAAAGCACTCTTATAAGCTACATGGAGTAACTTCTATATGGTGCCTGCATTTGATATTCAGCAACTGTAATTAGCCTAACTACATTCTCAACTCAGTTTTTACTTTGGGTCATCCGGAAGTAGCTGATCTTTGTCGCTGTTTCTGTACTACATTATCTGTTAGGTTTTAATAATACGCTCTACTCATTGTGAATGACATTTCATTCCCCTGGTTTACCACGTAAGAAAGTTTCAAAAGTCATGTCCAGTTGATACACTGATCCTTTTTTTTTTTGCGTGTGGCGTAGATGTCTGACTTGTCTTCAGATCTTGCAGCAGGAATATAATGTTCTGAAAAAGAAATTCGAATATCTTTTCAAGGTAACTGTCTAGATGATGTTAAAGATCAGGATAGTATTTCACATAATTATTTCTAACTGGCTCACACTTTGAATGTGGCTGATAAATGCTAGGGTAGATTGTAAAAGAAGTCAGACCCAGACACTCGACCCTTAGTCATTGGCTTTGACCCTTCATTTTAAGCTAAAAGGCTTATACTTTTTAATAAAATAGCTCAATTCGTCCCTTGGACACACACTTCATTTTAGACGGAGTCAAACATAGATTTTAACTACTTCCTCAGTATTATTATCTTCTCCGTCTATTTTGCTTGGAAACCATTTACATGGTTAAATAAAGAAAAATAGAGAGAACTGATATAAGGTTTATATGGAATCCATAATACGGAGTATTTATTCAAAAAAAGAAGTGGAAAGACTATTTTGAGGTGACTCGGAAAGGAAACTGGGAAGATAATCTGAGTAGGAGGAAGATCTTTTTTTATTGTGTCTGCCTTTGCTAATATTTTTTTTTTCATTTTTTTTTTGTGATTTACCGCCTATTGATGGTTTTAAAAATAATTTGTGTCATCAGCCACCTCCAAATCACTTTTGGACTAAGGTTCAAAAATAAACTAGTGTTTGATGCAAGGGAAATGTGTTGTATCAAAGTTTTGGTTATGAATCAGAACTTGTGTTTGCTTCTATGCTTTTCTCACTTTCAGATTCTGCTTGTCTCTTTTCCCTCGACTGTTGTAGGTGGAGCAAGAAATCGTCAAGAATGGTGGAACGATACCGATCCTCCCGATTATGTAATGCTATCATTTCATTGAAAGCCAAATGAACTGCTGGTGTAACAAAGCCGTTTTCAGAACTCAATAGCTTTCTTTCGAGAGGTTGATCATGTGTATCCACTTCTAGCTTGTTACTTGAAATACCATTTTCTTGTAAGGAATGTTTGAGGCAATATTTTTTTTTGAAAGCACGGTAGGGGATTATATTAAATCAATGGCCGCTAAGTTCAAAATGGCTTGCGGAAAAGTACAAGTTCGTCACCCACCAAACTACACAGACGTGCCATAGTATGCGCCACGGAATTACCTTCCCTCCTCGTATGGGAACAGGAAAAAGAGTCAAAAAAATACCCGTAAACTGGACAAGAAAAAGAGTCAAAAAAACACCCGAAAAAGAGTCAACAAAGCCCCAAGGGACTCCGCCACACCTTCCCAGCTCGCATAGCATTTACCACAACGATCGAGTCGCCCTCCAATTGAACACTGGAAATAGCCGAACTTTCAGCAATTTTTAAGCCAAAAACAGCAGCCACAGCTTTCGCAACCTCCGTTGGCCACCGAGCTTTAAGACGCTTGCTTCCAATCCAAACCACTGTGCCCTCCTCGTCCCCGCCCACAGCTCCAAGACCCACCTCACCGTCCTCCGAACAAGTAGCATCAAAATTCACCTTTACCCATCCCGGAGGTGGTTTACACCACGATACACTCCCAACCCCCTGTTCAATTGCCAAACCTGAGCCCACACATGAAGCATGCATGACATAGTCTTTAACAATCGTCACAAAACCTGCAAAAGTAACAGCAAGCGGCGCGGCTCGGTCTTAAAGACACGAGCATTTCTCGAGGTCCACGCAGCCCACACAATAGCTAGAAAACGGCCCTTGTTTTCCACCCGATAAATGTCGCATAAACCACTCAAAGCAGGCCGAGAAACTCGACCTTGGTCAACCGTGAGCAGGGCCTCAAAGCCACTATCGCTCCTCTGGACGTTCGTCCGCACCGCCCGGCGCACCGCGCGGGACCGACCCGGTTTTTCAACGTGTGGCGGCGGCCACTCATGCGGCCCCCTCCCTGTCGGGGGCCGGTTCGATCTCGCGTACGGGGCGAAGTCTCGGACCTCGATTCAGATGACTATCCGGACTTGTACTAGACAGGTGCAGGCACCCGTGTTTCCGTTTGGAATCGATCGAGTCGTGGTTGTAAATGTTTAAAGGCCGATTCATTTGGTAAGGCGACCTTTTTAGTGAACTGAATTCGTTGCCGATTTGTGGAGTCGCCACCGAGTCAATTATGGGGACTCGGAAATCGTTCAAGTCAACTTTGATCCCTAGCCGGCTCAAAGTTGAGAGGCACGGGACCTAAAGATAAAGACTTGTACCCTTAATCACTCCATGCATGGAATGACTCTCATTGCCAATGGTTTCGGACATCCGAAAACCGTCGATTCTGAGTAAGGGGTGAGGGTACGTATTTGGAAGCCAACATCCGATAGATGTCAACACCCAATCCCGCCCGCACTATAGCGGCCTCTACTAATCAATCGGTGGGCTGATAACCTAATTCCTTTGTTGTGACGGAAATACTATAACATCCGTTGTTTTCATCCTATGCCTTTTGCTACATCGGTTGTGTAAGGACAAGTAAGTTTTGTCGTCAAAGTAGTTGTATTTACATTCTTTGCATGTGATTTCACGTGAGAAGCAGGCCATGAAAAGATGCACGTAGGAGAGTAGAGAGTACTAATATTATATGTATTAGCAAATCAGTTTTAACGCGATAATACGGATATTAGTCGTTCTCGTGATATACCTTACCTGGTATTCTGCTTAAGATGCGTCGGCTCGGTATTAATAGAGATGCGTCGAACCTAATAAGGCGAGCACCCGGACTAATACGGAACCCGACCATTACTTTGTTCAGTTTTAGTTGTTTTACGTTTTGAATTCCGTGTTTAGGTGATTTAGCATGTGATTATAAGGTCATAAAAGCGGTAAATCGTACGAAAAACTGTAAATGCGAATGTAAGTAAATCACATTATGAGGAGTTGCACCCTCTGAGTATACACTAAACGGGACATGATGCATAGATAGTTGAGAACGGATCTCGGAATTACTCGGGTCTATTTAGTGTATTTTAGTATTTGCGGTTGAAGTTGGGACGTTACGTATTTTAGTAGATGTTCGTGGACCTAGTGTCCACATCTAGTGTTATCGTAGTGCATAATAAAAGAAAGTACAAATATGGAAAGTTTTGTTTAGATGACAACCTAGTGACGATTCGACTTCAAGGCGGATCCTCCTAGTGATTTCGGCAGAGCTCCGTTACCGTTGACCCTTCCTGCGGCTATTCCGGCAGAGCTTCGTTACTATGGACCGGTTCTGCAGCTAATCCGGCAGAGCTTCGCTACTAGACTTGAGCTAGTCGAACACAGGCACCTCGGTATCGAGTGGGGTGCTCGAAGGTGAGGAGTAGCGTCGATGTCGCTTTTGTCGGAACTACGATCGAGTGGATCGTTTGCCTCGGGTGTCGGAGTGCGAGCCCTTAGCAAGAATGTGGAGGGGGAGAAGAGAGAGTTGAGATGTGTCGAATGAAAGAGACGAAGGGGGGGTATTTATAGGTGTTTTTGGCCCTCGTCGCTCATATGGACGCCTGAGTTGAGGCGCACCAAGACTCAGGCGCCTGGGCTTAGGCACGGGGAGTCTAAGACGCGTGAGGTGAGGCGGTTGGAATTTTGAAGATACGATTTTGATAGTTTCCAAACCGAGAGGGAGAGTATAATACATATCTTAGGGCTTAAGACTTCCGGTGTTTACCCTAGCGCCGTGAACTTGGTGGGCCTCGGGTGTGCATTCCGAGGTTCACTTGGCGCGGTGCTGACTCGGTTGGAGTTTCGGGACCGACTCGGGGTCCCGGTGTCAGAATTGACTCTAATTAGTGTCTATGCGATCGTAACGACACGACTAAGGCTTCCATCATGTTAGTTTTTATTTTTCCGATTAATTATTTGATCCGTTCTATAGAAAAACTACCTAAAACATCGCGAACCCGCGTCGCGTTGCAGTCCTATCGTCATCGGGTGTTTGTTAAGCACCTCTGCAGCCACCAGGTCCAAATATGGGTGTCTACAGAAGCCCCCACTTTGACTGAGGCTTGGACAAGGCGAAAGTCAAAGTATAGCCGCCCAGGTCAATCGAAGATTACAACCTGGTGGCTGTCCGGCTGGGTCGTTTTGAGTCCATTGACTGCGTGTTGAGGCTCGCCAGCCATAGCTTAAAAATCATACCTGACGTCTTTACTTGCGGTTGCTTGCTTGGGCCCGGGCCGTTGCTTGTCATCTTGTTCTTCAGTTCTTTATGCTTGAGCGCTTTGCCTTTTTAAGTTCGTTTAATTTTAAATGTTTTCGTGTTGTAGGTGACGCGTTAAGCGTAAGTGCAAGGAATGTTCATATGTGTTGGCTTCCATTTGAACAAATATTTTTGGGATGCTTGTGAACCCTAAAATAAAACGTTCGAGGGCGTTAGTCTCCACTCGAGCGGTCGTCATCGGGATGCTTGTGACCCTTTGGGAGAAATAAAGAGAAAAAAGTTCGAGGGCGTCAGTCTCCACTCGAACACCTGTCTTTGGGATGCCTATGACCCCTAGGACAAAACAAGATAAAACTATTCGAGGGCGTCAGCCTCCACTCGAATAGCTGTCTTTCGGGATGCCTCTGACCCCTAGGACAAAACAAAATGATATAAACTACTCGAGGTCGTCAGTCTCCACTCGAGTAGCTGTCTTTCGGGATGCCTCTGACCCCTAGGACAAAACAAAATGATATAAACTACTCGAGGGCGTCAGTCTCCACTCGAGTAGCTGTTTTTCGAGATGCTTTTGACCCCTAGGACAAAACAAAATGATATAAACTACTCGAGGGCGTCAGTCTCCACTCGAGTAGCTGTCTTTCGGGATGCCTCTGACCCCTAGGACAAAACAAAATGATATAAACTACTCGAGGGCGTCAGTCTCCACTCGAGTAGCTGTCTTTCGGGATGCCTCTGACCTCTAGGACAAAATAAACCACTCGAGGGCGTCAGTCTCCACTCGAGTAGCTGTTTTTCGAGATGCTTTTGACCCCTAGGACAAAATAAAATGATATAAACTACTTGAGGGCGTCAGTCTCCACTCGAGTAGCTGTCTTTCGGGATGCCTCTGACCCCTAGGACAAAACAAAATGATATAAACTACTCGAGGGCGTCAGTCTCCACTCGAGTAGCTGTCTTTCGGGATGCCTCTGACCCCTAGGACAAAATAAACCATTCGAGGGCGTCGGCCTCCTCTCGAATGAAAAATGATGTGGAGGTATCAGACTCCTTCGAGAGCGTTGGCATCTACTCGACAAATTACTTTCGAGGGCGTTGGTATCCACTCGAAAAATTGCTGTGGAGGTTTCAGACTCCTTCAAGGGCGTTGGTATCCACTTGAAAAAAAATTGCTTTCGAGGGCGTTGGTATCCACATCTACTACTATCTACCACCACCACCACCAATGGCGGTGCCTGTGCCCGAACACTCCACCTCACCCTCCACCCCAACACTCCATCTAACACTCATGATCTCTCCCCATAGAACTTAGTGCTTTGTCTGTGTGATGTTGGTAAAAATTAAATTGAAAAAGGGGTATGGAAAAAGAGATCAAACAAACATTACCAAAGGAATAAGGAATGAGAATGAAACATTCCCTTCCCCGAATACCTCATGCCTAATTGTCTTTAATTAGCTTCAATTTCGAAGCTATTTTAATTTAAAATCTAGTGATATTCTAAGTTAATTGTGTGGCTTCTCTATTGTCTACCCTTTATTTATTACTCGTATTATACTCATTTTAATATTACAAAAAAATAACTCATCTATTTCCCTCGATTAATTATTTTGTCGACCTTATTCAACTATACTAATAGAGGTTATTTTGTTTTATATTTAATTAGGTTAATTTGATATATATCTTATCTCTTATTTCTTAAGTCACTGGTGATTGGAAACTGTTGTCTAATTACATGTCTAAAGACATCGTTGACAGAATTGGTGTATAGTTCTTGAACTACGCTTTTCTTTGGGGTTTGCATTATAACATACATTATGTTCTCTTGTGTGAGTATATTCACTAGTCTGAAACCCGTAATTTGAGGTACTGGTTTCTTTATTCATGTACCACTTGTATCTGAGAGATGTCTACTGTGTGGCACACACGAAATTGAGAGCTTTTCTATTGCTTATGTTGTCTTGCAGGTGAAATTTCTAAAAAGCAAAAAATAGATGCAAATACTCCAACAAAGAAAGAGAGATTAGTACCTGAACAAATTATTGTTCTTACTATTCTGAATTTGGCGGAATTTGACCATGAGGTATTGTTAGGTCGTTTACATCACAATCTTTTAAATTCTTTCCATTCCTCTCATTCGATTATTGTACGCTTAACTAGCAAAGCCTGCTTAAAGGAACACTAACCGCTATTTCTTCACATGTTTACATTAGCATCCTTGTCTAATTCTGCCACTCTTCATGCTTTCGACAATTACAAACATGATTACATATTGAGGAGAAGTAGTGTGTGATGCTTTGCATGTTCCCACCCTTTCGACTTTAATCAATATATGGGTCACAAATCTCAATTGTGAAATAAAGCTAAATAAATTAAATTAACAATAAGATTATGATTTAATTACCTTGAGAGGTGCATTTTTTTTCATAATAATGACCCCTACAATGGTGTAAAATTATTCATTTTAAAGTCATGCTTGTTGGATTCATACATAATTGTTATGGAAGTCTAGATATTAATTTCACTCCTGTTAGATTTTATTGCGTTTTTCTATACCCAAATTTTCATGTTTTAGTTGTGTATGATCAAATTTATCTATTTGATTCTTGTCAGTTTTTCTCCATTTGAGGTGTGCCTTTTCACTCAGATTGACCTGTTATCTCAAACAAGTGTATAACCATGGTTGCTTGTGCTCGGTTGTTAAAAAATCCAGAGAAAGGGTTCAAATGATGAGAAACAATGACGGCAAATCGAGTTGCAGTTTACCAACGGAATTCATAGTGATCGAGCACTTAGAGTGGAATCTTCCTAAGCGGATTTGAGGATACTGTTCCAATGACAACTGAAGGGTGTTTGGCCAAACATGTTTTAGGTGATGCTTCAACTATTTATATTGAAGGACAGGATGACTAGAGCTTCCATATTATGGTATATTGGCATATGTAAAGGGATCTGGTTTTTGGAAGAAAGGAATTAGGAGGATTTGATTTATTTTGTGAGGTACCTTGTAATGTATCCATGTCGCTTATTGTTGTATAAATGTCATGGATATAGATCTAAATGAATACTGTAAAATCATATTTGGTTTTATTGAAAAAAAAATTAGTTCTGGAAAATGGTAATAATTTTTTTTAATTAAAATTAACACTATTTGCGGCGTCAAACATGGTATGATGCCTCCAATAAGAGGACTATTTGAGGCGTTTCGAACAAAAACGCCGCATATGGAACACCTATTTGAGGCGTTTTCAAGAAAGGACGCCGCAAAAAGTGTCAAAAGTGAGGCGTCAAAAAAGTGCCGCACCATAATTTTCAATGTGCGGCCCCGCCATATGAGGCATCTTAAAAAATGCCTCAAATATGGAGTTTTTTGGAGCCGCAAATCCACTTTTTTCCACTAGTGACTCCTTCGAGGGCGTTGGTATCCACTCGAAAAGAATGTTTTCGAGGGCGTTAGTATCCACTCGAAAAATTGCTGTGGAGGTTTCAGACTCCTTCAAGGGCGTTGGTATCCACTCGAAAAAAATTGCTTTCGAGGGCGTTGGTATCCACTCGAAAAATTGCTGTGAAGATTTCAAACTCCTTCGAGGGCATTGGTATCCACTCGAAAAGAATGCTTTTGAGGGCGTTAGTATCCACTCGAAAAATTGCTGTGGAGGTTTCAGGCTCCTTTGGGGGCGTTGGTATCCACTCGAAAAAAAAATTGCTTTCGAGGGCGTTGGTATCCACTCGAAAAATTGTTGTGGAGGTTTCAGACTCCTTCGAGGGCGTTAGTATCCACTCGATGCTTGTGCTTAATCTCATTGTTAAATGAGGGTCGATTAGAGCTTGTTAGGGTAGTTATAAGTTCGATGGGGGTTTTCGAGGTATGACAATGGCTCCCTATGGAAGTGTGTTTGGAATGCTAGGGTTAGGGACCATTTTTCCGATTATTCCCGTATTTATTTTGTGTAATCTTGTTCAAATAGTGTTTGTGAGGATGTGGGTAGCTCTCTTGTCGATTCTTATGGGCTAGGATGGCTTTTAGGACTCTCCGTGAGGTTTTGTGTGTCTTAAGACGGACCAAAAGGTGTCGTAACGATGTCGAATTTTCCCGAAACCACTTCCATCGTGACCGGAATCGAAGATGGGTGCTAGCAGTCTTTTCGGAATTTTGATATCCTTATCCGAAATTTTGACCCTATTTTGACCTGTTTAAGCTTCTTTAGCCTGACCTGAGGCACAATTTTTTTGTTTTTTGTTTGATTTTGCAGTTAGAGGTAACACCGAGCGTTCTGAGGGAGCTCCTAGTGGTGAGACTGCCGGGACGAGTTCACAGACTCCCCGAGGGATTCGTCGGAGATGACAGAGTACCTCGTCTCAGCGTCGCGACCCCGAGACCATTAATGAGGCCGATTTTGATAGAGTGAGGAAGCGCAGGCTTCCGGAGATGGTTGCTAGGAGGGCTCATATTCTGGTTCTTGTACCGGAGAATGAGGAGATTGGTTATGAGGATCCCGAGTGGGCTCGGGACTGGGATGGTCATCATCTGCTGTTTCACCTTGACCTTCACATTTCTCACCGCATCGTGCGGGGTCTGGTGAGTGTCCTATTTGTGCTTATTAGCTATGTCTTAGATTTTTGGCTCTGGCTAGGTTAGGTTAATTTTGTTTATACTTCTTGTATTGTTTTGGTTTGCAGCCCCCAGGCCCGGTGAGGACTTTCTCGGGCTTTACTACGTGTCTCGAGATTTATTTTCAGAAGTTGACCCCCACGGTAAAGGGGATTATCGCAAGGACCGCTCTAGGTCCCGTGGTTGAGCAGTGGGTTAGGTTGGTGGGTTGCATGACTAAGTGCAACCTTATGGTGATTAGAGCGATGATAGATCGCTTCCATGATACTACCTCGACCTTCCACATGGCTTTTGGGGAGGTCGGGATGACCCTAGAGGATTTTTGGATGATTACCGGTTTGCCCTGGGGGCCGGATAGGATTAGGTGGGCCGCCGAAGGCCCTAGGCTAGATAGTGATGAGGTGCGAGGCCTCATCGGGGATTGTTTGGAGCGTGAGGCATTTAGTCCGCCTCATGCTCTGGTGAGCTCGTACATCACCGATCACTTCGAGCGGGTGACGGTGTTAGAGGGTCGAGAATCCAACATGTCAGAGCAGGATGCCCGGTTGTGGTTGTGGTACTTCCTAGGGTCGACCCACTTCTCGGATAAAGGCGAGAGGTTTAGCACTAGGATTTTGCCTCTACTAGCTGACTTGGCTTAGTTGGGTCGTTATGACTGGGTAACCGCGGCTTTCGCAGAGATGACTCGCTGCCTGCAAGTCATGGTGAGGTCGTTGGCGATAGAGTCGGCCTCAGCTGTGCCCATTGTGGGTCCGGGCCTTATACTGGAGGTTAGTTACTATTCTCATTCTTGTATCTCAAGTTCTACTTAGTTTTTGGCTTAGTGTTGCTAAAGGTATTTGGGATTTTGCAGGCTTGGATCTATTCCTATTTTCCCTGCCTTACACCTAAGACGGTGCGAGTTCACCCAAAGAGATTCCCGACGGGGATCGAGTGGAGGCTGGCTCAACCTAAGAGTACAACCAGCCACTACCCGTCGGAGAATGCGCTGGTCAACCAGCTAAGCCTTAGGGATGTAAGTTTTCTTTTTTTGTCCTACTTAGCTTAGTAGCCCCCAAGGTTTAGGATTTATTAAGGTGTTGGTTTTATTTGTGTAGTTTGTGGCTCGCCCTTGGGCCGATTATGAGGACGTGCCGGAGTATGTGGCCACGGAGTTGAGGCCTCGGAGTTATAGGAGAATGCTCCTTCCTGCGTTGTTTCGCCCAGTTTGGTATCTAGGCGAGCGGTTGGTGCGTCAGTGCTTATATGACGATTTCAGAGTGCCGGTTGATCCTCCCCAGACCATGTTCAGACCACCCACCACCGCGGAGGTCCTCGAGGATAGGGACGGAGAAGGAGGCGATGCGCTCTTGGTGCCTGGTGCCTCCTATCTATCTCACGTCACCCGGCGGCTAGCTTGGTACCGCCTCGTGGTATTGTTCTAATTCTTGGTTCCAAGGTTTGTTTTGTGGTTTATTGTTTCCTTGCCCTCTGACCGACCAATCTGTTGCATTCTCAGCTGGCCGATCCAGCTGATGAAATCCAGCCCCCATATTTTCCTCTGACGCTGCTTAGGGTGGATGCGGCTGGGATACCCTTCACCGAGCCTCTCCCCCATGTTCTGCCGAGAAGATGGATGCCGGGATAGAGTGGTGCGACCGGGTGTACCGGGTGAGTTTTGGCTTTTGTTCTTTGCTTGGGTCTTAAGAATTAGGGTCAGTTTGCCTAACTTCTATGGTTTCATCTCTCAGGTTTCCTCGGCTTGCCATCAGCGGTTGTGGCAGGCCGCCAATTGTTTCCGGGTCTATGCTTCGACGGTTTCCCGTGACACTTCGGGGCCTCGATCAGTAAGTCTGCGTGACTAGGGTGGTTTTCTAGGCTGCTTGGGTGTTTTTCTAATGTTTAAGTGTATTTGTAGGATGTCCCGGATATGGTGGGGCAGCTGGAGACTCGGGTGACCGAGCTCGAGGCTAAGGCGCAACAGCTCCTGCAATCCCGGGCCGACGAGATCGCCTTTCTTTAGGAGCAGCTGGCTTAGTCTCAGGGTGAGACCTCTGCGCAGGGTGAAGCTAGGCATCGGATCGAGAGGGAGGCTGAGGCTGAGGCTACGGGTGCTACCGAGGAGATTGGAGGAGTCCTCGAGACGGCTACCTTAGACATGCTGTCGGGGATGGATGGTAGTGAGTCTCCTCTTCTAGACTTGGAGGATCTAGGTTTAGATGACAACCTTTGTGAGGTTGTGATAGCCATTGGCACAGCTTCTAGGAGTCCTCCCTAGCCTCGACTTGTGTATATATTTGTATACGTTGTATATTTTCTTTAAATTTTAGTGTTTGAATTAGCTGGATTAGTCTTGTGTTTTCGTTTGGCGAATTGTTTATCTAGATTGACAAGTAATCACTTTTGCGTTCATTCATTTGCGATATGACCTAGTTTAGGGTGCGTTGGCATTGCCCAGAGGTACGAAAACAGTTCCTTTTGGATGTTTTGAAATGCGTTAGTTCGAGCCGGGAATCGGATCAGATAGCACGTCGATTAAAATGTTTTGACTCGAGATGGACGAGATGTAAAATGTTAACGTAAACATTAACGTGTTCTGACCGAGTATATCAGGAGATGAGTGTAGTTGCTTTGACATTCATAACGAAATCGAAGTTAAAATTCGGGCAACTTTTGAGAAAAAAGTTAGCCCACATTTTAGGCTACAAACGCGACTTGATGGTAACCGTTAATAGGCTACAACACGCCTAGGTTGAGTAGCTTATCCCCCTAAAAAAATAAAAAAATGCCTAAGTCTCGTGCGTTCGACGAGTGAACTCGCGTTCCTGTGGTCCCTGCATGGGTACTTTGGTTTTCGGAGCGGGTTTTAGCGGCTTCGGGAGGTCGTTCCCGATGTCTGAGGTGTCATGTGGTAGCTATGGTTATGATGCGGGATCGGTGTTTCTACCTTTGGGGTTGCTCTAGATGCTGCCTGCCTAGATATGGGCGTCTGGGCTAAGGCTCTCGGGCTCTGGGTCGCCTGGGCTCAGGCGGCTGGAGATTCGGGCGCCTGGGTTAAGGCGGTTTGGGTCCGGGTTATGGAAATTTTCGTCGTTTCCTAATTCTTGTGGGATTAGGGCTATATATACGGGTTGTGGGTGCTTGTTTTAGACATACTAGAATACCCATTGGGCCTAGAACATCCATATTTGGGGTCATATTGGGTTTCGGGAATATCCTTACCGAGTGGGCGAGTTCTTTAAGAAATGTGACCCCGAGGTTTGTTCAAATGATGGTTTGTCAACGGTTGTCGCGCTGAGTCGAGTCAAGATACATGATGACTTCTTATTGGCATGTTCTAAGTTTTGGGACTCGAAAAGCCATGTTTTTGCTTTTCCCGGGGGTAAAATTTGTCCTTTGCCCGAAGAGATAGATGCTATAGGTGGGTGGAGCTCGGTTCGACCTTGTGTGCCTTATGGGGATGATGCTTACTTGGAGCGGTTTTACCTCTTTTTGGACCTTTCTTCATTGGAGGAGGCTAAAGGTTACTTTGGTAGGGATGACATTAACTTAGAGTTGCTTTCAAGGACATTCTCACAGGTTGGTTCTTATCGTATTTCGGCCTTAGCGTGTAGGCGTGCTTTTAACGTTGCGATAGCTTGTTATTATCTTTTTGAGGCTGCGACGGCGTGTGAAGGTTGGGGTAACCCTCGAGTTTTGGATGTGGTGATGGGAATGGAACATGGACGATCACCCTCTTTGCTTATTTTGGGTGAGCTTATTCTAGGTCTTAATTCTCGTGCTCGACTCCACAATACATCTTTTCGAGGTTCCAGGATCATTTTACAGGTGTTTTTTGGTGCTATGTTTCTTTGTAGCTTGGTTTTCTTTGTTTTGTTTTTGTGGTTGCTTTGGCTTGGAGGTGTGATGTTTTGTCGTGTTTTGTACAGGTTTGGTTACAGGAGCAACTTGGTTTGGTCGACCCTCCCCGATGCATCAAAGGTAATAATTACAGGGGTTTCCCGGGCCGGAAGACGGTGCAGGTGTGGAGCAAAGGTCACAAGGAAAAGGATTGGCTTTCTTATTTGGCTAAAGGGAATGTGGTCATCCGGTGGTCAATCCCATGGTGGAATATTAGTGGGCATACCGGGTTTCCATTTTCGTCTTCGACCAGGGCTTTGTTAATACTATCCATGAGGGATCAGGTTTATATTTATCCGGGCATGTTGTCGAATCAAATGGGTGTTAAACCCCCACTTCAAAGGATGCTAAAGTTACCGCTAGTTCTGACCCATGGACAGAGGATTTGCTGAGGGGTTTTAGGGTGTCTTGGGAACATAGGTTCTTGCTTCCCGTTGTTCGACTGACCGCCGATGCTTCCGTTCGGCGGAAGGTTTGTGAACGCCCATCAAGACAGAGCAACTTAAATGTTAGGAAGACAGAACCGCTAAGCGGTGGGGAGGTGACTCGAAGGACTGTCACTAAGTGCCTGACCAAAGATAGTATTACCGATCCTAGTTCCGTCAGTTCATCTAAGCGGGCCAAGACTAATGAGACCCATATTGAAAATGTGGAAGAGGAAGGAAAGTGGGATTGGCTGGGCTCGCCTTTGACTAGGGCGGTAGAAGCTTGTATTCGGAAGATCGAGGATGAGAAGCACAAGCGGGTTCACCCGAATGACAAGGGGAAGAAAAGGTTGGACCGGTAGAGCTCAGCCATTTTGTATTATGTATTATTAGTTGATATTATGATGCGTATTAGTACTAGTTTTTGTGGAGTTTTGACACGTTGTTGATTTCCGGGATATCCGGGTTTCAGATGCTTGATGTAAATGCCTCGACAAAGACTCGATTTAACCGAATTTTGTTATTAATGAGAAGCACATTGTTATTATTATTATTATTTTTTTTTTTTCTTTTTTTTTTTTGTGGTGGCTCGCAACTCGATTCTTCATTTTACCCGGAGTGCCCTTTCGGGTTTTCACCCCGTCCTCGGCTCGTCATTTATGCTTCGTCATTTTAAATCCCTCATTGGCCGGGTCGTGGGGAGAGTCCCGGCTTGTACATGAATCGAGTAATCGATTTTTTTGTTAGGTTGTTTGATTGTACCCGGAGAAGGGTTGCCTACGTATCCGCTTTTAGATGGAATCAAACCATGTTCGTAGTTCTTTCGAAAAATGTGAGTGATTTTGCTTTAGACTCGTTTATGCCATTTATCGATGCAAACTTGGATTTTGTTTTGTTTTGTTTTTTTTGCTTGGCTTCCCTCTAAGTCGGAGGTCGGGATGCGGTTGTCAGGGCGTCTACGGGTAGTATCGTTTGAGCTGATCCATGTTGGTTGGGGTTGAGAACTCCTGACCGTCTATGTCAGTGAGGATCACGGCGCCCCCCGAGAGTATTTTCTTAACGAGGTAGGGGCCCGCCCAATTTGGTTTGAATTTCCCTCTAGGGTCGACGGGAGGGGGTGCTCTAATGGATTTGATTATTAAATCTCCCTCGTGTATGTTTCGGGATTTCACTCGTTTGTTAAAGGCTCGTTGGATTCGTTGCTGGTAAGCTTGTACGTTGGATAAGGCATGTATCCTACGCTCGTCATATCGTTTTTGGTTCCATTCTTCTTCGGGAATGCCGCTTTCGGCTAGTATCCTTAGTGACAGTATTTCTAGCTCTACGGGTTGGACGACTTCGGAACCGTAGGTTAGGTAATATGGTGTGGCTCCGGTAGGTGTTCTATAGGATGTTCAGTATCCCCATAAGGCGAAGGGGATTTTGTTTGGCCAATCCCGATAGTTGTCTATCATTTTCTTAAGGATTGTGGTTATGGTTTTGTTGGCTGCTTCTACGGCCCCGTTTGTTTGTGGTTTATAGGGTGAGGATTTGTGTCTTTGGATTTTGTATTTGTCTAGGAGTTTTTGGGTGTCGGCCCTGAAGTGAGCCCTCTGGTCACTGATGATTTCGTGAGGTATGCCGTAGCGGTAGATGATGTTATTTTGTAAGAATTTGACTACTTGTTTTGAGGTTAGTACGGTGTAAGAGGCGACTTCTACCCATTTGGTGAAATAATCGACGGCCACTAATATAAAGCAGTGTCCGCCTGTCCCGGATGGGTGTACTTTTCCTATGATGTCTATTCCCTAAGTAGAGAAGGGCCAGGGTGTGGCTATAGTGTGTAGAGGATATGGAGGTAGGTGTTGGATGTTGGCAAATATTTGGGAATTGTGGCAGTGGCGAACGTGATGTCGACAGTCTGCCTCTAAGGTAATCCAGTAATAGCCCAGTCTCATTATTTTTCGGGCTAGTAGGTGTGCACTTATGTGGGGCTTGCACTCTCCGTCATGTACCTCTTCCACGACTCTCTCGGATTGGTTTTTGTTTATGCACCTAAGGAGGACTCCTTGTGGGGTTCGTTTGTACAGTAGTCCTTGATTCAAGACGTAGTGGGTGGCTTGCATTCGTAGGGCTCTTTTGTTCTTGGTGTTAGTGTTGGGAGGATATGACCCGTGGGTTTTGAAGTCTAAGATTGCTTTGTACCAAGGTTCCCCGGGGGTATCATCGGTTTGGAGTTTATGGATGTGGGCTGGTTGTTCGCTTCTCTCTACAGAGATAGGCATGGAGAAAAGGTGGTCGGGCATGTTTATTAGCGAGGCTAGTTCGGATAACGCATCGGCGAATTAGTTTTCTTCGCGGGGGATGTGCATGAAGTCGATTTCGGTGACCTCCCGGGATATTGTTTCCACTTTGGTTTGGTATGGGGTTAGGCTTTCGCTATAAACTTTCCAGGTACTCGTGGCTTGGTTGACCACTAAGGATGAATCTCCGTGTACTCTAAGGTTTTTGACTTCTAGAGATATGGCCGCTTTTAGATCTATTAGGCAGGCTTCGTATTCGTCTGCGTTGTTGGTAACGGAAAAGTCTAGTTTGACTGATATGGGTATATGGTCGCCTATTGAGGATATTAGGAGGATTCCTACGCCGTACCCTCTCATGCTCGAGGCACCATCGAAGTATAAGTCCCACGATTCGCTCTCGGCGAACAAAATGTCCTCAACAGGGGAGGACCAGGTGTCGGTTGTTGATTTTTCCTCTATTGGGTTTTCGGCTAAGAAGTCGGCCACGACCTTTCCTTTAATGACCTTAAGGGGTATGTATGTTAAGTCAAATTCTGCCAACATGAGTGTCCATCGGGCTAGTCGTCCGTTGAGGACAGGTTTCTCGAAGATTTATTTGATAGGGTCCATTTTTGAGTATACGTGCACGGTATGACTAAGCATGTAGTGCCGAAGTTTTTTGGTTGACCATACTAGAGCAAGGCAGGTCCTCTCTAGGGGTGTGTATTTTGTTTCGTACTCGAGGAATTTTTCGCTAATGTAGTAAATAGCTCTCTCTTCTTTGTTAACAGTTTGCGCTAGCATGGCCCCCATTGCGGTTTCGGTTACAGTAAGGTAGAGGGAAAGTGGTAGTCCCTTTTTGGGAGGCATTAACACTGGGGGTTGTGCTAGTATTTCCTTTACCTTGTCAAAGGCTCTTTGGCATTTATCGTCCCAGACGGTGGGTTCGGTTATTTTGAGTTTTTTGAAAATGGGCTCACAGACCATGGTCAGTTTGGTAATGAAGCGGCTGATGTATTGAACCTTACCCAGAAACCCTCTAATCTCCTTTTCGTTCGAGGGTGCGGGCATGTCTAACAAGGCTTTTATCTTGGAGGGGTCTATCTCGATTCCTCGCTGGCTTACTACGTGACCTAAAAGTTTCCCTGATGTGACCCCAAAGGCGCATTTTGTGGGTTAAGCCTCATATTATACTGGCGCAGGCGTTTGAAGAATTTTTCGAGGGCCGGGACATGCCCTTCTCGGTTTTGGGATTTGACTATCATGTCATCCACATACACCTCGACTTCTTTGTGCATCACATCGTGTAAAAGTGTGGTTGCGGTTCTTTGGTAGGTTGCCCCGTCATTTTTAAGTCCAAAAGGCATCACCGAGTAACAATAGGTTCCCCAAGGTGTGGTGAAGGTTGTTTTAGACAAGTCCTCTTTTGCCATTTTTATTTGATTATACCCAGCGTACCCGTCCATGAAAGAGAGTAGGGCATGATCGGCGGTATTATCTACTAGGATATCTATGTGAGGTAAAGGGAAGTCATCCTTTGGGCTGGCTTTGTTAAGGTCTCGGAAATCTACACAGACCCGGATTCTCCCGTCCTTTTGGGGATGGGGACTATGTTGGCTACCCAGTCGGAATATTTGGAGACGTGTATGAACCCGGCTTTAAATTGTTTGTCTACCTCTTCTTTGACCTTAAGGGCCCACTCGGGTCACATGCGACGTAGCTTTTGTTTTACTGGTTTAAACCCGGGTTTGATTGGGATTCGGTGTTCGGTGATATCTCTGTCTATGCCCGACATGTCTTTGTAGGACCAGGCGAAGACGTCTTTGTATTGTGTGAGTAGGTTCATAAGTTGCTCCCTCTCAATGGGATCTAAGGAGGTCCCTATTTTTAGGATTTGGGCTTCCAAGGGGGTTCCAATGTTTAGGGATTCGGTGTCTTCGATTATCGGGGCGCCTAACTCTTGTCTGGCTAACTCTCTTAAGGTTTCGGGTGGGAGATAAGTGTCGTAAGAGTCATTTTGGTCATTCTTGTTTTGTTTGCTATCGATAATGGCATTGCATGTTAAGTGCGACGAGTCATAAGCGAAGGTATTTTTATTATTATTTAAATCGAGCATGTCGAGGACTTTGGATAAGGAGACCCTCTGTTCGTTTGGCAGAGGTAACATTACTGGGACTTCCGGGACAGGCCCCGACTCATCCTGAATAGACACAGATGTAGATGGGAGACAAACAATACTAGATTCTTGGCCCGTTTCAGACTCAGATTCGGACTCAGACTCAGACTCTGTTTCGGACTCGGACTCGAACTCTTCGAACATCCTCCCTTCTCCCGTGGTTAGCTTGAACCTCCTACCATTCTCGTTGGTCCATGTGACGGATTTCCTCCACCCTCTACCCTCTTGGCTTTTGTCGGTATTGACAATAAGGGAGATGAGGTCAAATTACTTGTCAGTCATGACTACACTGACTAGCTCACTGGATTCACGGGAACGAAACGCTCTTCCCCGAATAGGAGACTGTTGGCCAGGCCATCCATACAAGATGTGCGTTTGGGTTTTAAGGTGTTTGGTGTGGTTTCCGGGATGAAGTAGCAGTCTTGGAATATTTCTATTCCAGGGTGTCGGATGCCTTTGATGTAGATTGGTTCGGAAAATCCCATATAAGGTTCGTTGTCACCTTCTTTTACGAAACATCCATTTAGGGTGAGGTCGTACGGCGGGATTTGGATGCCCTCAGTTTTACGTGCGCGCATGATAACCATGCGTTCACGGATTTCGCCCTCGGTTGCGGGGTACCCAAAACCTATCGTGTGGGTTTGTCCGATGGGATCACGAAGTTTACTTGCGGTGCCGGGATTTTTTCCTAGTGACAATCCCGGGAAATGCCCCTGCTGTCTCATTATAAAGTTGATGGCTAGGTTTGAGTTCTGATCAAAGTTGAACGGGGCTAGGTCTTGTTCTAACAGGTTTACTACATGAAATCCCCTTAACTCGGTATCGGTATCTTCCGTGACTTGCGAGGTGGTGGCGTTTTCTACAAAGGCTCTTATGGGGGAGGCATGGATGGTAATTATTTCACCGTTTATGGGAACTCTCACCTTTTGGTGGAGGATGGATGGTACGGCTTTAAGGGCATGGATCCAAGGGCGCCCTAGAATTATATTGTAAGATCCGGTTTTGACGTCTAAGACCTGAAAGTCCATTTTCCTCTCTATGGGCCCTACAATGGTGTTAAGGGTGGCGACCTCTGCAACCGGACGCCTCGTACCATCATAGGCGCGCACTCCAGACTCGGTGGGTATGAAGTCGGTGTCAGACATTCCTAGGGCGCGGGCGGTTTTAAGAGGGATTACGTTTATCGTAGAACCGTCATCCACAAGGGCCATGGGCACCTTCTTGCCTAAACAGGTTACCGTGACGTAAAGGGCTAGATTGTGTTTTGGTCCGAAGGGTGGGAGGTCTTCGTCGGAGAAGGTTATAGGATCCTTTAGTCCATTAGCTTCTTGAAGAACATGTCCTATCATGTCTTCAGGTGTAACGGTTGAGGATATGTTCATTCTTCCTAAGGCTTGGACTAGAGCCATGCGGTGATTATAGGAGCTGGCTATGAGTTGCCATATGGAAAGGTCGGTTTTGGCTTTTTGTAGTTGTTTGACTATTTGTACCTCAGGGGTGGTAATTGGGATTTCGTTGGTGGTTGGGGTGTTTTCAGGAGCGTGATCGGTGTTCGGTATGTTGACCGTGACGTTTTGGTAGGGTCGGTCAGATCTAGTGACGTAGCTTATATCCTTGGTTTGGGTGGTTGTTGGGAGGATCGAGACTATTGGTTCGTGGATGTAGACATCGTCATCATCATCTGCCCATACCCCATGTATGGCGTGATCGCGCTGGTATTGTTCATAATCGATCGTGCCAAATTAAATGTGTGATAGTTTTTTGGGAGGGGGAAAGGTTCCTTCTTCGATTAGGTTTTGAATGGCATGTCTTAGTTTGGTGCAGGATTGGGTTTCATGTCCCGACCTTTGATGAAAGGGGCAGAAGGCTTTGGGATCCCATGATTTGCTTCTTTGTCCTAGAGGGATTTCTGGTACAGGTTCTAGCGGGGATAGTAGACCATGTTCGATGGCGATGACTAAGGCTTCGTCATAGGGGATGTCTAAGTCGGCGAACTTTCTAGGGGTTTTCCTCTTTTGGGGAGGATCGCTCTTGTTTACTTGGATTGGCGGGTGGTTTTGGGTTTTGACTGCGAGGGAGTCCATCCGCTCGTGGAGGTTACAAATAGAGGTCTCAACGGAGGTTACGGAGGTGGCGAGGTTGTAAACCATATGAGTTAGATCTTTGACACTGAAATTCGGGACTGTAGTCATGGTGGAAGATGATCTCTGCAAGATAATATCGGGAATCAGGGAAGTTTTGTCGGACGTCTTGGAGACTCGAAGGGTGCTCGCGACTAAGCGACACAGAAATGAGACCCTTGACTCGTGTGTACGGTCATTGGCTTAGGGACTCAGGTGCTTTAGACTCTTGGTGTATTCGGCGAAACGCCTAATGAATCTTAGGTCTCTACAACGAGACGATTTGACACAAACCTCGGAGGTGAGGTTTCAAGAGGACTTCTCGAAATGAGACGATCCAAAATGTATGACCTCGGGTAGAGGTGATCCTAGTAATTAACACAGACAGTTAAACACACGGTTGTACGACGTAAGAGGTTGATCGCGGTCCCGGCTCAGGATCAAAGAATTTTGATATATGTTTTTTTTTCAAAAACGACCAATACTTTGCAAAATATTTTTTTTTTGAAAAGGATGGTTTGCAGAAATAGTGTAACGATGGCGGGATGACATCGCTTGTGCGTGGAAGTGTGTTGCTATATGTGGGCATCGGGAATCCGGCGATGACAAAAATGTAAATGTTCTTTTTTGAAAGAAGCACGGTTCTTTGGGGGAACCGGTTTTGAAAATGATTACATGATGCTTTTATCGAGACTACTATTCATTAGTTAGTTCGATACCCGTGGTGTACGTGACGCTCGTGGTAGAGCGTGAAGTCTAATGACAGTGTTTTAAAGGTGCGACCAAATCCTTATTAAGGGATTTAGGTGGTGAATAGTGTTTTAGAAAACTCTTTTTTAGAAGAACTTTTGAAACTAGTGACCCACGTTCGTCGGTTGCGTTAACTAGTATTTAACGGTGGAAGGATGTATTGTAAAAAGTGTTTTGAAAGTGTAACCGTTTCGGGTTCCTTGATTTCATTAATTGAAGTTTCGGGTTGTGTTAACGGCATGTGTGTAAAAACTTTTTTTTTGAAAATAAAAATGTAACCGTTTGGTGTACCTTGATCCCATTCATCGGGAGTCTTGGTGGTATTAACGGTATTCGCTGTTGACAGGTTTTACTTTGGCTAAAGTGATGGCATTGAAAATATTTATATTTTTTTTGAAAGTGTCGAGTGTAAAATTTGCCATGATAACGGCATCTAAAAATGTTTTTCCTTATTTAGAAATCATGATTTGACCGGAGTATCGGCGTTCAAAAAAGATCGTTTTGAAAAGAGGAGGTATTTTTTTTTCAAAAACAGAATAGGGCGTGGTTGAATATGTTGGCGTGGTTGAATCCAGATTTTTAGTGTTTTATTTGGGTTGTTTGCAAACACGCAACACATAACTAGGAATGCATACACTCATGCAGGATGCAGACACGGGTAGGTTAGGGTAGGCTACCGCCCACGAATAGTCTTTACTTAGGCATTGACAAATCATCTAGGGAGACGAGTGTCATACCGTCCGTTCGGAACTATCCGCTTAACATTCCCGCGGGGTACGCGTTAGGCGGCCGGAGTGTCAATCGAGGATCTCTCCGCGTGTCCCTAAAGATCTTACCGCGAAGAGGTTGATTGGTCCTGATATCGGTTAGGGTGGGCTTTTTAGGGCCAAAACCTGTAGTGACCACAACTAGGAACTAGGAAATGAGCTTCACCGACCTCGTTCAAGTTACACCACCACTGGAAATTTGTTTCCAAATGCCCGCGCGGGTCCGACCCAATTTTTCAATGTGTGGCGGCGGCCACCCTCGCGGCCCCCTCCCTGTCGGGGACCGGTCGGATCTCGCGTACGGGGCGAAGTCTCGGACCTCGATTCGGATGACTATCCGAACTTGTACTAGACGAGTGTGGGCACCCGTGTTTTCGTTTGGAATCGATCGAGTCGTGGTTGTAAATGTTTAAAGGCCGATTCATTTGGTAAGGCGACCTTTTTAGTGAACTGAATTTGTTGCCGATTTGTGGAGTCGCCACCGAGTCAATTATGGGGACTCGGAAACTGTTCAAGTCAACTTTGATCCCTAGCCGGCTTAAAGTTGAGGGTCACGGGACCTAAAGATAAAGACTTGTACCCTTAAGCACTCCATGCATGGAATGACTCTCATTGCCAATGGTTTCGGACATCCGGAAACCGTCGATTCTGAGTAAGGGGTGAGGGTACGTATTTGGAAGCCAACATCCGATAGATGTCAACACCCAATCCCGCCCGCACTATAGTGGCCTCTACTAATCAATCGGTGGGCTGATAACCTAATTCCTTTGTTGTGGCGGAAATACTATAACATCCGTTGTTTTCATCCTGTGCCTTTTGCTACGTCGGTTGTGTAAGGACAAGTAAGTTTTGTCGTCAAAGTAGTTGTATTTACATTCTTTGCATGTGATTTCACGTGAGAATCAGGCCATGAAAAGATGCACGTAGGAGAGTAGAGAGTACTAATATTATATGTATTAGCAAATCAGTTTTAACGCGATAATACGGATATTAGTCGTTCTCGTGATATACCTTACCTGGTATTCTGCTTAAGATGCGTCGGCTCGGTATTAATAGAGATGCGTCGAACCTAATAAGGCGAGCACCCGGACTAATACGGAACCCGACCATCACTTTGTTCAGTTTTAGTTGTTTTACGTTTTGAATTCCGTATTTAGGTGATTTAGCATGCGATTATAAGGGCATAAAAGCGGTAAATCATACGAAAAACTGTAAATGCAAATGTAAGTAAATCACAATATGAGGAGTTGCACCCTCGGAGTATACACTAAACGGGACACGATGCATAGATAGTTGAGAACGAATCTCGGAATTACTCGGGTCTATTTAGTGTATTTTAGTATTTGCGGTTGAAGTTGGGACGTTACATATTTTAGTAGATGTTCGTGGACCTAGTGTCCACATCTAGTGTTGTCGTAGTGCACAATAAAAGAAAGTACAAATATGGAAAGTTTGTTTAGATGACAACCTAGTGACGACTCGACTTCAAGGCGGATCCTCCTAGTGATTTCGGCAGAGCTCCGTTACCGTTGACCCTTCCTGTGGCTATTCCGGCAGAGCTTCGTTACTATGGACCGGTTCTGCGGTTAATCTGGCAGAGCTTCGCTACTAGACTTGTGATAGTCGAACAGAGGCACCTCGGTATCGAGTGGGGTGCTCGAAGGTGAGGAGTAGCGTCGATGTCGCTTTTGTCGGAACTACGATCGAGTGGATCGTTTGCCTCTGGTGTCGGAGTGCGAGCCCTTAGCGAGAATGTGGAGAGGGAGAAGAGAGAGTTGAGATGTGTCGAATGAATGAGGCGAAGGGGGGTATTTATAGGTGTTTTCGGCCCTCGTCACTCATACGGACGCCTGAGTTGAGGCGCACTAAGACTCAGGCGCCTGGGCTTAGGCGCGGGGAGTCTAAGACGCGTGAGGTGAGGCAGTTGGAATTTTGAAGATACGATTTTGATACTTTTCAAAACCGAGAGGGAGAGTATAATACTTATCTTAGGGCTTAAGGCTTCCGGTGTTTACCCTAGCGCCGTGAACTTGGTGGGCCTCGGGTGTGCATCCTGAGGTTCACTTGGCGCGGTGCTGACTCGGTTTGAGTTTCGGGACCGACTCGGGGTCCCGGTGTCAGAATTGACTCTAATTAGTGTCTATGCGATCGTAACGACACAACCACTAGTAGAAAAAGTACCTACGGCGTCGCTGTAATTACGTTGGTTCTAAACATAAGCGACGCGAGAAAAAGTTTTGCCTCGATATTATGTCAAAACGATGCATTTAAGAGAAGTGTTTGCGTCGGTTTTGTTTTCAAAAACGACGTATTTGTGCAAATACGTCGGTTTTAATTACATAACTAACGTATATTTTTATTTTTTTTTGCGGCGTCTCTAAATAAAAAAAGATGCATTTCATATATTGCGTCACTTGTACTTAATAAACGACGGCATAGATCAATTGCGTCGATGTTAAAATAGAACCGACGCATAATAATTTCATAAATATAGAAAACGGTAAATTCCCATTTAATATACACATTATTTTTTTATACATAATAATAATTTTATAAATTTTAAAAACTTGCTTGTCTCAGAAGGTTTGCAATAGGTGCGGACGCACCGGGCCTCCATAATTCTATACTACTAACGTTCATATATTAGGTTTTTGGTGAAAGAACTTAACAATATTTTTTGAAATCACTTAACATTGTATACTAGCTATCTTGTTGGTATAGTCATTGACCCCTCGAGGAGGGGAGCAGGGCTTGAATCCCCGTGTGATTTTTTTTCATTTGAAAAATAATATCTTTTACTTATTTTTATGATAATTTCTTTTCAATTCGAGCAATTTTATAAAATAATGCTCTAAAATAAAGAAATTATCGAATTGGGGCTCCTTTGAAAATATTTATCAAAAATGGCTTCATGTCAAAATCGCCGACTCAGTAAGCGGGCAAGCCCGACAACATGACTGAAAAGCGTAAGAATGTAGGATAAATAAAGTCACTGACGGGAAGTGATAAGTGTGGTTTGTAGTGCTTATTTGTTGTGTTTGGTCCCGGTTTCTCTTGTGGAATCTCTCTTCGGAGCGGTTTTGGAGGCTACATACGCTTCTTCTAGCTTTTGTTAGGTTCCTAGGACTATCATTGGAGATATGGAACGATTCGGACTCGTTTCAGACACATTTGGAGCCAACGATGAGAAGCAACGATCACCCGGTGGCTTAGACTCGATCCCGAGCCCTCGGGACCCATTCCCGAGCACCAAGAATCAATGAGAAGCCTAACAAGAGCAATGAGGGACCTATGGGATCATATTTGAAGCCTACAAGGCCCATCCCGGTCGAGAAGGACCCCATCTCGACCGTGATGAAGAGCAAAGAAGAACCCGGCTACTGGAGGTTGATCCCGGCCGTGATCACCACCTTCCCGGTCGGGACCACCACCTTCCCGGCCGGGAAGGGCCTAGAAACGGGCTGTTTCGCTTCCTTTCATTCCTCTACTCTTGTAACCCTATATTTACCCCCCCCCCCTTGTATTGTTAGACTATCTTATGTAACCCTAGACTATTTTTAGGTTAGATTAGTTTAGATTAGGGTAGATTAGCTTAATCCCTCTTTAATTACTCTTTATTAAGCCTTAATCTGGATAGTTACTCTTGTATTAAAGGATCTCTTGAAGAATCCATTCAATCTTGACAACAATGGTGGAGCTTTTGGGTGTTCTTTCTATACAAGTTTTCACCTTTTCATCCTTTGTAGTTTGGTATAATCCTTTTCTCTTCTCTTTTCCTTTATTCTTTATTGTTATTCAAGTTTCCATCTTTGTTTAGTGTTTGTTGTTCATCCTTGTTTTCCATTATGAGTGTTTTGGTTCTTGTGTTTGTTTCTCTTGTTTGTGCTTGTTTTAGTTTAGATATGTGTGAGTAGTTATCCCCTAGGGTTAGTAGGGGGATTGGGTGTTGATTAGGGATGATTAGGGTGAGATGGGGTGGTGCTAGTTGTTGTTTTTGTTGTTTCCTATTTACCTTGCACTCCACATGTTCGATGAAATGCTTGTGAGACTCGAGACGATCACTCCTTGTTTTTCTTGCCTCTCCTCCTGTATGTGGTTGTTTGGTTGTAGGTTTGGTTCCTTCATTAGTAGCGAGAGCATGGTGAGGATGACCCCTAGGCCGTTTAAGTAGTGAGAGCCCGAGCGTAACCTAGGCTACGAAAGCATGCTAGTAACCCCCGTTTCCTTATTTTGATCCCCTTGACATCCATGAACCCGACCTAGCCCTAGTTTCTTCTTATTGTTTTATTAGCTTCCATTAGTCTTTAGTTGCTTGTTTTGCCTTGTTAGTTTATGTTTTAGACTATAGTTTAGTCATTAGTCATCCTTAGCCATCACCCTAGTTTAGCATCTCTCGAACCTAGTCTTAGACCGTAGCACACCTTAGTCCGATACCCCGTCCCTGTGGATCGACTCGACTTACCCTAGCTACCTAGCTTGGATTAGTTGGTTTTACTTGATCAGTGGGATTCACGGCAAAATCCTACCGTCAAATTGGCACCGTTGCCGGGGACGACGTAGTTTAGACTTTTGTGTGCTTAGTTTTAGACTTTGTTCTTGATTTTTGTGTTTTCTTCTCGTTGTGTATCTCCGTTCTACTTCTTGTGTGCTATTCTCTGATCCTAGTGCCTCAAAAGCACTAGGCTACTAACGTTTGCTCAAGTGCTTCTAGTTCATCCAATGTATCAAAGCAACGTTATGTCAATGGGGCATCCAAGCTACCATCAATCATCATGGGATAATCATGGGGCAAATTGCCAAGGCCCACAACTTTACCAACCATACCAATCTCATCATCAACAATCTTATGAACCCTCTTCATATGACTACCATGAAAGTTGTCAAGGATCATTCCAACATCCTAACAACTACCAAATACCCTCACATAATCCACAACCAAATCCCCAACTTTGAGACTTGTCAAATGATGATTCAAATGCAAAAGAGTCAACCAGAGATGATGATTCAATTGCATAAGAATCAACAAGAGAGGATGATTCAAGTGCAAAGGGAAAAAGAGGAGCTCAAGGCCCAAATAGAGGTGCAAGATGCTCGAATCAATGCACTTATGGCTCATTTCACGATGTTGGCCACTCGAGCTCCACAACTTGTTGAGGAAGGTTCATTTGGGAAAGAAGGTCGGTTGCCTCCACAAGAAAGTCAACCTGATCATGATGCCACGAATGAAGAAGAGAGGGTCAATCAAGAGATCATTGTTGAGTGTTGCTTAGATGGTGAAGATATGGGAAGAATGGAGGAAGTTGAAGCTTCAAGGGTCGACAATGAGGAGGAAATCGAACATGATCCTCAAAGTAACTCTTGGGTAGCTAATGTATTGGCTATTAAATTGGATTTGTATGATTTTCTTCGTGATGAACCGGATGTTGACAATCCAAACCCAAGTGAAGAGAAGACTCCTCTAGGCCAAAATGACAAGGTGAGTGAAAAGGAAGATAATACTTGGGAGAAAGAGATAGATGCCTTGGAACTTGCCTTGAATGGAAAATTGGAGGAGCCGATTAGGGGATTTGGAGATGCTATGCTAGACCAAACCATCGAAGAAATTGAGGCCGCCATCAAGAGCCTTGAGTTCCTTCATGGCGAGAATTCTAGTAAGAATGATGATGAGGTCTCCCCTAAAGCCTCCAATGAAGAAAACTTGATGACTTCACCTCCTTTACCGCACTTGATTTCGAGTCCCTTGTCTTTTGAGACGGTTGATGAAGAGGATCCTTGTCAGACGGTGAAAAAGAGTGTTACTCTTGACCCCGTAGAAGAAGCAACACCCTTAGGGTGTGATCTCCCAAATCACAACGCTAAGCATGACTCTAGGCCACAATACCTACCATACGATCATAAGAGTCATTGCTATGATGGTTCGGAAGACCCGGAAGATCACAAAAAACCCGAGCGTAATGGATTAGATGATTGCTTCTCGACTCCGACTTGGAAGCTCTTGAAGATGGCTAGATCGGCCACATGAGCATTTATGAAGATGTTGCTAGGGCATTTGACTTACTCCTCCGAGCTCTTGATGGCTATGGAGGCGTAGATGGTGAGAATATCTTTTTGTAAATATCTTTTCCCGTTTCTTTTGTTTTTGTATATGTTTGATTGGATAGTTTGGATTCTAGGATTTGTTAGTCTTTGTGGAATTCTTGTAATTTGGAATTTTCTTGAACGATGTGAGGGAGGGATCTTTGATGTATTTATTGAGCTTACTTGATAGATTTGAAGTGAATATGAAGAATTAGAGAGGGGTATTGATGATAGAAGCTTCAAGGCTTGGTGGAGGAAGTCGGTTTTTGAGCTTGGTACAAGCTTTTGGGGACGGGATTCTAAATCCCGGTGTATTAGTTGACTTGTGGGTGGAGCTTTCAAGAGGAATGAAGGACTAGAAGAGTCATCCCGACCGGGAAGGGTTTCATCCCGACCGGGATGAAGTGTGCGAAATATGGATCTACTGTCGGTGCTTCCCGACCGGGATGAGCTTGCTCCCGACCGGGATGAACTTGCTCCCGACCGGGATTAGTTGCTCCCGACCGGGAAGAGCTCCTGTAGCCCCCTTTGCCTTGGTTTCTTCATTTAAGCCCCATCCCACCACTTTGTACCCCCTCCCAACCTCCCTACTCACCCTTGCCTCTATCATCTCACCCTTACACTTCATATGTACACCTTTATCATCATTTTGCACCGAGTTTAACCTCAAATCCCACCCTCATTACACCTATGCAAGCCCGATACTTGAGACTACACTGAGGAAGAGGAATAATGATAATGAAGACAAGCAAGGTGCCGATAACGATCATTGAGACGATGGAGTTGATTGAGTTGCTAACCGTTAGGTAAGGCGACTCTCCTTCTTTTCTGTCTTTTGTTGCTTAGTCTTTCTTCGTTTCTTCCCCTTCCCTTTATCATTTTGGTGTCGTGGTGGCCCTTGGGACCTTGGTGGTTATTGCTCCCGATTCTCGATGATGTGATTACATCGAGAGTCATTTGAAAAATCCAAATTAACAAGTTCTTTCACTTTTTCCTTGTTTTTATTTTCTTTTGGTTGAATTTAATCGGGTTTAGGCGGAATCCGGACTAGGTGACTTGATTACACCTAGCCCTCCCCTCCCATTTCCTTTTATTTTCTTCTTTTTATTTCTTCCCCCATCCATATCTCTTCTTGTCTCGGCCCTTGGTGACTTGATTACACCCCGGCCGGACACATTCTACCCTTTCTTCACTTTCATTTTTCTTTTTTTAGCTTTATTTTCTCTTTTCTTTTCTTTTTAGTGTCTCCGCACACACTACCGATCGAGCATGGGGACATTGCTCGATTTAAGTGTGGGGGAGCGATATATTAGTCTAGTTTAGCTTCATTTTCGTGGTTTTTTTTCTTCGAAAAAATCTTAAAAAATCTCTAAAAATTTGAAAAATTTCATAAAAAAGCCAAAAAGATTTTCTTTTGTGTCTTTTTCTTTTGTGTCCTCGTGTCGTATTTTTGTTGTGCTGTGTGTTTAGCTCCCCTAATTCCTTGTAGGTTGCGCGATCGTCGACAAGTTTTGAAAGGGTCATGACATCCGGTAATACCCCTTCATTTCTTTCTCCTTTTTCCTTTTTTTGTGGAGTTTGGAGGATGTGTTGTGATGGTGTGTGCTCGGGTGGGGCTTTTTGAAGTTTGTGGTTGATGTGGTGACTTGTTTGGATATTTCGGGGTGGTGATTATTTATTTTGTGTGTTTGTTTGTTTGTTTGTTTGTTTGTTTGTTTGTTTTGTTTTCTTTTGTTGTGTTTGTCTCTTTTTCTTTCGTTTTTGTTGTGTCTTGTTTTGTCTTGTTTAGTTGTGTCTAGTGTGTAATAAAAGGTTTTCGAAAACCCGGTTTTGAGGCTAGTGCGCAAGTGGTTACTTTCCCTTTCTAGTGGTATGAGTCGAGTCTTGGACTTTAGTCTAGTAGAATGACTTTAAATCAATGATTTTGTTGGTTTCTTACCTTGAGTCCACCTAGTCTACTAGGGATTTACTACGGATTTGCATTTTGACCATTATGACCACCCACGGAGTGAAAAGGCCTTGGTTGCCGAGTCCCGTCCCTTAGGTGACCATGTTCGAAATTGTGTGATTAGTCCAAGTTTCCCCCTTTTTGTGGGTTTGAAGGGAAGACGTCATCCCGACTCACCCATTTCCCTACCTCCTACACATTTCCACAAATAAGTTGCAAATTGTCTAAGTTCTCACTTGGTTGCAAGAAATGCCTACAATACAAGATTTATCCAAAAGGCAAGCCAAGAAAAGAAAGAAAAAGAAAAGAAAGAAAAGAAAGAAAAAGAAAGAAATAAGAAAAAGAAAAGGCACAACAAATGAAAAACAAAATACAAAAGAAGAAAAAGAAGAGGCATAGCAACTCAAAAGCCAAATACAAAAGAAAAATGCCAAAGAAAATCATCTTAGAAAAAATTTCTCACCCCCTTAAAAATAAGCCTTTTACCGACTATTACCGTGAAGAGCCTACCAAAGGACCGAGTCCCTAGGAAGGATGATAGCGGTAATGGTGGGTCTTCCCTCACTTTGCAACCTTATCCACCTTTTTACTTGGACTAGTTGGGTGATTTTGGACGTGGGACGACCCTCTTGGCTTATCGCTAAAGGGAGCGGGGCTTCACTTACCTACAGTGTCGACTAACTCCATGGTTCATCCTTTTTCCATCCCGCCTATCGTCCCGTGGTACGTTCTTAGAAGGTTAGAAGGAACCTAGGTAAGTTACCAACATTTTTGTCGCTTTGTCTTCATACTATTAGGGTTTTATCCATTTTGATTTGTATTGCTAGCTTGGGAACGTTGTCACTTGCCTAGAGTCCTTAACCGGTGTCTCTTTCACCACTTTGTTGAGGGAAGCGGTATTTGTTTTGTCTTGGATGCAACCGATTGTTTGTTTGTTTGTGTGTTTTCGTGTTAGGTTATATCCACAGTTTTGTCGCAAGACCTCACTTGCCTTGTGGAGAGCACTTGTCCTCTAAGTGTTCTCGCGTGAGTTGAAAGGGCGTAGGGTGCGCTAATACCCGCTCGGCTAGTATTTTAGTTTTTATTAGTTTAGTAGTTAGCTCGTGCTTACTCGAGGGCGAGTAAGGGTTAAGTGTGGGGGAGTTGATAAGTGTGGTTTGTAGTGCTTATTTGTTGTGTTTGGTCCCGATTTCTCTTGTGGAATCGATCTTCGGAGCGGTTTTGGAGGCTACTTACGCTTCTTCTAGCTTTTGTTAGGTTCCTAGGACCATCATTGGAGATATGAAACAATTCTGACTCGCTTAAGACACATTTGGAGCCAACGAGTAGAAGCGACGATCACCCGGTGGCTTAGACTCGATCCCGAGCCCTTGGGACCCATTCCCGAGCCCTCGGGACCCATTCCTGAGCACCAAGAATCAATGAGAGGCCTAACAAGAACAATGAGGGACTTATGGGATCATATTTGACCCCCACAAGACCCATCCCGATCGGGAAGGACCCCATCTCGACCGGGATGAAGAGCAAAGAAGAACCCGGCTACTGGAGGTTGATCCCGGCCGGGATCACCACCTTCCCGGTCGGGACCAACTCTTATCGGTCGGGACCACCACCTTTCCGGCCGGGAAGGGCTCAGAAACAGGTTGGTTCGCTTCCTTTCATTCCTATACTCTTGTAACCCTATATATACCCCCCCTCTTGTATTGTTAGACTATCTTATGTAACCCTAGACTATTTTTATGTTAGATTAGTTTAGATTAGGGTAGATTAGCTTAATCCCTCTTTAATTACTCTTTATTAAGCCTTAATCAAGATAGTTACTCTTGTATTAAAGGATCTCTTGAAGAATCCATTCAATCTTGACAACATTGGTGGATGTTTTGGGTGTTCTTTCTATACAAGTTTTCATCTTTTCATCCTTTGTAGTTTGGTATAATCCTGTTCTCTTCTATTTTTCTTTAATCTTTATTGTTATTCAAGTTTTCATCTTTGTTTAGTGTTTGTTGTTCATCTTTGTTTTCCATTATGAGTGTTTTGGTCCTTGTGTTTGTTTCTCTTGTTTGTGCTTGTTTTAGTTTAGATATGTGTGAGTAGTTATCCTCTAGGGTTAGTGAGGGAATTGGGTATTGATTAGTGATGATTAGGGTGAGATGTGTGGTGCTAGTTGTTGTTTTTGTTGTTTCCTATTTACCTTGCACTCCACATGTTCGATGAAATGCTTGTGAGCCTCGAGACGATCACTCCTTGTTTTTCTTGCCTCTCCTCTTGTATGTGGTTGTTTGGTTGTAGGTTTGGTTCCCTCATTAGTAGCGAGAGCGTGGTGAGGATGACCCCTAGGCCGTTTAAGTAGCGAGAGCCCGAGCGTAACCTAGGCTACGAAAGCATTCTAGTAACCCCCGTTTCCTTCGTTTGATCCGCTTGACATCCATGAACCCGACCTAGCTCTAGTTTCTTCTTATTGTTTTATTTGCTTCCATTAGTCTTTAGTTGCTTGTTTTGCCTTGTTAGTTTATGTTTTAGACTATAGTTTAGTCATTAGTCATCCTTAGCCATCACCCTAGTTTAGCCTCTCTCGAACCTAGTCTTAGACCGTAGCACACCTTAGTCCGACACCCCGTCCTTGTTGATTGACTCGACTTACCCTAGCTACCTAGCTTGGATTAGTTGGTTTTACTTGATCGGTGGGATTCACGGCAAAATCCTACCGTCAGGAAGCGATTGTAATGGATGTCGCACTCTCAGTGAGAGACTTGCACAGTTACACCAAAAAAATTAACATTTAAAGCAAAACTAAAGATTTGAACCCTAGTACTTATGCATCTGTCGACAAGCACTAAACATTACACCACTAGCACAATCTTGTTGATGAAGAACTTTGAATATTATATAATTGTAAATCTAATTCCATCCACCACTTGCATCTAGGATTATATAAACTTAAGCATGATAATAAAATAGTTGTATTACAATGTTGAGGTGGTTCAAACTATTGGTCAATGATGAATTGGCAGGGGATTGACCCTTAGCCTTTGCGGTTTTTTTACCTTTTGGTCGCTTTCTCAGTTAGCAACTTCGTCTGTCCTATATTTTGTTGGGTTTAATCGCTCACTGGGTTAACAACTTTCTGACTTGGACCGCATTTTAAATAAATATTTTCAAAGGAGCTCCATTTTGATAATTTCTTTATTTTAGAGCATTATTTTATAAAATTACTCTTTGCATTGTGTTATTCTTGTTTTGGGTCATTTTGTGTTATTGGACGGTCCTGTAGATGATTTACCTAGCTTGATTCTTGATTTTTAGTATATATTCTTGATTATTTATTCTACCTCAATATTTTATTCTCCTATTCCTTGTATAGGGTACTCGTTAGTAAAACCATGTATTGATATCATCGTCAATCTTCGATTTCAATATTCGGCTAATCGATAACTTTGGCTATCATTCTACGGATTAAAAAACTTACTTCCTCAATTAATTTTTTCAACTTCATTTATTACTAAAGAATACATTGAACTGATCCAAAATAAAATAGAGATATTTAGTTGTTTAAATGTACAAACGGGAAAACAAAAAAAATAATCCACTACAACAAATTGACACTTGCGCCACGAATTATGTCACGGAAATTTGTTATTTGTGGCTAAATTTTACCTAGCCACGGGAAAAATTTGATTCACTACTAGGGAAAAAAATTATGCCACGGGAACATTTTTTCCCGTGGCAAAAATTCACTTGCGCCACGAATTTTATTTAGGTCGTGGCCAATAATCACTCTTGCCACGAAAGCTGCCACACCCGTGGCAAAAATATTTTTAGCCATGAATTTGTTCAGTGGCAAATATTATTTAGCCACGACATAGTTAACTTGCGTGGCAAAATTATTTTTTAGCCGCAGATTTAATAAACGCGTGTGGCTAATGGTTCTCCAAACTTTAATCAAATTACTTTCAAGTTAAGCCAAGTGTCAAATATTGATCTTAAAAAATTCATTCAAATTTCAAAGTTAAAGATAAAATGCAAAAAAAAAATATTAAATTTGAAAATATTTTATTAATAAAAAAATTGGTATTATTTTATTTAGTTTTAAGAAAAAAATTTGATTTTTTTTGTAAAATTAAATACAAAAAAACATTGGTTGTCTAATTTGTGGATTTTTTTTTACTAATCATCATTTTTGAAGTAATTGATTTCTCTTAATTTGAAAATATGTTTTATTAATTCTATAATCTTAAGTATGACTTTTGAACAACAACTAACATTTACATAGTGAAATATATGCTAGCTAAAATGCGGCGTGCATAGCATATCAAGTAAAATAAGTATGTGATTGATCATCCATCATTGAGACGTCTAATATTATTTAAGACTTTTTCATTTTTACCGCTTAATTAATGAAATTTTTTCACATGTAATACACTTTTTTTTATGACAAAAAAACTTAGAAAGTGACTGAGCATGATTTTTCTTCCAAATTATTGATTTTCTTACAATATTTGCAGTGTTAAAAAAACGCTTTATTAAACTCATATTTAAGAATTCTAATCGGTCTATATTTTTTTATGGAATTAACTTTGACTGCAAAAACAATATTTATTTTTGTAAATTATTTGTCTTTCAAGTTGTTTGATTTGGAAGAAAGATTAATATATTAGAAAGTCGTGCCTAAGTTCAATAACCATCCAAAATATTTTTTCAAAAAAAAAGAGAGGTATAACGAGAAATTCAAATAATTAACAAATACAGGTAAGAAAATATAATAATTAAGGACTAATAGTGAGAAAATCCAAAACTAATTTATCGTCAACCGTTTAATTCAACAACTGTTCTGTAATATTATTTGGAAGATATATTAAAAAAGGAATTTAAAATAAAATTTACTTAATGAAAAAAAAAATTGTGTAAAACTTGAAGTAGGCAAGCGGAAACTCAATGAGGATAAAAAACTGATGAAATAAAATAACGACTGATAACGAAAAGAAAAAAACATATCAAAAGAACTAGCAATGAAAGAACGTGGAAAATAGAAACTAAAATAAAAATATCGATAAATTAATGAAATCATGAGTCCGAAAATCAACTTCGAAACTATTTTTTTTCCGGAGTAATAATTTTTTATTAATAATATGTAAATCATTGGAGAAAAAAATTAATTTACTCAAAGTAAATGTAGTTTGTGAAAAAAACAATCACTTTAAAAGAATTCAAACCAATGATTATGTTAATAAAGTTCAATTTCATTTCTGGTTGCATGCCATAAGAACTCCACAGTTAAGCGTGCTCGAGTGAGAGTAGTGTTAAGATGGGTGACCTCCTGGGAAGGCTCTTCGATGAGTGGTGAAATTAAATAATATCTGAATGATTCAACTGTAAAAGCTAGTAACCGTTTCAGATGTGACTACTATAAGGGTAGAGAATTCTTACGGTTATTAATTTATTTAATTTATTATATATTTTTTCACCGGAATAAATGTTTCGTCACCAACATAATTAGCCACGGGATAATCCGTGGCAAAAAATTAATTCTAGCCACGGGAGACTTCGTGGCAATAAAATCAATACTTGCCAGGCTTTTTTTTTTCCGTGGCTATTTGTTTGCCACGGCCACTTGCGCCACGGATGGTCTTTCCGTGGCAAAGTACTTTAGCCACGAAAATTTAGCACTTTTGCCACGAATTCAGCCGTGGCCCAAGTGTTCATTTGTAGTAGTGATCTCTGAGAAATTCGACATCTTTTTTAAACTAGAAGGGGGGGGGGGGGGGGTATTTTATTGCTCTTTGTGACATTTAGGCTGGGAAAATAATATTGACATAATATATATTAAATCCCGTTGGTCTTTGTAACTTGGGGGCCAACTATATACTTCGCACAGGGCCTTCGAATTCTCGGAAACAGCCTTGTTAATAAAAGGATAAATTTATTTTCAACATATACATTATATTTGTGATACATACTAATTTCATTAATAAAAAAAGGATTATTTTCCTCAAAATATTTCGGTTGCGATAATAGTAATTGCATAAATTATGAAAAATGGATAATTTTTCTTTTATAATTACAAATTCTTGTATGAGACGGTCTCACGATAAATTTATCGTGAGACCTCTCACATACAAGGAAGTTATCTTTAATATTCTTTAATCTTTATTAGTATGTCTCACGATCAGTTACCGTTAGACGATTTTACAAGAGAATTAATGATTTTCAATACATTATTTGTGTATTACGAATTTTGGACTTATGGAAAGCCATGACATAACTCATCCAACCCGAATGACTTAACTCGAATAGCCAACCCAAACCAAGACCCGACACCCAAACTGAAGACTCGAGTTTGAACTGTAATTCAATTTGACCCGTCGTGACCCAAAACTGTCTCGGATGTTATCATAGAAAATGAGTTGATATCCATAAATAAGTTGAAAATAGCGAACCCAAAAATGACTCGAACCCGAAATGATCCGGTCCGACCCAAACTAAACCCGAATCTGATAACCCAAAAGCAGTCTGACCTAAAACTGACATGACTTGAACCCGACACGGTTGACTAGTTTGCAAGGTCTACCATTATAGTGCAATTGCATTCAATGAAGACATGAATAGATAAAATAAAAAATAAAATATAATAGGGAATATACTTCCAATAACCCATGTTCATCATATACTTGAAAAAAAAACCCTTAAAACCTAGTATACTAGCAAGATGCAGCAGTATCCCTAGTAACTTATGACTGCTAAGCTTAAATTAATAACCTAATCATACTTTGTTATAAGAAAACCCACGTTTACCATAACCTACTTAATATCTAGTAGGTCTTGAGCAATTTCCTTCTTGCTTTAAATCCTTTAACATCCTCTCAACTCACTGTACGCCTGATCTTGAATAATAATTCACGTCCGTTTGATCTTGAAGCATCACCATCTTTCAGGTATCGTTTATTCTTGATTGTACAATTACTGATATGTTGGCTTTGTTCATGCCTTTATTCCAAGTCTATTATTGAAATCTAATCAAATTGTGCTCTTTGTTTTGTTGAATTGATCATGCTTCGCTAATACGAATTTGCCGCCAACTGTTGCGGATCTGAATTCATCTCTGCTATTTCACGTGCCTCTGCTGTCAAGATACGCTGCTGGCAATATTGCATCGTCATTGTCCTATCTACAACATTGAAGGTATGTGTTAATGCCAACTGTTAATTATTTCCTGAATAAAATATGCATAATTTTACTTCAAATCTGGAATACAGTAGAGATCAATATTCAAATATGCATTTCTGGTTGATAATACAGTAGAGATCAGTTTGTTATACAATACAGATTAACAACATTGAGAGATACTCCGTATTAGCGTAATTGATGGTTATTAACTTAATTTGATCAAATTTAATGTTCTCAAAGCAGTTCATTTCATTTCTGGTTGTTAACTTAATGATCTTTTTGTGTTGCTCGTTGATGGTCTCCAAGTATTATCAATTGCTTAATGACACACAACCATATATATCTATATAAGAAAAGAAAAAGAAAGAATATCGTATGGGCTTACTTTCTGAGTTAACAGAAGAACTTGATACGAAGAAGAGAAAATAAAGTACACCTACTAAACCGACAGCTTACTCATTCTTATAATAAGAAAAAAGAAGAGAAAGGTGACATTAGTAGAATAATTACAGCTCATAGAAAGTCAATTACAAAGCGTACATAAAAATACAATACACAAAATCACTTTGAAAACAAATCCCAACAGCAAAAGAGACCAAGATTAGAGAACGGAATGAGTGCGAGTTAACAATTTAACTATAGTAACATTTATACAACAAATAAAGCCTAAAAATCAGAGAACAAGAACAAGGAGTGCGAGTTGCTTTTCTTAACAAGTTTAGGTCATTGGAAAGAGAAGACTACCGGCAAAAGGTGGAAAAAGGGCGTCGAGGGAAAGGTAAAAGGCGGAGATGTAGGGTAGGGTTGTTGGAGAATTCAGGAACAATATGAGTGAAGGAGGGAATAAGGTTGATTAGGGTGAAGGAGGCTGAAGTGCGAAATCAATACTAATGAAGGAGCGTAAGGTTGAATTGGGGAAAAAAAGGGCGAGAGAGGAAATTACTCGATTCTTTATGAGGAAGTCTTTGGAAGCATTATTGGAAATTGATGCATTCATATCAATTTGGCCGTGGTCTTTCCCCGATAGTATGTGAAGGCAAACAAGGATTAGATACATTACCAATATCCGACAATAAAGTCTAAACTAAATTAATCAAAGAGAAAGACAACATATAGATTATCAAAAAAGCAAATAAAGATTTCACAGATCAACATGAAAAAACATGAAAAGTCAACATGATGAAGTATGATCCCGATACACTCCAACCAATAGTTTATTCAATCATTAATAACATTTGCAAATGAACATCCCTAGAATTAGTTATATAAGACCTGACAGTCAGTAGTAAAAATAATGAGCACTTGACCTGTTGGAAAGAAAAACGAGCAAGGTAGCAAGATATATAGCTCAAGTTACGGCTAGACAGCAGGGTGAATTGAAGTGAAATGGCAATGCAGAAATTAAGAAAGCAAAGATCTTGAAGATGGGAAGAGTGACTTACAAAGGGGTTGAGGTTTGGGAGAGTCATAGTAAACAAGTGTTTAGATTTTGCTTTGTGATAGTGATAATTAATTAATGCAGAGGAGAGTAGATGAGCTGTAGTTGTGTCGAGATAATTGTACTTTTTGGATGAGTTGTGAATATGATACACGAAGATTGGTATGAAGCCATTTCTCCAACACTTGGACACATCATTTTTCATGCCATTTCTCCAAAAAAAATCAACACAGAAATTAAATCAGTGATCACCAGATTGATGTTAAGTTACAAAAAAATCAACAACAATAGCAGAAACAAATGAAAGTGCCTTACATTATATATGAAAGATCAGTAAACCAATCAGCAGCTCAGTGATTAGTAATCAACTCGATAAACCCTACATCAGCGCATTACACGAATAACAACACATAACACAAATCAATAGCAGTGCACTAAACAAATCAATAAGTAAAAGGTCGATCAATAAAAATGATCAGTAATGTAAGAAGCCCTAAACACTAACAAACAATAAATCAAAGCGAGTCGAATCGAATCGAGCAAGATTTTTCGTAATAATCAACTTGACAAACCATAAATCGGTTCTAGTAGACATCACTCAAGAGATACAAGCAGGAAAATTGAAATCGATACAAAGATATAAATGAATTAATATCAAAGAGAATTTGGGTAAATTAGAGACTCGAGGAATGCTCCTACTAGAGCGACACGGTAATTAGACCCTTGATTTGCGCGTGTGTGCGGTCATTGCCTTAGGGACTCAAGTGCTTTAGACCCTTTAGTGTATTCGGCGAAACGCCTATCGAATTTATGTCTCTGAAACGAGACGATTTGACGCAAACCTCGGATGTGAGGTTTAAAGAGGACTTCTCGAAATGAGACGACCCAAAATGTAAGGCCTCGGGTAGAGGCGATCCTAGTAACTAACATAGACAGTTAAACACACGATTGTACGACGTAAGAGGTTGATTGCGATCCCGGCTCAGGATCAAAGAATTTTGATATATATGCTTCTTCCGAAAACGACCAATTCTTTGCAGAAAAGGAATTTTTTTTTTGAAAAGGATGATTTGTAAAAATAGTGCAACGATGGCGTGACGACATCGCTTGTGACGTGAAGGTGTGTTGCTATACGTGTGCGTCGGAAATCCGGCGATGACGAAATGTGACTGTTTTTTTTAAAGGAGCACGGTTCTTAGGGGTACCAGTTTTTAAAATGATTACGTGATGCTTTTATCGAAACTGCTATTAGCTAGTTTGATACTTGTGGTGTACGTGATGCTCGTGGTAGAGCGTGAAGTCTAATGACAATGTTCTTAAAAGTGTGACCAAATCCTTAGTGAGGGATTTAGGTGGTGAATAGTGTTTTAGAACACTTTCGTTCCTTTTTTAGAAGAACTCTTGAAACAAGTAACCCACATTCGTTGGTTGCGTTAACTAGCATTTAACGGTGGGTGGGTGCATTGTAAAAAAATGTTTTGAAAGTGTGACCGTTCTTCGAGTTCCTTGACTTCATTAATTGAAGTTTTGGTCGCATTGACGGTTTGCGTGTAAAAAAAATCTTTTTTTTGAAATGAAATGTAACCGTTTGGTGTACCTCTATTCCATTGATCGGGAGTCTCGGCGGTATTAACGGTATTTGTTGTTGACGGGTTTTACTTTGGCCAAGGTAATGGCACTGAATTTTTTTTTTGAAAATGGTGAGTGTAAAATTTGCCATGATAACGGCACCTAAAAAGGTTTTTCCCTTTTTAGAAATCGTAATTTCACCGGAGTATCGGTGTTTAGAAGGTCGTTTTGAAAAGGGGAGGTTTATTTTTTTGAAAACGGAATTGGGTGTAGTTGAATATGTTGGCGTGGTTGAATCCAGATTTTTAGTGTTTTATTTGGGTTGGATTGTTCAAACACGCTACACATAGCTAGGAATGTATACACTCATGCAAGATGCAGACACGGGTAGGTTAAGGTAGGCTACCGCCCACGAATAGTCCTTACTTAGGTGTCGACAAGTCATCTGGGGAGATGAGTGCCATACCGTTGGCTTACACCATTCGCTTAGTATATCCGCGGGGTACACGTTAGGCGGCCGGAGCGTCAATCGAGGATCTATCCACGTGTCCCTAATGATCTTACCGCGAAGAGGTCGATTGGTCCTGATAACGGTTAGGGTGGGCCTTTTAAGGCCAAAACCTGTAGTGACCACAACTAGGAACTAAGAAATGAGCTTCGCCGACCTCGTTCAAGTTACACCACCACTGGAAACTTGTTTCCAAATCCCCAGCGGAGTCGCCAAACTGTGGAAGTCCGTCCGCACCGCGCGGCGCCCCGCGCGCGCCCTCGGGGGACCGACCCGGTTTTTTAACGTGTGGCGGCGGCCACCCATGCAGCCCCCTCCCGGTCGGGGGCCGGTCCGATCTCGCGTACGGGGCGATGTCTCGGGCCTCGATTCGGATGATGATCCGGACTTGTACTAGACGGGTGGGGGCACCCGTGTTTTCGTTTGGGGTCGATCGAGTCGTGGTTGTGAATGTTTAAATGCCGATTTGTTTGGGAAGGCGACCTTTTTAGTGAACTGAATTCGTTGCCGATTTTTGGAGTCGCCACCGAGTCAATTATGTGGAATCGGAAATCGTTCAAGTCAACTTTGATCCCTTGCCGGCTCAAAATTGAGGGGCACGAGACCTAAAGATAAAGACTTGTACCCTTAAGCACTCCATGCCTGGAATGACTCTCATTGCCAATGGTTTCGGACATCCGAAAACCGTCGATTCAGAGTAAGGGGTGAGGGTACGTATTGGGAAGCCAACATTCGATAGATGTCAACACCCAATCGCGCCCGCACTATAACGGCCTCTACTAATCAATCGGTGGGCTGATAGCCTGGTTCTTTTGTTGTGGCGGAAGTACTGTAGCATCCGTTGTTTTAACCATATGCCTTTTGCTACGTCGGTTGTTTAAGGACAAGTAAGTTTTGTCAAAGTAGTTCAGTTTACATTCTTTGCATGGGATTTCACGTGACAGGCAGGCCATGAAAAGATGCACGTAGGAGAGTAGAGAGTACTAATATTATAAGTATTAGCAAGTCAGTTTTAACGCGATAATACGGATATTAGTCATTCTCGTGGTATACCTTATACCTGGTATTCTGCTTAAGATGCGTCGGTTCGGTATTAATTGGGATGCATTGAACCTAATAAGGCGAGAACCCGGACTAATACGAAACTGTAGACACCCAGATTTGGACCTGGTGGCTGCAAAAGCGCCCGACGAACACTCGATGACGATAGGACTACATAATCGTGTATGGCAAAAATCGAGACGGAAATCTGTTGAACAAGTCGAGAAAGCAAGATTGAATTGGGAGGGAGTCGCGCGTCTGAATTTTGGAACGAATAAATCATTCGTCCCCTCTTTCGCTGAATTTAAACAAGGCTGACCCACAAAATCCCAGGCGCCCCCGGTCGGGCGTCTGAAAACCGGATCGCTGGGGGCTAGGCGCCTGAAAATTGGGGTGGAGAAGGGTACGCGTTTAACTAACCCGGCACAAGACTAAAACAAGAACAAACAGAGCTTGATATCCAATATCCGCAAAACACGCACCCCTAAATCGAGTAAAATGAGCAACAACAAAATAATTTACTAATCAATGCTGGTAAAACGAGCTCAGAAACACCCTCTAACTGAAATCTGCCTAATCAAACAAGAACAACAACAAGCATGAAGAACCACAGCTAACAAAAAATGCCCACGCACGAGCACGCTGGCGAGATAAATCCTAACGAAACAAAACAAATCCGCAAAGCAATATAATTTAATCAGATAAATTAATATTCTCAAACATTTTCGAGCCCAACGGGTCTTACTTATCCGGAGGGCAATTTAAGTTCGAGCGGATACTGACACGCTCGAACATTTTGGAGTCTTATACATCCCAAGCAATTTAAGTTTGAGCGGATACTGACATGCTTGAACATTTTGGAGTCTTATACATCCCAAGCAATTTAAGTTTGAGCGGATACTGACACGCTCAAACATTTTCAAGTCTGACGGGTCTTAGTTTTTTTTTTGGTAAAACGTAAATATATTGATAAGTGAACTAATTTGTTGGGGAATAATCCCTCAATTACATAATAGTTTGTCAATCAGATTTCTGTCCCTCACCGAGGCGACACAAAATTCAGAAAAAGCTAATCGAAAATTCTTCTTTATAGCTGATATAATGTACTTCGGCTTCATGATTCTTTGCTTCACTCTTGCTTTATTTCTTAGGTTCCAAATATTGTATATCATAGCATTCAAGAGACCATTAACCACCGCTCTTCGGACAGTTGAGCCTCTTCTCGCATCCCTCCATGTGCTTGATATTGTCATGAGGAAATTGTATGCCAGTCCATTCACTCATCATCGGTACTATTCGCCTGCTATAGCAGCATTCAAAAAATAGGTGATTCTTTGTCTCAGACGCATCATCACAGATGCAGCAAGAATCTGCTGTAATCGCTCCAATGCGGACCAATTTCGACCGAGTATTCAGTCTGTCCTGTTGATACATCCAAAAAATAAATTGATGCTTCGGAAACGTCCAAGAATTCCAAACGTGCGAGTACCAGTTCACCTTTGGAGCCGAAGTTCGCAGGTAGTCATACCTCTTTCTGATATTGTACATCTTGGGAGGTTCATTCATCCAAAGATTATTCACAAATGCATCTTTAAATCGCTCTTTGGTCTTGCAGATTTTCCTCCAAATCCACGGTATGTCTGCATGATGGTCATACAACACCCAATTGGTTTCTTTCAGATATATGTGATTGACCCACTGGACCCAAAGAGAATCGTCCTTGATAAAAATCCACCAAGCGAGCTTACCAATAGCAGCGCGATTCAAGATAGTCTCGTTTCTGATTCCTAAACCTCCTTCCTGTTTGGGTCGACAAATCTTCTCCCATCCAACATTTGGAGCTCTTTTATATTCAGTTCCTCCATCCCATAAAAAATTTCTGCATAGGCTTTCAATGTTCTTTATAACCGAAGAAGGAAGAATAAATATGGTCGCCCAATAAGTGTGCAGGGATTTCAGCACAGCCTTCACGAGGACTAAACGTCCAACATAAGATAATTTTCTGGTGCCTAGTGCTCGAATTCTGGTCATAATTTTATCAATCAAAGGCCTACAATCCTTAGCATTCAATTTTGTGGATTTAACAGTACTCCAAGATATTTGAAGGGGAGAGTTCCTTCAATGCACCCCGAAATCTGGGCAATGTCCCTTTTTGTGGCATCATCGACCCCATTAAAATAGACATTCGACTTACCTGGACTCATCTTAAGACCGGAGGCAACATAAAAAGTCGCGAAGGTCCTTAGGAGAACAATAATAGACGGGATGTCACCTTTACTGAACTTCAAAAGGTCGTCCGCGAACATTAGGCTAGTTAGCTTAAGTGGGGAACAAAGAGGATGGTATTTGAACCCCATAGTAGATGTAGTATGAGCTAGTAACCTCGTCAAGTACTCCATGCATATTGTGAATAATAGAGGGGATAAGGGATCACCTTGACGCAAACCCCTTTTGCCCTTAAAAAAACCGAAACAATCCCCATTCAGCGATATGGAATATGATGCTGTAGAAACGCACTCCATAATGCACTTAGTAAAATTTGTAGGAAAATTCAGAGCCTCGAGCATTTGTTCCAGGAACTCCCATTCAATTGAGTCATATGCTTTCTGAAGGTCAACTTTGAATAGACATCTTGGTGATACAGATTTCCTTCCATAGAGTTTAATTAGATCTTGACAGATCAAGATGTTCTCTACAATATTTCTACCTTGTATGAAACCGCCTTGAGTGGAGGAAATAATACCTGGAAGCACCTTAGCTAACCTACTGCAAAGGATCTTAGATATGATTTTATAAATCAAATTACAGCAGGCTATTGGGCAAAATTGTTGCACAGTTTGAGGCTTCGGGGTCTTAGGAATCAGAGTAATGGTAGTGCTATTCAATTGCTTAAGTAGCCTGCCATTTCTGAAAAATTCATGAACTGCTTCACATACATCATAACCGATGATATCCCAACTTGATTTAAAAAACAAACTGGAGTATCCGTCCGGGCCTGGAGCTTTATCATTTGGTATACTAAACACCGTCTCCTTGATCTCCTCATTCGTCACGGGGGCATGAAGAATGTTATGATGGTCTTCATTACATATAGCCTCTTGCTGGACAATTTGTATATTGACAGAAGTCGTTTTATGCGAGGACCCTAGAAGAGTCTGATAAAAGTCCAAGAACCCCTGTTGAATTCCTTCAGGTTCAGTCTGCAGCCCTCCGTGATGGTCACGAATTTGTTGGACAGCATTCATCGCCCTCCTAAATCTAATGACACCATGGAAATATGTCGTGTTAGCGTCTCCTTCTCTCATCCAATGAGCCTTGGCCTTCTGTCGGAGATAAATAAATTGTAGATTTTCCATCTCGCTGCACTTCACATGAGCCTCGTGCTCCAAATTCATGAGATTGACATTGTCAGGATCTGAAATCAGAGCATGTTGGTAAGCCAAAAGCTGTGCTCTAGCAACTTCAGCCTTGTTTTCCACATCCGAGAAACATCTCCTATTAAGGGCCTTTAGATGAGGCTTAAGGGATTTAAGTTTTTGAGCAAGAATGTACATCCTCGTCCCCTCGTACAGTTGCTACCAATGCATCTGAATCACATTCTCGTACGATTGATGAGTAGGCCACATATTGGAAAATTTAAAAGATCTTTTATTACTCGGCTTAACCTGTACAGATTGAATGAAACACGGCGTATGATCAAACGTTCCCTCAGGCAAGAATGATGCTTGCAAATCAGGGAAACAATTCTGCCATTCTTGGTTGATTAGGACCCTATCCAATCTTGAGTACACCCTATCCTCTGGCTTCTGTTTATTAGACCAAGTATAATACGCACCAACAGATGGACAATCTAGGAGATCACAATGAAAGATGCAATCCCTGAATTGATCCGCAGCTACTTGGTTAAAACCTCCGCCTAATCTCTCCTCAGGAGTGAGTATGCAGTTGAAATCCCCTCTACTGCCCAAGGACCATTCATCGAATCAACAATTCTGTTTAACTTACACCAAAGAGGGATTCTCTCATCAGTACCATTGAACGCGTATACCATAGTTATATGGAAGGACACCTGACTGACATTATCATCCACCTTCAAGTAAATAAACTGCGGGTCATACAGCAGAATATTTACATTGAAAAGTGCAGGATCCCACCCTACCCATATCCTTTCTCTAGGATGGGTATGGGAATTGGTGGTGATACTCCAATTATTGAAAATGACCATAGCATTATCTTGATTACGAGGCTTAACCTAGGTCTCAAGCAAAGCAAACTATCCTACCTTATTAGCCAAAAGAAACTTATTAATAGCTATTTGTTTTTGGCTTTTATTCATACCTCTAACATTCCATATTGCAATTCTCATAGGATCCTTGAATGATTAAGTATCCTCTTCCCAACGTTCCTCGAGTTAGACCCTCCTGTAAGCACTTCCCTAAAAGAAGGACTTGTAGGACTGTCATCTTCTTCCTTTTTAGCATGATCATGTCTTTGAGTCAGAATAGTTGGGAATTGATCATTCTGATCACCCTTGGCAAGAGAACCAACGGAAGTCCCATCTGGTTGAAGTGCATTCCCCTGGTCAGAAGAGTTCTTCTCAGCCATGATCATCCCAGTAGAGTTATCATCCGTACCCTGATTCAATGTGACCATCTCAGTCCCTTTATCCTGAATATCTTTGGGTTCAACTAGCTTTGTAGTCTCCTTCCTCCTCCATATAAGATTCTGAGACTTAGTAGCTTTAGTTTTCCGGCATTGCTTCACATCATGTCCCATTCCCAAGCAAGCTGCACATTTAATCGATTTCCATTCATACTACAAAGGAACTTCCACAATTTGAGATAGGCATATTGGCTAGTGATTGTGAGGCCCCCGGAATCTGATTTGGTCTGGAAATTTTTGGTTTACTGAAACCTCGACAAGAACTCTAGCATAACCTAGACGAGTCTTGCTTACAGTAGCTTGATCACACTGCAAACATTTCCCCACCCTACCAACAATTTTGGGCAAACTACTTCCCCAAAATTTAAGAGGCAGTTTATGCACTCGTATCCATGTTGGTACCCATTTAACATCTTCTTTTACAAGGTCAATATCCGGTTGCCAACGCCTGATAATCACAGGTTTGCTGTCAAACAAGTGTGTCCCTGCCTGTAAGACAACTTCTTGCATTTGTTTAGTTTGGAATCTAACCAGAAAAACACCATTAGGGAGAAACGAAATGGTGTCAATAACATGTTGCTTCCAAATACGTCTAATGTATCCATAAAAAACCGGCCAAGGAGGATTAGCTCTGATAAGAAATCCATATATCGCATTCTGTCAGAACTCCAACTCATCTTTGACATCATCCTCCGTGAGTTTAAGCAATTCCTCCTGGTCATCCTCCACAATTTGCACAATCTTACGTCCATGCCTGTCGAACCAGTCGCCCATACCATCATCAACGTTGATCGCCGCTGGTTCTGGTTAATCATTAATCTTATATGCACTACTATCAGGGAAAACGTATGGTGCAACGCCTATGATTGTGTTCATGCTCCCATGCTTAAGAGCGTTTTCAACATCTGGTCGATAGTTGTCCTTAGTACCTGTTTGTTTTAAATTCCCATCTTTCTCCTTACTAGAGTTCTTACGCTTAGTAATGTTACGCAGGATCGTAGGTGTGACTTCCATAGCCATGGCACAGGAAACCTTGAGCCGTACGTACGATCAAATCGCCACGGATCTTAGTTATCCGGAGGGCAATTTAAGTTCGAGCGGATACTAACACGCTCGAAAATTTTGGAGTCTTATACCTCCCAACCAATTTAAGTTTTAGCGGATACTTACACGCTCAAACATCTTCGAGCCTAACGGGTCTTAGTTATCTTCCAAGCAATTTAAGTTCGAGCGGATACTGACACGCTCGAACATTTTTGAGTCTTATACCTCCCAAGCATTTTAAGTTCGAGCGGATACTGACACGCTCGAACATTTTGAAGTCTTATACCTACCAAGCAATTTAAGTTTGAGCGAATACTTACACGTTCAAACATTTTCGAGTCCGTCGGGTTTTAGTTATCCAGGGGGCAATTTAAGTTAGAGCGGATACTGACACGCTCGAACATTTTGGAGTCTTATACCTCCTAAGCAATTTAAGTTTGAGCGGATACTGACACGCTCAAACATTTTCGAGTCCAATGGGTCTTAATTATCCGGAGGGCAATTTGAGTTCGAGCGGATACTGACACGCTCGAACATTTTGGAGTCTTATACCTTCCAAGCAACTTAAGTTTGAGCGGATACTGACATGCTCAAACATTTTTGAGCCTAACGGGTCTTAGGTATCCGGAGGGCAATTTAAGTTCAAGCGGATACTGACACGCTCAAACATTTTGGAGTCTTATACCTCCCAAGCAATTTAAGTTTGAGCGGATACTGACACGCTCAAACATTTTCAAGTCCGACGGGTCTTAGTTATCCGGAGGGCAATTTAAGTTCAAGCGGATACTGACAGCTTGAACATTTTGGAGTCTTATACCTCCCAAGCAATTAAAGTTTGAGCGGATACTGACGCGCTCAAACATTTTCGAGTCCGACGGGTCTTAGTTATCCGGAGGGCAATTTAAGTTCGAGCAGATACTGACACGCCCGAACATTTTGGTGTCTTATACCTCCCCAGCATTTTCGAGCCTAATAGGTTTTAGTTATTCTGAAGGCAAATGTTTTTTTATTGTCGAGCCTAACGGGTCATAGGCATCCTGAAGGCAAACCTTTCTTGATTTTCGAGCCTAACGGGTCATAGGCATCCTGAGGGCAAACTTTTCTTAATCTAAGCTTAACGAATCATAGGCATTCCGAAGGCAAAATAAATAAGTATTCTAAGCCTAACGAACCATAGGCGTTTTGAAGGCAAAACAGATCAGCCCCAACGAGTCATAGGCATTCGGAGGGCAGTTCAAATTCGAGCGGATTCTCACGCATCCGAAAATCAAAACCCACGAACGAAACAAACCCATGACGAGATAACAAGCATGGACTCAAGCTCCGGTAAGCAACTACAGGCAAAGGCGTCAGGTATGATTTCTAAGCCTTGGCTGGTGAGCCTCAACACGTAGTCCAACAGACTTAAAACGACCAGACCGGATAGCCACCAGGTCGTAATCCCCGATTGACCTGGGCGACTATACTTTGACTTTCGCCTTGTCCAAGCCTCAGTCAAAGTGGGGGCTTCTATAGACACCCAGATTTGGATCTGGTGACTGCAGGAGTGCCCAACAAACACCCGATGACGATCGGACTGCAACGCGACGCGAGAATACGATGCTTTAGATAGTTTTTCTATAAAACGAAACAAATAATTACTCGGAAAGATTAAATTAACACCAAGGCAGCCTTAGTCGTGTCATTACGGTCGCATAGACACTAATTAAGGTCAATTCCAACACCGGGACTCTGAATCGGTCCCGAAATACATAGAGTCAAACCCGAGTCAACACCGCGCTAAGAGAACCTCGAGGCGCACACTCGAGGCCCATTCGGCGCAGCAGCACGCTAGGTCAAAGAAGAGACTTAACCTCCAAGATAACCAAGAAAACGCACACTTTCGATTTTGGAAAGTATCAAAATCATATCTTCAAAATCCCGAACGCCTCGCATCAGGCGTCTCAGTCTTCACACGCCTAAACCCAAGCGCATGAGTTCTGGTGCGCCTGGACTCAGACATCTATATGGGCGACGAGGGTCAAAAACACCTATAAATACCCTCTCACCTCATTCATTCGACACACAATTCTCATTTTTCTCTTCTCCCTTCACTCATTACAAGTTTCTCTTAGCTTGGGCTCGCACTCCGACACCCAAAGCCCACGATCCACTCAATCATAGTCCTGTCAAGCAAAATCAACACTACTTCTCACCTTCGAGCACTCCACTCGATCCCGAGGTGGCTGTGTTCGATTAGCTACTCCGAGTCTAGTAACGGAACCTTGCCGGATTAGCCGCAGAATCAGCAAACGGTAACGGAACTCTGCCGAAATCACCAGGCGAGCTAGGAGGATCCGCCTTTCAAAGTCGAATCGTCACTAGGTTGTCATCTAAACAAACCTTTACATTTTAGTACTTTTATTATGCACTTTGATAATGTCAAATGTGGACGCTAGGTCCACAACACGTACTAAAGCACGTAACGTCCCAACTTCAACCATAAACATTGATATACCCTAAATAGACCCGAGCAGTTTTGAGATACGTTCTCAACTATCTATGCATTGTGTCGCGTTTAGCGTATACTCCGAAGGTGCAACTTCTCACTACGTGATTTACTTACATTCGCATTTACAGCTTTCGTATGATTTATTGCTTTTATGACCTTATAATCGCATGCTAAATCACCTAAAACAAGAATCAAAACATAAACAAGCTAAAACTGAACCAAGTGATGGTCGGGTTCCGTATTAGTCTCGGTGCTCACCACCTGTGGTTCGATGCATCTCTATTAATATCGAGCAGACGCATCTTAAGCAAAATACCATGGAAGGTATACCACGAGAACGACTAATATCTGTATTATCACGTTAAAACTGATTTGCTAATATGTATAATATTAGTACCCTCTACTCTCCTATATGCATCTTTTCATGGCCTGCTTGTCATGTCAAATCGCATGCAAAGAATGTAAACACAACTAGTTCGACGACAAACCTTACTTGTCCTTAAACAATCGACATAGCAAAGATATAGGGTTAAAACAATGGATGTTACAGTAATTCCGTCACGACAAAGGAACAAAGTTATCAGCCCACCGATTGATTAGTAGAGGCCGCTACGTGCTGGCGGGATTGGGTGTCGATGTTTAGCGGACGTTGGCTTCCCAATACGTACCCTCACCCCTTACTCAGAATCGACGGTTTCCGGATGTCCGAAACCATTGGCAATGAGAGTTATTTTAGGCATGGAGTGCTTAAGGGTACAAGTCTTTATCTTTAGGTCCTGTGCCACTCAGCTTTGAGCTGGCTAAGAATCAAAGTTGACTTGAACGGTTTCCGAGTTCACATAATTGACTCGGTGTCGACTCCACAAATTGGCAACGAATTCAGTTCACTAAAAAGGTCGCCTTACCAAACGAATCGGCCTTTAAACATTTACAACCACGACTCGATCGATTCCAACGGAAACACGGGCGCCTGCGCTCGTCTAGTACAAGTCTGAATCGTCATCCGCATCGAGGTCCGAAACCTTTGCCCCGAACGCGAGATCAGACCGACCCCCAACCGGGAGGGGGCCGCGTGAGTGGCCGCCGCAATCAAAACCGGGACGGTCCCGCGTGGGCGCGCTCGAGGCGCCGGGCGGTGCAAACGGTTGTCCACAGGTTCGTCGAAAATATTTTTCACCAGGCTGCATCTTCCATGTTGTATATCCCCTTGTGACTCTCATATGCCGCCAAGCGGTCTTCTAGGTTGGTGGTTCCGTCAAACTACACCGTGGGCATTTTGATCTTAGGGATTGGACAGCTCTGGATATCGGGATATAGGGGCACCCGTGTTGGTCTTCCCAAGATTCGGGGTCGGGCCCCTTCAGAATGGTACTCCCGGTCCCTTGACTCTCTCGCCGACTTGGGGCACCCGGGCTCGTCTGATGATGGTGTGACCTGCTCTGTCCACTCATGTCTTCAAAGTGCATTGATCTCAGAGGATTGGTGTCGCGCACCTAAGCGCTTGCCTTGCGGCGTCGGCTCTAATCGCGTTTCTAGGCCGCCTCTCGAGTCTTGTCCCCCATCATTGAGGTGATGTGTCTGCCTTGGTCGGCTCTTCGGCTGGCGATGTTCCTGCTCAAGCTCTGCTCGCGGCTGTTAATCATGGGTAAGCCTAGCCTACATGCTCTTGGACAAACCTTTTGTTTTGGGTCGATTCTCCACGGGGGTTAGCCAGCCAAACACCCCGATCCTTCTTGGCCCGAGGCGGTTGGAAACAGGCTCTCTGGGCTTCAGACGGTCCCTCATACCCTGGGATGGGGATCCTCTTCCTACGGACGCAGTCAACTCCATTGTATGTACCGAGCACGCCTCCCTTTGGGATTCTAGCTCCGGTGGCATGATTCGTAGCCATATTTTGGCCTTCACATAGCCTAGGGCGGCCATTTTTGCCTTTCTCTGGATCCTTCCTGCGGCTGTTCGTTTCTTCCCACCAATCGTTGTCAAGCTCGTAAATTCAAGGCGTCGGGTAGTCGTTGCGATGCCGCCAACCAAGTCTTCAGGGGTGACATCCTTGTTCAGCATGGCCTAGAAGAAGCTAGTGACTTGTGCTGCTTGGGAAGGCGGGAGCTCCAAATCTAGTCTACGCTCCGCCCCCTCCCTTGGTTTAGAGGCCCCTGTGCCCTTGTTGGGCGTGCTGTGAACTGCGGCCTGCCCGTCACCTCGGCGGGCACCGGCTAGCACGACACTTCGCGGCACGGATGTCGACATTCCAAAGAGGGGAACAATGGCCTGCCCCGTCAGATCTACTGTTGTGACTATCTCTTCGATGACATACATCTTCTTGAGACTTTTACATTCTTTTTGGATATTGGTTTCTACTGTTTCCCCAGAGATGGGGCCAAATTGTTTGGGCGCCAAATTGTTTGGGAACCAAACAATAGGATCTAAAACGGATCTAGATCTTGGAGTTTATCGAACTTGGATAAGTGTTTTATCCAAGCACTTACTTCCCTTCTCTCTAGCTAGGTAGATTCCCTGGATGGATGGGTCGACCGTACCTACATAAGTAAAAAACAGGGCCTCAAAGGAATCCGAGGGGACCCTCTCTGATGCCTAAGTCAGTCTTTTGAGCCCTTAAGAAACCTTACTCGTGAGGAATAAGGTGGCGTTTTTCTAGAGAGAGATCAAGTAAGAGCAGATTCATTACCCTTTAATGAAAGAATATAAAGAGGTATTTATAGGTTACCGTTAGAGAGAGAGAGAGAGTTGGTCTTCTGGCCAGGGCTGCAAAAGACCTATCTCATAACTTAGGAAACGGTTAAGGAGTGCACCTCGGGGCGTACCTTCGGAGCTGGAGTGGTTGAGGGTCTCGAAATTTCTCTGGCTAGGACATGTCTGGTTTCGACCTGGACGGCCGTAGGCTGGACCATAGCACCGAGCCGAGGGTTGAGGAGTCCTATCATTGGTGAATCTACGGGGGGTCGGCCAAGATGGCTCGTCCAAAGATCTCGGCATCTGGCCCGAGGTCTGGGGTCCTCCCTACTTTTGGAGTTGATTCGGGTCGAGGGTCGGCGGATAACCTGGCTAGATTACCACCCCCATCAGTAGATATACAGTAGTTTTTTAACCTTCCAGTTATCAACGACACTTTCTCTTGTGGTTGCACTTGATGGTTCTTTTGTTGGTGTTATCATTTTTGGGACTTTATGTCTCATTTCCAGTTATGTTTAAGCTCTAGTGCGTTTGAATAAAAGAAGTTGGGATAAAAAAGAAGTAGGTACGTATTTGATGGAAGATGAGTTTTTTTTTTGTTTGGTTAGCGAAGTAGGCATAGAGGAATTTGTATTGATAAACGATCAAACACTCAATATGTTTAATCGATCGAACACACGATATGATTCCCTGATGAGTAATACTTGACATCTGATTCAATCTATATCAAACCAACATTATTGAACCGAATTAAGATAACTGATCTTGATTATATATGAGCATTTAAATATCGGCTAAAAATAAAGTAACAATTAAAAGAACAGTCCCATATTTTTCTGCGACCACCAGTCCCGAGTTTCTGACAACGTATTCTTGGGAATTAATTCAATATTTTTTCTATCCAATACATGAAGTACACGGCGTATTCAAAGTTTAGCTAAATTGTGACATATGCGTAGACCTGGCAAAATGGTCAACGGGTCGGGTTCGGGTCGAGTTATATTCGGGTCGGGCCACTTTCGGGTTATTAAAATTGGGGTGACTTTGGGTCATGCCTGATTATTTCGGGTTCAGATCAGTTTCATGTTTGCTATTTTCAACTTTTTTAGGAATATCGACTCATTTTCTATAATAATATTCGGGTCAGTTTCGGGTCAAGCCGGGTTACGGGTCAACTTTAGGTCTTTATCTCGGGTATCGGGTCGGGTTTGGTTGGCTTATTCGGGTCGGGTCAGTTTTGTCGGGTCTACATATACCTTTACTAACTAACATTTGTTATCTTTAAACTTTAATTAGTTGATACGGAGTATATATTATTTTCATTTGCTAGAATTCTACATAATCTAATTCAATTTTGTATTTCTATTTGATTTTTCAACTTTAGATAAAAACTTCAATGCAGGAAGAAGGATAAAAACTTCAGTGAAAACTATAAAATTACAATTAAACAAATGAAAATTTGTCAATATTTTTCTAAAGTTGAAACTTTATTCCTAGAGAGGGAATTTGAAGGGAAAAGACTGTTCGAGTACTTGGAGAGGTAAGATGGAGTGTCATATTCCGTGCAAAATTAGTGATATGACTTAAATTTTCTTTTGGTTGTGGTTATGTTTAATAGATGACGTCTAATTGTGTTGACACTTGTTTAATTAGAAGATGATCTGATGTAATCAGGTAAGATTTGCTAAGTTATGCATGAGGAATGACTTGTTAGGGTTTTCATTATATACTATGGTTGTATCATGTGAACGTCACAGTAACGTTGCTTTTTTTGCAACTATTTTTTACAGATATATATACATACATATATATATTTAACTTGAAATTTTTACTACTTGCTTGTGTCTTTAGGTACGTTTATAATTAAACAATATCATACAAGAGTATTATTTTTGGAATGAATAGAAAACTATAAAATTACAATCAAACAAATGAAAATTTGTCAATATCTTTCTAAAGTTGAAACTTTATTCCTAGAGAGGGAAGTTGAAGGGAAAAGACTGTTCGAGTACTTGGAGAGGTAAGATGGAGTGTCATATTCCGTGCCAAATTAGTGATATGACTTAAATTTTCTTTTGGTTGTGGTTATGTTTAATAGATGACGTCTAATTATGTTGACACTTGTTTAATTAGAAGATGATCTGATGTAATCAGGTAAGATTAGCTAAGTTATGCATGAGGAATGACTTGTTAGGGTTTTCATTATATACTATGGTTGTATCATGTGAACCTCACGGTAACGTTGCTTTTTTTTGCAACTATTTTTTTTTACATAGACACCCACACACACACACATAACTCGAAATTTGTACTACTTGCTTGTGTCTTTAGGAACGTTTATAATTGAACAATATCATATACGAGTATTATTTAAGGAATGAATAGAAAAGTTGTATCGTATGCTGAAATGATTTCTTCTAATTAAGTCTTATAATAAGAAATTTGTGTCACAAAATATATATTATACATATAATAAAATGAATATCAATATAACCAAACTTTGTCGAATGAAAACGACTATGTTGACAACGACAATAGAATAATTATAACATATTTTTAAATAAAATGCGTAAATCTAGATAAAACGCACAATCTATTCTTTCATTTCACCCATTTGCATTTAATACTATAGATTCAATAAACATATTTATTGTACTTTATAAAAAAAATTAACCAATGAGAGGAAGATGACATGACTTCATGAAATGCTTTCAAAATCAAATGATGATATATAATTGTTTTGTTTGAGTTTTAATAATATATACTATATAGATTATCCCCTACATTTTTCTACCTCAACTTTCAATCATCCATCATCTACACACACACATACACATTCAAAATTGCAAGATCAAAACTCGTCAAAGACCCGAGAGCATCCTCTCCCTAACCATATACATCCTAACTTACCCTACATATCTCGACACTCCCGCGCACACGCCGCTACTTTACGAGTCCGTTTCCGAGATATTTAAGCATGTACGTTGAGGGTATAATTCAAATCCCGACATCTCTTTCTCCCTTCTTCTTTTTTCTTTTCTTTTATATATGTATATATGTACTATTATTATTAGTCGATATTAACGACACTAACATTTTATTTCCTCGTTTACTAACATTTTAATTTTGTTACTAACATTTAATTTACGCACTCTAACCACTAACATTTTTATTTATTTATTTATTTACATTTCGTCATAACAATAATACCGCGTACATATAAATTTATAAATCATTTTCGGATTGAACGCGTCTAACTACGACTACCGCTCCAAGTCCGTTTAACCCCTTTACAAGTCGCAACGGTGGTGGCGCCCTTTTGAGGAGCGCCGCCCTAAGCACTTAAGGGCATAACGTGATCGTGGTAGTACGTAGTTGAACATGTCCGATACCATTTTCAAGATTGGTACGAAACCCGTTGACGCTAAACCGAACATCACATAATCCGTAAGGATTAGTAATGATGTCGTAACGCAGAGGGAATTAATTTCGTCCAAATCGATTCAAAACAATCTTACAACACCTTTTTCAAAATTTCCGATATCGGTCTCGTAATCATAAAATACATTCTACGAGTACCGTAAACCGAGTTGAGTTCAAACAATACAATGTTTTCACGTAACTCGATCGATCATCGATTTCGAATTAATAAAATACGAAACTGTCACCTTTTTTGAAGTGAGCTGTAACTCGTACAGGGGGCACTCGACCGAGTGCCATGGGCCACTCGATCGAGTAACACCCCAAAATATGGGCAGTGAGCCTTTTAGAAGTTCACTCGATCGAGTCTTTGCCATGACTCGATCGAGTGGACTCCTTTATTCAAAAAACGTGAGCTTCTCACATCACTCGAGCCTCGTCAAATCTTTTTCTACGACTTTAGTCGTCACGTGTCAAGTCTATCACGTGCTTACCCTTTTCAAAATCATGCATTGCATTTTTATTCTAATCATTTTTAATTCGATTATTCTATTTTTTCACTCGTTATATTGTAAATTCCGGGTTGTATTCCGCCCGTGTAATTTTTAATTTATTTACGAGTTTTTTATTATCGATGTTAGCCATTTATTGCCTTAAATGAACATCGCATGCTAAATCACTTCGATGTGAACTAAATGCATTAAACGACATAGTTTGAACATAATTCGCATGTTTATCCAAAAAACATTGTTTGCATAACATTTAGTCATTTTACTAACGCGCGTACACGAAAACGAACGGTATCTTAGTAAAGGCCGCTAAGTGCGGGCGGGGTTGGGTGTCCTTCGTGGGCTTCCCAACACGTACCCTCACCCCTTACTCAGAACCATGGTTTCCGGATGTCCGAAACAGTTGGCATATAAGAGTCATTCGATGTACGATATCTGATAACTCGGCGTCGGCATCGTAATGCAAAGGCACGAACTCATAAGCTCTAGCACTAAAAGCGGGCCGTGCTTTGTGCACGAAACTCCTAAGTGTAGAGTGAGTTCGAACGGGTCCGAATTCACATAAAGTTCGGTGGCGACTCCATCTTCGATTTAAATTTCAACCCGAGATCAATCTTACCACGAGATTCATTCGCCTACCCAACTCGCGTGTGGCTGCGTCAGGGTGGACCTATGTCATGTCCACAATTTGGCGACTCCGCTGGGGATACCTGATGTACCACTAGTCATCGGAGTTCCTAGGGTGAGACTCGAAAAGAAGTCCTTCGATTAATAGTGTACGCGCATTAGTTTAATGATTCATGCATAACCCAAAGTTTTCCCGGGCCGGTTACTTGTGACCGACGTCCCACTATACCGCGGTGCATTCCTAAATGAGTGCGCTAAAAACTTCTATGGTCGAACTCGTATGGGTTTCGCGGCATGTTCTAAGACCAATTCGGCTTAGGAAGTCCGTCCTGATTTATGAGAAAGCCGTCGTTGTTGGTATAGACCCGATTTTGACCGACCGAGACTTAGCGTAAAGCATACATGGTGTCGTCATATTGCTTGCGTGATTACGTGCTACTTGGTTTCCGTGTCATCTTTTTCAAAAACCGTCATTTCAAAAAAAAATGCATCTTGTCAAAAGTATCCAATTTTCAAAACTCGGAATGTTGCCGAAATTTAGACTGATGATTTGACTCACAAGTAGCCTATTTTCTAGCCGGCATACTGTCCATTTCAAAATTCGAATTTCCGATCCACCACTCGATTTTCGAATTTTCAAAATTCCATTTCGATTTTCAAAATTCATAATCCTATTTCGATTTTCAAATCTTCGAGATTCCATTCTGATTTTCAAATCTTCGGGATCCCTTTTTCGATATTTCAAATTTTCGGAAATTCATTTTCGATATTCAAATTTTAAAATTCCAAATATTCAACTTTTCAAAAAGCTCGGTCCTGTCGGGATGCTGCCAATTTCAAAAGACAGGACCGTCTCCCAATTTTTCAAAATGCGAATTTACTCGCAACCATTCTAACATTTCAAAATGCCCGGTCCTATTGGCCCACTACCAATTTCGAGATCGTTTCTCTCAATTTTCAAAATTCAATTCTTTTCCAAAAAAAAACCTTCCTTATTATAGGACCAACCACAATCCGTGTGTCTGGTCTTTTCATGATTTGTCGAAGGTCTATAGCGTTGAAACTCCGTCGATCCTACATCACGAGTTTCTTCCCCATCCTAGTCCGCCTTTTTTCTAAAGGCATAACCGGCCAACACGAGTCATACACTCGTCAATGGAGGGTTCGTCTAAACACTCGAGTTCTAACTAGAAAGTCCCACGCGACTTTTCCCCCTAGCAGGACGGTCCCCACGACGACCTTTCCTAAGGGAATTTCGCCCATTTTTAAATCCATTAGTCGATTCATCCCATCTCAAGAATCCTTTAACTTAAGGGTATGCCCTAATCACACAGGGTCATCCTTATTCAAATCAAGTCAAGGGTCTCTAGCGTCGAAACTCTGTTGATCTTACATCACAAGTTTCTTCCCTTACCCCGTCTGCCTTACCTCGAGGCCGAGTTAACCTTTTAAAAAGGCATAGCCCTATAACAAAAGGTTTGTGATCCTTACATCTAAGGGTCACTCGTCCGACACTCGAGTCTTAACAAAACCTCGATCCTACTCGGGGGCTACCCTTCAGCGGAGCGATCAATCACGGTTGCTCTAAGGGTCATGTCTTACACGTGTTGTCTCACGTACCCCAATTTCGAGTCACTTAGATGCCACATCATCTGAGTCCCGTTAGACTCTTTAGTCTCACCTGGGGGTTATTCTCCGACGGAGCGTTTAATCACAGTCACTCCGAGAATCGCACCCAACATATTTGTCTTAGGAGAGTCTAACCCAAGTCAAACCAGAGTTTGATTTCTTTCCTCCCGCGCTATTTCCTATGCCTTGGTGTATTTGGGTTCCGAAGCGACATTTCTGATTACGTGGGTATTCTTGCAGAGCATGGCACCCACAACCAGGAATAGGGACATGGAAAACACCGTTAATGAAATGAAGGCTTTGCTGGAGACGGTGGTTACTAGGCAGGCCATGGTTGAAACCCAACTAGGGTTCATAAGAGCCGACCAAGAGGCCGTGAATTCTCGTTTAACTCTCATTGAACGGCAAGACCTCAATTCTGAGTTGGTAAATACTGGGCCATTTGCCAAACTGATCAGCACGGTGCGTGAGCTCGAACAAGAGTTCCACGCCCTTCAAGGGAATAACATTCGTATTGAAAACTTCCGAGACTATGCACCCATCAGTGAGAAACTACCAACAGATCTCAATCTAGAAGGGTTACCCATATTCGAAGGGACAGAGGATCCATTATTACACCTCCAAGCCTTCAAGGCATTTATGGCAATCAAGGGGGTCAAAGCCGACATGTTCATCAATTTGTTCGGCGCATCCCTCGGGAAATATCCAAAAGCCTGGTTCTATAGGCTAGACACAAAAAGATTCCCCACTTGGGAAGATGTGGCTACCGAGTTTGCTCAAAACTATTCTGATAATACTGAACTTCAGACTACCATGCGGACTTTAGAAGTCATGGCCAAAGATCCAACAGAGGGTTTCACCAAATACCTTCAACGTTGGCGGGCTGAGAGTGTTAAGCTGGTAGACAAGCCTAGCGAGAAGACACTAGTGGAGGCGTTCATCAACAACCTCCTCCTCTCCTACCGCGTCCATCCTAGGTATGCCGATATTTCAAACTTTGCAGCACTTACCGAAATGAGCACCAGGATTGAAGACGATCTTCGACACAATGAAGATCTGGGTGAAGCTTCTACTGAAGGCTATACTGGACATCCACTTGAGTCCTTAGAAGTCGACGACTATTGACGACATCATCAGAGAGTCCGGATTTGATTCGAGTCTAAGTCTGAGTCCGAGTCTAGGGTACCCTACATCCTCATTTCCAAATCAAAGTCAGAGTTAGAGTCAGTTGCATTCTGTCTTCTTCTCCAATTCAACAAAATCAGCCTTCAATATTCTATCTTTACTATATGCTTCCCTATGTGTTTCCGAGAACATGATGAACACCATCATACACTGTGAGCACATGCACGTGATTATTATAGGCACATCTATAACAACTGCAGGAAACCGAGACCCGTGTTTTCCTTTACCTGTTCCATGTCTGGTATAGAAAGCCACATAACTACCCCTAGCAGGAGCGGTATCGATTCCTATGATAAATCTAGGTAGTCTCCTAGTTTGGGTGCAAGACGGGAGGCAAGCCCATTTCCCACAATAAACACCCTTCCAATAAGACTAACCAATCCCTAACTTAGGCGTTAGTCTGACAAAAAAAAAGCATCGTAACTCTATAGACGTGATGCCAAAAATACCCAACTTGGGACGATGTTTCCACCAAGCTTGCTCGGAATTATGCCGAAAATCCCGAGATCCAAACCACCATCCTTACCGTAGAGTACTCCATCGCGAGTTGCACTCACACAAACACCAACTATGCTTACACCTTACAAAGGCTTAGCTCCAAAAGTCTAATCCAACCGATAGGCCCAACCCCAGATCCACCCATAAATGGACGCCACATATCCAAGAATACCCGTGCCTATTGCCAACACCATAGAGGGAATAAAAAAAAGAGAAAAAAAAGCCGGACAAAAAAAAAATCAAAAATCCAAGGAAAAAGCAAAAGGCCAAAACAAAAGAGCCGGCCATCAAAAAAAGAACCCTCAACATCCCCCGACCAGATACGGTCAATCCCTTGACCGGGGCACGGTCAACTCAAATGAAGAACCCCATGACCGGGGCTAAGAGGTCAACCAAAAAAATCAAAAACCCATGACCATGGTCAATGGTCAACCCAAGTGAAAGTCCCTTGACCGGGGTACGGTCAATTCAAAAATTATCGATGCCCATACCATCAAATAGAAGGGTGACAATCAGGCTGGTCAGATAACACCTCATTTAACCTTCCCACGTTACAACCCTCAAGACCTTCTCGAGACCTAGGCTTAGAGACAGACGGAAATTTTGAGGATTTAAGCTCCATAGGATACACCCTAACCATTAAGGCCAGACATTGAAATCACATCCCGCATTATCAAACCTACTCGATCGAAGTTCGAGTCATTTTTACTCGACTTCCCTCTTTCCTACCACATTACAATACCTTACCCTCGAAGCCTTAGCTCCACAAAATTGAGCTCCAGATTTCCAAAAAACATTTCCAAATTTCCAAAAACATTCAAACCAGTTACCAACCCCAAACACGGGAATTCAACCTGCGGTCGGCATAAAACATGCCCAAATAGTTCACACCACCTCTGGGGGCTACCCCTGAGAACGCTCACAGTCACAGGATCAACATCCTAACTGTTCTAGCCCTTTGATCAAGACATACATCATTGGGAATGCATCTAGCCCACACCCTCAATACAGGCTAGTTACACACAAAGTCCTAATAAACTAGGCACCATTACATATCTTTCGATCCATTGAACTACGGCTTGGTTTAATTTCACTACACGTGAATACGTAGGTAGCCTTTCAACAAGGGCACAACCACCCACATTGACACAAATTTAAAAAAGCACCATCATTCCTATCACGACACTGTCATGTTCTCAGCAGTCTGCTTTGTCGTCCTGAGGGCTTCTCTTAGACAGAAGTTCTCCATCTACTCACAAAATCCAAATGACTTTCAAAAACTAGTCTCCTTTTTATAGAGTGTCCTAATACTCGACTCAGTCGAAGACAAGAATCTGTCAGGGACTCGAAAGAACACTTAATTTTGGAATGTACCCCAAAACCAAAATTTCAAAGAGCATTAAACTATAGCATTGCCACTGCTAAGTCCTGTAATGCAGAAACAGTCTCATTACAGACTAGTGCAATCCCCCCATAATAGATCTTTCCCATTCCGAGGATTCGACCATGTTGCCACTCGCCTAGGCTACGAAATAGCGCAACTTAAGAGTCTTGACATCATAGGTGGCCCACTCCCCTACCGACTCGCGGTCCAACCCCTCGAGAGTCCAGTTCGTGTCTGTCAACTCGTCCTATCGCGTCCAGAGTCGAGTCTGTCGGTTGGCCTCTCTCTTCAAATTTCTACTTTGGAATTTGCAAAATTTCGCCATTTGAGAAAATCCTTTTCGACAAGGTCAGATTTTAGTCTATTTAAACTGCAAATTTCTTTTCTACCCCTTTCAATTTTGAAAACCCATCTCCTAGCACGTGAGTTGCTTTCAGGACTTCGATTTCAAAATGAAGCAAAAGTCATTTTCCCCAGCGCAAGTCAGTCTATAGATGCTAACTGCATTTCCTGCGTGCTATCTTGCCATCTGCTATATTTGTTATTTTTACCTATGTATCTAACATTTCAGGTACCAGCTTGTGCTTCCCAACGAAACATCAAGTTTTTATCTCCCCAGCGTGAGTTGGAGTTTCACCTAAATGTTGCATGCAAATTGGGATGTGTTTGCAAACAGATACACCCAGGGCTTCAGAAGCAAGTTCCCGTGCCGTTTCGAGATGGGATGTGTTTGCAAACAGATACACCCAGGACTTCAGAAGCAAGTCCCCGTGTAGCTCCAAGATGGGATGTATCGGCATACAGGTACACCTAGGACTTCAAAAGCAAGTTCCCGCGGAGCTATCCCAGATAATAGAACTCAAGTATGATTTCTATCTTATGGCTGGCGAGCCCTTACACGCAAGTCTAATGGACTATAAACGACCCGACCGAAAGGCTGCCAGGTCGTAATCCTCGATTGACCTGGTAGCTACTCTGACTTTCGCCTTGTCCAAGCCTCAGTCAGAGTGGGGGCTCTATAGACACCCGTATTTTGCCTGCTAGTGTCTATAGCAGCTTCCAACAAAACACCCGATGATGATCAAACGTAAACGTGACTTAATACGCTCGAATACGGACTCAGAATTAATAGTATCCGACGTGGGCATTTAGCGGAGTGCAAATCTCTCAAAACCGACCTCAAATCCAGGCCTAGTGGGTCGTTTCCAATAAAATGAGACTAATTTGAGCCAAAACCGACACCGGAAACAAAACCATCTTTTTACGACCTAAAACCCGGTCCAAATCAAAAGGCCGACCATGCAAGCTTCTAGAAACCAGCCAAAACAACCATCCAACTCAAAGTCAAGGTCAAGGCTTGAAAATCTCAACCTTCCTATATAGGCTCACCCGCCTAACCACTCGATCGAGTGACATGAGCCCACTCAATCGAGTGGATTTTCAAAAAAAACAAAATGGCGCCCTTTTGTGGGTCACTCGATCGAGTGCATCTAGGGCCACTCGATCGAGTGACCCTAAACCGTGGGAATGTCTATAAATACTCCCTCACATTCACAATATTCACAACTTTACATCTCATACATTTTTCACCACATTTCAAGTCATAAGCAATTTATCATCCCCTACATTTTTCTACCTCAACATTCAATCATCCATCATCTACACACACACATACACATTCAAAATCCCGAGATCAAAACTCGTCAAAGACCCGAGAGCATCCTCTCCCTAACCATATACACCCAAACTCACCCTACATATCTCGACACTCCCGCGCACACGCCGCTACTTTACGAGTCCGTTTCTGAGATATTTAAGCTTGTAGGTTGAGGGTGTAATTCAAATCCCGACATCTCTTTCTCCCTTCTTCTTTTTTCGTTTCTTTTATATATGTCTATATGTACTATTATTATTAGTCGATATTAACGACACTAACATTTTATTTCCTCGCACTACTACAAAAATGCCATAAAAGACCACCCCTAACACCAGTTAGATTGTCTAACCGGTTTCTTAATAATAAGAAACCATTTATTTTTTGTGACCGGTCTCTTAAAATCATTGATAAAACACCGGTTGGACAACCTAACCGGTCTCTTAATTTAAGAGACCATTTATCTAATATACACGGTTTCTTAGAATTATGTTTAAGACACCAGTCAACTTATATAACCGGTTTCATAGATTAAGAAACCTTGATTACAAATAACCGGTCTCTTAACTACTACCAATTTCCCACTTAATGCGCACTCTCGCTATTTTGTTCTCCCACGCAGCACGTTGTTCATCCCCACCCTAATCCCTATTTTGTTCACCTAAATTAATTTACCCCAATTTAACTACAAGCAAATTAATTCACCTAAATTAATTCTGTTCCCTAATCCCTATTTCGTTCCCACTCAAATTTCACCTAAACTAATTCATCTAATTTACATATGTATGTTCAGATGTCGAAGTTCAATAGCTACCAAGACTTCCGTCGAAGAACAAATGCAAGTCACTATGATTCATACTCTTGAACGCGATCTCAATTCCGGTTTGTTTCATCATCATTTTTGTTACGCATCCAGGCGGATCATCATTTTCCTAATTTCATTGCTCCACTCTTTATTTTTTATTTGTTCAGAATGAGTAGACAAAAATGCATTATGTTGCTCGCGATGATGTTAATTGTATGGAACTATTCAATATTCATGAGCATGATGTCGATATTCTGGCTTTAATTTGAAGAACTCGGTCTCGGCATTGATGTTCAAGCTATGCTGTTGATATTTTGTCGCCCTTTGCATGAGACGTTGTTAGACTGTGTTAGACGTTGTTCCCTAATCCCTATTCAGCAAACCAACTCGATCACCGTTTTCCTCAAAATTCGATCACCAAGTTTCAGGTTTGTTTTTTTTTCTACCAATTTTATTTCTGCGTGGATGGTTGCTATTCTTTGGTATCTGATATCGAATTGTTGCTATTGTTGCGTGAATTTTGAATTGGATTGTTGATATGATATGGAGTTCGAATTGTGGGATTAAAAATGATACTCTTATGAATTTGATTTTTTTTTTCGGTTGTCGGATTAGCAATGACTCTAATATTGATCGAGAAATAGGTGATCAGTGATAGGTGATCGGTGATAGGAATACATTTTCCCTGGTGGATGTCTACCCTGCTTGAATAGTGTAACCTCAGCCACGACTACAGCTTCCGGACTTTGGTCAGTACAACTAGATGCTCCGAAATTCAATTCTTAGTTTCTTCTATCAAATATGATTTGAAACTGATCGGGTTATTTACCGCGTGAAACATGTGGGAAACATTGGGATACATTACTACAAAACGTTAAGACAATGGAGAAAAAACTTTCTAGATCACCGAAGGTTAGACACCCTCTTTGTCGACTGTCGTATACTGTTTCGTCAGCTCTAGCCTTAAATCCCTGATAAGAAACAACCAAAAACGTGCTGAGGTTATTACTACAGCTTATTATTTCCTTGTCACATTACTACAGGAAAATCTGTTCAACTGGCGGATTTGACGACAAGTTCATCAGGACATGGGAATACTAATTCGACTACTTTGCAGCCGGGTTCAAAACACGAACATTAGGGAGTTACCAGGTACATACTTCTCGACGCATCTCAACATTCATCATCTTATTAATTAAAGATGGTTTTCGATTAGGAATTACTTATTGGTTTGGGTTTGAATTTGTTGTTTGCATTTAATTCCTTGGCCAAAAGAACAAGACCTTGTATCTTGAAGAAAGTAAGACCTTGTATCATTATGAATGCTACTGAAATTAATGATTTATTTCATTGAGATTAGTTTGTACAAAAGTTGTCGTATTTTCAAAATACATTTTACTTTCATTTTGCTCCCTGTCTTTGTCTTATGTGCACTCTGTTTGTCAATTGGTGCACAATTGCTTTATTGTTAACTCTCCTCTTTTGCTTAAGTCTTGGTGTAGACACCCGCATTTTGACTGCCAGGTGTCTATGATAGTTTCCAAAAAACACCCGATGATGATCGGACGCAAACATGCTCTAACGCGCTCGGATATGGGATCAGAATTAGTAATGTCCGGCAAGGGCTTTTAACGGGATACAAATCTCACAAAACCAACCTCAAATTCGGGCCCATTGGGTCGTTCCGAGCAAAATGAGACTAATTTGGGCCAAAACCGACACCAAAAATAAAACCAGTCTTTTAGCGGCCGGGTCAAAACCCGGTCAAAGACGAATCTGTCACATAAAGTCAACCAGGTGCGTTTCTAGAACTTTGCGCCCAAATACAAAATTCAAAAATATCAAAAGTCAACCATTTCCTAAAATGGCTTATCCAAATTGATCCACTCGGTCGAGTGGATTGACCCACTCGGTCGAGAGGAGCCTCAAAATCCGAAACAGACCCGTTTTTAAAGGCACTCGACCGAGTGCACTAGGGCCACTCGATCGAGTGACCCTAGGTCTTGGGGTTTTTCTATAAATACCCCATCAACTCATCACACTTCACAACTTTTGCACCTATCAATTTCAGCCAACTTTGCACTCCTTTACACCACATTTCAGCCACCATTCAACTCCTATATACCGTCACACATATACACACATCGAGAGCAAGAACTCGTTAAAAATCCGTCACTAAAAAACCTCCATATCCACACACCATCAACTCTTCCTACGTATCTCGACGTTCCCGCGCCATTGCCGCCATTTGACGAACCGTATACCGAGAAGCAAGAGCATGTAGGTTGAGGGTGTGATATTCAACACCGACATCTCCTTTCTCTTTTGTTTTCGTTTTTTATATATGTTTATGTATCTATATATTATAATTAGTCGATAGTAATGACAAACGCTAACATCTAACTTTTTTCTTTATCGCATCTAACAATCTAACATTTAATTATCGTTATTTATTTTTTCGTCTTATTTATCGCGTATACGTAATAATAATGAGTCTCGGTTTCAAATCCGTTTAACTATGACGATCATCTAAAGTCCGTCTAATCCCTTTAAGAGCAACGACGGAGGTGGCACCCTTTCGAGGAGCGCCGCCCCAATGTACTCAAGGGCACGACGTGATCGTGACCGATCATAGTTGAACGCATTTAATTCCATTTCTAAAATTAGCGCGAAATCCGTTGACGCGAAAATCGACATCACGTAATCCGTTAGGATTAATACAAATGTCGTGACGCGGAGGACTACAATTTCGTCGCTAATCAAATCTTTTAATTCCATAATAGCATCTTCTATAAAATTCCGACGACGGTATTATAGTCGCATAATACACGATTATAGTACCGAAAAACCGGGTTAAATCTAAATCATCAATATTTTTATTTAACTCGGCAACAATCGATTTTAAACAAATAAAACGTAACGAGTCATGCCTCGTACAGGGGGCACTCGACCGAGTGCCATGAGCCTCTGGATCGAGTTGCACCCCAAAAACCGGGCAGTAGCCACCTTAAAGGTGCACTCGATCGAGTCCTGACCATGACTCGATCGAGTGGGTCCTGTAGCCCGACAATCCGAGAGCTCTAATGCATAATTCGAGCCTTGTTATTTTCCTACGACTTTAGTCGTCGCGTGTAAAGTCGATCATGTGATCTCTTCTTCCAAAATTCATGCATATTACTTCACCTAAACGACTTTTATCGACGATCTCGCACTATTAATCGTGTGCTGGCGACTCTTTAGTCGTATCCGTCATATGATTAATTTAGACTCTATTTCTCGATGTGATAAGTCGGGACAAGGCATCGAGATTCGGGATCGGGCTAGCACCACGCCTAGGTTCTCTATCCCCGTCCTTTGGTTAATATACAAAATAATACGTATTTAATCAAAGTTTGTCCATTTACACGACTCACGGTCTAGTTTATATTATATGGGTCTGTTTCTAGTTAACGTTTACCATTTCCTATTTGATTATGCTATTTTATTGCTCGTTGTATTGTGAATTCCGGGTTGTATTTCCGCCCGTGTAACTTGTAATCGATTTATATTGCTTTGCTTTATTTATTTGCGTTTTACCGTTTATAAATGAACCTTCGCATGCTAAATCACCTCAACAATAATTAAGATGCATTAAAATGATGTAGCAACCCATTCAATATTTATATCTCGTAAAATGTTGTTTGCATATCATTTTACCGGATTACTAGCACGCGTATTAGAAAGTCAAACGATGTCTTAGTAGAGGCCGCTAAGTGCGGGCGGGATTGGGTGTCCTTTGTGGGCTTCCCAACACGTACCCTCACCCCTTACTCAGAACCTCGGTTTCCGGATGCTCGAAACTGTTGGCGCACGAGAGTCCTTCTATACACGATAACCGGTATTGACAGTATCGGTATCGCAATGCAAAGGGACGAGCCCAATAAACTCTCAAACCGAAATGTGCCATACTTTGTGTATGGTCCATAGCGATATGGAGTGGGCTCGAATGGGTCCGAACTCCCACAAAGTTCAGTGGCAACTCCATTTCGACTTAAATTTCAATTCGATCCATTCTCATATGAAGATGCATTCGCCTACCCAAACCCGCGCGTGGCCACGTCGGGGTGGACCTACGTCATGTCCACAATTTGGCAACTCCGCTGGGGATTAACTGATGAGTGACTAACCATCGGCATCCTCAGGGTGAGACTCGAATAGAAATCGTTTGACTAGTACAATACGCGTTTTAGTTTTACGGTTCATGCATAACCCCATATTTTCCCGGGCCGGTACTGGTGACCGACGTCCCACTATACCACGATGTACTCCGCCTTGGATACGTCAAAGGTGTTCATAGTCGATTCGTATGGACTTTGCGGCATGTTCTAAGCTCAACTCGACTTAGGAAGTCCGTCCCGATTCTCGTCTAGACTATGAGCACTGGTATAGACCTCATTTAGACCGACCGAGACTTAGTGTAAAGCATACATGGCGTCGTTATAATGCTTGTGTGACTATGTGCGACTTGGTTCCTGTGTCGTTTTTCAAAAATCGTTATTTCAAAAATGCCTTTTTTCAAAAAGTATATTCAAATTTCAAAACCCGGGAAGCTACCGAATTTAGGACTCTTGATTTTTACTTAAAATAGCCTATTTCTAGCTGGTATGCTGCCCTTTTTCCAACTCAATTCAAAAATATTTTCAAACTTTCAAAATTGTGGCCCGATACACTTTCTGACCTTTTTTTTTTTAAAAGTCGGGCCTTCCTCCGAGATTTCTCGGATTTTCCAAAAAAGCAATCCATTTCTAAAACCTTCCTCTTCTTAGGACTTCCCGTATTTAGCAGTGTCGGGTCGTGTCATAAGTTGTCGAAGTCTTTAGCGTCGGAACTTTGTCGATTTTACATCACGGGTTCCTTCCCTATCCCAGTCTGCCTTATTAGACTAAGGCAAAGCCCACCTACGTAAGACATACTCTTACAAAGGAGGGTCCGTTTACACACTCGAGTCTAAAGTCTGGGGAAACCTCACGTGGACCTTCTTTCGCGCAGGATTCGGCCCACATAGCCGAATCCTAAGGAAGGCACACTATTCGCGAGTCACCCGTCTACGAGTCTTTGTCAAGTCGTTCTTTAGTCTTTTCCCTGCTCGGGATGTACTTTTTTTTCTTTGGTTCCGAGGTCCGGGTTCGGTTTCTGATTGCGCGGTGTTCTTACAGACAGGCCACCGTCCACCAGACACAGCCGCAAAATGGAAGCAGCTCTGAACAATCTGAAGGCCTCCGTGGATGCCATGGCCGCCAAACAAACTGACATTAATGCCCAACTGACGGAAATGAGGGCTGGTCAAGTTGCTATCGTTGCTCACATGGCTGCAGTGGAGCAAAGGGCTCCTAATGCCGAGGCTACTGGGCCTCTAGCTGAACTAGTTAGTGCGGTGCGCCGACTAGAGTAACAAGTTCATTTGGCTGAGAGTAACAATATCCATCGGGAGAATAGCCGTGAGTAGTCCCCGGTGAGTGACAAGCTGCCCGCGAACCTGAATCTCACGGGCTTACCCATGTTTGAGGGGACCAAAGACTCGTTACTACATGTACGGGCCTTCAAAGAATTCATGGCTATCAAAGGGGTAGATTCTTCAATGTTCAAGAATCTTTTTGCTGCATCCCTCGAGAAGCACCCACGGGCCTGGTACTATAGGCTAGACCCGAAGAAATACCCAACTTGGGATGATGTGGCTACGGAATTTGCTCGGAACTATGCTGACAACACCGAGATCCAAACCACAATGCGGTCTTTGGAGGTCATGGCCCAAGAACCTAAGGAAGGTTTTACCAAGTACCTTCAACGCTGGAGGGCCGAAAGTGTAAAACTGGTCGATAAGCCCAGTGAGAAGACTTTAGTGGAGGCCTTTATCAAGAACCTCCTTCCCTCCTACCGGGTCCACCTCCGGTATGCTGTCATACCCAATTTCACCACTCTTATTGAAATGGGTATGAGAATTGAAGATGATCTTAGACTAGAGAAACTTACTAATAAGGCCTCTAGCAAGGGATACCAAGGGGCTTCCTCGTCCACTGCCAAGCCCCCGGCTGCAACCCGCAGTATCTTTGACGCGGTTAATCCACTAGATGCCCCGTCCAAAAAGAATACCCCTTCTAGGGTGTTCACTGATATAGGGTCTACCTATACATATGCCTTACAAAGGCTATCTTCCAAGGGCCTGGTCCAACCGATAGGCCCAACTCCTGAAGTCCCAGTTGAAAAACGCTCCAAAAGCTATAATGCCCAAGCCTATTGCCAATATCATCGGGGCAATGGGCATGATACCAAGAAATGTTGGAAGTTGAAGCATCTGATTCAAGATTTGATTGAGAGCGGGAAAATACCGTTACCCGGGGACAAGCCAAACAACAAGGACAACCCCTTTAGCTCTCGTGCTATCTTCACCGGGGAGGTGATCGACCGCTCTCACCTCATCTCTCCTTTCATCTCGCAAATCAATGGGATCTGGTTCGATGATGAGGAAGATGTGTACCTCACCAAAGGGGAAGCTGTCCCTATCACCCCCGAAGAAATCCGGAAGGCTAAGTCCAAGGTCTTAGCCAGTAACCACCTCGCCAATGCCAGTCGCCCTTACCAAGCTACTAGCTCTAAGGACATCCCTATCCCGGTAACCGTCACTGAACCTGCCAGGACGAAAGAGGCCATTGAAGAGCCAAACACTGACACAGATCTTGTCAAGCAACTGAAGAGGGCTCGGGTTGACCTCACTATATGGCAACTCTTGGTCAGCTCGCAAGAACATCGAGAGGCACTTACTAAGGCTCTCGACCAAATCAAAGTCGACTCCCAGGTTACCCCCACTGAAATGGTAGCCACTATCATGCCCTACCTCAAGGGAAAGTCCAAGGAAGAAGGCCCATTAATCACCTTCTCGGAGTTCGACCTACCACCGTTCAGGGCCTCTCACAATCTGGCCCTGTACATCACGGTAATCTGCCGGGGTAAATATCTCCCGATGACCCTAGTTGATGACGGGTCTGCTGTGAATGTCCTCCCTCTAAGGACTGCCAAAGCCCTCGGCATCACCGAGGCCGATTACATACCGACTGCTCAAACTATCCAGGCTTTTGATGGAAGCCCAAAGTTGGTTTCTGGGGCCGTTAAGCTGACAATTATAACGGGTCCGATTGAAAAGGAGCTAGAGTTCCAGGTGATCGATGTCACCTCCTCCTTCAATTTGCTCCTAGGAAGGCCATGGATTCGCGCCGTAAAGGCGGTGTCCTCCACTCTTCACCGAAAGATCAAAATGCCCCTGCAAGACGGTATTGTTACCCTGGAAGCAACCCCTATGACCGTGGCTAGCTGCAACGCCACGGACCGCACTGAACTTTGGGGGTTCGATTTCGTGGGGATGATCGGGGAAGAATACCTTTTCAGGCCCTATTTCACCACGAGCATCGACACAATGCTACAAAATTTGGGGTATCTACCGGGGGCTACTTCAAGGCCATATCTTCCAGCTGGGAAGATTATTGAAGTCCTGAAAGACAAGGAATCTCACTTTGGCCTAGGGTACGCTTTAACCCCGGGAAATGTGGTCCGAGCAGAAATTGAGAAGGCCTGCTGTAACACCCCTCTTTTTTTTTTTTTTATAAATTTAAATTAAATTAAAATTTTGTTCGTATATTTATCTTTACGTTTTAACTCGTAATTCTTAAAAATTTTATAAAACAAATTTATCGTTTAATCGTTTCAAACTCCTAAAATTCTATTTGTCTCGGAGATTCTTCTTATATTTAAAACATACTTTATTTCTATTTCGATTTATTTTATACATTTAATTTAATTCTTATCGAAAGTCTATTTCGACGATTTAAATCCTAAATTCTTTTATTTATTTATATTTAAGCTCGAATTTTCTAATTTTCAGCTAGAATCTCATTTATTTTAAGTTTCGTCATAATATTTATTTCCTTTCCTCGAGAAATCAATTTAATAAACTTTATCGAAGATTTACTATTTATCGTGAAATATTATTTCATCGTCTAATTATTTATTTCTATAAACTTCATTTTCGTCTCGAATGATTTTTTTTTATATCCCGAGAAATTTTATTTACTCATTTTTATTTAGCCGAACCAATTATTTTATTAACTAGTTTTAATTCGATTCTTGGGTCAGTCAGCTTATCGTTACGGAGTTCGTCTGCTACCTGATTCTTTTAATTAATCCCTACTTTTTCATTGGCTGATTGACTTCCCTTAACCACCCTTTTGTTTTCTCATTTGTTTAATGTTCACTACCCCTTCTTCATATTCCACCGCTTCATACACCCCCTTTTTCTTGTTCTATTTACCAGCTTTCTCCCTCTTCTCCTTCATCGTTTTTTTGTTTTGTGCCTCCTCTGTCTCCGCTACTACTGCTGTACCTACACGCTGCTGCTGCCGCTGTTAATCGAGGTGGGTCCCTCTCGTTCTCCTTCGTTTTTCTTCCCTTGTCTTGTCCTGTTCGGACCATGTTGCTGCTGTTGTCCTCCCTTTCTGTCTCTGTTTGTTTTGTGTTAGTCGGTCGTCGAATTTCATCTTTTTTTCTTCTGTGTTCTTATCTTTATCTCTCTCTGTCTTTCTTGTTTCTGTCGAGGCCTGCTGTCTGCGTGTTGTTGCTGTTTTGTGTTATGTCGTTGTTCGATGCTCGTTGTTGCTGCCACTGTTGTCATTGGGCTGCTGCTACACTTAGTTTTCTCCTGCGTTTTGGTGCGTGTCGTCGCTTTTATATGTGCTGCTGCTGTCGATTTCAGTCCGTTTCTTCCTCTCCGTTTCCGTCTTCTTCTTCTGCTACGTTGCTGTTCGTCTTTTCCTTTTTCTTCGTCCTGTTTTGATGCTACTGTATTCTTCATTTTTTTTCTACTCGATTGTTCTAATCTTCACTCTGTTTGTCCTTCTCGCTCTCGGTCTTTTCCTTTCCTTTCTTCTCCTTCTTTGTTCCGCCTTTTGTTCGGTTTTTTTGTGCTATTGATTCGTCCTTGTGCGTGATCACTGATGCTAGTGACGTTGTTATGCGTTATATTTCTGCTGCTATTTTCTGTTCTGCTGTTATTGTGGCGGATGTTATCGATTTTAGTTATCGCTGCTGCTTGATGCCCCACCGTTGTTCATTCGTCACTGCTGCTGCTGATGTACTGTTGTCTGCTGTTATATTGTTGTCCGCCTAGTTGCTTTTGGGTCGTAATTTGGTTGTTAGAAGCTTTGTGAAGATGTCGTTCTCCGCTCTCCGTCTTCTTTGTTTTCCTGATTCGAGCTATACTCTCCGTCCTTCTATTCTAATTGTACTAGTCATTCGTTTCCGACTTTCCTTATTCCGATTCCTTTGTTTCTGTTTCTGTGTGTCTCAGATTCCGTGGAGCCTCGCAGTAGTTTGAAGATGAATGTCAGAAGGATCGAAGCTCGGGAAATATATGGAACGACAAGTGCTTTGACGATTTTTGCGCCATAAGTAACTTTAGGACGTTACTCGATTTTATATCGTATGTTTGAGTAGTAGTATGTAGTAAATACTTTAACTTCGGTTTTCTAATTTTAGCTATATATTATTGCTAATTATATTAATTTTAAATCGTACGCCTTATAAATATTTTACGACTTTCAATATCGTTTTATAAATTGATAATAATTTAATTATTTACGATCGTTATAATATTTTGTTGGTTATCGTGACACTAGTAACTAAATAATAGCGATTACATATTTTCTTCATATTTCGTTAATTTACAGTTTTAACTCAAAATCATATTTTTATATTATAATCAAGGTTTGTATTGTTTAATAAATTAATTTTCATTTTACGACTTATAATAATAAATGAGAAAATAGTCGATTTTGTTTTAAATAAATTTTTATTCGAGACTATTTTCCCTAATAATTTCTCATTTGTTTACGATTGATTATTTTTAGTGAAATCAGAATTACTTATTGATAAAATCTATTTGCTAAATCTAATTCGAAAGCTTTATAAAATCTCGTTTAATTTATAAAACTCGTTGACTCAATTAATTTCGATATCGTTTTTCTTAAAATATTTCTTTTCTAAAATTTATAATTTTAACTCGATTTCCTAATTATTTATTAAATATTATATATTGACTCATTATATTTTATTTTGAGTAACGAATTTAGAAATATAATAAATTTACGATAACGACGATAATAATAAAATGTTAATTTCATTAGAAATGCAATTTTATACGTTTCACTTATTTTAATAACTTACGTATTTTCTATAAGACTCTCTATTTTAAGTAAGTTTCTAAAATTAGTAAGTTTTTATTTATGGAAAGTTTCCTTTTTAATATAAAATGTTTATTCCTTTTATCCTCATTATGATTATATTTATTTTGAATATCGATAATGGTTGTTTTGGAGTTATGGAATAAAGTCAAGTGTGGGGTTAGAGTAATATAGTCTGGGAAGTACGTTTTTGCCATCAACTATAAAGCCGGTGTGCCCATTTGGGGCACATTTGGTCGTTGAACTGGGCGTAGTTTCGCCCAGGAGAGTGTATGTTTTGACCTTAAGCTAGATATCGCATCGTGTTAGTCGTTGTCAGCTGAACTAGACATATTTGTTGTTTAGGAGGGGTGTGCACTACTTAAACCAGGACCTCGCTGCACGCAGTTCTGTTATAGTTGAGTTGCCTAGTTAGAGACTGGATTCTGTTATGAGTTAAGTCTACAGTTCTCGAAGCTAGTTTCCAGTATTATTCTAGTGAAAGTCTAGCCTTGTGCACACTGATCGAATTTCCATAACGCCATTTTTGAATATGATTATTATTATCGATTGGTTTGATTTGCAGGTTAGCAAATGTTTTAAGTTTCCTCCGAGAACTTATTTTATTATATTATATCGTTTTTAATGTTTTCTGTTTTTAAATATTTTGATATAGTAATACTATTATTTTCCCATATGATATAATATGGCTAAGAGAACGTCCGAGTTACTCCCCACTGACGTGGCTGTTATGTTTATAACATGATAGGTATTTGCTGCTGGGTTTTGGGTGTGAGCTAGCGAGTAGCATGGATCCTACTCTTTCTTCATTCATGTAATTTATGGATTTGTATAACCCGTTTGGAGAATTTCCTTTTTAGCCCTTTTGTAAAAAGAGGCATTTGTATTGACTTACCATTTCTTTTAATAAGATATAGTTTGTCAGTGTGTTTTAATCCCAACTCTACAGTGTTTCCGCCACTGTATTACGTTAGATTTTCTAGGGGATTACACCTGCAACACCATCAAGGGTTCCTACTTGGGCCCTTATAGCCCAAGGTTGGCTGACTACTTCGTCACACCAGTGTTTGGGGCTGTTCAAGTTGGTTTGTACCAACCAACTATCACATATCACGAGACTAAATTAGCTCGGGAATGCAACTATATTTCGGATGACATATTCGCCCTCATCCAATCTGAATCCAAGGAGGGTTCTGACAATGCTGAGCCCGTGCTGGGGCTCCTGTTTGGGGAAGACAAGGCTGTCCCGACCCCTAAAGAAAACTTGGTGAACCTGATCCTTCGAAGCAACAGTTTTGATCCTTCCAAGCGGATCTCAGAGGTCGGTGTTGACACCGGGAAGAGAGCATGGAGAAAGACTGTCAAGTGGACCGACGGCCAGGGCCGAGTCTACAAGCTGACCACCGGTGAAGGAGACATGCCGGACACCGATTCCGAGTCTGAGTCTGAGTCTGAGTCAGAGTCTGAGTCTGTATTCGAGTCTGAGGGGTCTGGTGCTAGAGTCCAAACTGTAACCCCCCTCCCTGTAGTCACTACCACTGGAGCCTCGGGGTCTGTCCCGAAGGCACTCCCGATTCCGCCTCTGACCAATGATCAGATGGCCGCTCTCTTTGAGCTATTTTCCAAATTTTCTATCAATAATAACGATAACCGTTCTGCTTACGACTTGCCTTATTTTCAAAATACTTTCAATTTCAAAAATAATTTGTGCAATGACATTGAGAAACCCGACGAACAGGTATCCTTACCTCCGCATCTGATCGAGCAACTAGAACAGAGGGAATCCCGAGACCCGGTAATCGAGGAAACCGAGTCTATCAATGTGGGAACAACCTTAGAGCCCCAGATGCTTAAGATAGGGTCATCCTTAGATCCCGAGGAGAGACAACAATTCACGAACCTCCTCCAAGAGTTTAAAGACGTCTTTGCATGGTCCTACAAGGACATGCCGGGGATAGACCGGGAAATAGCCGAACACCGTATACCCATTAAGAATGGATGTAAGCCGGTAAAACAGAAGCTTCATAGGATGAGACCCGAGTGGTCTCTCAAAGTCAAAGAAGAGGTCGACAAGAAATTTAAAGCCGGCTTCATACAGGTGTCAGAATATCCAGACTGGGTCGCAAACATCGTGCCGGTACCCAAGAAGGACGGCAAGGTGCGGGTATGTGTAGATTTTCGGGACCTTAATAAGGCCAGCACAAAAGATGACTTTCCATTGCCACACATCGACATACTGGTGGACAACACGGCTGATCGTGCCCTTCTATCATTTATGGACGGGTATGCCGGGTACAATCAAATCAAGATGGCAGAGAAAGATATGGGTAAGACTACCTTCACTACACCTTGGGGTACTTACTGTTATACTGTCTTGCCGTTCGGTCTCATTAACGCCGAAGCTACGTACCAACGAACCGCTACAACCTTACTGCATGACATGATGCATAAAGAAGTAGAAGTTTACGTGGACGACATGATCGTCAAATCCAAAGAACGAGACGGTCACGTTACCACCCTAAGAAAATTCTTCACCCGACTACGTAAATACAACATGAGGTTAAACCCCCAAAAGTGCAATTTCGGGGTAACATCAGGCAAATTACTGGGCCATATCGTTAGCCAACGCGGCATCGAGGTCGACTCAGCTAAAATCAAAGCCATTACCGAGATGCAACCTCCTAAAACCGAAAAGGAAATAAGGGGATTTCTCGGGAAAGTCCAGTATATCAGCCGGTTCATTTCCAAACTGACCATGGTGTGTGAACCAATTTTCAAGAAGCTGAAAGTAGGGGAACGGATACTGTGGGATGACAAATGCCAGGCTGCTTTCGACAAAATTAAAGATATCATGTCTGCCCCACCAGTCTTAATGCCACCTCAACCCGGTCTGCCTTTGTCTTTATACCTAACAACGACCGAGACAGCCATGGGGGCTATGCTGGCCCAAATAGTTGATTCTGAAGAACGAGCCATTTATTACATCAGCAAAAAATTCCTAGAGTATGAGTTCAAATATACCATGCTCGAAAAGACGTGCTTAGCTCTTGTTTGGGCTACTAAGAAGCTCCGACATTATATGCTCAGCTACGAGGTTCAGGTACTATCCAAAATGGATCCAATCAAATACCTCTTCAAAAAGCCCGTTCTCAACGGAAGAATTTCTAGATGGACTTTAATGCTAGCAGAATTCGACCTCAAGTTCGTTCCACTAAAAGCTATCAAAGGCCGAGTGGTAGCCGAATTTCTTGCCGATAGTCCCGCAACTGAAGAAGGGCACACCGATACTTGGTCCTTCCCAGAGGAAGATATATTCCATACTGACACCGAAACATGAGATCTATACTTCGACGGAGCATCCAATTTTCGAGGATTCGGGGTCGGTATTCTCCTAATTTCACCAAAAGGGGAACATATGCCGTTGTCCATCAAACTGGATTTCGACCTGACCAATAACGCGGCCGAGTATGAAGCATGCATCCACGGGTTGCAAGCTGCCGCTGATTTAGGAGTTACAAATCTCCGGGTTCACGGGGACTCATCTCTGTTTATCAATCAAGCTCTTCAAAAGTGGAAAACCCGGAATGCCAATCTCATTGCTTACCAAGCGCGAGTAAGGGTTCTAGAGAAGCAATTTCAGAAGGTAGAATATATCTACCTACCACAGGAAGAAAATCAGTTCGCGGATGCACTCTCCAAATTGGCATCCTTACTAAATATCCCGGATCACATGACCAGCATGCCCATTTGTGTCGAAAGACGGTCCGAGCCGGCATATATCAACGCCATTCAAGATATCAAAATCACTGACCCGGAACCTTGGTACCAGGTTGTTCTGACCTATTTGACTACGGGAGAATATCCCCCGGGAACTGAAAACCGGGCCAAGAAAGCCCTGCGAAGATTGGCCACCCGATTCATTCGTACGGACGACGGTCAGTTATATAAAAAGACGGCACAGGGGGCTTTACTCCTATGCATCGACAAAACGCAGGCCAAAAAGGTAATGGCCGAGGTGCACGACGGTGAAAACGGCCCGCATATGAACGCCCATATGCTAGCCCGAAAAATCATGAGGCTCGAATACTACTGGAACAGTATGGAAACCGATTGTCAGTCATATGTCAAACACTGCCATAATTGTCAAATTTTCGCCAACGTCCAACATATACCATCATTTCCACTATACACCATGACATCACCTTGGCCATTTTCGACGTGGGGTATTGATATAATTGGAAAGGTAAACCCTTCCGAAACGGGAGGTCACTGTTTCATTTTGGTGGCAATCGACTATTTCACCAAATGGGTCGAAGCCGAGTCATACCAGATCCTGAATGCCAAGCATGTTGCCAAATTTATCCAAAATAAAATTATATGCCGGTACGGGATCCCGCTCGAGTTCATTAGTGACCACGGGACCCATTTCCAAGCCGAAACCGCTACTTTGCTAGCCAAATACAAAATCCAAAGGTATACATCTTCGCCTTACCGTCCCCAAACAAATGGAGCGGTAGAGGCTGCCAATAAAACAATTGTCACCATACTTAAAAAAGATGGATGATAATTATCGGGACTGGCCCAACAAAATACCCTTTGCCTTATGGGGGTACCGGACATCGATTCGTACTGCAACTGGGGCAACTCCATATTATTTGACATACGGAATGGAGGCAGTCCAGCCAGTCGAATTAGAGGTACCGTTCCTCAGAATTCTGCTAGAAAGTCAAGTACCCGAAGCGGATTGGGTTCAAGCCCGATATGACTCATTAGTTCTTCTGGACGAACGGCGGTCTCGGGCCCTCAATAACATCCAAATATATCAAAGAAGGATCCAACGGGCTTTTAATAAAAGAGTTAGGCATAGGAATATCAAGGAAGGGGATCTAGTTCTCAAATCGGTCCGTGCATTACTACCGGTTGACCCAAGAGGAAAATTCAAACCCAATTGGGCTGGGCCATATCTGGTAAAGAAGGTTCTATCACGAGGAGTAGTGATGCTGACAGACCTGGACGGGAATGAATTTGTCAACCCGACCAACTTGGACCAGCTGAAGCGCTACTACCCCTAAGCCTTATCTCAATGTCATTTGCAAAGTTTATTAAAATCATTATTTTCAAAATTTATAAGCAAGTCAATAAGTTAGGATTATTTATCCTACTGTCGCACATCTTGAACTAATGGTCTTGATGTATTTCGAAATTGCAAAAAAATTCTACGCCCGAACTACGTTTGGTTTGATTCCACTAATCGTGGATACGTAGGCAGCCCCTCAAAAGGGCACAACCACTGCAATAACGAAAAGACAGGAACGGCTTCACTAATATAGTACTTTTATTATTAAAAAAAAACCCGATCAACTCGGTAATTCCAAATTACAAAAAAGCCACACAACAAAAATAGTAATAATATCCAAATAATAATAAGGGAAACTAATATCCGGGCATCTTGCCCTTGCCCTTGTCCTTCGGGTCTCGCGGAGCCCGAGGTCGCCGGGGTGGAGGCGAGCGTTCCCGGATGGTTACGGGAACCTCCTTGGCCTGAGTCCTCTTCTTCGACAGAGGATCTTCAGCTATTGTTACAGGCCCAAGTCGAGCCCGTATGTGCTCCGGCAACTATCCTTAGGACCAAGTCGATCCTCGACCGGTAGTCTGGGCCCTGGTCTCCTCTCCAAGTCTGTCTGGGGGCTCACTTCCCCCCAAGCACCTCTAGCACTGGACCCCCAGTTCGAGTCCTGGCTCCTCTTCTCTCACCCGGCGTTAGACGGACTATCGGGGCTAGAGTCTCCCCTTCAGCAAAGAAGTCCCTGTTATCTTTGACCTTCTCTCGCCGAAGCAGGTCGAAGGCTTCATCTACCTTTAGGGCAGCGCGAGATTCGGCAGTCTCCGCTTTGGTCCACCTTTCATAAGAATGAGACACCCAGATGGAGTGAAGCAACTTGGGAACGGACCAAGTAACTTGGGTATACCACCTCTGAATCCAAGTGTCACACATAATGTCGGTCAGCTGGGTAGGTTCACTCACAACTGCCTCATTCTCCGGGATACGCTGAGTCCACCCGTATTGCCTGAGTATGCGGTCCGGATAAAGGTGAACTGTCTGGCTAAGGGACAAAATCACCTGATAACGTGCCCTATCTCTGGGCGCCAAACCCGTCCAGGAGTAAATGGGCCACCATGGAACCACCCATCGAATCAACGGACCACGATGGAATGATAGTTCTTCCTCCCAATATTTCTGGGTGATAAGGCAGGATGAGTCAGTAGGCCGTCTCCTTGTCATCACTTGGTTTAACCAATATCGACTCGAGTTGGGAGGAGGCTCGATAATCAATAACCTCTCAAATAACCAGAGCTGAAAAAACACAACGATCGTGAGAATCCAGGACGATTTAGACGTCCGCCAGAGGGCACTCGACCGAGTGCCGGGGTCACTCGATCGAGTGACACCCCTGAAACAGAATAGTAGCCTCGTCACGAAGGCACTCGATCGAGTGCCGGGGTGACTCGATCGAGTGCCCCCCAGCAGCGGGATATCGAAAAAAAAAATATCAAAAAATCGAAAAAAATATAATAACAAAGGGAAAAATGCGATATACCAGCAGCAGGCGGGTGCTCCCAGTCAAACGGGCTGACTCATCCCTTTTACGGTTGTCCAAGCCCTGAATGATCTCCCCCGTGATCAGCCACGCGGGACTATATTCCGTCTCCATCAGGTCAGCAATGACAAGGAGACGGACACTGCCCATACAAGATGGCAAGTCCATATGGCCTTCAAAGGCATACACATGAAGCATGCAGAAAGCGAACGCCCTGCGGCAATGAATGGGCGAAACCCGGATGTCATACGGGTTCATAAACTTCTCAGCCAAGGCGAACAGAGAAACAGTATCCCCTTCAAGCATACGGGATACTTCAGCATGGGAGAGCCCCAAAAACTTCCGTAATTTCCTCCAGGGGTCTCGAACTGAGAAGGGGACAGCAGGACGGAGCAGTGGGTTCCACCCTCCTATGGCAGCAATTTCCTCTGGAAGAGGACATATTTCGCCCCGGGGAAAGGCGGAAACATGGTAGGTGTCATCCCAAAAGGACAGACAAGCGTCAAGAAAATGACGGTCCACGTGCATCTGGCGGAACGTGAACAATTGAAATATGCCCGACTGCTTTAGGGCTACCTTGTTCGCATCCCTAAAACGGTGGGACCAATCTTGGAACATGCCAGTTAGGCGCTCAATACCCATAACTTAGTTTCTTGAGAAAGACAAAGTTTTCTTGAGGAGGAGAAGAATTGAGAATTGTGGTAAAGAAAGGAACCAGGATGATGTATTTATAACATCAAAACACTGGTAGCTCCCCTGCTGTTGTGCCTCCTTGGCCCAAGCGGGCCTAAGCATACATGCCCGACTCTTGTCTTCTCCTACGGACGTAGGAATTAAGTTATCCCGAGCAGCCTTGTCAAAATTCAAAAAAAAAATATTTTCTAAAATTTTCCAAAATTTTTCAGCCATCCAAATATTTTTATTCCCAAGCGCGAGTCAAATTTTTACCTACATGTTGCGTGCAAAGCTTTACGTAACTGATACAGGTACAACTCAAGGCTTCAAACGCAAGCCCGTACAGCTCACATACCTCCCCAGCGGAAAGTCCGAGGCGGCATCTCCCCTGAAGGGACACGGGATGAGTCCACACATAGGCGCACAGAGGACTTATGCGACGAGTCCGATTCCCCACGGAGTTATCATCAGCTCATGTATGACCTCTATCTTATGGCTGGCGAGCCCTTCACGCGAGTCTAAAGGACTTTAAACGACCCGATCGGAAGTCTACCAGGTCTTAATTGGCTTGGTAGCTACTCTGACTTTCGCCCTGTCCAAGCCTCAGTCAGAGTGGGGGCTCTGTAGACACCCGCATTTTGACTGCCAGGTGTCTGGTAGTTTCCAAAAAACACCCGATGATGATGTCCGGTATGGGCTTTTAACGGGATACAAATCTCACAAAACCAACCTCAAATTCAGGCCCAGTGGGTCGTTCCGAGCAAAATGAGACTAATTTGGGCCAAAACCGACACCAAAAATAAAACCCGTCTTTTAGCGACCGGGTCAAAACCCGGTCAAAGACGAATCTGTCACATAAAGTCAACCAGGTGCGTTTCTAGAACTTTGCGCCCAAATACAAAATTCAAAAATATCAAAAGTCAACCATTTCCTAAAATGGCTCGTCCAAATTGATCCACTCGGTCGAGTGGATTGAGACCCACTCGGTCGAGTGGAGCCTCAAAATCCGAAACAGACCCGTTTTTAAAGGCACTCGACCGAGTGCACCAGGGCCACTCGATCGAGTGACCCTAGGTCGTGGGGTTTTTCTATAAATACCCCATCAACTCATCACACTTCACAACTTTTGCACCTACTCCCTCCGTTCCAATGAATTGTTTGCCTTTCCTTTTGGCACCAAGGTTAAGGGAACCAATGAGGGAGTGACATGTAGAGCAGAGAATGATCAAATTGTATATAAAAAACATTCCTAAAATAGAAAGGCAAACAATTCATTGAGACGCCCCAATATGGAATAGGCAAACGATTCATTGGGACGGAGGGAGTATCAATTTCAGCCAACTTTGCACTCCTTTACACCACATTTCAGCCACCATTCAACTCCTAAATACCATCACACATATACACACATCGAGAGCAAGAACTCGTTAAAAATCCGTCACTACAAAACCTCCATATCCACACACCATCAACTCTTCCTACGTATCTCGACGTTCCCGCGCCATTGCCGCCATTCGACGAACCGTATACCGAGAAGCAAGAGCATGTAGGTTGAGGGTGTGATATTCAACACCGACATCTCCTTTTTCTTTTGTTTTCGTTTTTATATATATGTTTATGTATCTATTTATTATAATTAGTCGATAGTAACGACAAACGCCAACATCTAACTTTTTTCTTTATCGCATCTAACAATCTAACATTTAATTATCGTTATTTATTTTTTCGTCTTATTTATTGCGTATACGTAATAATAATGAGTCTCGGTTTCAAATCCGTTTAACTATGACGATCATCTAAAGTCCGTCTAATCCCTTTAAGAGCAACGACGGAGGTGAAACCCTTTCGAGGAGCGCCGCCCCAATGTACTCAAGGGCACGACGTGATCGTGACCGATCATAGTTGAACGCATTTAATTCCATTTCTAAAATTAGCGCGAAATCCGTTGACGCGAAAATCGACATCACGTAATCCGTTAGGATTAATACAAATGTCGTGATGCGGAGGACTATAATTTCGTCGCTAATCAAATCCTTTAATTCCATAATAGCATCTTCTATAAAATTCCGACGACGGTATTATAGTCGCATAATACACGATTATAGTACCGAAAAACCGGGTTAAATCTAAATCATCAACATTTTTATTTAACTCGGCAACAATCGATTTTAAACAAATAAAACGTAACGAGTCATGCCTCGTACAGGGGGCATTCGACCGACCATGAGCCACTCGATCGAGTTGCACCCCAAAAACCGGGCAGTAGCCACATTAAAGGTGCACTCGATCGAGTCCTGACCATGACTTGATCGAGTGGGTCCTGTAGCCCGACAATCCGAGAGCTCTAATGCATCATTCGAGCCTTGTTATTTTCCTATTACTTTAGTCGTCGCGTGTAAAGTCGATCACGTGATCTCTTCTCCAAAATTCATGCATATCACTTCACCTAAACGACTTTGATCGACGGTCTCGCACTATTAATCGTGTGCCGGCGACTCTTTAGTCGTATCCGTTATATGATTAATTTAGACTCTATTTCTCGATGTGATAAGTCGGGACAAGGCATCGAGATTCGGGATCGGGCTAGCACCACGCCTAGGTTCTCTATCCCCGTCCTTTGGTTAATATACAAAATAATGCGTATTTAAACAAAGTTCGTCCATTTACACGACTCACGGTCTAGTTTATATTATACGGGTCCGTTTCTAGTTAACGTTTACCATTTCCTATTCGATTATGCTATTTTATTGCTCGTTGTATTGTGAATTCCGGGTTGTATTTCCGCCCGTGTAACTTGTAATCGATTTATATTGTTTTGCTTTATTTATTTGCGTTTTACCGTTTATAAATGAACCTTCGCATGCTAAATCACCTCGACAATAATTAAGATGCATTAAAATGACGTAGCAACCCATTCAATATTTATATCTCGTAAAATGTTGTTTGCATATCATTTTACCGGATTACTAGCACGCGTATTAGACAGTCAAACGATGTCTTAGTAGAGGCCGCTAAGTGCGGGCAGGGTTGGGTGTCCTTTGTGGGCTTCCCAACACGTATCCTCACCCCTTACTCAGAACCTCGGTTTCCGGATGCTCGAAACTGTTGGCGCACGAGAGTCATTCTATACACGATAACCGGTATTGACGGTATTGGTATCGCAATGCAAAGGGACGAGCCCAATAAACTCTCAAACCGAAATGGGCCATACTTTGTGTATGGTCCATAGCGATATAGAGTGGGCTCGAATGGGTCCGAACTCCCACAAAGTTCAGTGGCGACTCCATTTCGACTTAAATTTCAATTCGATCCATTCTCATATGGAGATGCATTCGCCTAACCAATCCCGTGCGTGGCCGCGTCGGGGTGGACCTACGTCATGTCTACACTTGGGTATGTGTTCATTCTAGTAAGTGGAGTATTTCTAAACTAGTACAACTGTAGAGTAGTACGGAGTGATGATGAAGTATGTCTCATTACCTTGTTTGACACTTGGAGTGGTATGTTGAAAATCTAAATTTATCCGAGTCTTTCGTGTGATCTATATGAATTAGAGAGAGAAATCAAAGACTACTTTTTTTTTTGAACTATAAATTGAAGAATACTTAACTCTCTTATTTTTAATTGATTTGTTTTCTGATGTTAAAGTCAATATATATAAGTACCATGCCTTCATTAGGTACAATACAGTGGATTAGTTTGGCGCACGATAGCTTAGTGACGTAGTGGGAATAAGTTTTGCAATTTTTTAGATGTGGTAAACCAAAGGAGGAATCAGCTTACTTGCTTGCTTGCTTTTGTAGTATCTATCTAGTTATAAGGATGCACCAGCAGCAGCGCCATATCCATGACCATATGTGAGTGAGGAATCCCGTGAATGTGAATAACAAGGACTAGTTAATTGCTTTACTAGCCTTAATTGCTTTCATTTAATGTTTGTTCAACGTGTATTGTTTGTTTGTTTTGAATCTTGTAGCTCACATTATCTTGATAATCTGGGTGCTTTCTTAATTTTCGGTTTTATGGATTGCTCCTAAAAACGATTTCTAGGTAGTTGTCTGTTTGTTTGTGTGGGCTGGAGTTGAGTTGATTTATTACCTCCATCAACTATCATCGTTGCGTCCAATTCAATCTAAAAATACTAGGAGTACTGTATTTGAAAGCGCATGGACGGACACCAATCCAAAATTTAAAGATACTGACTAATTGTAGTAGTTAATTATGTTTATATATATGGAGTATATGCTAACTGTGTTTTTTTTTTGTAGTATTTTTCCGGAAATCAGGACTCATATGAACAAGAAAATCTTGACGAGGTTAGAAATACTTGGGCGACATATTTATTAGACTAAATTGAAGAAGAGGATATCGAAGACAATGACAATATGGATGTTAACGAAGCCTGATTTAACCGTACTCATTATTAGAACTTTTTTGTATCGCCAATTCATTTTAGCAATTGATGTTTTTTTTCCTCACCTTTGTCTATTTTTTAAAAACACCGATTATATTAGCATTGGCATGAACATTTGTAGTTTAAATTTCATATATATAAAAACGGCTTTTTATTATTACTACAGTGTACTTTCTTTTAATATATACGATGGTATATTATTGTTCGCACGTTTATATATGATATAAATTATCTCGGAATTGAATAATAAACATTTTGATAGTGTGCTCATGTGAATGAAAACTAATTATTGTAAGAGACCGGTTCCTTTGCAAACCGGTCTTTTAATACAACTCAAAGAGACCGCTTTTTTTTAATGCTGGTCTCCTAGCCCTCCTCAAAGAGACCATTTTCTTTGTAAAACTGGTCTCTTAGACAACTCAAAGAGACCGGTTATAACTAACCTCCGGTCTTTTAAGTATATAGCAAAGAGACCATTTCTAGGTAATATTAAGTCTCTTAACTTTACCAATGATACCACATTATTCAACCGGTTTCTTAGACTTAAGACACCGGTGAGATGGAGATCGGTTGTTAACCGGTTTCTTATGCCATTTTTAACTGGTCTCTTTGACACTTTTTGTAGTAGTGTCGTTTACTAACATTTTAATTTTGTTACTAACATTTTATTTACGCGCTCTAACCACTAACATTTTTATTTATTTATTTACATTTCGTCATAACAATAATACCGCGTACATAAAAATTTATAAATCATTTTCGGATAGAACGCGTTTAACTACGACTACCGCTCCAAGTCTGTTTAACCCATTTATAAGTCGCAACGGTGGTGGCGCCCTTTCGAGGAGCGCCGCCCTAAGCACTTAAGGGCATAACATAATCGTGGTAGTACGTAGTTGAACACGTCTGATACCATTTTCAAGATTGGTACGAAACCTGTTGACACTAAACCGAACATCACATAATCCGTAAGGATTAGTAACGATATCGTAACGCATAGGGAATTAATTTCGTCCAAATCGATTCAAAACATTCTTACTACACCTTTTTCAAAATTTACCATATCTGCCTCGTAATCATAAAATACATACTACGAGTACCGTAAACCAAGTTGAGTTCAAACAATACAATGTTTTCACGTAACTCGGTCGATCATCGATTTCGAATTAATTAAATACGAAACTGTCACCTTTTTCGAAGCGAGCTGTAACTCGTATAGGGGGCACTCGACCGAGTGCCATGGGCCACTCGACCGAGTGCCATGGGCAACTCGATCGAGTAGCACCCCAAAATATGGGCAGTGAGCCTTTTAGAAGTTCACTCGATCGAGTCTTTGCCATGACACGATCGAGTGGACTACTTTATTCGAAAAACGTGAGCTTCTCACATCACTCGAGCCTCGTCAATTTTTTTTCTACGACTTTAGTCCTCACGTGTCAAGTCTATCACGTGCTTACCTTTTTCAAAATCATGCATTAAATTTTTATTCTAATCATTTTTAATTCGATTATTCTGTTTTTTCGCTCGTTGTATTGTAAATTTTGGGTTGAATTCTGCCCATGTAATTTGTAATTAATTTACGAGTTTTCTATTTTTGATGTTAGCCATTTATTGCCTTAAATGAACATCGCATGCTAAATCACTTCGACGTGAACTAAATGCATTAAATGACATAGTTTGAACATAATTCGCATGTTTATCCAAAAAACGTTGTTTGCATAACATTTAGTCATTTTACTAACGCGCGTACATGAAAACGAACGGTATCTTAGTAGAGGCCACTAAGAGCGAGCGGGGTTGGGTGTCCTTCGTGGGCTTCCCAACACGTACCCTCACCCCTTACTAAGAACCATGGTTTCCGGATGTCCGAAACCGTTGGCATACGAGAGTCATTCGATGCACGATATCCGATAACTCAGCGTCGGTATCGTAATGCAAAGGGACGAACTCATAAGCTCTAGCACTAAAAGCGGGCCGTGCTTTGTGCACGAAACACCTAAGTGTAGAGTGAGTTCGAACGGGTCCGAATTCCCATAAAATTCGGTGGCGCCTCCATCTTCGATTTAAATTTCAACCCGAGATTAATCTTACCACGAGATTCATTCGCCTACCCAAACCCGCGCGTGGCCGCTTCGGGGTAGACCTATGTCATGTCCACACCTCCTAATAAGAGTATTCCTCCCACCTTTTTTTCCGGCTCAAGTTTGGTTTTCTTCTCACCTTTCTTTTTTTGGATGTACTTTTAATCATTCTTTCTTCTTTCTTAAATTCTTTATTCTTTTCCCCCACACTTAAACCCAACACCTTTTCACTTTATATTACCACTTTTACACTTTATACCCCACCTTTTACACTTTTATTTCTTAATTTCCTTCCAAAATATAAGTGGAAGGAATACTCTTATTAGGAGGGAGTATGTCTTAATATTTGTGGTAGATATTGTAATTATTTTTAATAAATTCATCGTTGTTCATGGATTGTAGGGATAAAAAACGATATCGTAAAGAATAAAATACGTTCTCCAACTTTCTATTATCTGCTCATTGGATATTCATGTTGGAGTGTATTAAATAACCAAGTGGGAAGATCATAGAAGGTAATAGTAGATTAGTAGAAAGTAGAGATGGCAATGTGGTGGGTATGGGTCGTGTTCACTAGGACCCAGACCCATCATATCTACCTTTGACCAGTTGACTCTGACCCGTCATACCTACTCTAGATCCAAACCCACATGAGTCCAAAATCCTTGGACCCAACGGGTCTGAATCTACCCATGAGCCCAAAATATAACGAGTTTACAAGAAGAAAAAAAGCTATAGCAAAATCCAAAAAACCAACAACAATTTCAATTTTTCGTCCAAATCGTAGTGGTATTCTCATTTGTAACAAGAAACCAACTAAATTAATGGTTAAATAGGCTAACAAAGATACATAAGAAGTTATAAAAATAATGTTTGTAATGGGTCCATGTGTCTGGATTTTCTTTAACCCGGACCCGTGTTTTATAAGGACCCGTACTCTTCCATATCTGCTAGGTCCAAAAATATGAAACTCAGACCCGCCCCAATAGGGTCCGACCCGCCGGGTCTGGGCCAGGTCTTGGACTCACTGCTATCCCTAATAGAAAATACTCCCTCCGAGTTCCTATTATTGTCCCACTTTCCTTTTTGGGCTGAGTTTTATTTTTGTCCCACTTTCGTTTTTAGGCTATCAATGTGTGGTTCACAATTACTCTTCCATTTCTCTCTCTTCCTCCTTTTTTTAACCACTCATTTCTCCTTCCTTATTTTCCACCACAAAAGGTTTTGGGACAATAATAGAAATTCGGAGTGAGTATAACAATTTGAGAAAATACGAGGGGAAACATATTTTGTCCTGTTAGTCAAAAGTTCTAGGTCCGCCACTGGTATCTAATAAGAATTTGATCCAAAACATGTAAAAAGCCTTGGGGTCATAAGAAGATAACTTTTTTACTTGTATTTTTTGAAAAAGAATACTGAAGGGAAACTAAGGTTAGCTTGATCAAATAAGACTTGAAACACTTACCAATTTCGTGTCCCATCTTGGGATCAATGCCAACATTCAACTAACAATTAAATTGAATTTACTTTTAAAGAATTTGAGAAAAGTTTTTTTTCTCTCCACCTGTACAAAATATTAAAAAAAAATCAATAAATGTCTTAGACTGAACTTAGACATCCACTACTAACTCCTTTTGGTCATTCTCTTTTTGTAGAAATTTTTTAAGACAGTGTCATCAGTTTAGGTATATTTTTCCCCCTTTAAGCACCTTGACCTCTTTTCTTGGTATTAGGACATAAAACCAATAAATAATGAATGTTTATCCTAATATAGTACGAGCAGTATATATATACTTGCTTTCCTCCTCATATAGGCAATGATGGATGATAGATCAATAGGCTTCTAAGAAATCAGTTGATGGGCGATAAAGATCATAGGGAGCCCAAAGGTGATCAACAGTACATGGTTTTCTGGAGTCCAACCTCAACCATGGCTTGCCTTTGCCACTCCAATGTAACAAGCTTATAGGGCCAGGGTGCAACTCCCTACATTTGCCTTCAAGATTATCACCTCCGAGCCCATGTTGGTTCCATCTATGATCAACCGCCTTAATATTCCCAGCGAAAACCAACAGAAAAGGTGGCAGTGAACCCAACTCGTAAATCCTCATCTCTTTTTGTATCGACATCCACTCTTCCACTCTTCTTGTGTACCCTCCTTTTCTCCATTTATCAACGTCTACAACCATCACCCCGGTGTTGAAATAACAAGGCTTTCTTCCCTGAAATGTCTTCTTCCCCCACGTGGGATGCTTCCAAAATGCATGGGTAAAATAGTACGTAAAGTTTGCATGACAATATTCAGGCGCAGCTACCACCTTCTCCCCGAGATCAACCTCCCATAGTTTTGCCACATCGTCCACCAGAACCAAGTCTGAATCTAAATATATAACTCTGCCAACATCTTGAGGGATAATATCCGCCAAATATATGCGTGCGTAATTCAATGGTTGGTCCAGAGCCTGCCTAACAGACTTGGATATTTTTCCTCGAACACGAGAGCTATCAAAACGATAGACGTTGAATTTGAGGAAAGGGAATGTGGTTTTGATTGCGGATATAATCTCAGTCTCGTGATGTGCCCAAAGAAAATGGAAAAACACATTTTGAGGACATGAAGAATGCTGAAGAATGGAGAAGACAGCAGCCATGGTTCCACGAAGATAATTTGCGTCCAAAGTCATTGCAATGTGGATTCTATGATCTTTATCAGGAGGGCCGCATGAGTCACCGTTACGAAAGGCAGGAGCTTCTCGGAATAATGAAGGAGACGATGATGAGGTGCTTGGTTTAAGGACATGGATTCGTCCAATAGCGGCGGCTCTTGTGGTCACGAAAGGTATGAGGAGGAGGAGCAGAGAGCAGAGGCCAAAGAATGCAGGAGGTGGAAATAAACAGCTTTTCCACGAGGCCATCCTGCATCCCTGCTAAGGATGGGAAAAAAAGAGGGTATTCCTTCACTGTATGTATGTAGGATATGTTATTTAGGGTTATCAAATGAAAGAGAATTTTTAGTTGGTATGGCGAAGCTTAAGGAGATCTTAAAGGAGGAGGATGAAAATGATAAGTTCACAAAATTAAGCTTGTTTGGTGACATCTTGAGGAGGACATATTTCTTCGGATAAAAAGATTTTAACAACAAATATCTACGTTAAAAAACCAACCACCTATATTTTATTTTCTTCTTATTTCTCATTTTCAGGTATTTTTCATTAATCTTATGTACACATGTAGTCCAAGTATATATATTTTTACCAATGATGGCAATATGATTTTGTGGCGTCCAACTTTGTTCTTAGTTTCTACTTTAGACAGTAGTATAATTCTTTCCCCTAATATATAGACCTCCTCAGTAATAAGCTAGGTAGCACTGACACGAACACGGAACAAGGAGACGTATCCGACACCCGGCACGTCATTTGAAATTTTTTAGGAGACGACCAAAAAAATCAATATAGATATTGAAATAAATGAAATTTAAAATCATTAATAGTAGAGTCGGCCCGTGTGGTGTAAAATTAGGTTCTCAGAGTCTTCTTTCAACAACTTAAAAGGCCCAAAAATAATATTATAGACGAAAAAATGGTTTTTAGTCCCAAAAAAAATTATTTTTTCCCCATGTCATATTTCTACCCAAAATAAAATACGACATAACTAAACGTTAATCTATTATAGAACTAATTTTTCCAAAGCAATAGTTTCACTAAAAATATAATACTTCGAATTAATTTAGTCGTAATCACTTTTATTAGAAAATATCGAATTAAAAAAATTGTGATGAAAACCATAGTTAAGAATATTTAAATTTTAAATTTAATTGACACAAATTATATGAATTGTACTAAAACGTTTATCTACTAAAAAAATTTTAAAATCATATTCTTATCCAATATAGAATACTAATTTAGTCATTGATCATTTTGGTACAAAAAAAATCAAAATCAAAATATGTTTGGCAAAAAAACATAATCACGGATATTTCACTAACTCTCGATTACACGAGTGCAACCTAGCGACAAGAACTTGTTCGGGAACTTTTTAACCCGATTGATGCAAAGGCAATTTTGAGTATTTTGTTAAGCAACCACCTTCTGGAGGACAACCTATATTGGTGGCCGAGCAGAAATGGAGAGTTCACGGTAAGGTCCGGATATTGGTTGGGAGCGAGACTACGACACAACCAAACTGAAGCGTGGAGGATCCAGAGGTCGAGGGGGTGTGGAAACTGATTTAGGGAATGAAAATGGTTTCTAAAATTGCTTATTTCATGTGGAGAGCGTGTTCTAATACTCTCGGGGTTCGGGTCAATTTAGTTAATCGACATTGTGCGCCTAATCCTACACGTGGCTTGTGTGCGAGTGTACCCAAAACTGTGCTCCATGCTATATTTGAGTGTGCCTAGACGAGGGACATTTGGTTATCTAGTCGAGTTTAGCGAGCTTATATGTGAGGCACTATATAATTCGTGCACGCGGCGCTTGCTGGTTTGGTTGTTAGCTCGGGTGAAAGAAGAACCAAGAATTGTCTATTGGCGATGGTTTGGTCGATGTGGTACATTCGGAACTTACGAACGTTTAAAAAACCCGGTGTAGACACCCGCATTTTGCCTGCTCGTGTCTATGGCAGTCTCTGTAGACACCCATATTCTGACCCGGTGGCTGCAGGGCTACCCGACAAACACCCGATGACGATCAGACTACAACGCGACGCAAGATTACGATGTTTTAGATAGTTTTTCTATAGAACGGATCAGATAATTACTCGGAAAAAATAATTCAACATCAAAATGGTCTTAGTCGTGTCATTATGGTCGCGTCAACACTATTTAGAGTCAATTCTGACACCAGGTCCCCGAATCGGCCCCGAAATATGCAAGGTCAAACCCGAGTCAACGCATCGGGCCGAGCGAACCTCGAGACACGCGCCTGTGGCCCACCCGGTGCTTGACGCGCTAGAATTAGCGGGAATTCTTTATCCCAAGCAACTCTAATATACACATCTTCTCCGTTTTGAAAAGTTTGAAAATCGGATCTTCAAAATTCCAGGCGACTCAATATTGATGCGCATGACACCAGGTGACTGAGTTCTGGTGCGCAAGAGGTCAAGTGTCCTAAAGGTCGATTTGAACTACGCGAGCAACTATAAATACCCCCTCATTTCACTCATTTCGACACACAATACGAATTCGTGAACTCTTCTCACACAATTCGCTCTTCCCCCTCTTTCTCTTTAACTTAGGTCGCACTCCGACACTAAGCACGATCCACTCGATCGCTGTCCCGATACGCGAATCGACGCTACTCCTCGTCGTTCCTCGAGCACCCCACTTGATTAGAGCATAGAGGGGCACCTGCGCTCGACTAGCCGCGTTCCATTATAGTAGCGAAGCTCTGCCGAATTCACTGCAGGACAAGTTAGAAGGATCCGCCTTGAAGTCGAATCATCACTAGGTTGTCGTCTAAACAAAACTTTACATTTTGTACTTATTATTATGCACTTCGATAATGTCGAGTCCGATTAGTATGGACACTAGGTCCATGGCACGTTATAAACATACGTAACGTCCTCAACTTCAACCACAAGCATCTACGCATCATGTCTCGTTTAGTGTACACTCCGAGGGTGCAACTCCTCACAACGTGATTTACTTACATTTCACATTTACCGCTTTTATGACCTTATAATCGCATGCTAAATCACTTAACACAGAATTCAAAACGGAAACAAGCTAAAACTGAACAAAGTAGTGGTCGGGCTCCATATTAATCCCGAACCGGCGCACCTTAAGCAGAATACCAGGTATGGTATACCATGAGAATGACTAATATTCGTATTATCACGTTAAAACTGATTTCCTAATACGTATAATACTTAGTACTCTCTACTCTCCTACGTGCATCTTTCTATGGCCTACCTGTCACGTGAAATCGCATGCAAAGAATGTAAACACAACTACATCGACGACAATAAGCTTACTTGTCCTTAACCAACCAACATAGCAAAGACATAGGGTTAAAACAACGGATGTTATCGCACTTTCGCCTTAATTAAGGAACAAAGTTATCAGCCCACCGATTGATTAGTAGAGGTGGCTATGTACGGGCGGGATTGGGTGTCGATGTCTATCGGATATTGGCTTCCCAATACGTACCCTCACCCCTTACTCAGAATCGACGGTTTCCGGATATCCGAAACCATTGGCAATGAGAGTCATTCCAGGCATGAAGTGCTTAAGGGTACAAGTCTTTATCTTTAGGTCCCGTGCCACTCAACTTTGAGCCTGCCAAGGATCAAAGTTGACTTGACGGTTTCCGAGTCCCCATAATTGACTCGGTGGCGACTCCACAAATCGTCAACGAATTCGGTTCACTAAAAAGGTCGTTCTACCAAACATATCGGCCTTTAAACATTTACAACCACGTCTCGATCGATTCTAACAGAAAAAACACGGGTGTCCGCATCCGTCTAGTACTATTCGAATCGTCAACCAAATCGAGGTCTGACACATCGCGCAGTACGCGAGATCGGACTGGCTCCCGGAACAGAGAGGGGCCGCGTGGGTGGCCGTCGGGACAAATCGGAGGTCACGCGCGGTCGCGCGTAGGGCGCTGGGCATGCGCAGTGCAGACGGGCGTCCACAGTTTGGCGACTCTGTTGGGGAATTGGAAACAAGGTTCCACCGGTGGTGTAACTCGAACGAGGTCGGTGAAGCTCATTTCCTAGTTCCTTGTTGTGATCACTACAGGTTTTGGCCCTAAAATGTCCACCCTAACCGATATTAGGACCAATCGACCTCTTCGCGGTAAGATCCTTTCGGACACTCGGAGAGACCCTCGGTTATCGTTCCGGCTGTCTAAGGTAGCCACGCATTCCGTGGATGTACGAAACGAGTGGTGTTGAGCAAACGGTATGACACTCACCTCCCTAGGTGACCTGTCGTCACCTAAGCAAAAGACTATTCGTGGACGGTAGCCTACCCTAACCTACCCGTGTATGCATCTTGCATGAGTGTATGCATTCCTGGTTATGTGTAGCGTGTTTGACAACCCGAATAAAACATTAAAATCCGAATTCAACCACGATAACATATTTAACCGCACCTAATTCTATTTTCGAAAAAGAACATCTTCTTCTCAAAATCACCTTTTCAATCACCGTTACTCTGGTCAAAATTAAACTTATTTTCTAAAAGCACTTTTGACGCCGTCACCATGGCCAATTCTACACTCATCACTTTCAAAAGACACTTTTGAGCGCCATTACTTTGGCCAAAATGAAATTCGTCATTTTCAAAAAACAATGACATACCGTTATTGTCACCAAAATCCCAACTAATGGGATCGAGGTACCTTATACGGTCACATTTTGCTTTCAAAACATTCACAAACATACCATTACTATCGCCAAACTCCCGACCAATGGGATCAAGGCAAGTAAAACGATTACATTTCTCAAAACACTCTTTAGCACATACTGTTAATAAACCGTAACTTCAATTAATGAAGTCAAGGAACCCAAAACGGTTATACCCACGGAACGTTTTTTTACTACACACCGTCACCACCATCAAAATTCCAATAAATGGAATCAACGAGTGCGATCACACGTTTTAAAAGTTTTTCTAAAAACACTTTCACCACCTAAATTCTGTAATAAGGATTATTTGGTCACACCTTCAAAGCACCGTTACTGACACCACGTTCTCTCACGAATACCATCTACACCGCGAACTTCAACTACTAGTTAATAGTAGTCTCGTTAAAAACGCAACGTCATAATTTTTTTTAAAAAAAAAACTGGTTCTTTCACAACCGTGCTTCTTTTACAAAATCACAACTTACACTTTTGCTATCGTCGAGCCCTCGACGCTCACTAGCAACACTTTCCACACCACAAGCGATGTCGCTAAGCCATCACCATACCGATTTTACAAAAAATTCACACTTTTCGAAAAAGTTTGTTTTCAAAACCCATCCGTTTTCAAAAACATCAAACTCTTCAATTCCGAGCCGGGATCGAGATCAATTCCTTACGTCGTACAACCGTGGGATTAACTATCTGTGTTAGTTACTAAGGTCACCTCCCCCCGAGGTCTTAAATTTTGGGTCGTCTCATCTCAAGAAGTCCTCTTCTTTAAATCTCACTCCTGAGATTTATGTCAAATCATCTCGTTCCAGAGACTCGAGTCTGTTAGGCGATTCGTTGAATACACCAAGTGTCTAAAGCACCCGAGTCCCTCATTTTCGTGTCGCTCGCGTACGAGCATTCCTCAAGTCTCTAAGTCGTCTGGTGGATCTGTCCTGACCTCCGACATTATCTTGCAGAAATCATCCTCCAACATGACCACCATCCCAAACTTTAGCATCAAGGACTTAATCCACATGGACTACAACCTGGTCGCATCAGTAGCTTCCATCAAAGCCTCTATCCATAACCTTAATAAGAGGGTAGATTCCCTTGCAGCCAAACCTCAAAACCTTCCACCAATTCAAATAAATAGTGTTAGGACCATCCAAAAGAGGAAAGTCCCTAGGAAATTCGCTGATTTGGACATCCTGTACGACGAAGCCCTGATACTCGCCATCCGACATGGCTTACTATCTTCTTTAGAGCCAGCACCCGACCCTCCCCCCCCCCCCTCCTCCTTTAGGACAAAGGAGCAGATCATGGGATCCCAAAGCCTTATGCACTTTTCACCAAGGACCTGGTCATAAAACCCAATCCTGCACCAAGTTAAAACATGCCATTCAAAACATGATCAAGGAAGGAACATTCCCTCTCTCAAAATGACAAAAAGCAGACTTTACCTTTAGGAACACTGAGGGAGAGATAGTGACATCAGTAGTTGTCACGAGTTATTTCAAACCCCTCGACAGTCCATGGACAAAAACAAGTCCAAAACACCCATCGAGGGTCGCATCCCCAGAAGACTTCATAAGGATCTAAGCCTAAGAAGAAGACCCCGAGACTAAGTCAATGTCATAGCACTACATGGTGAAGTCTCCTTAGAGACTGAAATTTTAGTAGCAACTCTTCAATTTTCCGTAGCTAATCAGCTTAGAGATGAAATTTGCGACTAAATTTCATTGGTTGCTAAAGGCCTTGTCGCTAATTTAGCTACAGAATTAGCGACCAAAATTAGCTACCACCTAGCGACTGAAAGCGTGGTGGCTAATTTTGCGACAATAATAGAGACGAACTTTTAAGTAGCTACATTAACGACTACAAATTGTTGGTAGCTGATGTAGTGACAGACCTAGAGACCAATTTTGGTGTCACAAAATTAGCGATTAATGTTTTGGTGTCTAAAATGGTTACCAAGCATGAAGATAGAACCCATCCCGCCCTCCACCCTCGTGTGCTAAACGAACACCCACGCACCCCTTCCTCTTCTTGTAAAGATATTGATAGTTTATGTTGGATAGAGGAATCGAACTCATGACCTCCAACTACATAGTCGACACCCTAACCATTAGGCCACATGAAGATTAATGCTTACATTTGACATAATTGGACATAAATGTCAACTTAAAAATAAAAGCAATTGTTATATACGTGGATTATAAGGTACATAATTTTTAATAATAACTACTCCTATAAAAAAATCTTATTAATTTAAAAGTATATTTCACAATCGCATACATTTATATGAAATATACAAAAAAACTAAACATATTTTATTAGCTAAAAAAGTAAATTAGATATTAAAATTGGTACTCATTTGATTTCGTCTCCACAATAACTACGTAGTTATCCACTCATTTACTTTGGTCTCCTAGATATTCACTAATTCATTGTTCGTAATATTTTATCGTTATATATAGGGAAAAGTTTCGCTACTAACATTTTTTTCTGTATCTAAAAACTTCAGTTAGATACTACTCTTGCTATCCACCTTATTTAGTCTATATAATAGAGACATAATTAGCTACTAACATTTTTCTGTATCTAAAAACATAAATTAGATACTAATTTTGCTATCGACTTTATTTAGTCCCTAAAATAGAGACATAATTAGCCACCGCTTCAGTTTGGTATCTAAAATAGAGATTAAATATATTTATGTCTCAACATTAATAGCTAAATAATATATTTAGCGACTGAATTTTGGTCAATTGCTAAACTAGTAGCTAAATCATAATTCTCTTGTAGTGTAGTAGGGTCAAGTCATAGTATTGTTATTTCCCTTGTAGCGTCATTGTTATGTTGAGTCAGAGGTACAGGGGGCCTATCCCAGCCTCCCCCAAGAAGTCATGTCCCACACACGTTGTCCTTATGATGTTATCCATAAAAAATGAATAAGCACTTCTTTTCTTTACTATACGCCTAAAAAAATCGCTTGATTTAAAACATACACTTCTCGCTTACAGCTCGATACTATGCCATTTATCGATAACAACCAAACAAACCTCAAAACGATGAGGAAATGCAAGAACCGAGATCCTGTGTTCTCTTTTTACCTATTCCATGACTGGTATAGAAAGCCATATAGACCTCCCTTAGAACGAGCATTGGTGAATCCTCTGACGAATCTAGATAGTCTCCTAACTTGTGATTAAAGACGGAAGGCAAACCCATTTCCCACAATAAACATCCCTCAAATAAAGATCGACCAATTCCTACCATAGGTGCTAGTCTGACAAAAAGTCTGAAATGGCCAAAAGGAGCCAAGAGAAAAAAAAACAAGGCCAAGCCAGACCGGCCCAATTCAATGATCAAGACCAAACTCAATGGTGAAAATCAAATCCCAATCATCCAATTCAATTTCAAGTACAAGTTCAAACAAAGAGTAAAAATGAATAGACCACTCAAATAGCACCAAATACTAGCCGCCCTACATTACAACACTTAAGACCTTCCCGAGACACTTATTAGAAGACAGTCCGAAATTTTGAAGATTCAAGCTCAATAGGATGATCCCAACCATTAGGGCCAGACATGGAAATCAGATCCCACGTAATTTACATCCCGCCCGACTGAAGCCTGAGTCATTTTTGCTCAGCTTCCCCTTTCCTACCACATTACGGAACCTTAGCCCATGGCCTTAACTCCACAAAATGCAACTCCAGATTTTGATCCATCGGAACTACTTACTACCTAACTCCACATTCCAAAACCATCCAAACCAGTCGCCCTGACCCAAATGCGGTATCTCGGTAATTGTCTCTTTCAAGGGGTCACACCCGATCACTTCACCTTAGTTCTTTAACTACGGCGAAAACCCATGCAATACACTCTAAACATTTCGCATCGATAATTGGCATAATGAGTCTAAAACAAAATCACTCACATCTATCATGAACTACGAACATGGCATAATGAGTCTAAAACAAGGATACGTAGGCAACCCTTCCAAGGGTACAACCAACAAAAATAACAAAATTGATTACTCGATTCGCATGCAAATCGGAACCACCTCTATGTTCCGATTAACGATTGATTTCAATGATGAAGCACAAACGACAAGCCGAGGACGGGGTGAAAACCCAAAAGGGCGCCCCGGGCAAAATGAAGAAACGATTTGCGAGCCGTCGAAAAAAATAAATTAAAAAATGACGAGCCGAGGATGGAGTGAAAACCCAAAAGGGCACTCCGGGCAAAATGAATAATCGAGTTGCGAACCGTAGAAAAAAAAAGAAATTAAAAAGAGCAAAAAAAAGAGTAAAAACAAAAGGTGAGCCGAGTAAGGATTGAAAACCCGAAAGGGCGCTCCGGTCAAAAGGAAGAATCGAGTTACGAGCCACCACAAAAAAAGATAAAACATGAAATAAATATGCTTCTCATTAATGCAAAATCAATTAAATCAAGCCTTTGTCGAGGCCCTTTACATCGAGCGTCCCAAAATCCGGCTACCCGAAAAATGACAACGTGTCAAGTAAAACCCTACAAAAACTAGTACTAATAATATGCCACATAATATCAATTAATACAACATAGTACTAAACGACTGAGCTCTATTGGTCCAACTTCCCTTTCCCCTTGCCATTCGGAAGTACCTCTTCGGGTCTCTCACCATAGACCCAAAGAATACAGGCTTCCACTCTTATTATCTTAGCCTAAGGCGAGTCCATCCAATCCCACTTCCCCTCCTCACTCACATTTTTAATATGGGTCTTGTCAGTCTTAGCCCGTTTAGATGAACTGACGGCACTAGGATTGGTAACACTGACTCTTGTCGAGCGCTTAGTGACGTTAACTCGAGTCACCTCCTTATCCTTTAGCATCGCGGTCTTCCTAACATTCGACTTGCCCTGCCCTGGCGGATATCCGTAAGCTCCTCGTCAGGAACAAGTAGGGCCCGTCGGTCGAACATTTCTATAATAACGGGGCGTGAATATCTCTGTCTCCAAGACACTCCAAACTCCCTGAGAGAAATTTCCGTCCACGGATAAGACTTAGGGGCATCAGCAGTAATCTTTGATACAACTTACCTCACACCCATTCGGCGCGTCAACTCACCCGGGGAAATGTAAACCTGATCCCTTAAGGACAGTATCTGCATAAACAAAACCGACATCTCAATAATCCTAATCTTGGGGGGTACAAAGGAAAACAAGCCATAAGAAGGAAACTTACATCCTTGAGGCGCAGCTGGTTCAACAACATATTCTCCGACGAGTACTGACTTGTCGTGCTCTTAGCCTGAGCCAACCTCCTCTCAATTCCCACCAGAAGCCTAACCGAATGAGTGGACACCGTCTTGGGTGCCAATCGAGGGAAGTAGGAGTAGATCCAAGCCTGCAAAACCCAAAAACCTCATAAGCAAAATTAAACCGAACTAAGTAAAATCTGCAAACCGAGTACAGGGGACAACAACTAACCTCCAGTACGAGACCTGGGCCCACGATGGGTAAAGCCGAGCCAGAGTCCACCCTCTGCGGCCTCACCATGACCTGTAGGCAACGGGTCATCTCCGCGAAAGCCACGGTCACTCAATCAAAACGTCCCAGCTGATCTAAATCGGTTAGGAAAGGCAAAATCCTAATACTAAATCTCTCGCCTTTATCCGAGAAGTGGGTCGACCCTAGGAAGTACCACAACCACAGACGGGGATCCTGCTCTGGCGTGTTGGGCACTCGACCCTTTAGCACCGCCACCCTCTCAAAGTGGTCGGTAATCTACAAGCTCACCAATCCATGGGGAGCACTATAAGCCTCACGCTCTAAACAGTCCCCAATCTAACCCCTGACCTCGTCGCTTTCTAACCTAAGGCCCTCAGGAGCCAACCTAATCATCTCAAGACCCCAGGGCAAACCCGTAATAACCCCAAAGTCCTCAAAAGTCATCCGGAACTCCATAAACAACGTATGGAAGGTCGAGGTAGTGTCGTGAAAGCGATCTACCATTGCTCTCATCACCATGAGGTTCACTTGGTCTTGCAACCTAGTAGTCGGACCTAGTGCCCGACCACGACCACAGGGCCTAAAGCCGTCCCCACGATAATCTCCTTTACCGCGGGGCTAAACTTCTGAGAATATGTCTACAAGCACGTCGTTAAACCCAAGAAGCAAGGTCCTCATCGGACCCGGTGACTGCAAACCGAGATAATACAAGCATAAACAAACCAAACCGGCTCAAACCGAAATTAGAGCCTAAATTAATAGCACGAGTCAAGGTACTCACCTGGTCGTTCACAACACGGCTAGAGACATGCAAATCGGGACGAAACAATAGTTGATGACCGTCTCAATCTTGACCCCAAGGGGGATCGTCGTAAACAACTTCCTCGCCCTCGTTGACAGGACCCGGGACATGGATCCTCCTGTCAACCATCACAGGCAGTGATCTAGCGTGTTTTATACGTGTTTATAACACAGATTTGAGCTTGATTTGGTGATTAAGGGTGCGAATTTAGAGTGTAAATCGTCTATTTAGTTTTATCCAGGAAATTGTACTTTATTGAAGAAAAGACGGTTTTTAAACTTCTAATTTCCTGTTATATGGTTTTAGGCTCGAGATGGAGAGTATGAAGAACAAGTCCAAAAAACCGAGTGAAAAGTCAAAGCGCAGCTCGGGAATTGAAGACGGAACTACTTCGGGTTCCGTGTCAGTTTAATTATTAATTATTATTATATTATTATTAGATTTAGGAAATTAGTAGAATTTCCTATCATTATTAGACAATATACTATTAGTTTTTCATCAATATCTTCATTCACGTTGCTTTTGACTAGAAGAAAAGAACCCTAGTTTGCTAAAGACAATTATATGTAACTAATCTTCCTTCCCGGATCAAAGATTTGAAGCTTTCTAGCTAATTATTTGTGAGAGTTTCTTAATCTCTATTTAATTACTTGAGTATTGTTTATTCCTTGTGCTAATTTTATGATTGTTGTTTGTTTAATCTTTTTGGCCAATTGATTATTCCAATCTTCAATCTATTGCAATTCTTTGTGTTTGAATCCGTAATTGTTCAATTCAGTAGATAAAATTGCAACCTTTAGACCTAATTATTTGTATGCGTTTCATCGTAATTGGGTAAAAGAAGGAATAAACATATAATTCGAACCAATAACCACGTGTGTTAAAGGTCGTTATTTCCATTGACTTGCTCATATCGTTCATGCTGTTATTGAATTAAATCTAGACGCATGGATTAGGTTGTTCGATAATTAGGTTGCTTAGTATCGCGTTTCAACCTAAGTAATATTATCTACGGAACAATTGGAACTTTCAGTTTCACAATAGAATACTCAAAGATTAAATAAAGGTTACTAGTCGATGATCAACTGTTTAACTAGTTAGTGGATTTTCTTTGAGTCGAGTCTCTTAATCATCTGAATTCATCATTATTAGTTATTTTATTTTCTTTATTTTAGTTGTTAGACAAATCACTCATAAAACCCCCCATTATTCTTGTTACGTCTATTTATATTAATTACAAATTAGTTACATCGCCTTACCTGTGGGTTCGACACCCGACTTACCTCTAATATATTGTTAAAGGTAATAGGACTTAATTATTTATCTTTGGGAGCATACGACCTAGGCTCACCAAATTTTGGCGTCGTTGCCGGGGAAGGCAATAGTTAATTTTTGTGTTTTATTTATTTATATTTTATTTTAGGTATACTAGCATATACATAATACTCGTTCCACTAATAATCCACTCGATCCCTTCGACTCAGAGATCGAACGTTCAATTTTCAGGTGGAGATAGGGTAATAATAGCGAATTGATCATCTTTGATCAACCCGAGTCCGAAAGCGATTTAGATTCTATACCGGAGTCTGTACCCGAATATGAGGACAAAGTAATTATGGTGAGAGAAACACGTACTCTGAAGAAGCTCACAGCTCCTGATCTTGCGGTTCAACAGTTATGCATTACTTTTCCAGCTCTAGCCGAGGAAGCAACTTTTGAATTGAAATCGGGTCTGATCCATCATCTACCCACTTTCAATGGAACGCGCTTCGAAGATCCGAATAAACATCTTTCGGATTTCCATATTGTATGTTCTAGTATGAAGTCGGCCGGTGTGACTGACGAACAATTGCAGCTGCGAGCTTTTCCCTTTTCATTGAAGGGGAATGCAAGAGATTGGTTGTACTATCTACCACCTAATAGTGTCACATCTTGGGTGGATATTAAGAAGGCATTCTTGGAGAAGTACTTCCCACCATCCCGTTCCGCACACTTGAAGAAAGCCATTAGTAATGTGGAGCAACATACGGGAGAGACTATTTAAGGGTTCCTTGAGCGCTTCAAGCAACTATGCGCCGGTTGTCCTTATCATGGGTATTCCAACCAAGATCTCATCTTATACTTTTGTGGTGGACTTACCCTGGAGGATGGTCGTATGGTTCATTCTGCTAGCTGTGGAGGCATAGTGAACAAGAATCCCATGGATGCTTCGAATATTATCACAGAGCTAGCCGAGAGTTCTAGGGATTTTGCTAGAAAAGATGGACGACGCAGTGTGAACTCATTGATTTCAAATACAAGCTTAGAAAAGAAAGTTGATAGTTTAACCTCGACGGTGCATGCTATGATGGTAGGTAAGCAATCAACCATTGTTTGCGGTAATTTCTCCACTTTGGGTCACCCGAGCGATCTTTGTCCCCAAATCCAAGAGCATGATTCTGAGATGGTAAATGGGATTTGGGAAAGTTAATCCAACAATAGGAAGTGGGATCCGTACTCTAATACTTACAACTCCGGTTGGAAGGGGCAATCTCACCAATTTGGCCCTCCTAGAGGTCAATTTATCCCCCGACCACAAGGACAACAATTCACTCCACAGGTGCCACGACAAGCTATTCCACAAGAATCATCGAGCTCATCGATGTCCACAGAGACATGATTCGGGCTCTCCGTTAGTGTTACTCAAGATCGAGCCGAGAATAAGGAGAATTTTAAAAATCTTGAGAATCAAATGAGTCAACTAGCTACCACGGTCAATCATGTTGAAGCCAAACAATCGGGTGGTCTACCTTCTCAAACGGTAGAAACTCCGAAGCATAATGTGAGCGCGGTTTCCTTGCGAAATGGTAGGCAATTGGTTGAGGTTGAAAAGCCTAAAACCAATCCTAAGACGGTGATTATTCGTGAAGAGGAGGAGCTTGTGATCGATAAAGGGAAGCCCCCTATTGAAGAGGGAAGTGGAATTGCATCCAAGTCCAAGAAGGCGACCCCAATTTTTCCGACATATGAGCCACTCCCACCATTTTCTGAGGCTTTGAAAGACACTAGAAAGAAGAAGCATGACACTGATGTTTACAAAACCTTTCGTAGATGCAAGGTAAATATTCTTTTACTTGACTTACTTAAAAACGCTCCTAGATATGCGAAATTCTTAAAAGAAATTTGTACAATCAAGAGAAATCAAAAGGAACACAATGTGAAAAAACCTAAGGGTCAAGCTAGTGAATTTGTGTCGGCTTTGTTTAGGACCAAGACCCCTCCCAAGTGTAGTGATCTGGGTATGTTCACCATACCTTGCACTATAGGTCATATGCGGTTCGAAAGAGCCATGTTAGATTTAGGGGTGTCGATAAATGTCCTCCCGTTCCAAGTTTATGATTCGTTAGCACTTGGTCCTCTAAATAGTACAAAAGTGGTTGTTCAACTTGCTAATCGGTCTAGTGTTATACCTAGAGGGGTTGTAGAGAATGTGATGGTCAAAGTCAATAAATTAGTCTTTTCGGCTGATTTTTATGTTCTAGATATGGCACATGATGCCGATGTTATCCCAATTTGATTGGGTCAACCTTTCTTGAAGACCGCAGGAACCCGGATTGATGTTCCTAACGGTTCATTGACCATAGAATTTAATCCACCTAATTTGACTAATACAGAGGATCGTTCTCTTTGTGTTATTTCTACTAACCCTCCTTCTGGGAGAAGTCAGGAACCATCGGTTTGGAGCATTAATTGTGAATTGCAGGATCCCACTCCTACATCGCCGAAGTGTAGAATATTATGGGGCAGTCGTAAAGATGCGAGAATTCATCGAGATAAGATCAGAGCATGGTGCGACGAGTGGGTTAAGAAGAAGACGGGGAAGGATGATGACCCTCCATTATTTTGTGTCTACCTTCATGATAAAGGGCCGTCTTTCATTCGTAAGATGAAACTCTAGATCAAGTTGGATAGTGATTTGGTGAGCTACCGTGCAACATGTCGAGCCAACGACGTAAAACAAGAGCGCTTCCGGGAGGCAACCCGTGTCTTATATATATATATATACTTTAATAATTTTATTATGGGTCATATTTCATAATACTAGATTTATAATCGTTTTTCGTATTTTTGTCGAATAAGTCGATGTTATTTTTATTTTTGATTTTGAGTCTGATTATAATTTTTAGTATTTTGTAGGAACGAGAAAGACTAATTTCAGGAGTTGGGGAGAGTTGCACGAACCCTGTGCGACTAGCATGGCGGCCCTTTGAAATCGGAGCAAAAACGAAGAAATTCGTCCCGAAGCATGAACTTTCAGACTCCCGGGCGAGTCGCATATACCCCATGCGAGTCGCGCGTCTGTTGCTATACTGGTATGAGTTTCTCCTCTATTTAAAAAAAAATTCCAAAAAAGTCAAGCGAACCAGTATCCCATCTTCTTCCCCCTTCATCTGTTTCTTCTCCTTCTATCCCAAATCTCCTTTCCCATTCTACCTGCTTCCCTCTTCATCTCTATTCTCTCTTTCCCCAATTCACCATCTTCATTCATTCCCTGTAATGTCCCCAAATCTTCAAATCTAACTTCTCCCAGCCCCCATTAATCCCTTTCAAAATTTGCTCCCTTTTCTGCCTTTAATCTTCTTCTCAATCCCTTTGTTCTACACTACCCACACCACGCTTCATCCTCAAACTCCATTCCACGTCTGTTGCTCGCAGAAATTTGAATGCCTAAGGCTTCGAATTGACGCAATTGACAAAGAGATGGCACCATTACTGGGTCTGGGTCGACTCGCAGCGAAATTGAAGGTACCGGGCGCGTTAGGGGGCACGATTTGGGACTCGGTTGGGACGCCATTCCACGTTCTTTTTATACATAGTTCATAGTCTTTGTTGCTTTCAATTACAGACAAAATGTGGAGTACCTTGTTATTATTCATTGTTACTCTATGAAGGAGTAAGACGGATCAGTGAGATTGAGAGCTGTCGTGCTGCTGTGAATTTGCAATGTGATTGACGGTGTGAAGGTTATTATTGTTGAGCTTGGTGTTAGATTTCGTGTTTTGTCCGTTTGGTTTTGCATTGTTGTGGCGTTTTGGTGGCCCGAAATTCTTGTCAAAGTAGTTGGTTTAGCGAGTTGGAGAAGGTGATATAGCAGTCCATAGAAAGTGCTCGATGAATTGCCTAAGTAAGTTTTTTTTGTTGATGAGTACATCGAGCACATGGTGGTTTGTTCGGGTTAGGATCGTTAGGAGGCATCATTGTTCATTTCCCATTTGTTGGTCTATTATGTCCTTATTGTCCGTGATGGTTGTTTTGAGTATATTTGTGGAGATCGTTATGCCACGCTAATTATCATTTTTCACTAAGTGTGAGGAGGAGGTATGGTGTGAGGTTGTTGCTCAATATTCTTGATGAGGTTCGATCTTCTTTCTCCATTTACTTGTGTCCTTTGCAACATTGAGGACAATGTTTCATTCAAGTGTGGGGAGGAGAATCGGTCCGATTTGTAATAGCTTTGTACTTGTGTGGTGTGTTTTAGTTTCGTTATTACATCATTCAAAAAAAATTGAACAGAAAAAGAAAAAATAAATAAATAATCCCGGCTAGGCGAAAACCCGGAAAGGGCGCTTAGGCAAGAATAGGAAAAGTGGCCGAGGACGGAGTGAAAACCCGAAAGGGCGCTTCGGGTAAAAAGAAAAATTATGTTGCGTGCCACGAGAGTAGTGTGAGTGAAAAAAAAAACTAGAGTGAAAATCCGCAAGGGGGGACACTCTAGGCAAAATGAGGGAATTAGGAAAAAAATTCACATATACTTTCTTCATTCTTGGTGTTGTGTCATAAGAAAGGTGACATAGAAGGTCGGCCGGGTAGGATAGTTGGTTAAGGTGAGAAGAATCACAGTGCGGTGTAATCGTAGCACTAAATATTATGCGATTGAAGTGTTGTTTTGTGTTGTATTAAGGTGTTAGAGGTGTTTAGATCGATCAAATGTGTAGGTTGTGGAGAATAGTGGTATATATATTTTATTGGTGTCATTTGTAGCACATGTGATCTTATTTAGGATTCGGAGAAATAAGGGGCGTAGTGTCATTTTTCGATGATTTTTGATGTTGTTTTGTGGTCACAATCTTTGGTTGTTGTAGAGAATTTTCATGTTATTGTGACCTTGTGATTAACCTTAGAATGATATAAGGAGGGTGGTTGGAGGGATGAGTTTATTGTTTGATGTCGAGCTTCTCATTTTTCGTATGCAAGATCTTGTGGTTTATTGTTGATGTTTCCGAGTTTTGCTCGAGACGAGCAAAGGTGTAAGTGTGAGGAAGTTGATCTAGCGTGTTTTGTACGTGTTTATGACGGAGATTTGAGCTATATTTGGTGATTAAGGGTGCGGATTTAGAGTGTAAATCGTCTATTTAGTTTTTTCCAGGAAATTGTGCTGTATTGAAGAAATGACGGTTTTTAGAATTCTAATTCCTTGTTATATGATTTTGGGCTCGAGCCGGAGAGTACGAAGAACAAGCCCAACAAACCGAGTGAAAAATCAAAGCGCATCTCAGGAACTAAAGACGAAACTACTTCGGATTCCGTGTCAGTTTAATTATTATTTATTATTAGATTATTATTAGATTTAGGAAATTAGTAGAATTTCCTATCATTATTAGACTATATACTATTAGTTTTTCATCAATATCATCATTCACGTTGCTTTTGACCAGAAGAGAAGAACCCTAGTTTGCTAAAGACAATTATGTGTAACTAATCTTCCTTCTCGGATCAAAGATTTGAAGCTTTCTAGCTAATTAATTGTTAGACTTTCTTAATCTCTATTTAATTACTTGAGTATTGTTTATTCCTTGTGCTAATTTTATGATTGTTGTTTGTTTAATCTTTTTGGCCAATTGATTATTCCAATCTTCAATCTATTGTAATTCTCTGTGTTTGAATCTGTAATTGTTCAATTCAGTAGTTAAAGTTGCAACCCTTAGACCTAATTATTTGTATGCGGCTGACCTACTGGTTATGACGTGATCGCGGAATTTTTCATCGCATGTTTTCGATTTCGTTAATAATCGTCGCTCTAAATGGTCGATGTCGATTTTTAATTTCGTGTAAGAAGAGCCATCGAAAGTCAAAGTAGTACGAAACCTCGTGACGTCAATCCCAGAGTCGTACGGTCTACGTGACCCAAAAACCACGTCACGATATGGAGGGCTCCGATATTAGTATTAAGTCAATATGTTCGATCTAAATTATAAACGGGGCGATCAAAGGAGAAGCACCCAGTTATGGTCGAAATGAGGTATCGTAGACTTTCAATATAGTCCACAACGGTATGAGTTTCACCTAGGAAATAACACTTGTGACATTAGTCGACATGTGCTAATCTATCACGTGTTTCCTTTCAAAGTCCACATTTTATATTTTATTCTATTCCATTGCGACTTTGAGTGAACGTCTCACGATATAAGTCTCATACCGACGACTCCCTAGTCGGACTCGGTATATGATGAATCGAGGCAGACAGATCTCACTATGATAAGTCGGGACGAGACATCGAGGCCTCACGATCAAGCGAGCACCACGCTTTGGTCCTGAACGCTGCTAGTCTAGGCGCCCTGGTACTGGCGCCTGAATGCTGGGCCGCCACGCACTAGGCGCCTGACTTCCAGGCCGGACCAGGTCATGCGCCTAAGCCCGCGTCCTCTGGTCAATACGCAACATAATGTGTAACTAATCAGCGTCTGTCCAAATCGTTCTGTTTACGGTTTCAATTTACGAGTCCGTTTATAGTTTACGTTTAGCGTTTCTAACCCGATATTATTATTGCTTGTCGTATTGTGAAATCCGGGTTGTATTCCCCCCGTCTAACTTGTACTACTTTCAAGTTATTTATTTCCGTTGTTTGGCATTTACTGTTTTCAAATGAACATCGCATGCTAAAACAACTTCGACATATTCTAAGATGCATTAAACGATGTAGTAAACACGTAAATTCGCATGTCTAGCATAAAACAATGTTTGTCATAACATTTTCAACATCTTACTAACGCGCGTACACGAACAAAAATCGATATCTTAGTAGAGGCCGCTATGTGCGGGTGGGGTTGGGTGTCCTTCGTGGGCTTCCCAACATGTAACTTCACCCCTTACTCAGAACCTTCGGTTTCCGGACGCTCAGAACCATTGGCAACGAGAGTCATTCGATATACGATACTCGATAATTCGAAATCGGTATCATTATGCAAAGGGACGAACCCCACAAACTCTAGTACTCTAAGGCAAGTCATGCTTTGTGCACGATATGCCTAAGTATAGAGTGGGTTCGAATGGGTCCGAACTCCAACAAAGTTCGGTTGCGACTCCAACTTCGATTTAAATTTCTATCCGAGATCAATCTCACACGAGAACATCCACGTAGGTCGCGTCAGGGTGGACTTTGCCATGTCCACACCGATCAGTTGATCATATGTGGTTATTGATGGGATGATAAAGATGGTAGATGAGCATGCTAGGTACGGGAAAGAAATAATAGTCAAACTTATCGGAACTGGTCAAGAGAGTCGAGTGAAGTGGTGTGCATCGCACAAAGAATTTATAAAAAAAAATACGGAGATAATGGTATATGCTAACAAGATATCGGGTTAAAAAGCGGTGGGGCGCGACGCATAAGGAAGGGTTGTGATGGTGGGTTGTAGGAGGTGTTACACAAGATGGGAGCCGAAAGTAGTTGAAGCCAGGGCCATGGAGTTGGACTGAAAATAGCGACTCGCCTCTAAATAGAACATGTTGTGATCAAGAATGATGTCCAAGTGGATTCTGTCAAGAAGGGTCGGGCTTCTAGAGAGCCGATAAGAATGATTATCGCTGATTTATAGCCTTTAGATTATGTTTTATTCAATGTCTTTGACTCTTTGGTCACATGTGAAACTTGACGGTAATATGCTCGCACATCATGTAGCCAGGTTTTGCATGATTAGCAAGGAGGAAATTAAGTATCTTTCTTCTTTTCTGGATGTGATTCTTGCAATTGTGAAGATCGATAATATAATCTTACTTTCCCCACAAAAAAAGAGCACAACAAACCTATAAAATACACTACAAGAAAACGTACCAAGGGCGACCTCATCCGCACGACCAAAACTGTCGGTCGCTCGTGTAGCGACCGAATAAAAACATGGGCGACCGATATCGATTGCTAAGCAAAGAGACCGAGTTGGATTATAGTTTATAAAATTAAAAATAATGTTGCAACCGATGTCGATCGCTAAAGAAAAAGCGGGCGACCGATATCAGTCGCTAAATTTTTAATTAAAATATATATAGCGACCGATATCGGTCGCTAAGGGAGAAGGCGGGCGACCGATATTGGTCGCTAACCACCGAATAAAAAAATAATAAATGACACTTACGACTGATAAAAAATCACGGGCGACCGCTTGTCGGTCGCTAAGCTTTGCGTATTTTTTTTAAGTTTGGACGAGCACCCCTCCTCTACCCCATTTCTCATAATCGATTTATCTCTATAACATCTCTTTACCTCACCGTCACTCGCGCGCCCTCCATTCTCTTCATTTTCTCCCTTCTCTCTTCCCTTTTTGTTGATTAATGTATGTTTTCCATTTATAATTAGTTTAAATAATTCCTTAATTTTTGTATTTATGGATTTTAATAAGTTATTTAGTTAGATGTTTATAGTTTTGAGGGGTATAAAGGGAAAGAGTGCTGCGAGGGATAAGAAACCTATACTTACTTACTTTCCCATCGACTTACTTACTTTCACATCGCCTCTAGACTTCAGTGATTTGAAAGAGATCGCCGCATGGACAAGGATATATGAAAGCTTGAATATCTTCGTTCCATTCCATGTCTTGAGTATCTACTTCGTCGTACGACATTTTCGTTGATTTGATTGGAGATGTTCAATTGAGCTCAAATTAGGGTTTTTTTAGAGGGAAATCGATAGAATTGGGGGTTCAATTGTTCAAATTAGGGTTTTGAAGCGAATTTGGGGGTTTTAATCGAATTGGTAGCGTAGTAAGCTGAAAGAGGGTAGTTTTGTCACTTATTAGATCGGTCGTGTTGGGTTCCTGTACGTGTTAGTTGTCACATCTACTCGTAAATGATATAAATAAATCTCGTGTCATCTTTTGTCGATCCGGTTCTACTTAAAACTCGATAATCTCGTGTTTAGATTACGGGTCATATTCCGATTTTTATTATTTGTGTAACGAATAAAATGTTAAGGATTATACAACTCAAAATCGACGCAAATAAATCTTGTCTCGTGTTCCTGTTTAACACGACATCACACAAACTCGATAATCTAGTGTCGGGTAAATCTTATTTTACTTATCAAACAAATAACGGGTATATACGAGTAATAAAAAGGCGTTCTTAAGCAATAAACTTGGGGCTCATTTGTCTGCCATTAAAAAAATACATGAATTGAAAAATCATAGAAATTCCTAAAAGATGGGTTGTGTCATTGTTTGGTTGCCATTTTTATTTTGCAAAATGTAGAAATTGCAAGCCACCGAAACTTCCAATCTCTACACAATGGAGCAAGTGGCTTACTTCCCATTCATCATTGAGAAATTCGGTGAAGATTAATTCTTGGATGACCAACCAAGCACTTTTATCAAATTTATCACCATTGGATGAAGAAACTTATGTCATGTGAATTGGAAATCTCTAGGGAACTCAAGTTTACTGATTAACCAAATGACTCCTTAATCATTTAGGTGTTTCAACTTTTTGACGGTAAGGATTCGTCGTGTATCCTACCGATCAAGTAAAACAAACTATTCCTAACAAGTAGCTAGGGCAAGTCGGGTCGAATCCACGGGGACGGAAAGAGGGTCTAGACTAGGGTTTACCTAAATACAAGACTAGGTCACAAGGCCACAAGAGGAGGAGAATTGACAAGAATTGACTACAAACACAATTGCTAGGCTAAGAACAAGAGTAAACAACCATGATGATGAACAGGGATGAAACTAGAATTATGAAGTAACTAGGTATAACATGAACTAAATGATTCGATTAAAGTTAAACTAAACCAACTAATTAGAGGAGTAATGACTAAGACGATGGAGAAATCAAAAAGGGGAAGAGTAGGGTTAGGTTGGGTTCATAAGTGTATAAGGCTAGTGAGGAAGTCGAAGGTGTAGGTTTCATCTAGTCACAAAGGTAAATCCGCGCTCTCGCGTCAAAGACAAACCCGAAAACTCATGCAAGAGGCTACCCAAAATAAGAGAATTCAATCACAAATGAAACATACAATGAGAAGGAGGAAACAAGCAAGAGAAGCATGACCACTACTACTCTAACAAGCATTTCATCAACCTTTACCCACAATCAACCCTAATCACCCATAATCAACACCTAATCCGCCTACTAACCCCACAATGAATCTACTCACTCATATCTAAACTAAAACTAACATTAACAAGAGAAATCAACATGAGAACAAGAGCATTCATAATGATGAACAAACAAAGATGAACAATAAACAAATGATAAAGATTGAAACTTGAATGATAAACAAAGATTAAAGGAAAAGAGAAGAGAAAGATTATATCAAACTAACAAGGAGAAAAGATTGAAACTTGTATAATAAGAAAACCCAAATACATCCACCAATGTTGTCAAGATTGGTAGAGTCTTCAAGAAATCCCTTAATACAAGACTAATTGCTAAGATTAAGCTAAGATTAAAAAAAGATTAAGGAAAGATTAAGGATAAACTAAGCTAATGTTGAGGGTTCTCTATCTAGGGTTTAGTATGATGTATGGTGCTTAAAACAATACAAGAGGGGTGTATATATAGGGTTTCACGAGCAAAGAAGTTGAAGCGTCGAAGCGGGTGGGTAACTGGGCCTTTCCCGGCCAGGAAGGTGATGATCCCGACCGGGAGGAGTTGTTCCCGACCGAGAAGACATGTCAGAGGCTGCTGTTTGTCGTCCCACTTCGTCCCGACTGTGATGGTCATGGTCTCGGTCGGGAAGGACATGTAGGCTTCAAATATGGTCACGTAGGTCCCTATTTTCTCTTCCTAGGCTTCTTATCGACTCTCGGTGCTCGGGACTAGGCTTCAAGGGACTCAGGATCGAGTCTAAGTCACCGAATCATCGTCGCTTCTCTTCGTTGGCTCCATAAGCGTCGGAAATGAGTCAGAATCATTCCATTTCTCCAAGATAGGCCTTAGGAACCTAAAACAAGCTAGAAGAAGCGTAAGTAGCCTCGAAACCGCTCCAAAGAGCGATTCCACAAGACAAATCGGGACCAAACACAAGAAATAAGCACTACATAACACACTTATCAACTCCCCCACACTTAACCTTTACTCGCCCTCGAGTAAGCACGAACTAACTAATAACTAAAAGAAACTAGACTACTAACCGAGCGGGTATTAGCGCACCCTACGCCCTTTCAACTCACGCGAGAACACTTAGAGAAAAAGTGCTCTCGGCAAGGCAAGTGAGGTCTTGCGACAAAACTGTGGATACAACCGAACATGAAAACACACAAACAAACAAACAAACGGTTGCATCCAAAAAGAAACAAATATCGCTTCCCTCTACAAAGCGGTGAAAGAGACACCGGTTAAGGACTCGAGGCAAGTGACAACGTTCCCAAGCTAATAATACAAACCGAAATGGACAAAATTCTAATAGTTTGACAACAAAGCAATAAAAGCGTTGGTAACTTACCTAAGTCCTCCTAACCTTCTAAGAACGTACTACGGGACGATAGGCGGGATGGAAAAAGGATGAACCACGGAGTTAGTCGACACAATAGGTAAAGTGAAATCCCGCCCCCTTTAGTGATAAGCCAAGAGGGTTATCCCATGCTCAAAAATAGCCTAACTAGTCCAAGTAGAAAGGTGGATAATGGTTTCAATGTGAGGGAAGACCAACCATTACCGCTATCGTCCTTCCTAGGGACTCGATCCTTTGGTAGGCTCTTCACGATAACAGTTGGTAAAAGGCTTATTTTTGAGGGGGTGAGAATTGTTTGTGAAATGATTTTCTTTGGCATTTTTTTTTGTATTTTGCTTTTGAGTTGCTATGCCATTTCTTTTTCTTCTTTTGTATTTTGTTTTTGATTTGTTGTGCCTTTTCTTTTTCTTCTTTCTTTTCTTTCTTTCTTTTTCTCTTTCTTTCTCTTTTTTACTCGGTTTGCATTTTGGATAAATCTTGTATTGTAGGCATTCATCACAACCAAGTAAGTATAGAAACCTCGGCGATGCAACTTATTTGTGGAAATGTGTAGAAGGTAGGGAAATGGGTTAGTCCGGCGCGCTTTCCCTTCAAACCCACTAAAAAGGTGGAAACTTGGACTGATCAAACAATTTCGAACATGGTCACCTAAGAGATGGGACTCGGAAACCAAGGCCTTTTCACTCCGTGGGTGGTCAAAGTGGTCAAAATGCAAATCCCGCAGTAAATCCCTAGTAGACTGGGTGGACTCAAGGTAAGAAACCAACGAAACTATTGATTTAAAGTCATTCTACTAGACTAAAGTCCAAGACTCGATTCATATCACTAGAATGGGAAAGTAAAAACTTGTGCACTAGCCTCAAAACCGGGTTTTCGAAAACTTTTTCTACTCTAGACTCACAAACTACACAAGACAAAACAAAGACGAAAGAAAATGATACGAAACAAGACAAAACAAAATAAACACACAAAGAAATAAAGAAACACCACCCCGAATCTTCCAAACAAGCAACCACATCAACCACAAACTCCAAAAAGCTCCACCCGAGCATACACCTCCACAAAACATCCTCCAAACTCCACAAAAAGGAAAAAGGAGAAAGAAATGAAAGGATATTACCGGATGTCTTGAGCTTTCCAAAACTTATCGACGATCACGCAACCTACAAGGAAATTGGGGGAGGGCAAACCACACAACACAACAAATATACGACACAAAGACTCAAAAGAAAAAGATAAAAAAGAAAATCTTTTTAATTTTTAAGAAATTTTTCAATTTTTTAGGAATTTTAAAAACTTTTCGAAAAAACTACGAAAATTAAACTAAACTAGACTAAGATATCACTCCCCCACACTTAAACCGAGCAATGTCCTCATGCTCGATCGGTAGTGTGTGGAAGACACTAAAAAGAAGAGAAAAAAGGGGAAAATAAAGTTAAAAATCAAAAATGAAAGTGAAGAAAGGGTAGAATGTGTCCGGCCGGGGTGTAATCAAGTCACCAAGGGCCAAGACTAGAAAAGATATGGATGGGGGAAGAAATAAAAAGAAGAAAATAAAAGGAAATGGGAGGGGAGGGCTAGGTGTAATCAAGTCACCTAGCCCTGATTCCGCCCGAATCCGACTAAATTCTACCAAAAGAGAAAATAAAAATAAAGAAAAATTGAAAAGACTTGTCAATTTGGATTTTTCAAATGATTCTCGATGTAATCACGTCATCGAGAATCGGGAGCAATAACCACAAAGGCCCCGAGGGCCACCATGACACCAAATGGATAAAGAGAAGGGAATACAAAGGAAGACTTAGCAAATAAAAGATGGAAAAGAAAAGAGAGTCGTGCCTACCAACCGGTTAGCAACTCAACAATCTCCATCGTCTCAATGATCATTATCGGCACCATGCTTATCTTCATCATCGATATTCCCCCTCTTCCTAAATGTAGTCTCAAGTACAAGTATCGGACTTGCAATGGTGTAATAAGGTCAGGATTTAAGGGGAAACTCGAGGTTTAGTGAAGAGAAGATAAGATGAAGGTGTATAAGTGAAGTATAAGTATGAATTGATAGAGGCAAAGGTGAGTAGGGAGGTTGATTGGGGGTATAATGAGGTTGGGTGGGGCTTAACTGGAGAAAGGAAAGTGAAGAAGGGTGTTGTAGCCCTTCCCAGCCGTGAAGACACCCATCACGGTCGGAGGAGTCCTTCCCGGTCGGGATGACCATGATCCCGGGCGGGATTGTTCATCAGAAGCTCCTATTTTGTTGCTCACTTTGTCCCGGTCGGGATAGTACCTTTTCCGAGCCTTGAAGCCTTCATTCAATAATAGCATCCCGAATCTTCCACCCAAACGACAAATACTACCTCGGGATCCAAGATCTCATCCCCAAAAGCTTACGAAAAGCTAAAAAAACCGACTACCTTGCCCAAGCTCCACGATTCTATCATCAACTCCTCTCAAAACTTCATCTTGACTATCAACCTATCAAGTAAACTCAATAAACACCATCGAAAATCCCTCCCTCACATCGGTCATCAAAATACCAAACGACACGAATTCCACAAAACACACAAATCCTAGAATACAACTTACAAATCACACAAATACAACCACAAAAACTCAAAGAAGAGGGAAGAGATATATACAACACGACGGTTCTTGAGGAACTCCGTCAAACCTAGGATGGTAGGATTCATCATTCATTTTCAACAACATGGTACACAACGCCATAGCCTTCAAGGGCACGGAGCAACAAGTCGAAAGCTCTCGAGAAGTCTTCAACCAAGCTCGTGGAATACCAACCTACACTCCAAGGTTCTTCACAACCTTGCCTCGACATTCCCGGGGCATCCCGATCTACTATGTTCAACGGCTTGAACATGTACTTGCGATCCTTCGGGATATACCCAAACTTCCGTTCATCTTCATGGGGCCTCAAGGGAGGCTCAACCTTCCTCTTTCCCAACGACTTTGAATTTAGGGGTATTGGTGGGTTGCTTGCATGTTGGTTTACCTTGTTTGTGGTTTTTGTGTCATTGTTCTTTTAGTCCGGCCAACTAAAACCGACCTTGACTCATTTCTATCAATATGGGGAAACTCGGGGTAGAAATTACCATAACAAGAGACTTATATTACCTTTCTTCGCCGCAAAAGCGGGTTTTTAGGTGGGTTGGGTGAAGAAACCGAAAGGTGGCATTCTCCCTTTATCAATGTTGCAACAAAAACTCGGTCCCGATCTTCTTACATTCCATGTTCCGAATCCCAACTTCTCCCCAACGCCTTTCCCTAGATTAACTACCCGTAGCCATTCTCGTAGTGATTCCTCTAGCATAGACTTGACCATAGACTCAACCCTTAGAAACCCCCCCCCCCCCTCTAGACATCAAACACATCCCTCTAAACTCGTCAATTCCTCCGTTCCCTGTGGACCGACCTCGACTTACCACGAATACTTGTTTGTTTTTGTGTGTCATCTCGAGTCTTATAAATATCGTTTGATCCCCCGTCCTTCGTTAACGAGCGAACCGATTGGAAGGCGATCAAAGTGGCCCCGTTGCCGGGGAACGGCGAGTAATTGTATTGTTTTTAGTTGTTGTGTTTGATTCTTTTCCCTTCTCTCTTTTCCCTAGTGCCGCAAGGTGCTAGGAGTCTTATCGTTTATATTGAGTTTTATGCCCAGGAACACGTCATCGCCCTTGTGGTTCGATCCGGAGCCGGAAAGGACTTTTAGAGCATTACGTTTTCGGGGAAATAACTCAACTACTATTATTCCACATCCTTCATTATCACCTCCTAACCTTAATCCCATCCTACCACATTCACCTTCTACACCATCTACATCACATAACCCCACCCCAAATTACCCCTCCGTACCTTCCACTTCACAAAATTCACCACCATCACCGAAAACTCCACCACAAAATCAAAATCCATCCCCTCCAAATCATCCAAATTCAAATCCACCATCACCACCAATCCATCAAATGGCAACCCTAGGCTCTCATTCCTAACTCACACATGAAGAACACCTTCTCCCGTCGATTTCGGAGAGATTCCCGAGAATTATGAATTAAAAGCTTCTTTGACAAATGCGGTTCAACAAGATACTTTTCACGGTTTTTCTCAAGAAGATGCTCAAGAGCACATTGCTTCATTTAAAGAAAAATTAATAGGAGCCCGTCTCAATAGATTAACTTCATGCCAATTGCATCGTTTACTATTTCCAAAAACCTTGAGAGATGGAGCTCATAGATGGCTTCAAGGCCATCCCGCTAATACATTTACAACATGGGCTCAATTATCTAATGCTTTCTTGGAAAAACATTTCCCGCCGTCAAAGACTAACCAATATCGCATGGAGATACAAACATTCAAACAAGACGAATTTGAAAGCTTAAGTGAGGCTTGGGAAAGATTTAGAGATTTGTTGCGCAAATGTTCACACCATGGAATACCCGATTGGCTAACCACCCAAACATTTTATAACACCCTTTCATCGAGAACCAAAGAAAACCTCAATTCGGCCGCCGAAGGAGACTTTTCTTCTCTCACCGATGAGGCATCTAAGAGTCTTATTGAAAAGATGACAAGGAGTGACTCTAGTATGGGTCAATCGAGAGATTCTAGAAAGAAAGTTGAAGTGAACTCATCTACGAGTTCTAATGAATTGAAGCTTCAAGCGGAACTTGAAGAATTAAAAAAGAGAATGGATGCCATGAGTTTAAGGCCTACTCCTAGAGGTATGTACCAAGTTCAAGGGAGTATTCCACCAAGGCAACCATCACCTCCAAAGCAATTAACATGGGAAGTTGAATGTTATCATTGTGGCAATTATGGCCATGATTCTAACTCTTGCATTCCTAATGAAGAAGTTTATGTTGAAGAGCCAAATGAAGTCCAAGCTATACAAGTGTATGGGCAAAGACCCCAATTTGATCCTTTTTCCAATACTTACAATGCCGGCACAATAAGATTTCATCCTAATTTTTCTTATGGCAATCAAAATGTCCAAAATCCGATGCCACGTGCCCAAGCGAGTCAATTGAGGCCATTCAATCAAAGTCAACAAAGGCCCTTTAACCAAGGTCCTCCAAGAATGCCCCCATATATGCCTCCTCATCAAAGGAGTAACTTCAATCAACAAAGTAACAACTTCCATGTTCCTAACAACTACAACAATTACCAAAATCAACATGGTAATCATTTTAATCATGGATACAATCAAGGGTTTCAAGGTAATTTTCAAGGAAACCAAGGTTACAATCAACCACCATTTAATCAACCCTCTCAATCTTATGGCCAACCAAACAATTCTCAAATTGGTCAAGGAGGAGTCCCATGGGAAAACTATAATGAATTGCAAAGGACCGTTGGCCAACTATGGAATGAACATCAAGACACCAAGGCAAGGCTAAAGGTTTGGGAATCTCAAGAAGCAACAAAATCCTTAGCCGCCCCAATTCATCCACCCCATGGTTTGCCCGGACAACCCCAAAACCAAAGAGACCCTTCGCACCAAGCAAATGCCGTTATTTTGAGAGGTGGCAAAGAACTTGAGGACCCATACAAGAACTTGAACTTGAACACCAAAAGCACTCCATCCAAAGTCAATCAACCAAGTGCATCACAAGAATCATCTCCCACTTCCCCCAAACAAAACCGGGGAATACAAACGGAGTTCGATATCCTTCAAAATGGGGAAAATGAACAAAGAAAGAAGAAAGAGCAAATGGAAGCGAAAGAAGCAAAAAGAAAAGAGGCGAAACGATTAGCCGAAGAAGAAGAAGAATCCAATGTTCCACCGCCTCCCACTTTTGTCCCTCCATTGCCTTTTCCCGAACGAGCTAAGCCACGCAAGGAGAATGCTCAATTTAGCCTTTTCGTGGATATGTTGAAAAAGGTAGAGGTAACTTTACCCTTCGCCGAGGTAATTTCTCAAATGCCCCTCTATTCTAAGTTTTTGAAAGATGTTTTGTCTAAAAAGAGAACAATAGAGGATAAAGAATGTATTTCTCTCACGAAACAATGTAGTGCCATTCTTATGAACCAAATACCAAAGAAACTAGAGGATCCCGGGAGTTTTTCTATCCCTTGTCGGGTTGGAAATGTTGTTGTTAATCAAGCTTTATGTGACCTAGGGGCTAGTGTTAGTTTGTTACCTTATTCTATTGCCAAGAGACTTAGTGTGGGGGAGATGAGACCCACTAGCATGTCAATTCAACTTGCGGATAGGTCCGTCAAGTACCCACTTGGGATACTTGAGGACGTACCCATTCAAGTTGGTAGATTCTTCATCCCCTCCGACTTTGTTGTCATGGATATGCCCGAAGACACTATTACCCCCATTATTTTAGGTCGATCTTTTATGGCTACCGGAGGTGCTATAGTTGATGTTAAGAATGGTAAGCTATCTTTTAACATAGGAAACGAATCGGTAGAATTTTCCCTTTCTCAAGTTCTTAAACAACCAATGATTGAACAAATGAATTCCATTGAAGTTATTGACAGTTTGGTTGAGTATAGCTTGATAGATGATGATAAGCAAGAAGATGAACCATTTGACTCTCCACCCCTTGAAGAAGAATTTTTGCATGATGAAAAGGTAGAACCACTACCGGTGGGTAAGAGTATGGTATCTTCTCCTCCTAATCTTGAACTTAAACCACTCCCTTCTTCCCTCAAATATGCTTTTCTTGAAGGAACTAATTATCCTGTTATCGTCAATACTACCCTTGATGGACCTCAATTAGAAAAACTTTTGACTGTTTTGAGAAAACACAAAAAGGCCATCGGGTATAACATTGCCGACCTCCAAGGCATAAGTCCAAACGTTTAATTTGTATGCATAGGATCATCCTTGATGATGACCACCGTTCTTCGGTTGAGGGTCAACGTAAGTTGAACCCCACCATGATAGAGGTTGTCATGAAGGAAGTCCTCAAGTTGTATGAGGCTAACATTATATACCCAATAACCGGAAGTAAATGGGTTAGCCCCGTACAAGTTGTGCCGAAAAAGGGAGGAATGAAGGTTGTTAAAGGAGAAAAGGGTGAGTCAATTTCTACTAGGACCATTACCGGTTGGCGTATGTGTATAAACTATCGTAAATTGAACACGGCCACCATAAAAGACCATTTCCCCTTCCCTTTATTGTTTAAATGCTTGAAAGATTGGCGCATCATTCTTATTTTTGTTTCCTTGATGGTCATTCTGGATTTCTTCAAATTCCCATTCATCCCGATGACCAAGAGAAACCCACTTTTACATGTCCCTACGGCACCTATGCTTATAGAAGGATGCCATTTGGACTATGCAATGCGCCGGGAACGTTTCAAAGATGTATGATGGCTATTTTTTCCGATTTCATTGAAAAATCTACGAAATTTTTTATGGATGATTTTAGTGTCTTGAACGTTTCAAACATCTTTTGATTCTTGTCTTGAAAATCTTGATCAAGTGTTAGCTCGATGTGAAGAGTATAGACTTGTTTAAAATTGGGAAAAGTGTCATTTTATGGTTGAACAAGGTGTTGTCCTAGTTCATATTGTTTCTAATAGAGGAGTCGAAGACGATAAGGCGAAAGTCTCCGGGATCGAAAACTTGCCACCACCTACAAATGTTAAAGGGGTGAGGAGTTTTCTAGGTCACGCCGGTTTTTATAGACGATTTATTAAAGACTTTTCCAAGATTGCTAAGCCTTTGACTTCTTTGCTTATGAAAGATGCACCTTTTGTTTTCGATGACTCGTGTTTTGAGGCCTTTTGCAGGATAAAGACCGCTTTCACCACTGATAAGTGTAGTTTGTAGTGCCTATTTCGTAGTGTTTTGGTCCCATTTTCCTTGTGCAATCGCTCCTTGGGAGCGATTTATGGGCTACTTATGCTTCCTCTAGTTCGTTTCAGGTTCCCGAGACCATTCATGAAGAGTTGGAGCGATTCCGACTCTATACATACACTTTACGGAGCCAACGAAGTGGAGGAACGATCACTCGATGCCTTGGATTCGACCCCGAGACCTTGGGACCTAATCCCGAGCCTCCGAGACCCGATCCCGAGTCCCGAGAATCGAGAAGTCCATGTGAAGCAAGGAGGAACCTTAAAGATCGTATTGGAGGCCTACAAGACTCATCCTTGACGGGTATGGCCTCATCCCGTTCGGGATGAAGTGCACATTTGAAGAGGCCACTGACAGGCCGTCCCGTTCAGGACCAACCCGTCGCGGTCGGGATGACAGGCCATCCCGGTCGGGATGATCCCGTCCTGGTCGGGACCAACAGGCTGTAACACGCATCTCTTTATTTCATCCTCCCTCATTCTTGTAACCTTATAAATACTTCCCTCTTGTCTTGTTTATGTATCTTACCTTACCCTAGATTATCTTAAGCCTCTCTACAAGATATAAACCCTAGATTTAGTTCTCCTCTCATTAGTGTAATCTTCCTTTAATCTTTAGTTAATCTTAGTTAATTAGTCTTGTAATTAAGAAGATTCTTGAAGACTCATCCGAGATTGACAACCTTGGGGTTTTATTTGGGTTTCTTATTAATTCAAGTTCTCATCTTTTTCATCCTATTGTAGTGGGTATAATTTCTCTTCTCTTAATCTTTGCTTTATCATCAAGTTTTAATCATTGATTATTGTTATTGTTCTTGTTTCTTTCATTATGGATGTTTGGATTGTGATGTTGTTTTCTCTTATTGTTGTTAGTTTGTTCTTGATAATGAGTGAGTAGATTACTTGTGGGTTAGTAGGGGGATTAAGGGTAGATTATGGGTGATTAGGGTTTGATTAAGGGTAAAGAGTGAATCTTTGTTGTTAGTCACATATTGGGCACTCTATGTGTTTGTTGATATGCTTGTGTGAGTAGTAGTGGCCATGCTTCCCATACTTGTACTCATCTTATCATTGTTTGTCTAGTATGTGATCATGTTAAGGATTGTCGTAGGCACGAGAGTGCGGACTAGGGTCTAAGTAGCGAGAGCCCGGACCCACCTTGACATCGGTCTAAGTAGCGAGAGCCCGGATCGACTCTAGCACTAGGAGACACCCATACCCATGACCAACCCGATTACCCTACTATTCTTATGAACCCGACCTAACCCACTTCCTTCCATATTTGATTTCAACTTCTTGTTTAGTCATCGTTTATTCTAGTTTAGTTGTTATTTCTATCATTAGCATTGTTTTAGCCTAGTTCATTGTTAGAGCACTTTCTTCTTCTCCTCTCATCATAATTCATCGATTAGTAATTCTTTGTGTTTGTTGTGACTTGGTCTCGTTTTAGGCCGACATAGTATAAACCTTGCAACACCGTCTCCGTCGATACGATCCCGACTTACCCTAACTACCGTTAGGTCTAGTTGGTTATTATTTGATCGGCGGGATCCACGACAAATCCCACCATCAATTTGGCGCCGTTGCCGGGGACGGTGCATTGTTTAGACTTAGTTTGCTTATAGCTAGACTTAGTTACCCTTCTTTGTGCTCTTCTATCATCTCTTGTGCATATTCTCTAGATTTTTCTTGTTTCATTAGTTTTATTTCTCTTTTTTTTTTCTCTTTGTCTTTCGATTGTGCTTGTTTACTGTCGTTACCTAGTGCCCATAAAGCACTAGGTGTTCTCACGTTTGCTCTAGTGCGTAGTGTATGCCTAGGCGAGGAGGCGAATTCTTTCTCTTTAATCCAGAGCCGGAAAGGCTTTTTCGAGCCTTTCGCCAACGGACGATTAACCGGGTTAGGATCTCTCAACCAAGCGCAAGCAATACTCATCAAGAGCAAGCTCAAGGAAACGATTTTGAGGAAGCATTTCGAGAGACGGCCGAAGCGAGTTTCACCAACCCCTTTGGAGATTCTAGTCCTAGTTCCCCCTCTACATCTACTTCAACTCCGTCTACACCATCTTCTCCCGCATATCCAATCATGCCGAAGTTTTCATCCCATTCCACATTTATGGAAGATGTCTTGCCGGGACCGAATGCTCTACCGGCCGCTTATGCCAGAAATTTTATGGCCAAGACTCACTTCATCCAACTTGTGGAAAGGAATCAATTTAGTGGTTTGCCCACCGAAGACCCGCACCAACACATGGAGACTTTCTCCGATTATTGCGACGCTATCTCTCAACCCGGGGTTACACAAGATCAAATCCGATGGGTATTATTTCCATTCTCATTAATTGGAAAAGCGAAGCAATGGATCAAGAGTCTCGATAGGGCAACCATGGGCATCGACACTTGGAAGAAGCTTGCATTGGCGTTCTACCAAACATTCTACCCTTCGGAAAAGACTAATTTGCTTAGGGCCTCCATCACCGGTTTCCAACAACGGGATGAAGAGAGCCTTTATGAAGCTTGGGAGAGGTTTAAATCTTTGGTGAGATCGTGCCCCCACCATGGAATTTCACAATGGTTCTTAGTCCAACAATTTTGGAACGGTCTTTATGAGGACTCAAGAACTATACTCAACATGGGCTCCAATGGTAGGTTCACCGAGGTCGATGATGACCAAACATGGGCAAGAATCGAGGAGATGGCGGTTCATAATTCTCAATACTCAAGGCCTAGGAAGGCAAATCGAGGAGGTAGGCACGAGGTTGATGCTATTACTCAATTAAGCATTGACCTTGGAGCTCAATTGAAAACACACATGGAGACCATTGATAAGAAGCTCCAAGGCCACCTCAATCAAGTTCAAAGCGTTAGTTCCTCCCATCAACACTTAATTCAAGAAGTGAATGCTTTGGGATTTGCACCTCCTTTGCCTTATTATGGGATGTGTGATACTTGTGGAATCGTTGGTCATGATCCTATGCATTGTCAAGGGAGTATTGAGCAAGTGAACGTCTTTCAAGCGTTCAAGCAAGGTGATTCCTATTCCAATCAATACCAAGCTTCCAATCAAGTCCCTCAACAACAAACTATGCAACCTCGTCCCTATGTTCCACCTCCCTTAAGGGACAACAACCAAGGTTATAAAGGCAACTCAAGGCCCTTCAATAATTTCAAGCAAAATAACCAAGGTACTTCCCACAACAACAATCAAGGGTTCCAACAAGGGAACTTCAATCAAGGTGGTTTCCAAGGAAACCAAAACTTCCAAAGACAACAAAACCACAACAATGGCCTTAATCAAGGCAATTCTCATGGGTTCCAAGGGAACCATCAACAAAAAGCAACTCAAGCTAACCGTCAAGAAAGCAAGCCTAGGAGCCGATCTCCTATTCATGATTACGGTTCTCCATTAGCCCTCACCAATACTCCGCACAATCCACAATCTCCAACTCGTGATTTCGACATTCAAAAATCTATGTTGGAGATGCAAAGGGGTCAAATGGAGATGTCAAAAAACCAACAAGAGTTCTATGCTTTTATTCAAAGGGACAACATGGCGAGAGATGCTCATACGAAGATGCTTGAAACCCGAATAGCTCAACTTGCTTCGGGTAGCTCTTCAAGGCAACCGGGGCAATTACCTCCTCAAGGTGAGACACCGAAATTTGAGCATGTAAATGATGTTACCACGAGGAGAGGTACATCTTATAACCCTCCCCCACCTCCTAATGAGCAAGAACCAACAAGAGAAGTTGTGCCTCCAATTCAAGAAGACCAAAGCTTGGGAAATCCAATAGAGGAGCAAGTCTTATGGGAGATTGAGAAACCCCAAGAAGACAAGCTTCCCCCACTTCAAGAAAAAGACAAGGGCAAAAGGAAAGTGTCATTTGAGGAGTCTACCCCGATTGAGCCAAATAAGTTCCATATCAAGTTGCCTTTCCCAACAAGGCAAATGAAGACCAAGGTAGATTCTCAATATGAAAAGTTCCTTAACATTGTGAAGAAATTGGATGTTAGTGTCCCATTCACCGAGCTACTTACCCAAATCCCGGCATATGGAAAATTTATGAAAGAAATCATGGCTAGGAAGAGATCCATCGACAAGGAAGAGACCATTGCGTTCACAAGGGTGGTGAGCGAGCTCATTTAAGGTTCTACGCTTCCAAAGTTGAAGGATCCGGGTAGATTCTCGATCCCTTGCACCATAGGCCACTACAAGATCGAAAGAGCATTATGTAATTTGGGTGCGAGTGTGAGCATCATTCCTTATTCTATTTGTTGCCGACTTGGGATGAAGGAGCTTAAAAGTACTTCCATTACACTCCAAATGGCCGATAGTTCATTCAACCGACCATTGGGGATGCTAGAGGATGTGCCGGTGAGAATCGTAAAGTTCTTCATTCCGGTCGATTTCATCGTGCTCAATATGCCGGAAGATGTTATCACTCCCATTATCCTTGGGCGCCCATTTATACACACCGCCGGTGCTATGATCGATGTGAAGAATGGTAGGATCACCTTCGAGCTAGGCGAAGAGAAGTTAGTGTTTGACCTCCAAGGCAACACTTCGCCTACTAATGATGAGTCTTGCAAAATGATCCACGCCACGAAAGACCTTGATCTAGGGGGAGAGTCGGGACAAAGCTTGAAGAACAATTCTTGTGAATTTGAGGATGATGACTCCGAGATTGGAGAGGATGAGTGCCCATTTCCTGGGTTGGATGACAAGTTGAAAGGCAAGACGGAAGATGAGCCTCCCTTGGGGCCACACGAGGATAGATGGACGTTTGGGTACATCCCGAAGGACCAAAAGTATAAGTTAAAGCCATTGAACTTACAAGATCGGGATGCCCCGGGAACGTCAAGACAAGGTCATGAACAGCCTTGGTATGTGGACGGTTATATCTCAAGCTTGATTGAAGACTTTGCTAGGGCCTTCGACTTGTTTCTTCGTGCCCTTGATGGAGATGGAACTAGTCATTGTAGTTGTTGAAAAAGATTGAAGAATGCACCAACTTGGTTTGTCGGAGTTCCACAAGAACCGTCTCTTTGTATATATCTCTTTCCCTTGTAGTTTGTTTGGTTTTGTGAATTTCTTGATTATTTTCACCTCACTTTCACTTCACTTTAAACCGACTTTCACATCAAAACCCACCTCACTCTACCTTTGTACTCCAACCATGGAACCGTATCGCGATTGGGAAGGAATAACGACGACGACGACTAGCTACATGCCGATATTGATTTATGAGACGATGGAGCGAGTGAGTTGCTAACCGTACGGTACGGCAACTGTCCTCTCTCTTCCGTTTTTATAGCTTGTCTTCATTTGTTAATTCCCTTTCCCTTATATCATTTGTGTCATGGTGGCCCTCGGGGCCTTGGTATTTGTTGCTCCCGACTCTCGATGACGTGACTACATCGAGAGTCATTTCAAAATCCAAATGTTACAAGTTTTTCACTATTTTTGTTGGATTTAGTCGGATTTGGACGGAATCCGGGCTAGGTGACTTGATTACACCTAGTCCTCCCCTCCCATTTCCTTTTATTTCTTTCTTTTTATTTCTTCCCCCATCCATATCTTTTCTTGTCTCGGCCTATGGTGACTTGACTACACCCCGGCCGGACACTTTCTACCCATTTTCTCCACTTTATTTTTGATCTTTAGCTCTATTTTCGTAGTTTCTTTTCTTTTCTTTTGTGCTCCCATGCACTACGGTCGAGCATGAGGACATTGCTCGGTTTAAGTGTGGGGGAGCGATATTCTATCGTGGCTAGTTTTATTTTCGTAGTTTTTAGAAAAATCTTTAAAAATCCTAAAAATTTGAAAAAATTTCATAAAAATCAAAAAGATTTTTCTTTTGTGTGTTTTCCTTTTGTTTCGTTGTGTGTGTTTTGCCTCCCTTGTCCTTATAGGTCGCTTGAATCACCGTTAGTTTTGGAAAGCTTTCAAGATATCCGGTAACATCTTCTATCCCTTTCCCTCTTTATTTCTTGTGAAGTTTGGAGAAGGTTTGTGATGTGGTGTGCTCGGGTGGAACTTTGTAATGCTTGTGGTTGATTTGGTGGCTTGTTTGGAAGCTCGGGGTGGTGTTTGTGTTGTTTGTTTGTTTGTTTTGTTTGTTTTTGTTTTGTGGCCTTTTATCTCTTTTTCTTTCGTTTTCGTCGTGTCTTCGTTTTGTGTTGTGTTAGTGTGTCTTGTGTGTGTAAAAAGGTTTTCGAAAACCGGTTTAGAGGCTAGTGTGCAAGTGTTTACTTTCCCTTTCTAGTAGTATAAATCGAGTCTTGGACTTTAGTCAAGTAGAATGACCCTAAATCAATGAATGCGTTGGTTTCTTACCTTGAGTCCATCTAGTCTACTAGGGATTTACTACGGGATTTGCATTTTGACCATTATGACCACCCACGGTGTGAAAAGGCCTCGGTTGCCGAGTCCCGTCCCCTAGGTGACCATGTTTGAAATTTGCTCGACTAGTCCAAGTTTTCCCTTTTTTGTGGGTTTGAAGGGAAGGGCCCGTCCCGACATACCCATTACCCTACCTCCTACACATATCCACATAATAATTTGCAACTTGTTGATTTCTCTCTTTCTAAATTGTCAAGAAATGCCAAAAAGCCAAATCAAGCCATAAGGGCAAAGAAAAGAAAAAAAAGAAAAAAATGAAAGAAAGAAAAGAAAGAAGAAAAAGAAAAGGCACAAAAGCCAAAAATAAAATAGAAAAGAAGAAAAAGAAATGGCATGGCAAAACAAAGCAAAAATGCAAAAGAAGAAGAAAATGCCAAAAGAAAATCGTCTCACAAAAAATAGAAACCTCACACCGCACAAAATAAGCCTTTTACCGACTATTATCGTGAAGAGCCTACCAAAGGACCAAGTCCCTAGGAAGGATGATAGCGGTAATGGTCGGTCTTCCCTCATTTTGCATATTTCCACCTTTTTACTTGGACTAGTTAGGCGGTTTTGGGCATGGGACGACCCTCTTGGCTCATTGCTAAAGGGGGCGGGGTCTCACTTACCTACAGTGTCGACTAACACCGTGGTTCATCCTTTTTCCATCCCGCCGATCGTCCCGTAGTACGTTCTTAGAAGGTTAGGAGGAACCGAGGTAAGTTACCAACGTTTTTATTGCTTTGTCGTCATACTATTAGGATTTTGTCCATTTTGGTTTGTATTGCTAGCTTGGGAACGTTGTCACTTGCCTTGAGTCCTAAACCGGTGCTTCTTTCACCACTTTTTTGAGGGAAGCGATATTTGTTTTCTTTTGGGTGCAACCGATTTTTGTTTGTTTGTTTGTGTGTTTGTTGTTTATGTGTTTTGTGTCCGGTTGCATCCACAGTTTTGTCGCAAGACCCCACTTGCCTTGCGGATAGCACTTGTCCTCTAAGTGTTATCGCGTGAGTTGAAAGGGCGTAGGGTGCGCTAATACCCACTCGGCTAGTTTAGTAGTTAGTTTGTGCTTACTCGAGGGCGAGTAAGGGTTAAGTGTGGGGGAGTTGATAAGTGTAGTTTGTAGTGCCTATTTCGTAGTGTTTTGGTCCCATTTTCCTTGTGGAATCGCTCCTTGGGAGAAACTTATGGGCTACTTATGCTTCCTCTAGTTCGTTTCAGGTTCCCGAGACCATTCATGAAGAGTTGGAGCGATTCTGACTCTATACATACACTTTACGGAGCCAACGAAGTGGAGAAACGATCACTCGATGCCTTGGATTCGACCCCGAGACCTTGGGACCCAATCCTGAGCCTCCGAGACCCGATCCCGAGTCCCGAGAATCGATGAGAAGTCCATGTGAAGCAAGGAGGAACCTTAAAGATCGTATTGGAGGCCTACAAGACTCATCCCTGACGGGTATGGCCTCATACCGTTCGGGATGAAGTGCACATTTGAAGAGGCCACTGACAGGCCGTCCCGGTCGAGACCAACCCGTCCCGATCGGGATGACAGGCCGTCCCGGTCGGGATGATCCCGTCCCGGTCGGGACCAACAGGCTGTAACACGCATCTCTTTATTTCATCCTCCCTCATTCTTGTAACCTTATAAATACTTCCCTCTTGTCTTGTTTATGTATCTTACCTTACCCTAGATTATCTTAAGCCTCTCTACAAGATATAAACCCTAGATTTAGTTCTCCTCTCATTAGTGTAATCTTCCTTTAATCTTTAGTTAATCTTAGTTAATTAGTCTTGTAATTAAGAAGATTCTTGAAGACTCATCCGAGATTGACAACCTTGGGGTTTTATTTGGGTTTCTTATTAATTCAAGTTCTCATCTTTTTCATCCTATTGTAGTGGGTATAATTTCTCTTCTCTTAATCTTTGCTTTATCATCAAGTTTTAATCATTGATTATTGTTATTGTTCTTGTTTCTTTCATTATGGATGTTTGGATTGTGATGTTGTTTTCTCTTATTGTTGTTAGTTTGTTCTTGATAATGAGTGAGTAGATTACTTGTGGGTTAGTAGGGGGATTAAGGGTAGATTATGGATGATTAGGGTTTGATTAAGGGTAAAGAGTGAATCTTTGTTGTTAGTCACATATTGGGCACTCTATGTGTTTGTTGATATGCTTGTGTGAGTAGTAGTGGCCATGCTTCCCATACTTGTACTCATCTTATCATTGTTTGTCTAGTATGTGATCATGTTAAGGATTGTCATAGGCACGAGAGTGCGGACTAGGGTCTAAGTAGCGAGAGCCCGGACCCACCTTGACATCAGTCTAAGTAGCGAGAGCCCAGATCGACTCTAGCACTAGGAGACACTCATACCCATGACCAACCCGATTACCCTACTATTCTTATGAACCCGACCTAACCCACTTCCTTCCATATTTGATTTCAACTTCTTGTTTAGTCATCTTTTATTCTAGTTTACTTGTTATTTCTATCATTAGCATTGTTTAGCATTGTTTTAGCCTAGTTCATTGTTAGTCCACTTTCTTCTTCTCCTCTCATCATAATTCATCGATTAGTAATTCTTTGTGTTTGTTGTGGCTTGGTCTCGTTTTAGGCCGACCTAGTATAAACCTTGCAACACCGTCTCCGTGGATACGATCCCGACTTACCCTAACTACCGTTAGGTTAGTTGGTTATTATTTGATCAGCGGGATCCACGATAAATCCCACCATCAACCACCATTCCAATTATCAAAGCTCCCGATTGGAATCTTCCATTTGAGATCATGTGCGATGCTTGTCAAAGAAGTGGGAATATTACAAGAAGAAATGAAATGCCCCTTCAACCCATCTTAGAGATTGAATTGTTCGATGTTTGGGGAATTGATTTCATGAGTCTGTTCACATCCTCCCTTGGTAACAAGTATATCTTAGTAGCGGTTGATTATTTCTCAAAATGGATCGAGGCCATAGCTTCCCCCACCAATGACTCCAAGGTTGTAATTAAGCTTTTCAAGAATGTAATTTTCCCAAGATTCGGTATGCCTAGAGCCATAATTAGTGATGGAGGCTCTCATTTTAGGAAAGATACCTTTGAAAACCTTCATAGGAAATATGGTATCACTCACAAGATGTCACTAGCCTACCACCCTCAATCCAATGGGCAAGCCAAGATCTCCAACCGTCAAATCAAGGGAATTTTAGAGAAAGTTGTAAATACACACCGAAAGGATTGGTCATTGAAGTTAAATGACGCCCTTTGGGCATTAAGGACGGCTTACAAAGCGTCGATTGGAACCACTCCTTATCGTCTTGTGTATGGCAAAGCTTGTAATTTACCGATGGAATTAGAACACAAAGCCGAATGGGCAATCAAAGAGCTAAACTTCGATGAGAGTGTTGTAGGAGATAACCGCCTTCTCCAACTACAAGAATTGGAAGAACTAAGACTTGAAGCCTACGAAAATTCGAAGATTTACAAGGAACGAACTCGCCAATGGCACGATTCTCGAATACTTCGTAAGGACTTCTCCGTTGGTGATAAAGTATTACTCTTCAACTCTCGCTTTAAGCTCTTCCCCGGTAAGTTGAAATCAAAATAAATGGTCGGGTCCATTCGAAGTGACCAAGGTGCAACCATATGGATCAATAGAGATATCAAGCCCGAAAACCGGGAAATTTATGGTTAAAGGACAACGTTTGAAGATTTATCACCCCGATCACGTTCGTGAGACCTTTGCTACAATGAAGATTGGTGAGCTCCCATTGGGTAGCGATGTCTAACCCCCTCTCGAAATTGAAGTAGGTTTGGTGGTATCCTCAACAACCACCTTGTACATATGTATCATATTTCTTTGTGTTGTTAGTTTGTTAGCTTGAGAAGAATGGTTGAACTTGGATTTTGCCATGGAGCACTTAATTTGGATGAAGACCACGCTTTTTGGAGAAGTTATGGAGCTAAATTGAAGACCATAAGCATGTTTGTGGTAGATTTTGATTATGTAATGTGAGTCGAGTCAATATTTGAATCCTTAGGTGACTATTGGAAGAGCCATGAAATGGCAAGCCGGAAAAACGAAGAAACAAGACCGTCGGGCGAAATTTCGCCCGGTGAGACCTGACCGGGCGAAACTTCGCCCTACGGAAAGTTGCCAGAATTGCCGAAATCGAAGAAGAAACCACCGGGCGAAATTTCGCCCGGTGAGATTTTGACCGGGTGAATTTTCACTCGGTGGAAAAATGGCAGAAAACAATTTTCACGACGAAAAGTCCGTCGGGTGAAATTTCACCCGGTGGTGCTTGACCGGGTGAAACTTCACCCAACGACATGGGCTTGGACAATTCACCTATAACATACTTCCTCACTACAATTTCAATTTCCTCCTTCATATTTACCACATATAACTTTCCCTCCAAAAATTTTTACACCAACTTTAAAACTTTCACTTTCCCTCCCAACCACCCTTATTTATATCACCCTTTTACCTCACAATTCACTCCACATTTTCACCCATCATAAACTCATTAAACCACTTTCCATACCCATTCACATTCAAACCTCCATTCCATTTCCACTTGGTGATTATATTCTTGGGTTTTTGAAGAGGAAAAGCTAAAGTTTCGGGATTTTTCTTGCAACTATTATGGAGACAAGAGCTCAACAAGCCGCGCGAAAACAAGATATGGCTTCGACTTCTAAACCTCCTAAATGTTCATCTTCTAGTAAGCCTTCGAAGCCTAAACTCTCACCTTGTCCTAATACACCTTTGGCTCAAACCTTTTCTGAAAAAGCTTTTCAGAGTACAAGGTGGCCTTGTCCATTCACAAGGAAACTTTTAGGAATTAAGAACGATATTAGAGAGTTATCGTCTAGGATTGGTACTACTAAGCTTCTTAATTTTGTGCCTTGCACAAATAAAGACTTGACTTGTGAATTTTTAGGTACCTTTACCATCGATAACCCGACCGCACCAAGAGAGTTCAAATTTAGACTCTTCGGTAGAAATCACTGTTTAAATGTTTCCGACTTTGGCTTAGCTCTAGGTTTACCCTCATCGGGTACCGGACTAAGTGAACCCCTAAGTGATTGGCAAAGTAGTGCGACTAGGAGAGACTTGTGGAGGCACATAGCGTCGGGTCAACGTGATTTCGAACCAAATTCTTGCTTTTCCGCCGAAATCCGTAACCCTGCCATCCGTTATTTTGCTGAAATTCTTTCCCACTGTCTTTTGCCATCTGCCGATAATATTATTAACCTTAATGTGTGTGTCTGCAATTAATTTGTGACTCTTTGCTCGGTAACCCTAACCCCCTTGACCTACCTATTGTCGTGGCGTTACACTTTCATCAAATCATAGTTGCTCAACGCCCCTCTATCGACTGTGGTGGTCTTGTAACTTTAATAGCAAGAAATTTGGGTTACGCGACCGACCATCTCAAACCACATGACCCCCGTGTCTGGCTTGACGAGGCCTACTTCCCTAATTGGATTTTAAAGTACCTGACCATCGCCTCGTCTCTCTTAGCCATGACCGTGCTTTAATAGTACCCAACAAAAACCGAACCAATATTTATAACTGTCAAAATTGGGACCTACCTCCAGGTCCTTGTGAATTCCGACTGACCGAATCGGGGGAAATAGGAGTTTAGGAGTATGTCGGTGAGGGAACTCCTACGGCTTCTTATGCGTCAAACGACTATTCAACCTAGACACCCCTACAAGAGTCGGTAGATAATATGGTTTGTGTTTATTGTGGGTATGTATGTGGATTAGGTCGGTGAGTCTTTAATCAAATCTTTGAAATGATATTGTTCCTTATTCCTTGTCCCATCATTATAATCGTTGTGATTGTTTTATATCGAACCAAATTGCAAGTTGTCCCATTGTCCCCTTGGTATTTTTGCGGCCGTCGCGGCCTTGGTTTTGCTCCTGGTCTTTAGGCGATGTAATTACGCCATTGACCCTTTTGAAAATCCAAATTTTAATCAACTTTTCTCAATTTTTCTTAATCCGGGCTAGGTGACGTGACTACACCTACGCCCAATTTTTCACCCTTTAGTTTTAATTTCTTTTCTTCTCTTTTATTTCTTTTTCAACTTCTTAGCCACTTGGCTAGGGTCTAGGTGATGTGATTGCACCTAGGCCCGCCATTATTTTTATCGCTTTCTTCATTTTTCATTTTCTTTTCTTTTCTCAAAAATTTTTGAAAAAAACCCAAAAACATTTGAAAAATCCTAAAAAATCCAAAAATATTTTTCTTTTCCGTCTTTTTCGTTCATCCCCTACTTGTCCATTGAGAACAATGTACAGTTTTAGTGTGGGGAAGGAGTCTACTATATTTTATTTTGCCAAAAATCTTTTCCAAATCCATAAAAATTTGAAAAATTCGAAAAATCAAAAACATTTTTTTCCTTTTTCTTTTCCTTTTTATTTTCTTGTTTCTCGTTATGTTTTCGTGTCCCGTGTACGGTCTTGTTCTCCACTCTTACAGGTAACCACCACCTTGAAGCGCGAATTGAAAAGATTATGAAAGCATCCGCTTGGTAACTTCCTTCCTTCTTTCTTTAATTTTGTAGAGGAGTAAGGTTGTTGCTATTGGAGGCTCTCGAAGTTGAGCATTTTGGGTGTTGTGGTTGATTGTGTGCTTGTATGTCGTTGGAGTATGGAGTACATGACTTTACTCGTGTTTTATTTTATTTTGCCTTTTCTTTTTCGTGTGTTCCTTTTTGCTTTTGTATAGCGTGTCTAGGACTAAATGTTTTCGAAAACCCGATTACAAGCTTATTACAAGAGTTTACATTCCATTGTAGATAACCCATTGTAGATTTTGGACCTTAATCTAGTAGAATGACTCTTAATCAATGAATTTGTTGATCCTTTAGCTTGAGTCCACCTTTTCTACTAGAGGTTTACTTCGGGGTTTGCATTTAACCACCTTGACCACCCATGGAGGAGTTAGGCCTTGGTTCCCGCATCCCGTTTTCTAAGTGACCTTGCTCGAACGACCATTGCACCTTTAGTCCAAATTCTTTCCACCTTTTTGTGGGTTATCCGGGAATGACGCGTGTTCTCGTTTACCTAATTTCCTCCACCTATACATCACCACAATAAGTTTACACAAAAATAACCTCCAAGCTTGGTGATGAACCACATCAAAATCAAAAAGCCAAAAAAGGTCAAACCAAAGCAAGAGAAAAGGGCACAAAAATATGAAAAACAAGGAGAGAAAAGGAGCTTCAAATGAAATCATATCATCAAAAACATCTCCTTCAAAAAAAAAACTTTGATCGATTCATCGCCGTGAAGTGCCAACTAGAGGACCGAGTCCCGAGGTAGGAAGATAGCGGTGATTAGTCGATCCACCCCAATAATTGTAAACACTCCACCTTTTCTATTTGGGCTAATTTAGGAAATTCAAGTTTGGAACGACCCTCTTGGCTTAGCCAAAGAGAGCGGGACTGCACCTACCTACAGTGTCGAACGAATCCATGGTTCACTTTTTCCACTCCGTTATACGCCCCGTCGTACCCCTTTAGAAGACTAGGAGGACCTAGGCTAAGTTATCAACATTTATACTGCTTAATTGTCATAGTATTAGGCTTTGGTCCTCATTTACATGGGTCATTTATCGTGGAAGTTTATTGTTGTTCTAAGTAAGTAATCGGTGTCTTCCCCGCCGTCTCGATGAGGGATTCGGTGTTTTAATTTTGCTTTGGATGCATCTATTCTTTCGTGTTATGTGTTTTTGTGTGTTTAGTCGCATCCACCATTTTGAGCAAGCCCCAACTTGCCTTGCATGGAAGTACCTTACCTCATGGGTATTTCGATGTGAGTTGAAGGGACGGAGCGGGCCCGTTAATTGCCCCGTATCGGCTTAGCGTAGTCTAGCTAGTAGTAGTAGTAGTATGTAATTTCTTTTTGGGTCTTTGCTCGAGGACGAGCAACGGTTTAGTGTGGGGGAATTGTTGTGTGCTAAATTTAGACCGTTTTTCCCCTCATTTAGACCCATTTTTCCCTCGTTTTGCGAGTTTAGAGTGCGATTATCGCCATATTTTGTGTACTTCTCGCATTAGCGTCCCTCTTGTGCGTTTTATGTGTTTTTGGTAGTTTTCTATCGATTTTGATAGGATTTTGCACCGAAATCACGATCGAGCTTCCACGAGCACAAGAGAAGGGAATACCGTCCAAAGAGCAAAGCACACAACTTAAAGTTTAAAGTCATCCAATCAATTAACGAAGAATGAGACAAGAAAAGAGGCCAGTGATATGACCGGGCGAAATTTCACCCGACAGTAAAAATGCCTCCCCGAAGATTTTCCGAGACTCTCCACCGGGCGAAATGACCGGGCAAAATTTCACCCGATGGGAAGAAGTGCCAAAAACGCGAAAGAAGGAAGAAAATCTGACCGGGTGAAATTTCACCCGGTGGAAATTACTGTCAAGACCGTAGGGCAAAGTTTCACCCTATGAAGATGTTGAGGGAGATTGTCTCACTAATGAAGCAAGAGTTGAATTTGGGCTTTAGGTTAAATACCCATTAAGAGGATTACTATATATATGTAACCCTAGTTTGTTGCCCAAGCATCCATGAATATCACCCATTAGTGTAGAAGACTTTCATTAGTGTAGTATCACCACCCATTAGTAGAACAATTAGTAGTATTCTAGTAGTAATTCTCTAAGAATCTAGTAGTTTACATAGTAATTAGTAGTAGATCTACTTAGTTTACATCATCAATTCTCTAGGTTACAAGTTTGTAAGAAGATTATTCAAGTTTTATTGAAGATTTATGGGTTTATTGAGGAATTAGTGACAAGTTCTTCATTATCTCCATCAAAGCTTCAACCTTTATCCATGCAATCTTCTTATTTCTTGTAGATCTTCATAATTGGTACATTTCTTTCCACTCTCTTATCTCTAGTTTAGATTTAATTTAGTTTTCTCATTATTATTTAGTTTAGATCATCTTAGTGTAGTTAGTTTCTCTAGATCTTGTTCATGTTGTTCTAGACTATTCTCTAGATTAATTTGGTAGTTTCATAGTTTAGTGGGTAATTGTTAGATTGTAGTTTTCTCATCATATTATTGCTAGTTTCCTTAGATCTAGTTAATATGCATTCTTTAGATAGTTTCTCCATAGTTAATGTTTTGTTTTGTTTCATTATGATTAGTGAGTAGATTTCTTGTTGGGGGGTTTAGGGATGAAGACTTGGATTATTTGAATTTAGGGGTATTGGTGGGTTGCTTGCATGTTGGTTTACCTTGTTTGTGGTTGTTGTGTCATTGTTGTTTTAGTCCGGCCAACTAGACCGACCTTGAATCATTTCTATCAATATGGGGAAACTCGGGGTAGAAATTACCATAACAAGAGACTTACCCTTCTTCGCCGCGAAAGCGGGTTTTTAGGTGGGTTAGGTGAAGAAACCGAAAGGTGGCATTCTCCCTTTATCATTGTTGCAACAAAAACTCGGTCCCGATCTTCTTACATTCCATGTTCCGAATCCCGACTTCTCCCCAACGCCTTTCCTTAGATTAACTACCCTTAGCCATTCTCGTAGTGATTCCTCTAGCATAGACTTGACCATAGACTCGACCATAGACTCGACCCTTAGAAATCCCCCCTCTAGACATCAAACACATAGCTCTAAAATCGTCAATTCCTTCGTTCCCTGTGGATCGACCTCGACTTACCACGAATACTTGTTTGTTTTTGTGTGTCATTTCGAGTCTTATAAATATCGTTTGATCCCCCGTCCTTCGTTAACGACCGAACCGATTGGGAGGCGATCAAGTTGTATAGTAATGTAATCTGTACAGTCAAAGATTTCCTTAAGTTTTTATTTCTTTTTTTTGGAGGATGTAATCTAAATCTCTCCCTAATGATGTAATGACCTGATATTTCCTTGTTGAAGTTCGTGTAATCTGTACAATCATCTGATTTTTTCATGTTGAAGTTCCCATAATCATCTGTCTAATTATGCATGTGACTTCGCTAATGCGGTTTTAGTTGTATAGTCACACTGGTGACATTGTATAGTCATAGTAATTATGTTGTACAGACGCACTCATTCTTGTTGTAGTCACGGGTGATATTGTAGTTGTATAGTCATACAGATTATGTTCTATAATCACATGGTTGAACTTGTATAGTCGCACAAACTAGGTTGTATAGTCACACGGTTGAAAGTTGAATAGTCAGACAGAGTAGGTTGTATACTCATACAGATTATGTTCTATAGTCACACGGTTGAATCTGTATAGTCGCACTCGTTATGTTGTAGAGTCACGCGTTTGAGGTTATATATTCACAATCGTTATGTCGTCTAAACACACAGTTGAAAATATACAATCATAAACATTTTATTGTAGAATCATACAGTTGAAGCTGTATAGTGACGCTTTATACTGCACACTCATTTTAATAGCATACTCAGTTGTACAGTCACACGGATTACGCATGTTGTTATTGCAGCAAAATGGCTGGTGGGAAGAAAAATGTTCGAACGAAAGGCGGTAAGAAGAAATTCGTTAAAGAGACAGCAGCCAACCACGTCGTACGCGAGGAGGGGGGTGGGAAGAAGAAGGTCGTGTTTGATACACCGGGCGACCATGTCATTAGCGAGGAAGTGATTGTGGAAAAAAAGTTGGGTAAGAAGAAAAAGGTTGTGAAAGATACATCGGAGGACCACATCGTTAGCGAGATGGATGTGGGGGGGGAAAAAAATTGTTAAGAAAGGCAGTCCAATGAAAAAGAAGGTCATGTTTGATACAGCGGCCGACAACGTTGTTTTGCGCGTGCCGGAAACAACCGCTCGAAAATCTGGGGGTAAGAGGAAAAGAGACCAACAATAGGATCAACCAGTAGTGAAAAGAGAACATGGAGGTCAGTCGGATGTTCATTGTGGGCCCAGGCGGTTGTACAAGGTAATTTCAAAATTGAAGGTTGATCAGATAGAAAGGGTACGTGATGTGGTCTTCGGCGGACTGTTGGAGTTGAGGTTCGAATCGTTCCCCCTAGACCACGCGCTTATGTTCCTCCGTGCGTTTTCTGACGGGTCCCATATTTTTTGCGACTCACGCCGGGAGGCATTCATGATGTCAAAGTATGACGTGCACGATTGCTTCCAGCAACCTTTTGGACCTCGGCCGGTAAAAGTAATAATCCCAACGAAAAAACAGAAAGGGGTAGATTCGCCTGACGTGATCAGGTTAAAGAATAGTTGAAGGAAGCAGTTTGACGTGGTGAAAGTCGGCGGGCCAATTAATTTAGGGAGCGTGCACAGAAAGTTAATGGTAACCGATGCCGCGGACGATGACTTTGTACGTAGGTTCGTGTTGTTCGCATTGTCATCGTTCCTCACGCCTACTACAAACAACTCACTCGACCTCAGTCTGCTGGCCGTTGTGAAGGACGTGGGATTAATTCTAGAACAGGACTGGTGCAATTTGGTGTTGCCAGATCTGGTGCGGGCGGGTAAGAAGACGGGTGACTCCAGTATACACCCTAATTACCTCCGTGGGTGCATCCCAGTTCTGATGATTGCCTACTTCCAACGGTATGATTTCCGTAGAGAGTCTTGCAGATACGACCTACCATTTATCGGGCATTGGGATGCGCGGAGGATAAGCGATCATCTGGATGGGGAACTGGAGACGTGATCACTGGGGAATCAGTTGCGCTCGAAGGTGTCGTACCCACGTACATGTGGGGTGACGGGGGACGAGGGTTTCCCCGCTATAACTCTGCCCTCTAACAACCACCGTTCTAGTCCCGAAAGAATAACGACGGGGATCGAAGGCGACAATCAACTGAAGGATAGAGTCGTGGACGTAAGTTATCTCGCAGCCACTCTTTACACCATCAATTAATTGTTCGTAAACCATTTAGTGTGAGTGCCTACCTGTGTTTATAAACCATTTAGTGTGACTGCGTACCTGTGTTTATAATACAGTTGAAATTTAATAGTCACGGTCATTATGTTGTAGGATCACACTCATTATGTTGTATAGTCACACACATTTAGTACATTCATTATGTTGTATAGTGACACACTTTGAGATGCTTAGTCACACTCAGTATGTTTTGTAGTCACACTGATTGTCCTGTACACCCATGTGAGGCTGACCATGATTTTACACCATTGAGATTTACACTAATAATTTAACTTTGACTGACTTATAGGCCGACCATGAGTTTTTCATGAAGTTCCGATTGAGTGCGCTAGCCTTTTGCAAGTGTTGTGAGGAGGCTACCTCCACTGTAAAGGAAATAGCGACGAGAAACCTGGCAGTTCCAAGTCAAAACCCTTCCTCTCAACAATTCTAGGAGGATACAGTTGTCCTCCAGTATATCGATGAAATTGTGTCGTTGGTTGACTAGTTGAGGCAGAGTACCCAGAACGCCCCCATCATTGAGGGCGACGAACAACGCAATACTGATGTCTTCAAGCAGGTACGCACGATTGTGGACGACTTGCGTGATGGTGGATACTTGGATGATGATATTGAGAAAGCTGGTATAGGGGGCGAGGGTCTTAGTAGGAGACCTCGTGGTGAGAGTACAGGAGGGTACGAGGATAAGGGTACTTTTGAAGGTGGCTTCGTGTCACTAGGTTTCTGTGAGGAAGAGGATCCCGAGGACGATTACGAGGAGGCTGCCGATGGTACGCTTGAGCCTATTGCGGACGAGCCGCACATCGAAGTTCCTATGTCCGATACTGAAGAACTCAACGCAGGTTGCGAGGTGCAGGGATTGGTTGGTATGAGTCCGAGCGTAGTGGTAGCTCTACGGCAAGCAGGATGGGAGACCGCGGACATACGCACGGCTGTGGCCGAGCTGGCCACGGAATCTATCATGCCAGCCACCGTTCACAACGATGGGACGTCGAACCAGGGGAGGCGTAAGGTAGTACTGGCTCTGCTCGATGAGACAAGAACCGTGAACCCGACGCAAAACAATGCGGTCGGACAGGTCGGTGCTACCCTTGAGGTGGCGCTGCACAAGGTGGGATGGGATGTAGTGGACGCTGTCATCGTTACGCCTGCGATAGTAGAGGTCGTCACGGATGATACTCAGCAAATAGGCAAAACTGCGGGAGCCGACACGCACACTGCACCAGGAATACATCATCGGTGCATTTTCCACTCCGACATGGCATTTGAGTGCATGGGTAACGTGCCAGAAAATTTGAGGTGTACATTGGACTGTGGGTCTACGATAAGGGGACAGCTTGTGGTATCTGGATTCATGTGCTCTAATATAGTCATCTTCTCGGATGTCCTCAGCGTGCGGAAGGATGTGATCGACTACGTCTTCGACCGATCAACGCCCCGTCCGTCAGGGTACATATTAATTGTGTTGCATGCATGTTGGAAGACATATCGTTTTATATACATGTGTTCATTGGGACTTTGTTTGATCTACAACGAATCATTGGTCGAGTACACAGATTATGACTGTATAGCGAGGGACGGCCTGCAGGTGACAAATAACGTCGTTGACTGCTGGTGTAGGCTACTGAACCAGCTGATCTACGAGAAATCCGCAGCAAGAGCAACCAGTAGATGTTTCTTCTCTCTTGGACATACGGTACGTTCACCCTCCAAAAGTCTGCAGCTCCAAATCTTTTTTAAAAGACCACACAATTTATGTTATACAGTCACACACTTTAGGGTGTATAGTCACACAATATAAGTTGTATAGTCACACACAAACGGACGTATAGTCACAGACTTTGGGATGTACAGTCACACACTTTAACATGCATAATCTCACGTTATAAGTTGTATAGTCACACACAAAAGGATGTATAGTCACACACTTTACGTTGTACAGTCACACACTTTAAGGTGTATAATCACACATTATAAGGATTATAGTCACACGCAAAAGGATGTATAGTCACACACTTTGTGATCTACAGTCACAAACTTGTTAGTGCATAACCACAAACTATAAGCTGTATAGTCACGCACTTTGTGATGTACAGTCAACCACACACTAATAACTACATGTATTAACATCGGTGCATGTGAGAAGGAGCCAATGCTAAAATTGTGGACGAAAAAAGACAAGGGCGTGAATCTGGACGAACAAATATTCTACGTGTGCGACCAGTGGAGGCAAAACAGTTTCTCCGAATTTGCTTTGAACTCAGACATGGTATTATTTTGCACATAATGTTCGTTAGTAGTTGTTATCGGCACAATTTCCTGACGCATTGGTTGCAGGTGTTCGTCCCGGTTTTATCGAGGGACGAGGGCCACTACAGTTGCGCCTACATAAACTTCAAATCAGAGCAAGTAGAGTATCTTGACAACAAGTTGTCGCTGAGGATTTTGCTACGTTGCCTTACTGTGGCATTGCTCGAATAGCGGTAAGACCCTTTTACGTGACATGTGTGACTATTAAATCAATTTTGTGACTGCGAGTGTGTTCAACAACTTATCGTGGTTCAAATTGTTTTGTAGGCTGATAAAATGGGAGAGTACATGGTACAACGAGGGGTGAGGAAGGGTGAGAGAGTCCGTTCGTTTAGGATGGTGAACGTTCCCTTATTTTGGCAGGGGTAGGCTACTCCGCCAATGACTGTGGAGTGTACTTGATAATGCACATGATGTTGTACGTCGGGTTCACATTTCATTGCTCTTTGGGGACAATGGCGGCCATGAATCTGTGCAGGGCGGAGATCACGACGACCCTTATTCTGAGCAACGTGAACAAGGTGAGGGACGCTGTTTTGAAGAAAGTAGCAGCATTCGGAAAGTATGAGGAATCGTTGTTGTCCACCCGTGCGAATGAAAGAACTCCTGTAAAGACAACCTCCCAGAAGCGGAAGCGTCCGAGTGGAACCCCGAAAATGCCTGAACCCAAACCCCAATCTGTCCCAGAAGAAAGTCGGTCAGCAATCAAGTCTCGATCACGGGGCGGTGGGGATGGATTGGGTTGCTCTTTAATCCAAGGGAACCGAACCCCGATGCCATTGTCATGTCGAGCTTGTTTCACATGAATCAGCCGCTGACTAGTAGCATGCTCCGCCTGTGAAAGCACGTCGCCGACTACTGCTTCCTTGATGATAATGAGTACGAAGAAAGGTATGTAACCGTTTACGCCCCCTGGTTCGTGTTTCATATTACACATTCTAACCAATATGTACCGCAGGGAACAATTGGGATACTACAGTTCTCATGCGCAGGTGGAGAGGCGTGGCATTCAAACGCTCTTGTTCAGAGATAGCATGAGCGAAGCGGTGCTGGAGTGTTGGTCGCGCCTGATGAACTGGTTGGAAGCAGACGACAAACAGTGTGGGTTACCCTCCCCATCTGGAGTAACGATGGCGTGGTTCGGAATTCGGCACATGGTATGCCCCCTCCCCCTACCTATTACATTGAATAGTACAAATGACTTCATACACATTAACTGTAAGGCTGGATAATCACAGACTTCACTTTGCATAGTGGCACACTTAAAGGTGTAAAGTCCCATGATGCAAGTTGCATAGTCACACAACTTAGGATGTACAATCACACACTTTGTGGTGTATAGTCACGGGCTGTAGGTTGCATAGTCAGACAGCTTAGATTGTACAATCACACACACTGTGGTGTACAGCCACAGACATGATATAGTTCTGACGACGTACCATGTGACCTATGATTATGCCATGTCACTTATGGCAACTAATATTCCCCCCCCCCCGTTAGGACTCACTGGCCCGTATAATTGAACGACCCAACTCAAATACCCCCGCGGACGAAGACTATGATGGCGTGTACGCAGCGTGGGACAGATTCGTACGAGACTGCAACGGAGCATTCGAATTGAATGCCGAACTACTATTTGTCCCGATACATACTCGGGGGCACTACACGTGCGTCTGCATCAACTTTAGAGAGAGCACCGTTGATATCCTTGATCACCAGACACACGGCTCGGGCTCATATATGTTCGGGATGTCAGGCAAAATAGTAAGTTGCACGAGTATGATTTAATTCACCGCGTCAATTATTCTACTGCTTCCGTAAGTGTTGACGATTTCTTTTACCTAATATTGCAACAGTCGTTCCTAGTGGCCGACCACATGGACGAAAAGAGACTGATGAAGGGCGTTCACATGTCGAACCTTACGCATCACCAGATTAAATTGGAATGGCAGAGCACCTAGAAGAACGACACGGAATCCGGCGTTTTTTGCTTGATGCACATGTGCCTGTACGATGGTGCGCCGTTCAGCCACGACGATATTGGGGCCAAGGTCGGGAGGCGTTATTTGTCGTTCAAGGTTGCAGCATCCCTCGTCCTTGCTGACATGAACGAAGCTCGTGGGGACGCGTTGAAGAAAATTAATGCTTTCATAGAGAACAAGCCAGAAATATGGAAAAACCTCGAGACTAGGCGTGAGATTGTAAAAAATTACATCAAGTAGATACCTCGAGGCTAGGCGTGAATATGTAGCAACTAGTGTATGAATGAATTTTGAAAATCTCATTATTGCAGTATCGAAAAATCTCATGTTGAAGTATATTTGGAGTGTCAGATGAATGAGATCTCAATTTATTTGGGTTTATGATTTGGGCAGTAACTTTACTTGTGCAGAGTCACATGCTTGAGGTGGTACAATCACGTCACTTCTTAGTGAGAATCACACCCAAAGTCATGCAGAGTCATGACTGACAATTGACTGACTAATTGAACAAACTAACGGATGGATGACAATTCATTTCGTTCAATTTATATGATTCCAAAATATATACAAATCGAGTATGTTAATCCACATATCAAAGAATATGAGGACAAATATATCGACTCTAAAAAAACACGATACCGTAATACACGATTTATACAATTTTGTTAAAGAGAGATTTAATTCGCCATGTGACACCCAAAACATATACAAACCGAAAAAATAAACTCGCTAAAATATTAAAACACTAGAAACACTAAACAAAATTATTACGTCTTTGTAGCGCACATGTTATGATCGTTCATAGATATTAAAGTATTAACTATGTAAATCAATTGAACACAAACACATAGACGTAAATTATTTTCAAAGCCAGATTATTTCCCAAAAATATTGATCGTTCCACGAATGTCGACTCCAAAAAACGATACAAATCGATTACGTTTATTTCCCGTCGGATACAATTAAAGTGACTGAAGTGATGTTTGTGTGTGTCTCACTGCACATTGAGAACACAAACAATCATACCTCTTTTCTACCCCCAATTAATTACCGACCACCTAACCAGCCCGTCATTTCTACCCCCTCTATTCTACCCCAATAAAATACCACCCCCCCCCCCCCAATTTAACCCCCATAATTCATCTTCACCTCTTTAACCTCTTTAACAAAAAATCTGTCCAGCAAAGTAGAAGAAGTGAAGGGCTTGATAGTGCAGTACGATGGCCTTGTGGACTCCACTAGATGCCATGAGTTGACAGCCATGCAACTGGCCTTTGTGACATCCAAGGGCGATACACTGAAGGAGACCAAAATGAACGACTACGTCCAAGTCTTGATGGCAAAGTCCCTTGAATGTTTCCGTATTAGGAAGGATTTCCAGCGAGATTTGGCCAATTTGAAGAAGATTATGCTTACAAAATACGAGGGTTAAGTAGGTAGTCAACCTTATGAAATGAATGTTTTTATGTTTTTATGTCTTATGGATTAAAAATGGATGTTTTATGTAATGGATGTTTTTATGTTTTTAGGTGTATTATATGTTGTCTAATATGGGTTACAACCCATTATGTCTTAGAATGTTTTTATGTTTCAAGTACTATGTGTTATGTAAAAGATGGACTTTTTCTAATGTACAAATATTTTCGTCACTATTTCCTGGTTACATAATCACGCGAGGTTACAAAATCATCGCATTAAGCTGTGTAGTCACACTCAAAAGGTTGTATAGTCACAGTCATCATCACGTTGTATAGCCAGTTTTAATTTTGGTCTTCCAAATTTGTATAGTCGCGCTCCCCACGTTATAGAATCACACTCAGAATATTATAGAAACACACTTAGTATGTTGTGCAACCACACTCATACAATTCGTATAGTCCTGCTCCCCCTGTTGTAGAATCACACTCAGCCTATTGTAGAATCACACTCATTACGTTGAATGACCATAAAATTATATGATTACAAAAACGATTACTTTTCAAACAATTGATATTTCAGGACGTTGATTTGTATTTTTACAGTCAATCCACCAAAAACAAAATAGTCTATGATTTAAGACTAAGCCGTATTAGAAATGATTGCGCGATAGGCGAAAACAATATCACGGACCTTGACCATTTCAAACGTCGACATTCTTTATGACTTCAAAAAATTCTTTGTCCAGAAGAGAAAGAGGATATTCACAAACAATCCTCTGCATCCCCTACCACATCATCCTCCTCCTTCTCCTCCAAAACATCGACAGACATGTCGGCAATAGGTGGGCTCTCGACGAACGGGTTGGGGCAGTTCCTCTTGTCATGATGCCTCGTCCTCTTGCAGTTTTTACACAACCGTTTGGGCTTCGTAGCAATTGCAGCAGCCTTCACCTCTGAATACAACATCCGCTTCCCACTGCCCTTGTTCTTGGCTTTCTTTGGTGGTATTACAGTTACTTCAATTGCGCTCATACAGCCAAGGATCTCCTCCAATTCTTGTGTCTTACTACAAGGACCAGCATGGGGCGCCACATCGGATCTGAAATCGCGAATGATGTCGGCTAAGCTACTTACGTCGTCCTTACTCATTCGGCTGACATGGCTAACGGTCTCATAGAACTCCGAAAACAGTCTCGTAACTGTATCAGCCTTCCCGTCGATTAAGCAACTCTCTGTCGGAGGGCGTGCATTAACATTACGTAGAGCATCCTTTGTCCATCTACCAACAACGTACCATTCTGGTATCGTCTTCTATCCTTTGGAAGAATATATCCAAATAGCGTGCCTGCAGAGAATTTTGTACCGATCGAACTTCCTGCAAGTACAGCTGACCTCACAGGTACCTGCAAGGACATTACGCACATAAAGAATGCGACTCCAACCATATGGACTGTGACTACACAACGTATAGAATGTGACTTTCTAAAATTGTATAGTCACACTCTTTAGGTCGTATAGTCACACTCATTATGCCAAATAGTCACAGCTTATGTTTCAGAATCAAACGCATTACGTTGTACAATCACACTCACCGCATTGCAGAGTCAAACCCTTAACTTTGCATAGTCACACTCATTAGATTGTAGAATAAAACTCATTACGCTGTATACTCACACTCATCACGTTGTATAGTCACACTCATCACGATTTAGAGTCACACCGTTTAGGTTGTATAGTCACATTCAGACTATACAAGTGTGACTACACAACGTGAACAATAACTTTCTGTTGTATTCAACAATATAGTTGGATCAGACTACCTGGATTGTATTCAACGATATAGTTGCGGTCCCGGATGGAATCCATAACTGTTGTCACTTCATTCTCATCCTTCTCCTGATAACCACGAACGCTGCATGTGTACAGCGAAAACACGACCTCTTCCTGAAAGTGTGCAAATGCCACGTGCGTGTACACCCTTCCCGCGTCGTTCTCCATTGTATTTGTCTTTACAGTTTTGGGATATGTCTGCCGGTTATCGTTGTCTAGCCTCTTCTGCGTGTGCCTCTATTGGTCCATCGCACTCTCAAATCGCATCCAGAATTGGACCAACGTACCCTTGTTGTCTTCAAACTTTTTAAAGAAGTTGTTCTCACTCTCTGATCTCTGTGCCGTCTTCATAATTCTGGACATTCTCAGCTCCCTGCAATGCGTCGTGACCTACTTCCTCCTGATGCCATACACGTATTCGAACCATTCGATCCCCACCACATCATGGTCGATCATAATCTGCCCCCACCTATCATCGAACTTCAACGCCACGATGTCATCGTCCCAAATAATAGCGTTGAGGTCTTTTACAAATTCTGAGGCCTCCTCTCTTCATCTGCCGTGCTTCGATGGGACCTTGTTCATGATGTGCCACGTGCAACACTATTGGTACGCTGACTTGAATATCACCGGGACACCTTTTAAAATCCCGGGATCTTGGCTTGTCATGATATAGCATGGTTCCTTCCCACCCATGGCTTCCAGGAATTGGGAGAGGACCCAGACAAATGACTCATACTCCTTCTTCAATAGCAACGCTCCGCAGAACGTGATGGATCATTTGTGGTTGTCCAGGCCGGTGAACCGTGTGAACACCATTGAATACATGTTTGTTCCATAGGTTGGGTCGAACGACACCGCATCACCGAATGCCGCATAGTTTCTTCACGCTGTACCGACCAGCCAAATGGCCCTACGTAGGCTTCCGTCTACATCGACATCATAGTCAAAGTAAAAGTCCTCCTGACTATCCCTCAAACTCTTAAATCGGTCTACGAACAATTGACCATCCTGCTCATGAGCGAAGCACTTAACATCCCTACCCCAATTCTTGAAATCAACCAACGATGCTCCGATGTTCTGAAATCCACTCGACATCTCCTTGCACATCTTGTATGTCCGAGTCGCCCCAATCTTCAGCTGCACACACAAATTGCAGTTGTATTAATCACGTGCGGTCACCTGTCAAACGAACACTACCAACATTGTTCACAAACGTTACACACCCTTGAGTTACAAACGATCATCTCCTTGTGATATCTGGAGAGACTTCAAGATGACTTTTGAAACTCTCTGTCATTGACCATCAGAAGGTCGTGATTGTGTTCCTCGATAAACTGATCAATAAAGAACCCACCGATCATCGCACAGAGCCTAATCCTTGGGCCACAACGCGTCCTCGTTGCCTTTGTATTCCTCTTGGGTTCATACGACCCCGCAAACTCTTGACCTTCCTTCTCTTGCATGGTCGACAACTTGACCATGCTCTGGTTAGGTGTTTGGCCTTCCTTATTACAAGCCAACATTTTCTTCTTAATCGAACCATCATAGGCTCTAATCGTCGTGTACCTCTTCGCCTCAAAACCCCGAGAGCATGCGTAAGATTGATAAAACTCAAACGCTCCGTCGATGTCCGCGAACTTCTACCCTACGTAAGGAGCACAAACTGTGTCTTCAGCTGACATAGGACAGAGGTTTGAATGAGCTTTATAACAACAAATATGTGGCCTAAAGAGGAAAAAAACCCTAGATTAAACCTTAGAGACTATGAATCTTGCAACACACGCATTCAACTCTGACCTTAAGAAAATGTGACTTTGCGGAACAACGACTATGATTTTGCTCATATAACTGCATGATTATTAAAGATTAACACCCAAAAAATGCAAGGGGAAACTAAAAGTACAAGAAACCAAAATGCAATACTCAACAACAACAACAAAAACATCAACAACAAAAATCAAAAAAGCACGATTATTGTCAAAACATACAACGAAAAACTACAACTACAAGGAACCAAAATGCAATACTCTTACACAAATATTGGGAATGAAATAACCAACAGAAGAAAACATAAACAACA